>ML677352.1:37715541-37794339 GCA_007922305.1 Dermatemys mawii | reverse complement strand
CTGAAAAAATTTCAGTTAGTCTTTAAGGTGCCACAGGACTCTTTGTCCTGTAGTAGGTGACTTCTGGGTACTCTTCTGGCTCTGTCAATCTCTTTCTTCACTTCAGCAGCTAGGTATTGTAGTTTTAAGAATGCTTGATAGAGATCTTGTAGGTGTTTATCTCTGTCTGAGGAATTGGAGCAAATGCGATTGTATCTTAGAGCCTGGCTGTAGACAATGGATCGTGTGGTGTGTCCTGGATGGAAGCTGGAGGCTTGTAGGTAAGTATAGATGTCCATAGGTTTACTTATGCCCAAATAAATGTGTTAGTCTCTAAGGTACCACAAGTACTCCTCATTCTTTTTGCGGATACAGACCAACACGGCTGCTACTCTGAAACCTGTCACAGATGAATGACATTCATTGAGTCACGTGATACAGTTATAAAGGGGTGCAGCCTGTGCACCAGTAACACTGGAAAGTCATGACTAGAGAAGATGGAGGAATGTGAGGGATCTAAGTAGGCTACAGGAGTGGTTAGCAGATTGTATATTGTTGGGAAAAGGGTCAGGTAATGCTCATAATTTCAACAGCTGGGGTCTAGGATAAAGACATGGGCATCATGATGGACAGCTCAGTAAAAGCCTCTGTTCAGCTTGCAGCAGAGATCAGCAATCCAAACTTCAGTGCAAGGAACAGAGGAAGATACTAAAGGGAGTGTAATGACATTATGGGATGCAGTGGTAAATGCGCACATGGAATAGCGAGCGACAGTCCAAAGAGAGGGGGGCAGTGTTGGGTAACAAAAGGAACTAGAAGCAGAGAAAGAATTCCAAAGGGAAAGAATTGGACTATCATTTAGAGGGGAGACAAGTAAGAGGGGACATGGCAGAGGGATCCAAAATGGTGGTAAATTGGGAATAAGAGGGGAGAGAATCTTTCCTTCATTCTCTCATGTTAGTTTCCCTACTCAAGCCCTTATCACTGCTGCTCTTAGTTTTCTGAGCCAGCAGCATGAAACGGACAAGTATCTGGCCAGATTCACGGCTATTTTCTGATCTGCAGTGAAGTTGACCAGCTACTGGAAAGCAGCATCAGAAGGCTCGCATTCCTCTGCAGCTACAGCACTGGGGAGCAGGTGAAGAGCGGGATAGTTCTCCCTCATTTGGAGGATGAGGCCCCTGCCTTTTCCACTGCTTTCAGAGTCCCTCACTGAAATAGACCGGCATCTCCCTTCCCTCTCATTGCCGCCTGGAATGCAGCTGTGAAAATGAACATACCTGGTCAGTTTCAGTGTGCTGCTAATTCTCACTAACCAGAGAAAGTGCAAGGCTCAGCACTAGGGTGGAAGGTGCAAATTTCAAGCACTGACTGTGGTGCCCACAGGGACTTTACCTGCACAGGTGACAGGACATATATGGCTCTTTCACTACTTATCCTGGGGTTGTGCAGCTGAACTATTCACACAGGAGTCAGCCTCACTGGTAATAAGCAGCCAGAAGTCAGATGAACATGAACAAGCTTTTCGGGCAGCTGGCACGCACTCCTCCAGTACAACACCTTGAGACCCAGACTGTATGAAATCCTCCACTTGGGACTGCATTGTATAATACAGATCAGGGTGGTACCACCACACTATCCTTCGAGGTCTGTGAGCTTAGGCATATCCCTCCTCCTCCCCCACCAGTCCAGAGTTCACAAGACAAGTGCCAGTTTTATAAAACCTTTCCCACACCCCCATGTTATTTTTATGGAGAGGAATGAGTGTTTATTCTCAAGAAGATTCAAAAAATGTATTTCCTACCCCAAGAGAAGGCTGGGCTAGGGAAACTATGAAAGAGATCATTGTGTTCTGTGCGTCCTTCTAGCCAGAACCGTGACCAAGATTTCAGTAACCAGGTGCGTTAGGTGCAAGGAATGAAGGGGGATGCACTATAAATTACTGCCACTTTCATCTGCAAAAGCCCTAGATTAAAAATCCAGCCCTATGTAAATCTTTTAGGATAAAAAGGAGGAGGAGGATTATTTATTGTGGCCAGCTCTGCTGCTACTATTTTCTCACATCAATGGGCCAGGTTTTCCTGTGTTAACTCACTCACGCTGGCGAGCCAGTACATGATTATTTCCCATGAGCCAGTGCTCAGAAGAATAAGGGTTGCCCAGTTAAATCCTGTTTTAGGGTGAACCCTATAGATAAATAATGGTCTTCCCTGCCACTCCTTCCAAAATACTAACGTGTGAAGCAGTTTGATTAATGTGCCGCTGCTAAGAGAATTTAAACGCTGCCTCCACGAGAGCTCATTCATGTCAAAGCACACAGAGCTTTGGCTTAGAAAAAGCCACCTGGGGCAAATCTGTTACAGCTGTGTAAGACAATTTGACCTAGTCTAGTTCTTTTCCTTGTATGACCCGGGCAACATGAGCAAAAGGAAGCAGCACAGCTGACAGCAGCTTGGGCCTAGCCAGGGCTAAGCAGGATGTAACACCACTCCCTCAAACTGAGCCTAGCTCTTCCTTTTCCTGACCCCGCCTCAGGTCCAGCCCTGGTCACACGATGCTGCATCAAGAGCCAACCCCAGGATGGACTGGGGAGTCAGGCCCAGCCTTGCCCGACAGGAGCTGCCTCACACCGCAACACCCCTTTCAGCCTCTCACCCCTGAGGGCAGAGCCTGCTGATCTTCCATGTCACTTCTCCCACTTTTAATGGCTCACTGTAGCCCCTCTAATGTTCCACGTGCGTGTATATGGGGGTCCTGTCACATGAGGGGCCAGAGCAAACTGCCCCTGCACAGCCCCGGGCCTAGCACCATCTGTACCTTTTGTCACCTACTAGCCGCAGAGTTCCTTGGCCAGCTGGTGCCCCAGGAGCAGGCGTGAAACAGGATGAAGACAAGAGCTATTCTCTGGGAACAGCAGGAGAAGGCAGAAGACGGAAGAGTGCTAGAGGCCTGCCGCATGCAGGAAAGGTGGTGGAGGTGGAAAGTTCCTGATAAAGTCTCTCACTTACAGTGAGGTTCTGACAGGTAGGGACAAAAATTAGTGAAGCCATGTCCTAGTGACACACCCCAGGAGACAGGGTATTTTGAAAGATGGTTAACTGATAGGACGACCTTGGTGTATATCCCATGTGAAAGACAGCATCTCCCATGGGCCTCTTCTCTGCACTCTCTCATTCAGGCCTCTCTCCAGTCCATAACAGGAGGCAGAGATGCCCCATAGTGAAACGCTGACTCCAAAGTTCCTGCAGTAGCTTAGTGCCTAGTGAGATTTGGAGGAAAAGCCAGAACTCCTTTAGCTTGTGGGGGCTGAGGACGCTGTAGATTCAAGCAATGCACATTGGCCTCCCCACTACCAGCCACTTCTCACGCAAAGGCGTCTGTTCTCCTGGTGGTTCTCTCCACCCCAGAAGAGCCTGATTCTGGAGAGGGACAAAAATTAAAGTGTCTTACAAATCACTTTAAAGTTAGGCCAAAATTGTCAAATTTTAGGTCACTAGATCTAGAATCACATACCTAATCCCATCCAATGTTCGGAGCCTCTGAAAGCCGTGTGCACTCAGCCCCTTTGGAAGTTAACCACTTATTGGTAACCTTACAGTGTCACCAGACAGTGCAATTGTAAATGGCCTGAGCCTATCTAGTGCTGTTTATGGGAGCTAGATCTTGGAAAAATGCTTATTTTCTGTTGTGTTGCACTTTTTGGACACTTTATATAGAACCTATAAATTCTGTTTTAGCCAATGTCCATTTCTGTAGGGGTAGCAGTCACTAGAGTTTATTCCCATGCAAGCAAACAGAACTGTACAGGATACCTAACACATTCTGTTTAGGTGCCTCCAGGTAGGGACCTGAGTAAGAAAGTTAAGCATAATGCACAATGTAAAGGTGCACTCATGCTTGGCTATGGGATACCTTGCTGCTGGACTGAACCATTTCCCATATTCCCAGTCAGCAGGCCCCTGCTACTACAACAGAAACAACTCACATTTAAAGTTGTGGATTGTCTTATTTTAAACATGACCAAAAGAGGGACCTTTGAAAGAAGTTGTCAGCAATAATTTACTTTGCTACAACAGGAAGCTTAAACTGAATTTTTTTTTTTATAACCTACGAGTTGTCAGATTTTTTTCTTCCATCACAGCACCTTCTCCTTTTACATACTTTTCCTGACAATACCAGCCAGCCTAGCTGTTATTTTCAATTACAATAATTTGCATTTTTTGTGTGAAAATTGCTTCACCACTGGGACCACTTGAGTGGCCAGTGTAATAGATCATTGTGTGATCTGGCAAAGCCATCCATTTATAAGTCAGTGTGTGTCAAACTAGCTTTTGGCAAAATGAGAAAGACACCTGGTTTAGCTTAGGCTCTTCACTGTGTAACGATCAACAATGCACAGCCCTCTGACTCCTCTTGGATTGAAAACAAAGGCTGTAAGCCAGCTGAGAGGACTGCTGTCATTCAGAAGATGCTCAAGGGCCTTCTGTTCTCATGAGGTATGAGATCACACATTCTCCTTTGCAGTTTTCCCTCTTCCCCCCATTCAGTACTAGGCATTATCCCCCTACCCCCACAAATCAATCTGGGACTCAGATTAGAAGTAGGGGTACAATTCAGATCCCCCCATGGATTATTCTACTAAAACAAACAGCAATTTAGTTCATGAATAGTTACTTGTCATTAGACCAATACTACATTGAGACAAAGGGAAGCAGGTCATTCTAAGCCTTCTTTTTAGAGGACACCTGTTTTAAGGTTCAGGAACATGGCATTTAGAAGGTATGTTTGCAGCCAAGAGGGCTGGAAAAAGAGCTTCGGCATAGTTATGCTTTCTTGTGACAGCAAAGGAGCCATCCCATAATATTTAAATAAGATGAAAGTTTATAGTCCATGGGCACATGATAGGGCCCCTACAAGAGTTCCTGTAGAGTGCACTAATTATTACCAGCATGAGCCATTCTTAGACAGGAACATACAAGAATATCTTTAATGAGTAAATTCATTATGAACTAGTGGCCACTTAAAATGTCTGGCCAAGCACTGTACAAATCTGCAGCTGGAATCTAAGCATTTAACGTTGATTTAGCTACACTTACAGGTTTCACAAACGATAGCACCACCCTCAAGTGACTGGAGGGATAAGTGTCTTTGATTACACACTCCTGCAGAACGGTGAGCCCATAGTCAGTCCTTAAGCAACAGTAATACAGAAGCAAAGACTATGAAGAGGACAGAAGAGTTGAGGAAAGATACCTGGGAAGTGCCTGTTTTCAATTCCAGCCAATGATTTCCTGATGAAGTTGCCAGACTTTAGATAATTGGGCTGGAAAATGTCATCCACAGAGGCCTGTAGTTGTGTCACATTATTAAAGTAACGTGGTAATGATTGGTTGAAACTTAATGGGCTGGCACTTGAGGGCGACAAAGTTGTGTGTGGGAGATCAGTCATGACGGCGCTCAAATGTGACCAAATTAGTCCTGCTGCGGCTATTTTAGCCTTCCTTTATACAGATAGGCAGGTATCCACTGAATCAGCTCCTTGGCAGCTTTAGATTTACCTCATCTGCTTTGTCAGGCCCATATCCCCTCTTCCAACCTTGGGGCACAGTGCTCTCTTTTGTAATATTAAACTCATTCAAAATGGAAGGGTTTTTTATTCTCCCTTGGCTGTGTCACTTTCTAAGCCTAGAGGGAGCTCCCCATGCAGTACCCTGCTCAGTTGTCTAAATACATTCTAACCAGTTTTGATTAGTGTCTTCTCATCTTCTGGGTGAGGGAGATAGGGGGTCTGGAAAATAGAGTTAGAGTGAAAAAAGTTCATGCCCAGAACAGCTAAACAAAACTACTGCGGTCAACATATTACAAGATCATTTATGAAATAAAAGCCAGTGCAGTAGCTCTATACAAAGGCACTTCAAGTTTTGAAGGTCACAGGATCTGTATATTTATCCACAGGCTAAGTCTGGCTTAAGTAGACATTGCTAACATTTGTATATGACCTCATCTCCAACTAGAAAGGGAGCACTCGATAGTAAGGAGTGCCAAAATGCCAGACTAGTTGAATCGTAACTGTCCCCTATGAAGCAACTAGAACAATATTGTGCATTAAAGGACTTGGTTACCAAGACAAGTTAAATACCAATTTCCTGCCATTAAGAACGTGAAGCACTATCTGGTCTTCAGTGCAAGACCAGTCTTTTTAGTCTTGTATCACTGATTTCAGCTGGTGTATGTGATTGTGTGAACATGCCTAGGGTGACCATATTTCCCTAAAATGAAAACGGGACACTGGGTCAGAGATGCTCAGTGGAGTTTACTTACAGTATGCAAAAAAGATAAGGCAGTTTCATATATTTCATGGTTTAATATACATTTTACTTGGAACTCTAGTTACTGGCATTGTTCCTTGGCTTGCCATTCTTCAGAATGTGAAGCTGCTGGATACGAGTTGTATTTCTCTGACGATGCTATTTTTCTGAGGGTTTGCTTGTCTTTCAGAAACTTGTTGTAGAATGCAGTACAGTCTAGAGAAAAATTAACAAACACACACACGACAGGGCTCATAGTGGGTACATTCAGATGTGATTTTTCAGGACACCACACGTCATTCATAATTGAAAAGAACACATTCAATAGGTGGTTTAGTACCAGGCAGAAAGTACAAATTCCACAGCCTTGGCTAGATCTGTGTATTGTATTGCTTTACGGTCCATTTCTCGAAAAATCTTTGCCACCTTTTGGTGACTGGCATTCTCAGCGTATTCCTCAGCAGAGCCCACCTCAAACTTTTCCGTTCTCTCAAAGGCAGGTCTCCAGCACTCTAAGTAGGAAATAGTCAGCTACATTGTAAAACTCCTTTTCTTTTGGTTGCCTGCATTCAACAAGTGTGTGCAGTAGGTTCTTCACTTCTGTTGGGACCAATCTTTCTCCAAGCCTCTCTGATAAGTTAATGTGCAGGAAACATATTAGCAGTACATCATCTGTCATTGAAATCATTTTTCTGTATTGTCTCCATTACGTTTTGGAATGTGGCAGTTTGTTTGCTGGCAAATAGAAGCCATAATTGAGTGGCAGGATCAAAGACCTTCTTTAGCAGTGTCCGGCATTGATCTTGAGAAAGAAAATACGCATTAAGACCATAGAAAAAAAAAAATCAACAAAATCCTGTGTTTTGCTGCTCCCAATGAGAGAACTTGTGTGCTGCCATGCTCTAATAATTTGATATACTCTATTTCAACAAAATCGACAGAAATCTTTCAGCTCTTCAATACGCACCATGTAGACATGAAAGCATTTGTAAACCTTTAGAGCAAAGTTCTCCACATCTAAAGGAAGACAGTTGACTACAGTTTGGAGGCAGTTACACACAATATGTGCACCACACCCAAATACCGAAGATCTCTTTTCCTAATCAATCCTAGGGTTTTCAGCACCCATTAGGGGTGCCAGACGTTGTGGGAAAAACCAAGTTAGCATTGGTGTTGTCTACACATATTCCAACAATCTTGGCACTAACAGTACTTTTCAATCACTTGCTGGAAGAATGCACATTGCGAATCTGATGTTTTGCCGGATAGAGACGAAAAGTCAATTTTTGTGCAAACTCCTCTCGGTGGGAGAAAATACCATACAAGCACAGGAAGCAGTTTTTGCTCCTTTCTATTCAATGCATCCACACTAAGCGTAATAAAGGAACACTTGTCCAATTCAAGTGGCACTTCTTCAGTGGATAAAGACGTTGCAAATGATTGCCTCAGATTTTGTGCGAACAGCTGAAAATTGGGAAACGGCATCAATCCAAGTTAGTGAGGTACAGTCCATAGGTGGTGAGCTATATGGGCCCATGGTGACGGTGCTCCAACAATATTTAGGAACATGGGCCTGGCTCCACCAATGTTTGGGCTTACTGTGCTTTGTGGGGGCCCACGCTTCTGCGGGACACGGAGTCCAGGGCGGCTTGGGTGGATTAGCTGGGGCAGGATGGGGCTGATGCCTGCAGCAGCGAGCTACCTGGCCCCAGCCTGCCCTGGTGGCTCCCAGTGTTGCTCAGGGGCAGAACCCAAAAGAGGCAGGTCAGGGGCTTGGGGTAAAGGGTGGAATTGGGACGGAGGGGGGAGTGGGCAGGTTGGGGCCAGGTTGCTCACTGCTGCTGGTGCCAGGCCCGCTACTAGCCTCCCAGGCTGCCCTGAACCCTGCATCCCCCTGAAGCACAGCGCCCCGCAAAGTGCAGGGCCCAGGGCGGTTGCCCTGCTCCATTCTATGGACGGAATGGCTCTGCTTGGACCGTTTCTCAGCATCACAAAAACTTACACAAACCTGACGCTGATGCTACAGTCACTAGACTGGAAACTGCCGCACTTAGTGGTAAGCAAACACTCCCCTGCTGGCAAAAATGTTTCTGCTTCTGTGTCTTGCCTCAAGAAAATCCTGAAACATGTGGTACTATACACTTACTTTTATCAGCATCTCTATAGTTCTTGCTTTGAAGAAGCTGGGTAATGTTATTTCAACTGCCGTGGGCAATGGAGAAATGTGCTTCACAGGTCTCGCATACAACTCGCTGTTGTTCAATGTTGAAGTGTCTTAAAACCATGAGCGGTTTTTGAAGATCTGTCATTTTATAGCAAAAAAATGTAACTGCAACCACTGAACTCAGCTTGCTTGGGAAAGGATTGTATGTGGGTAGCAGGTACCACAGGCTGGGGGAGAGCGTTCCTCCCCGAACAGCTGGGTGTGGCTCCACCTCCAAGCCCCACTCCTGCTTCCTGCCCACTCTGCATGCAGCAGTGTGGCTGTGTGCCACCCAGGCTCCCAGTGCTCTGGGGCTGGGTGCGGGGATGGGGGGTGCCTAGCCTGAGGCAGGGGCTGGGCCCAGAGCAGAAGGAGCTGGGCTGGAGGCTAGCCTTCCTTAGCCTGTGGTTCACGTGCCATCTAGGGTTATACATCTGAGGCCCAATCTTTTAAGTAAACTCCTCACTATCCTGTGATGCAAGCAGTGGGCAGCTGTC
This sequence comes from Dermatemys mawii, assembly GCA_007922305.1. NCBI lineage: Eukaryota > Metazoa > Chordata > Testudines > Dermatemydidae > Dermatemys > Dermatemys mawii. The sequence goes on along the minus strand of ML677352.1, from coordinate 37,785,352 downwards.
CCAGGTCGACCCAGGTCCTGTAGTGTCTAGCTGGAGAGTGGGGGCTGCTGCCTGGAGGGAAGGGAGTAGGGGACAGATTTGAAAGCAGCAGTGCCTCCCAGCAGCCAGTTTCTCTGATCATGCTGCTGGGGGGCAGTGCAGCCTTCAGAACTGACAACTTCCCTGCCCCTGCTCTCCCTTGGGGCTGGAGAGAGGGGGTGCTGCCTGGAGCAGGGATGGGGGAGGGAGTGGGGGAAGAAACAGCTCTGAAGTCTACATTGCTTGCACAAATCAGGGACAAATGCCCAGTTTTTGTGAAAGAGTAGGGATGGCCAGAACAGAGCTGAAAAAGGGAACTGTCCCAGCTCAAACGGGACATTTGGTCCCACATGCATGACAAAAAGCCTTATTTAAAACAAAGCAACAAGTCACACCAAGCATTGAAGGTTAAAATGGGGGGAACAAACCATCCCCTAATCCCTTCAGCTGAAGCAGAGTATGTTCTAACCCCCAATGAACAGATAATGAAGTAACAAGATCAATGAGCTTCAGTATTTCAGCTTTCTGCTTTGCACTTTGATTTCTTTCCTTAATCTTTTTGGCAGCAAGGGCCTCGTTCTCCACCGGCCTGCCATTTAAACCATTGTCAAAGGGGCTTAGTTGTTCCCTGGTGTAAGAAAGTGGAAAATTCTGATTGGATCGATTTCACACTAACATTGCATACATGTCAGGGACTACACAAAGTCCTGGAGAATCGGGCCCTGGAAGAGCTGGGTTGAATTTGCTCCATAATTTTCTTCCTGAAAATTGGCAATTCTAAGGAAGCAAAAACTAGTTTCTGGTAAAAAACTTCAGGTTTTGTTTAAGAAAAATAAAAAGACACCCATAAAATCTCAAAGTTTGTTCTTTGCAAAAAATATTACTTAGCATTTTCTGAGCAGCATTATCGGTTCAGAGCCTGGAAACATAAGACCTTAGTAGATTAATGTTCCGTAGTCAATTGGAACTCTCCCAGCTACATCTTGAGCTATTTCCGTTTCCGCCCTTGAAGGACACATGTGCTCTCCCACCAAGAGGGAGCTTCTACATCCAGGTTTGCCTCTTTAAGAGTCCCAAGATTTTTAGCACAGCCCCAGTTATATGAACCTCTGGCTTCTGAAACAGCATCTCCCAATCAACACCAACAGTCCCTTTAGTCAAAAAATATTTGAGCTGAGTTCTCCACTATTACACCTGTGCATAGATCGTATTCCAATCCTGGTGTTAGAAGGATCAGGCAGCACACCCAGTAGGCCTCACGTGATGAATAGTTTTCCTACTGCACACTCAACTTCTCCTTATCCCCTTACACATGCTTAATACTCTTGACTTCTCGTTAAGATCACTTATTTTACCCATTGGGCTCTGTCTTTTAGACCCGCCACACTACTCAGAACTTTACAATTCGGAAAGAGCCATAGGTGCTGGACATGGAACTTAGCAACCCTCACTGTGCAAATTGTTCCAGCACACCTGGATAGTGCAGGTACTTGGAATAATTAACTTATTTTCAGTTTAACACATGCAATATGGAGATCCAGCACTGGATCTAGTTTCTTGAAGACCTAACATTAACAAATGTACTTGCAATGCAAGTCTCTGCTGTTCTACCTCTATCTCTGTATGCAACAGACCAAGGAAGTACTGCAGATTCCAGGAGGAGGCACAGACGCATTTTATGACCATGTAACACACAAAAACAAGCTAGTAGACTCTGGTTTTTATTCGGTGGTAATTTTGATCAATAGCTGTTAAATCATTTACAGAAGAAAAATAAATGTGAACAAAACTTCAAGTTTAGACTCCAGCTGTGCAAGGGAATCTTGGTTTTCTTGCCTGTCCTTGTCTCCCTGAGCTTGTCAGCAGTAGGAATTTACACTAATAAAAACCAGACTTCCAGTGCAGGTGTTTGCAGAGTGATAGTAATCTATTTCTGATTAACTACATCTGCAAGAGATCTCCTCATTACAAGCAAGGAAGTTGCTATAAAGTGGTATCATATAGGAGTAGATTAGCCATTTAAAAATATTCCAGATTTCTCAGGCTCATGGGATTGCTTAGCAAGGTTAAGCCAAATCTAAAGATAATGCTGAAGGTGTCATATCAGGGAGATTTGAAATGTCTGCAGGAGAAAAAAAATGGCAGAATAGCCTGGTATAGGGAAAAAAAAAAAAAAAGGACTGATACAAGTATGTAGTACTGAAATATTGCTCTGTTAGTAAGTTGCATTATTAAATTAGAGAGGGGCTCTTATTAAACTCCAAGTCCTGGCAGGCTTCTCTGAGTCAGTAAGTCAGCAGCCTTATTAAAGAAAAAATAAAGTGCTGATCTTTTGTAAAAATAGCTGTACACTGTTTGTGAAAGCTCCTAGATCGACAGCCCTAAGACTGAAATTTTGTATCCTCTCAGCATAGGTGCTGACTTCCCTGCTTTCCCTTGCGTGCTCAACCCACCTCTGCCCCCGCCCCTGCCCCTGCCCCCACTCCACCCCTTCCATGTGGCCCCCACCTCTGCCCTTTCCCACTCCTGCCCCACCCTCATTCCAACCCCTTCCCCAAAGTCCCTGTCCCAACTCCACCTGCTCCCTTTCCTTATTCCAACCCCTTTCCCAAATTCCCACCCTGGCCCTTCCTGTTTCCCACCTCGTCCCCTGAGCACACCAATCTGGCAGGTAGTGTAGACGTACCCTAAGAGGATTTGTTTGAATTATTAGTGAAAAACTGAATTTCAGAAACTTGAAGTTTCAGTGAGATCAGGTTACATTGTTACATGTCCAGGTTGTATTCTTTTCCAGCCCCCTGTTTAGATACTTACATGGCTGCATCACCATAGTATAAGAACCTCAATCATGAATGGATAATACGCTCAGCAATCTCTGTGGTAGGGACTAATAGGGAAAATGAAGGCATTGGGTAGATTAAAGGGCATGCCCAAAATCACACAAAGTATGTGTCTGATCTGGGAGATCAGTGTCCAAATTCTAAGTTCCAGGTTATTGGCCTATCCCTAGACCATCCTTCCTACATCCTTAGTTAATGGTATAAAATTATGGGATTTATGAACATTACAGCCCTTCCCCAGGACATCTTGCAAGATAGATCTTGGGTTCTGTAAAGGCCAGCTCTTGCATTTATACCTACTAGGAGTCCTTCAGTGTAACACATCCATGCCTGACTACTAAGAGGACTTCTTGGTTGCCATAAGAGCTGATCAAGTAGTAGGAAAAAAAAATAGTTGGCAAATAGCTAGACAGTGGATAGACACATTCTGAAAGGAGAGATTGTTTGCCTATCTATACAGTAGTCTGAATAGAGGAAACACTTATTCTTGGGTAATTTGAATTGCCCAGTCACGTCTTACACAATTGTTCTAGCAGTCACTGTTCTGCACACAATGACAACTCTGAACCTGGGGGGTAGCTGGGAAAGATCCCAGATCTCTGTCTTCATGGAGCTAAAGGAGAATCTCCCATTAGCTCTTAGGAGTATGTGTTGTACCTTGGATGAGTTGTATTGATTCTATGTAGAGTGTGATGTTTCACGCACAAACTAGCCAGCCCACTCCTGTAGTGTGCTGCTTTTAATAAGCAGTGCAAGATCTGCCCTTGCGTCACAATGTTAAAGTCGGCATGAGCAGAATTAAGAGAAGCAAATTGCAAAAGCAATATATAGCATTTTTCATGCAATTACATAGCAGCAGTTGAGATGTGTAGTTCATTCATTTGCAAAACATTCACAAGTCTCTATTCTGCATTATTTTGTTTTTGAGTTTGGGGAAGCAGCAACTACAGGCTAGTTATTTTTTAAAAAGATATTTAGGCACCTAATTCATGGACATTGGTGGGAGGTAAGGTATCTAAATACCTCGAAAATCAACAAGTCTAGAGCTCTAGTTTATATCAGCCAGGGATCTGGCCCTTTATTGTCAAACAGCTGTAGCTGAAAGTTTAACCTAAGTCCAGAGTATGAATTCTCTAAGCACACCTTAAACTCACACTAAGGGCTTATGGTAATCATTTTAGCATGGACTAGATAATTGGAAGAAATTATGTAAATTAAATGCAAGTGAAACCACTGTATTGTGGTCATAAAAAGACTTATCTGCAATAGAATTTAAGCCCACTGTACATGCTACATTTTGAGGACAATTCCAGCAGCAGAGACCTCTCCAAAACTGCCAGAGCTGTATGTATTTTATATTTGCATACAGGCAGGCACCAAGAACACCACGAGCCACATCTGCATTTGAATAGGTGATGCCAACACCTTGAGTGGGGTGATGCTCAGGACACTGGTCCATAACTTGGCACAGGAGGAGTTTGCTCTCCCTTGGATGCAGGCCACCCTTCTCCCACTAAGTGACTTGTGCCCAGGGATGGCAGAGAATGAACAGACCCGCTGGAAGGTTATTTACAGAATGTGCCGTTTGTCCTCCCGCCACTTCTGTTCTTGCCAGACTCCTGCTTGACTCTTGAGCAATATTCCTGCACAGAGTACAACTCTGCTTCTGCAAGGAAGGTTCAGCCCAGCATAACTCGGTCCCCTCTCAGGCTAGGTATACAGGTCAGTGTTCTAACACAGGCGTTGCTCCCTTCCCAGACCTGGCTGAGCAGGTTCCTTGCAGCGGCCACACGGCACGTTACCAGCAGCTCCTTAACAGCCTGGTGGTTAGTGCGTTTGCCCAGTTCTTTTCCCCCTAGCAGAGCCTAGGGACAGGATTCTCAAGGCATAAATAACACCAATGCAGCAGAAACACACTGCCTGCTTTCATCACCAGCATTGCATATGATTAGGAATCCTTCCAGTCGGCTGACAAAGTAGCAGCTTTCAGAGCACTCATCCAAAGCGAGACCTGGCTAACAGGGCATTGTGGACAGTAACACTAGGACTGTGTCTCCCTCTTGTAGCAGGCTATGCTTTCTTGGGAGAGGAATAATCTTCTTTTGTGTCACTGAAGGAGAGATTTCACCCCCGCCCTCATCCCACATGTGAATTTATAGCTGATCTGCCCATTGGCTGAGCTCTCTCAGCCTGGCTCAGTTGTGTAGACTGAACCAGACTGACAGCACTTGCGACTGACATTTGATTTATGCACAGAACAGACTGGGCCAGGCAGAAGCACTTGAAGTGACCTCACCCTCCCTAATTGAATTTACCTTGCAATCTTGCCTCCATATTTATACCTGCCTCTGGAGATTTCCACAACATGCATCTGATGAAATGGTTCCTAACCCATGAACGCTCATGATCTCTAAGATCCGGTCATCTACAAGGTGCTACAAGACTGTCGCTTTTGCAGATCCAGACTAACATGGCTACCCCTCTGATACTAGACACTGATCAGAATGCATGATTAGGAACTACATAGCAGACAGAATAAGAGGAGAGAGCAAAATGCAAGGTTATTGAAGTGCCCAAATCCAGACTTGCTGTGTGCAGTGTTAAGGTGGCTGTGTATATATTCACACACAATTATTAACAGCTAGCAGCCATTTGGGCAAATTCAAAAGGTCACTTTAAACCCGTTGCATGAAATCTGAATCCTCCTCTTTTCAACCACCCTATGCAAATTGTGGATTAAAAAAACAGTACCATGGTTTCTGCTGAAAACCCTTCACTATGAGAATCTGCTTTTGCCTTAGGATGCCACAAGCATTTTATTGAATAGTTCCTCAAGATGTACAGGATTCTATCCACTTCCTTCGAACTGCCAAGTCTCCGTGGCCTCTGTGATGCCGATGGATACATTTCACCGAGCAACATGCCAGAGGCCAGTGAGATCCCAAGGGAGTGTGCTACATCTGTCAAGTTATCCAAAAGGCCTGAGTGATGAATGACAGTGTTAACATTAAACAGCTTGCCTGGGATGTTTTTCAAGTGTGCCTCCCCAATGGATCACCTGCTGCCCTGTCTGTAGCAGATAAGACCAGAACAGAAGAATATTATCTCATTAAGAAAGCTGGATATAATTAAGAACAGAGACAAGGCAACACCGCCTGTGTACTAGTCTGAATGTCCACACTGCCTTTCAAATTCCTCTTTGGAAAATTAATTTCCATACATATACTAGGGGCTGTTGATTAATCAGTTAACTCAGACAATGTTTGATTTAATTACAGTTTTAATTGCACTGTTAAACAATAGAATGCCAATTGAACTGTATTAAATATTTTTGGATTTTTTTCTACATTTTCAATTATACTGATTTCAATGACAACACAAAGTATACAGTGCTCACTTTACAGTGCAAATGTGTAATCAAAAATATAAAAATGATAAATAGCATTTTTCAATTCACCTCATACAAGTACTGTAGTGCAATCTTTGTCATGAAAGTGCAATTTACAGATTGACTTTGTTTTGGAGTGCAGTTATGTAACAAACTTTAGAGCCTACATGTCCCTTCAATCCTACTTATTCAGCCAATCGTTCAGACAAACAAGTTTGTTTACATTTACAGGTGATAAAGCGGTCTGCTTCATATTTACAGTGTCACCTGAAAGTGAAAACAGGCGTTCGCATGACACTTTAGCTGGCATTGCAAGGTATTTACATGTCAGATATGCTAAACATTCATATATCCCTTCATGCTTTGGCCACTGTTTCAGGACATGCTTATGACGCTCACTAAAAAACTAATGTGTTACTTAAATTTGTGACTGAACTACTTGGGGGAGAATTGCATGTCCACTGTTCTGTTTTACCTGCATTCTGCCATATAGTTCACTTTATAGCAGTCTTGGATGATGACCCAGCATGTTTGTTTTAAGAACATCTTCACTGCAGATTTGACAAACTGCAAAGAAGGTGCCAATGTGAGATTTCTAAAGATAGCTACAGCACTTGACCCAAGATTTAAGAATCTGAAGTGCCTTCAAAGATCTGAGAGGGACGAGGTGTGGAGCATGTTTTCAGAAGTCTTAAAGAGCAGTACCCCAATGTGGAAACTACAGAACCCCAGCCATGAAAAAACAAAGTCAACTTTCTGCTGGTGGCATTGGACTCGATGAAAATGAATATACCAATATATTTGAAAATGTAGAAAACATCCAAATATTTACATAAATGGTAGTCTAGTCTTGTTTAATTGTGTGATTAATCTGTTTAATCACTTGATAGCCCTAGCAAGTAGTGAAATGCTTAAAAATTAGCCATCTAAGCTATCCTGGACATGTGGTGAAAATGAGAGTCAACAGTTAAGTGGCTACAGGAGCTCCATATGAAATTCCATAGTCTGAAGGTCTCTGTACATAATACTGGTTATGCCTACTATAGGAATCTTCAAACAAATATGTACATAATATAGGGTGTGTGTGTGTGTATATTATATACACACACAAAGATGCATCATTTTGGTTAGGGAACACAGAGGACTGTCATGTAACACATCCTTCTGAATATCACACTTGCTCATTAATTGTGTCCTTCCCACAAACACTATTCTGCTTGCTTCAGACCAGGGTGAGAAAAGCAGAAGAGAAGGACCAGAGGAATCCTACCAGCCTGGGACAGAGGGAGAGAAATGCAGGTGAGGGGGAGGAGGCGGAGTGGGGAAGAATCAGGTCTTTCAATAGACCACTGAGCATATTTAAACTTTGTAAGGTGCTAAGCTATGACGACGAGTCATTTACAGGCATCTACATAGAATAGGCTGCAATAGATACGGGTCTACCAGGCTGCTATAAAGAAGCTGATTTGCAGATCTATCTGAAGAATATCAGAATGTTCTGGCAGAACACCATGTAGAATTCTTTGTTGGCTCAGGGGGAATCTATGCAGAGAAAGGATGAAGCAGCAATATTTTGTATTTGGATATGAGGCTGACGGTTTAACTCCTGCCAATGTTGGTAGCCAAAATGAGCAGAATGTCCGCGTGTTTAGTTTTTGCTAGGTTTAATTAACTCGGTGCAGATAACTCTGGAGCGGCTGTGCTTGGAAATGGTGACGATTATTAACAAGGCTTTTTGCTCCTGCTAGGAGAAAGCACACAGCTGAACGAGAGAGGAAGTCTCAAACTAATTTCAAGAAAGGGCTAAGAGCTGCACTCGAGCGAAGGGTCTTTTGCACTTCAGTTGTAAATGCCTCAGGGATAACTTTAATATTAAAGGTTTAAGAGTGTTATGGAAGACATTCATATTAATGCAGAGCCACATCCTGGACAGCTCTGACACTCTAGGCAAGAGTTCCACAAAAGTCTCCCTAGCCAGTGAACATTTACAGCTGTGTTATAAAGAAGTCTGCTCTGTGCTGAACTTCTCATGGGGAAGAAGTTTTACTGAAATATGAAAGATCTGCTTGGGCATCTTCAACCTCACAGGGCTGGATATAGCCCTGGCTCGTGCAGGCTTTTATGGGGAGTGCTCTAACAGGGAATGGTCAGTCCACTGCCAGCGTCGCCCAAAAGCCTAGAAAAAAGCATGGCCGGGATGACTGGCTGATGTGCTGACTCAGTGCATCCTCATTCCAGCCTCTCCTGTAGAATGCTCAGCAGAACCTAAACCAGCCCACTGGGAGGCAGACAGTGAAGTCAGCAGACCCTTCCTTCCTTGTACACCAGGCCACAGCAATTGCTGCTCAATCCCCAATGGGGCAGTAGAGCTGGTGGAATTTTTCAGAAGGGTAGCTGGAATTTCAAAAGATGCCAACAGAAGGGATTTTTCCATGATAAGTTTTGCAGAAAACCACCCAACCATCCATCCTGGTTTTGTGACTGGCTTCAAAATCGATGTAGACTTTCAAACAGATGTTAAATGGGGCAATTCTGGAAAAAAAAAATGGCAAAATTGCTCCCACTTTTTGGGAGGGAGGCACCAGGGGCAGGAAGACACCATTTGTAGCAGGGACAAATCAGACCTACAACCATCAACATCTTTGTTTTCACCTCCAATATTGCCATCTTAGGACTTCATGATGTATTTTAAATAGAAGGTTTTAGCCCAGACATTACATAATTTGGGGAAAATCTAATTTAAACCATTAAGTAACATTATCTGAGAAAGTAAGTTACTGCTACTGATTCACCTGTCTCCATTTATTACACTAGCAGTGAACTTGGCCCAGTGCATTGGGAGGTTTATGCAATTATTTGTATTATTCATTATCCCCATTACAATAATGCCTTGAGAGCCCAAGTAGGTTGGGGCCCTGCTGTAGTAGGTGCTGTACAAACAAACAGTTTGTCTACTTTAGGGTTTAATATTATACTTATTAGATTTAATAATTAATATTAATTATTGCCCATCCCTATAATAGCAGAGAGTCTTCCACATAAAGTCAATAGCAAAGTCCCTAGAGGACTTCATGTCTTTCTTTTCAGGGTGAAAATACTTCCTGGGGTAGGACTTGTTTTGTTTGTTTTTAGAGGGGTTAGTGAGGGCTTGAGGCTAGACAATGGTGTTCATATTTTGAGCCTCACTTCTGGTGGGAAGGCTGTCTCCAAGAGGAACGCTTTGCAATATTTCCTAAAGATGGTCTCTGGATTTTCCCAGTCTCCTCTAGAAGACTATTCCATAGCTGGATCCCCTCAACAGAGAATGCTTTGTCTCCAAATTTCACATGCTCCTTCCTGGGCTTGGTGAGCTGCATTGCCCCAGAGGAGCAAAGTGCTTCAGAGATCAAAGTTCATTCTTATCCATTAATTACTTTGAAAGTTGGGACCCAGGCCTTACACTGGCATCAGAAGCAGATTGGAGCATGGGTCTGTTGTGTTCCCAGCAGCATGAGCCATGGAGGAGAGTTGCGTTCTGTACTAGGTGGAGCCTGGGCATCAGTCACATTCTGCTTGAGATACAGTGGATGACAGGAATCCAGCATGGAGGTGACAATTGCATAGATCACAACAGCTGGATCCTTGTCCAGTAGGAAGGGACAAAGTTTCTAGCAAGCTAGAGGTGAAAAGGCATTTTTGGAAACTGAGGTTATCTGGTCATCCACGCTTATTAAGGAGCTAAACAGGATCCCAGGCTTCACACATCTTTAACAAGTGGGATTTGTGCACCTTCCCTAGAAGGTAGAGATGGTCTTGGCCAGCTTTTGGAAGTGTTTCTCCTTCTTGAGCTGCATCACTTTGATCTTGCTAGGGTTCAATTTGAGCCCTCGGCTCTTGAATTAAGAGGTAGTTTCCTGAAGACACTCTGACAGCCGAGTGGTGATGGTGGTCGTCTCAGCTGAGAAGGAGATATTGTTGAGTGTCATCAGCATGAGCCTGTCGTGTTCCACTCTCTCCCAAGGATCTGACATAGATCATGGAGAGGCAGGGGGTGTAGTATAGGTCTCTTTAAGACCCTGCAGGTGCAGGCCTTCAGAGAGAAGGAGCAGCTACCCAGCACCACTGATTCTTCTGGAGAGTTCTTATCCACAAACAGGTGGGTGAAACAGGAGGAGAGGAAAATGAGGCAACCGTAATCAATGTAGCATACCAACTCTGTGCAGTGCTCTGACCTCCTTGTATGGCGGCTAGGCTGTATACAGGATGACCAGCCTACTTTAGCCTTGCTGAGAGTGCTGGATTTTTTGGCTCACGGAGCAGAGGCTTATGCTTCAAAATCCAAGGCCCAGGTTCCATCCCTTCCACTAAAAACCCACTCAGTAGCATGGCTTTACAACCACCTGTTTTTCAGACTAGCTGTATGCTCACGCCATCGCTGCAATGAGCCAATCAGCAGCAGTCATCTCAACTTGTGTCCGTAGCTTGTCATTATTTCCTTTCAGTACTCAGTGAGGCTGTAATGTCACAGACCAGAGATAGTGTGGGGATTAGAGTACATGAGTATCTTGGATATAATATCCCATTTTAAGAAATCCTTCAACACTGGCATATAAATAGGTCGTTATAGCAACATTTGTGTTCTGCTCAGCCAATTGAATTAAGAGTTTGGTAGAACTTTGCGCAGCCATATAAAAGTACTGGAAGATGTATTTCATGAAGCATCACAGTTTGGGCCTATGCTAAAGCATCCTGAATTTTTTTGATTGCCAAGTTCTAAAGTCGTTGAAAGCTTGATTAATAATCTATTATATTTACACATCTTTCAGCCCAAAGGATGTGCTCATGTACTAATACAAAGACCACATCATTCATCAGTGAAATGCAGTAATCTTTGGAAAGGGCTTAGCCCTTCCCAGCCAGCTCCATCACCCAAGAACTGTGGCAAGAGAAGTAAAGAGCAATTAGGAGGGGAATGAAGATGCAGAATTCTTGGACAAACTGGAATATTGCCAGGGTACCAGCCCTCTATTCCGGTAACATTTTTTTCTATGGGACCTTTGACAAGTGACCTACATTTTAAACATTTGTAAAAGTCATGCCTGTCTTACATCTATATTCCTTTTACGCTGGATTTCAAGCACAGACTCACCAATTGAGTCCATTTCCTGTGCCATCTGAGATTTCTTTTGAAATCTCCTATCCAAGTACTGCTCAGGTCCAAGTAGACTTAATCTGTAATCTAATGAGATGGCTGTTCAAGATAAAATGGCTACAGGCTATTAGTTCAGACTATAATACTACAGTTCAATGGTTTGCACATAAAGATGTTAACCAAACATGAAAGAGTTACACTTCAGTGTTGCTTAATTAATAGATTTTTGGAACCTGATGTCTATAGAGCTGCCCAGTGTACCTGGTAGGTTGTCACCACTGATTCAACTCTCCAGCGGAAATGGAAGACTTAAAAAGAACCCTGCAATGATCTGCTGTGAGAAGCTGCAGTTGACCCTAGTAGTGAAGTGGTTAAAGGTTTGGCTAAGAACCTAAGCCAGGGAATTGAGAATTAAGACTGAAACACTAGCCTTCGCTCCCCATATTGTACATAGGGATGTGTGAACTGATTTAGGTATCCAGAGTGAATTTGAATGCTTGCCCAAAACTCAGACCGCAACCTTTGAGGTTCAAAAATGGTAAGATACAATTTGAAAAACAGGTTTCTTATTTTTTTGCCCCCCTACACTTCCTAGTTCCGGCCAGTAAAGCAAGAGTGCCAAGAACTGCAAGAACATCTGTTTTCCAGCACAAACCAAAAAGCAGGAAGTAATGGAAAGCTCCCAAGTAAGCCTATCATGAAATTTTGAGTAATTACATTGGCTCTGTTCTTTGGGTGCTTAGCTAAATGGCTGACCCTTTAGAGTGCTTCCATCATCAGTTAGTGGTCAGTTTCAGTGGGATGTCAGACAATGGTGATCTTATAGACTCGTACGTACTTCCACATTTATACGGAGGCATGTGTTCAGATTTCCGGACAAGCTTTCAGCTTTAATTCAGATTCTACTCCACTTTGTGGGCATTAACCTTTAATGGAAGGTTTATATATTTTAAAAAGGGGCAATAAATTACACCTTTTCAGTTTGCTTTTGAATAAACCATAATAATCAAAGGAGAGATTCAAAGATCAACATTCACATTTTAATAACTAATAATGAAGTGGAAAGGACTTTTAAAAAAATCTCAGCTTCATGTCTGTCCTTCATCCTGCTTGGGAGCAATTCTTTAAGAAGGGAGACCAGTGGCAATGAGGTTTGATTTAGCACATGATGTAGCTGATGGTGGGGCCAGGTTGCCTGTATTGAAAGAGTGAGAACAGTGGGTCAGATTCCTGCTGGGCTGAGGTAGCATCACTCTTGCTGACCCCGCCTTTACTCATTGATAATTAAGTTCTAAACGATGCTCTAGTTTAGGCCAGAGTTTGGATTTGAGGTCGGGAACCAGGGTTTGGAGCTGCTGGTGCTGTAACCCCGTAAACTGTGCTGAAGCTGCACATCTCTCATTGATATTTCCACCACACAAGATGGGGGAAGTCTTAAAAACCAACTGATCTTGGAAAAGGTCTATCATTTGGGGCCCCCAAATCCCTCAAGAATGCCTTCTCTCAGGTGACTTTGGCCACATCTGAATCGGATAAGACACCCCTATCTCACCCCTATAGATTGCCCTGCAGATTTCAGAGCTGGATGGCCAATTGCCTCCATTATAGGCATCTGGATGAGGTCCCCAAGGCTCACCAGCCTAACTGGACACTAGGGTTGCCAACACTTCCAGTTTCGCCGGGGTCTCCCAGTATCAGGCTCTATCTCCTGGAGGCTACTGAAGTCAAACTGGGAGACTTTAGGTGCTAAAAGTCTGGTGGCACAGTGGGGCTGAGGCAGGCTCCCTGCCTACCCTTGCCCCATTCTGCTCCAGAAGCAGCTGGCACGTCCCTGCAGCCCCTGGGGCGGGGTAGGGGTCTCTGCGTGCTGCCTGCTCCCTGAGCGCCAACTCCATAGCTCCCATTTGCCAGGAACTGTGGCAAATGGGAACTTCAGGGGTGGTGCCTACAGGCAGGGGAAGCGCCATAGACAAGATGGCCACGAGGGGAGGGGAAGGGATAGTCCATGTGGTGGCAAACAGCATTAGCTTGGTCATTGATTTGGGGGCTGTTCTTTAACTACAATTAGTGGGATTGCATTAGGAGGGGATTAGCTAGATGAGAAGGATGGGAGGAGCGAGAGATGGTCACTGGCTTGATGGCTGCAAGGGGGAGCAGCGGCAAGGCACAGGATTTCATTGTTACTCAGAAGAGGTTTTCCACTCCAGCAGCCATTCAGGAGCTTATGAAATGAGAGGCAGAAGCCGCTCACTGCAGCATGAGAGAATTTAGTGGATATTCTGCACTGAGAAAAGGTCTGATCTAAGCAGATGGGTTCTGCTGCGTTACACTGTGGACTGTACATCCTCTTTCAGGTAATACTACCCAGGCAGATACTACTACACATTCAGCAGTCTCTCCCAAACTGGGCCCACTATCCTCCCCTGATAAACGGTGCTTTAGACAGCTCTGGTGAGAACACCTGCAACTAGCTGACAAATATCCCCATCGTCGCCAGCACCAGCAGAGATGTGCAGCTGCTAAACATGGAGATTTCCAGTATTGCTAACTTCGTGCATTCAAAATCGTGCATCTGGGCTCTTCAAAATCATGAGATTTAAAAATAGGTTTCAGGTGTTGATTTTTCTTAAGGCATTGGACCCTTTTGGCACCTTTTCTCTGCTGAAGTGAGGGCAGAAAATTTAAATGAAAGCCGGGAGCCATAACCACATGACCCCTGGAGCTGGAGTTTAAGAAAAAGGCACCAAATAACATGATTTGTAATTTCTGAGATTATTCAATGGTTAGTGTCAGTTTCTGATTCTCCTACACTTGCACAATCATGTTGTGTCAGGTTTCCAGTGCTGCAGGGGGCTGTTTAAATTAGAGAAGCCTAGAACTATTCACAATGCTAGCTTTGGTAAAACACTTCAGATCCCAAATATTCAGACTTTTCCACTTGACAATGTCTTGTAAGCAAGTTTTCCCCTCAGTACCAATACCAAAATCTAGTATCAAAAGTGTTTAGGATGAGTTTCACTCACTTCCTGAATCCTAGTTCTTGCTTGCTTAAAGCACACATCTTTATGTACAAAGTCAGACAGGGATCTTTAGCTGCAGCAAATAAACTGGGTTAGACCCTTACCTTAGAGTTCATTTCTCACTACACAGACTTTTAGCTTCAACTCTAGCCTCTCAAAACTCTCCCAATCCCCCCCATGTCTCTTAAGAAGGAAAAACCGCTTTATTAATTCCCCACATAAATATCCAGAACATAAACACAACGCTAACCTTCAGCTAGAAGAATTTATTTGCCCTAGAAAGTTTTTCCAAAAAGTCAACCAGTTCCTGAGAGCAGGATTAGAGCTAGTTTAGCCATATAAACTCATTCACATTGGGGCCTGCAGCACAGGATATGAACATGAATGAAATGTATTAAAAAATATGAGTTGAGAATAAAAGCTCTCCCCTAAATCTCTCTTATTGTATAAGCTGCTATGAATTAAGGCCCTTTCAGGCTGATTGAGAGAGTCATCAACATAATTATTTCAGAACATATTCCAGACCAGCCTTTTTTATAAGTATTTTAACAACCTGCAAATCAGGAAACTGTAAATCAGAGAAACGAACTGAAATCAGCAATCACAAGGCAGTAGGTCTCTGCTGTCAGAATCTAAGCATGAGAATGAATAGTGGAGGTCTGGTTGTCTTGCTTTGGCGTGCCAGAGGCCTTTAATCCCCTGGAGCCTTAGAGCCACAAACTTTTGTGAAGTTTAGATCCAAGCCTTATGGCTTGGGCCAGTCCCTTTCTGTAAGGCACTTGCCTTTTATATTTTAGGTTCTCTGGAAGATTTTATGTGAACAATTGGAAGTTTATTCGTACAGGTTTTCGGAACCCTATGAAATTCTTATTCAGCCTTTAAGAAAACTGTTTAAACAGCAGTCAGTGGATTCAGTAGACAGTGACCCATCCCATCAAATAGAGAGCTATAATCTTCAATAACAATGATTTGTGTTACTAGGGTCAAAAATCTATTCCTCTTTTAATTGATTGAGATTTTCAGGAGCATCCCTGCTCATGTGCTTACAATGCAGTTGCAGAAGGAAACGGACCAAGATAGCATAAGTGAAGCCAAATTAACTCCACAGTCTGTAAGGGAGCTGCAGTGCTTCCTAGCTTTTCTGCAGAGAAATTGGAGAAGGTGAAATTCTCCCTACTGTTACACAAGACCGGCCAAGGGGCTTTGAAGATCTACAGTCCGTTCCAGGGGAAGCTTGGAAGTTGCTGCTACATGCTAGACAAAATAATTAAAACTCTGAACTTTTAGTCCCAGGGCACCCCATATAGAATGAGATTTTCAATGCTATCAAGGGGATTTACATAAACAGGGCAAAGGAAGTAGCAAGACTCCCCAATCTTGGACCTCAACTTCTAGGCCACAGTTGTTCAATCTGTCCCTTGGGACAGCAATTCCTGTGGAGAAGGAAGATAATGCAACTATTAATAAACTCATACCATGGTGGTATGAGTTAAATAATAACCTATAGTACTGGTAACATGTTCTAAAGGGGATGGGATTTTCCTAGTCTGACAGGAGGGCAAATTTTCTCTTCTCCCTTTGTCATTTCTGTGGTACCCATCACCAGGTAGAGACACACCAAGCGTGAAAGTGAGTTGTATACAGTGGTCAAGAGGAGAGCATTCCCAGCTCACTGAACATTCATGTTTTTATTGGTTGGGTTTGTCAAGCGTCTAAGTGAGTTAGGCACCCAAAGCCAAGGGAAATTGATATCATACCCAGACTCGTTTGAAAAGTCCAGCAATTATTACTGTTTTAATGCAGATGGGTCCTAGTTTAGTCAATGTTCAGATATTCCAGTGTTAATACCTGCTCTTATGTAATGCTTTTCATTGAGAGATCAGGACCATTAGCCCCACTACTGGGGAAACTGAGGCACATATAAGTGACTTTTCCAAGGTCAAGCAGCAGACCAGTGGCAGAGCTAGGACTAGAAGCCAACTCTCCTGAATCATCTTCCACCACTCTAACCCCTAGGCAATACTGCCTGCTTAAAATCATTTTCCATGCTCCCCCCCCCTTTTAAGGGTGCATGATGAGACATTAACACAAGCTTTTACTCTTTCCCTTGTGTAGCAGCCTCTTAGGGAGCTGGCATTCACCACAATTGCTGTCTGCTATGGGACAGAATCCTGGCATGAGCACCGAGAAAACAAAGCCAACTATTCGGCACTTTCTGAAACAGAAGCCTGGCTAGCTGGGGCATCCCTTTGGATGGGATGCAGAACTCTGGGACCGAGCCATCGGGGATTTTAAGGAGATGAGGCTCAGGAAAGGAGCATCAGGGGAAGGCATTGCCTGTGACTCAGAGGTTGTTTGATATGGGGATCTGACACACCGACTTAGGTTAGAACCCTTCAGGAGCTAATGAAACAAGGTAAGGGGGAAGCAACTAATTGGTCAGCATCTGAGGGGAATCATAGGGACAATGCAAACAATCTGACTAGCGCTGAAGAAAAAACAGTGTTCTCAGATGCACCAGGTTAAAGCTGGTGAGAGTGGACACAGCTCATTTGGAAGCAGGGATCCACAGGTAATTTAGAAAGGAAAAAGCTAGTCAGTAGCTTAAGGCACAGCCTATCACTTCTTCCCCTCCCCAGGAGAGGGCTTGCTTCTGTAACACTCACAGCTTGAAGAACAAGAGTAACACTTTGCACTTCTAGTGCATGTCTATATACTGCAACAGAAGACCGGAGGCATCTCTGATGACTTGGTTCTGCAGGGTTCAGACTGTAGGACTATAAAATGGCAGCATAGATGTTCAGGCTCTGAGAAACTCCTCTCTCAAGGGGTCTCAGAGCCCTAGACTCCAGCCCAACCCTGAATGTCTACACAGCATTTTCATAGCCCTGCAGCCCAAACCTGCTGACCCAGCCCAATCTACATGTCTTTTATTGTGGTGTAGATGGAGCTCTTCAGACAATCTGAAAGTGCTTATATGAAGTAAGCCTCCCACCAGAGAGCTAGGGAAGTTTCAGCATATTTTACAGATAAAATAGATCTAGAGAGGTTTGGAGTGGCTTACCCAAGATCACAAAGGCAAGGTAGGTGAGAATATCTTTTATTGGACCATCTTCAGTTGGTGAAAGAGAAGCTTTCAAGCCACAGAGCTGAAGAGCTCTGTGTAATGCCAAGTCTCATTAAGAGAGGTTCATCTAATTAGAGATATTACCTCACCCACTTTCTTTTTAACATCCTGGAACCAATGGCTACAACAATACAGCAAACAAGACCAGGGACAGTTATAGTAGAGCAGATACAAGAACTCCTGATTCTCAGTTGGGGAAAGGGTTACTGACAAGACCTGCTTTATCTCCAATAATCATGAGGAATTATTAATACAATGGACACCTGCCTGAAGGTAACCTTTTGATAGCACCAAGATACTCATCAGGAGGCCTTCTCACTAACATGGAGTAAACCAAAGTTTCTTTTACTTACCTTAGACATAGAAACAAACAGGTTTCATCCAATAAAGCTATTACAAATGATTAGCCTATTTAGGTTCCTTTCTGAGGGGCTACTATCTGAAAATACTATGCAGTTTTCTCTTTAAGCACAGGAGAAAAGAAAGGTGATTTGTAATGCCAATTATATAGGGAGAGAGATTGCTCTGTCCAGTACACAGCTGAGTCTAAGCTCAGAGGATGATATAAAAGGCCAGTCCCAAGATGGCAGCTGGTTTTTTAGTATGTGATTTTCAGGGTAGAGTAGATCTGTTCAAAGCAGGAAACAGAACTGGTATGCAGGTATAGGTTGTTTAGAAAGAGCTGCTCTACTGCCTCTAAAAGATTTTGTTGCCTGTGTTTAATTAACCCATGTGAGTGCCCTTATATAGACTTCATAAACCTGGATTCTGGCACAGAGTAGTTTAGTGATCAATAAAACTAGGCAGTGGTTCTCTCTCCTTGCTAACTTGCTTATACAACAGTAGACAGAAGTTTACTAGACTGGCTGACAGCAATTTCTCAAACAGCCTTTTGGGGGGAAAAATATCCCTAATATCCCATACAAAGCTACTAAGAGCTCCTCCCTCTTTTTGCAAGCAGGCAGATATGCTGCCCATTGTGACTGCTTTGCAAGGGACTGAAAAATCATCATCGTAGTACAGACTCAAATAACAAACACAAAAGGGTTTTCCTTTTGGATCTATTGTGTGGGGCCTTCTTTGGGGGAGGGAGAAAGAGCTATTGTCTCAGAAACAAAACACTGCTCTGGCTTTGGTTCTGCTGGAATTGGATGATCTGTGCACCATTATCATGGAGTAAATACATCCTCTTCAGAGAGCATGCTTGCTCCCTGTTCTACTTATTGTGCAGTTGGTAACTGCCAAATCCCCTGGGCTAGAAGGCCTTGTACTCTAGCTGTTAAAGGAGTAATGTCCCCCGCCTGCTCAGCATGATCATTTTTAATAGAGAAAGTATGTTTTCAGAACAGAACAGGGGCAGGCATGCTTGAGAGAGAGAGAGCTCTTCTGGAGGGATAAAGCTATTGTTAATGAATGTAAATAATGGCATTTCTATAGGTATGGTTTTTAAAATCACCCTGTAGAATTTAGTTGAGAAGAATATCACTCTCCTGGAATTCCAGAAACCTGTGGGTAGGGTATAATTTTCTATTTCAGTTTCATAGTCTGTTAAAGTAATTTCTATTTAGAATCCTACTGAATTTCTGCAGAACCCTACTGATTTTGTGTCTCTAGACATTCTATAGGTTTTTTTAATAAGGGCAAGCCCAAACTTCTATTTGTATTTTTAAAAATTAAAATGTATTTTTCCTTGTAGCAAAAGCCTTCTTTCTGTCTTGATACATGGAGCCACAGCTCTTTAAAAATAGGAAGCATTTGTTAAAGAAAATAACTACCAGCTATAGCTGGTGGTTAGCAGGTAGTCACACAAGCTGGTGGCTGTGTGACTGGTAGTCACACAAGTTTGAGTTCCAGCCCTGTCATCTTTGTTTGCTAGGGACAACACACTGTCTGGAACTCTGCATAGACCTATCAAATGGCTGAGATAAAGTGGGCAATGTATCATTATGCGATCCATCTGGATTGCACTTTCAGTATATACCCATATGGGTACGATTCTTTGTCTCAATACCGTATGTTTTAAAATTAATTCATGTCAGCCTATACTTGTTCAGTCCTACTTGTAGTAGCACCTCCCAGTTAAGATCTAGAAAAAAGAATTCCACGACGTGATGGATAGATACATTCAAAGAACAAGGCTGCCACATATACGCTATCTCTACTTTGCGTTGCTTCCCTCCCACCCCACCTCTCTTTCGTCTTGAGGTGTGAAGTCTAAAGAAAGATTTCTTTCTCGATGTATCATGTATTGTACCGGACTCCTGCAATTTCTCAGTGTCCGTATGTTTCATCAGTTAGTTTAGAATACCAACATATGCAGTTGGTTTCTTTAGCCTTATCTGTTCAGGAAGTCCCTTTGCAGAGCTTTGCTTTTGGCAGGAGCAATTTCAGGTTGCTGTGCTTGTTCGTGTTGATGAGATCGTTGAAGCTTAACCATGTGCTTCACAGATGTCCCAGCGCTGCCTCTTTCCGAGAGTGGGACGAACTTCCCCCCCGCCACGACCACTGCCGTTACACAAATGGATTCAAAAAATTAAGCTCACATATCAAGTCCTTCATTGAAAGAAGGAAAATATTCCAGGGACTTCATCATTTCCACTTTAGATCAAATATTTAGTTTAAAAAAAAAATCCAAACCCCCAGTGTTTAACATTTACAAAACCTAAATTTGATTGAATTGTAATTAAAATGTCCATAGTAAACAGTTTCTGTGATTCAGATTGGAACTTTCCCTCACAGGATTTGCAACCTAAACATTCCAGCATCATGTACTATTCAAGGCAGAAATAAGGGTTGTTATACAATTATAGGTTGCTGGGAAGAAACTTTCTACTGGGTCTGAAAGCGAAATTGACTAGAAACAAAGGATTCTGACTAGTTTCTTCAGCTGAGAGCAATGAGAAAAGCATTTTAAAATAAATTAGATTTTACAACTTGCAGTTTGAATAATCTCAGGGATGAATAAACATGAGTGAGGACATTAAAGAAAATCAGGAGCAAGTGGGGTGAAGTTATCTGGAGGAAAACTTAGGTTGAGTATCAGGAAAAGCTTTTTGACAGTGAGATAGATTAGCTTGTGGAGTAATCTCCCACGGGAAGTGCTAGAAGCCCCTTCACTTGGCACAAGTCAAACTAGACTGGAGAAAGTACTTGTCACAATAGCGAATAATCCTACGCTGCCAGAGATGGACTATTGAGCTAAGATGCTTGTCATCAGCAGTCATCATTCTTAACCTGACAGAGGAGTCTCTTTAATATTGTCAAGGATATAAAATCAAGGATGCCACTGATGCTTCACATCAGCCATGAGGATTGAATCCAAGTACAGGTGTTCTCAGACACTCCAGGACCCCACCCCTTGAGCTAACAAAGAATCTACTGTTGCAGGACTGATTCCATTCAGCAGAGGGCAGCAGTCTCTGTACTTACTGTATTAGCCACTTGGTGGCAACATCCTTATTAAGCATGTGATCATGGTTCTAAAACATTGCTCCTTTCCCAGGAGATGAAGAAAGGCTATGGTCTCTTTCAGTTTAGTAGACAGAAATGCCGAAGAAGACTCAGTGGATTTCCAACACCTGATAAGAATGGTGTGATAAGACCACCAGTATGACTAAGTTTACTGCTGTTGCCTGCTAAAAACACTAGTTTCAGAGCACTTAACATTTGGCAGAGAGCTCTGAGGATTGCAATCAAAGGCACTCAACTTCAGGCTATTTCTAAGAGAGCTGGAAAAAATGTTCAGGACAAAAATCTTGAATGATAAATTGGAGCCCTAACATGGGCTCAATATACTGTACCTACTAGGGTATTTTTTGGCTGTGTTTGTCTTTTATAACATGCTGATAGATGGTATTTCAAAATGTGTAACTTCACAAATGCATCAAAACAGACTTGGCTGAGACCCGACCCGATGAATTTATACCAGTGCTTGTGAAAATCAGGCCCAATGTATTTTGCAGGATTTAACATAGACAGAGCTGTTGCAATAGAATCTGTGTGAGAGAGAAGTCTGGCTGGGAATCTGACCAGAGAATTCCCTGGAGGAGTTCGGAAGCCAGGAGCTGCATCTGTGAGCTATGAGCTGCACTTAAGAGTACCTGCTGTAAAGACATGAGATGTAGACACCTGTGATACTAGTACCTAGCCTATTTGTCAATTCATTCCCTGTGTCCTAACCTTCCCAAGTGCTCAGAATCTGGGACAATATTTTTAGAACCAGGACTTATTCGTACACAGTTCAGTCCTATCACCCCATCATCCGTGATGAGTCTGAAATAAACCTGTTTTGGGGCCCGAGTCAAAATTCTTTGAAGTCAATGGAAAGACTTTGGATCAACCAATAGTTTTCTTGCTTAGTACTCAGAGCCATAATAGGAAAGACTTTTGTAATAGTCTATCAGGTTATAATGAGGGTTTTTCAGGTAGAATATGCCCTAACATAGGTTTTGCATTTCTTAAACATTCTGTCTGAACCTCGCTGGACGGTCTCTGCTCAGTTCTCCAGGCACCATCAGGCTGGCATCACTGCTCAAGATGACTCCAGAGATGCCCAGATTCTTTCCCAACCCCAATTGCTAATCAACTTAATCCCGTGCATGTGAGCAGAAGTCTAAGTAAGCATCCAGTCCCATTTTAAACCCCAAGTTCACTTCCCTCTTGAATCCTAGTAAGGTGGATTTGACCAGGACCTCTGGGGACAGAGCATTGTAACCCCAAAGCAGATTGTTCAACACAGTCTCTTGAAATGAAAGGCCATCCATGTGTATTTAAGCTACACTTTAAAACCAGTTTCCAGTGTTCAGATTCTTCCTGTTGTTTATTTAGGATATTGTAGATCACTTCCTTTTCTCCAGACTCTGAAAGCTGAGGCTCTTCAGCCTGTCTTTGATCAGTAGCTTTTCTCCAGACTTTAGTTCAAAATGTGCACAAATGCTATGGAGGTGTATGGTCAAACAAGCCACAGCCCACCTAGGAAGGTCTCACTGTGACTTTGTACAAGGATCACAATCACCTTCCTTGTTTCATTAATAATACTCCTGCCGATGCAGTATAAGACCCTCTGGCCATATTTGCTGCCATTGAATAATTGAATAATCTTTCACAGCTGACTTGAATTCAGAAGTGTTTCCATTGTTACTCTACTCCAGGTCTCTATCTCCTATAGGCTTTAAAATGTTTAGTTCCAAAATCCGCTTTTCCCCCTCCGCCTAAATGCAATTAAATCTCCCTGGAGATAATTCATCTCACTTAGAGAGGGGTCACCTCTGACCATCACTATGAGCTGGAGCACGCTGGGATTCAGAGCATGTCAGAAAGCACTTTGCAACACTACGCTCGTGCAGGATTGGGGCTGTCGTGTGGAAACCTGTCTAACTTCAGGGATTTGTGCAGCTGTAAACTCTGTTCTGTGAACCTAGTATGTTCAGTTATTCTTCCTTCCTGCCGCTCCGCAGTCTACATGGGCATTGGACACAGTGTTTGCTTGGAAGTCTCCAGCATTTTCCAACCTCAATCAATACCTTTGCAAATTCCTATATTCAGCTCCTGATCCATTCTCCTGTCCTCCTGTGAACCCTCCCTTGATTTTTAGCAGTGCTACTGGAACCTTTCCCCTCATCCTGCTTCCCCTTCACATATTTAAAACTCGTTTGTTGTTTTGCCTATGTTTTTTGTTCCCATGCTCCCTTCTCAGACTTTTGCCACAGCCATTATTCTCCACTTGGCCCCTGATAACTCACTGAACTTGGTCTCAAGTCAATAATGGGCTTATTTTAATCTATTAGAAAAGATTTCCTTTTCTTTATCAAAGCTAAACAAAAACAAGGAAATTAAATTAAAAACAGAACGATGTTTAAATAACAGAAAGGTTGTGACACAAGCCAGGAAATCCAACGATAAGGGGACAATCCACCCATCGCCTGGAAATGAAGAGGCACCATGACAAGAGTTAAGGGCAAATTTCAGCCATAATGTTGCATTTTTCTGGGTTTCGGTTGTGTATACGAGCCCTAACCAGCTGGGAAAAGTTTAAGCAATAGCTCCTATCGGCTCTGCTGTGGGGGAAGTAATCTTTTATTGCTTCCCTGAGCACAGCTGCTCTCTGCAGTTACGATTTAATTCTTGATTGTAGCAATGTGAAGGTTATGTGCACACAAATGAATTGATGCACAGAGACATGCTGAAGATAGCCATAGGATTTTGGAAGGTCCTCGAACTGGCTATGTCGGCTTCCATGTCTCACCTACCAATGATATAGTGATAGAATTTCACCTACTGGTGTCTCCAGGTATTATAAGCTACAGATTCTTCCTGACAATGTTCTGTTTATTAAGAAAGGTAGCTGACAACTGGCATTTGCAGCTGACTGCACTCAGCTTTATTGCTAGTCATTTATACTTGCTTTTTAAAAAAATATTTCCTTTCAGAACTTGGAGAAAAAAAATCCTGTTTTTGGCTTCCCTTGTTTGTACGATGATAACTAAAAACCGGGATCTGTATATTTGAAGTCCAGAAGCAGTAGATTATTAGTGGACGATAAAAACATCTTGTGTGGAGTTGCGGGGGAGTAAAAACATTCATCTCTATGAAAAAAACTGAATACGATTCTAAGTAGGAGGAGTGTAAACATGACACTAATGGTCTGTGAATTTCATTCAGGTTCTTTTATGGGGTACGTGGTACTTTGCCATCGTGTTCTCAATGTCTTCCTCTCTTCCAAGCTGGTGTGTCTTTGGATGAGATGCCCTCGTTCATGTAAGTCCCTTCAGTGTGAATTGGTATGGTCCGCTCTGACGCCATGCCTGGAATGAGGTGGCTTTTGACATACTGTATATCAGAGTCTGGGTGTTCAGTGCAATGGGGGGCTGGGGCAATAAGACCTCCACACAGTGCTCAGTGCCACATTTCCATTAAACAGTAGGAGAAAAGATCCAGCTTCTGTGCTACAGAACCATCTTCCCTCTCCTAGCAGCTGACTGGCTGGCTAGACACTTGGGAAACTGCCTAGCGAGTCCAACCACAAGGAAGTGGAAGGTTGATTGGAAAGTTGAAGGATTAATTGAGGTTGATGTTGGAGTGAGAGCTGAGTTCTGCGGGGGAGGGGAAGCATTTATTATGCTAATTCACTGGAGCTTGGCTTGTTGCAACCCTTCCCCTAGCTCTGTCCCAGACATGACCCCGTGCTGCTCATGCGTGATCAGGGAGCGTGAGGGCCAAATTCATAGCGGGAGGTGGTCAAAAGAAAGGTGTCTGCACGAATCCTTGGAGATGCGAAGCCTGGAAAGAATGCCAGCAATGCACAGCGCGCGCTGCATGGCTCTCGATTCCCTGCTACTTTTACAACACATGCAATAAATCTTCCTTTTTTACTGGACAGGCGTAAACAAGAAAGATTCAGGGGCCCGAATAAACACGGTGCGGTAGAGAAGCTGTGCTGAACGTGCTAATGCCAAACGCCCCTGGGTTGGTTTAGAACGAACTGCATCACTGACATTCACAAGGAGGGTACAATAGCAGGGGCTGGATGAGAAACACTATGGGGCCTATTCTGCCGTCTGCGAACAGAGGCTGGGCCTTAGTCCAGTCAATGAATACGGGACTCTTAATTTTTGTGTTTCATGTTGAACTTATGAGAAATATTTTTTCTTTCATTAAACCTTGTTTTTTTTTAAAAAAAATAGTCTGTTGACTTATTATTCTTAATATCCTGTTATCTCCAAGAGCATGAAATGGAATACAGCTATAAAAGGGGGAGGGGACCCCGGGTCCGACCGCATATGGCAGCATTACAGCTGGAGAATGAGTATGGAGAATGAAGGTTACAGTAATTATTATTGAAGGTTACAGTAATTATTATTATTATTATATACAGTAATTATTATTTATTAAAGTTTTGGAAGGGTTATAAACCCAGATCCACGGAAGCAGAGTCCATCCTCCAACTTAATGCTAAATAGAAGTAGCCTGATTTTTAGAGCAACTGTGGCTTCCACTGAGCGTTACGGGGATTTGCAAATTCTCAGCACCTCTGAAAATCAGCATCCACCTATTTGGTGCCTATTTTATGGATCTAGGTGCTTAACTTAAACAGCGCTCAGATTTGCAGATGTTGGGACTCTTAGTCTATTTGTGCCTCAATTAACCTCTTTGTAAAATGAGGATCAGAGTATTTGCCAAGCTCTAGGGCGACTCTCTGAGGCTTAAATAACTAATGTTTGTGAAGTGCTTTGAGATTCTGGGATGCCAGGTGCTACGTTTATTATTAATCATCATCCCAGGCAGGGCAGCCAGTGAAAGACCGTGAGAATTTTGGACAGATTTGTGCTAAAAGATGCTCCAGTCACGGTGAATTCTGCCTTGTGGTCTGGTATAGTGGCCAAGCAGAGCCTGATAACCTGGGAAATACTCAATTAAGGTGAAACTGTCTTCATTCTTCTGCTGAATGCACCGGGGTGTATGCGAATCCATGCAGTTTGACCCTTAAATGACAGATGCCTAAAGCTGAGGCCCACCTGGAAGAAGATAGTACAAAAGAAGTGAAGGGGAATGATGTGATCCCTTTTGAAATTCCTTTTGTTACTCTCATTATTGCTGCCCTCACTCCAAATGCAATGGCCTTAGGAGAGTTATTCGCCTCCATCTTATCTCAGACTTAACCACCTGGGTGGCTACGTTTGCCCAAGGCTGTTTAGGGCTTATCCATCTGTAAAGACCTTCCACAGTCTATAGGAGAATTCTGCTCGGCAGGAAGGAAGACAACTTTCTTTGCCTAATGATTGACAATGGCTGTAATTATGGTTGCACAAGCCGGCATCCTGTGTGGTAGTTTCCCCACACAGGACGCATCCTGTGAGTGTGTTTTTTTGACTCCCACAGGACAGTCGAGCAGAGCTGAAAGGTTTGGAGAGCAGACTCCTCATTCAGGCTATTCACATATTAAACCCATTTCTTCTGCCTACAGATGCCCCGAAGGAGGAGGAGATGTGAGGCTGGGGCACAGGTGTTTAGTCTAGAAGGTGAAACCACCTGGTTGTGAATATACAATCATTCTTTGAGTCAGTCCTTGGTCAGCTATCAGGTAGCAACAGGGTGATCCAGTTACCACCGCCTGGGTGACTAGCCCACCATGGCTGTCTGGGAATAAGAGACAGTTAACAGGTCTGTCACTCAGGCTAGCACTCACACCGTTTGGCCCTTGTGTGTTAGAATCTGTACCCACAAAACCCTGCTGCTCAAATGGTTTGATCAGGTGCAAATTGTATCACGTACAAAGTGCAATGGTGACTACTTGTACAAGCCAAATGGTGCAGGGCCAAGTGGAAGATTCCCATTGAAAATGTACTGTGGTGGGTCCTGAGGTGGATAGGGGGCAATCAGAGACCAATAGGAGAGTGTTATTACTGCTGCAGACTGTGCTATGGTGGCTGGGAGGCGGGAGCCCTGCATTCATTTGTTGACCTACTGACTTGCTGTATGAGCTTGGGCAGGTACCATCGAGCTAAACTGTGGCTGTTGAGTAACTTTTCTTGTGTAAATCCCGGCGTTTGTCCTCCCCTGCCTAGCACAAAGCAGGAAACATGATCTTTTCAATTGTCACAGGGTTAAATTACCTGACCTTTGGCTGCTGCATTGTTTTATGCAAAGGCAGCAGTTCTCCAACCATTTCAATCTACAGACCACCTTGTTAGAGTAAGATCCTTGCACAAAATTATTTGCCCATCCAACAACCTATTCCTCAGCCCCAACTCTTTGGTTCTCAAACCTTTGGTTTTACAGACCACCAGTTATCCATGGGCCATGGTTTGATAATCACTGTGCTTCAGCATGTCAGAAGAAGGGAAAGGTGTATACAGAACTTATTTATGTATTGTCATAGAGTACACAGGACTTTACAGGGTACTAAAGGGACAAGGTTTAGCCTCAGGTTTCATATTTAGATGGAAGACAAAATAACCTGAAAACAGACGGGAAAGATGATAGTAAAAAGAGGGCGATACAGCCCTTATGTACGTGAGGGGATTGTGCTAGTGGGCACCATTCTCTTTCCTTAGTGTCCGCATTAGTGAGTAGTTGGTGATTGCACGATTTGATCTCACAGCAACGTGTGTTTCCGGTTTTTTAATTATATGCAAACACGTTTACATTCAGTTTTTCAGAACACAAATGAATTTCTTACATGTGGCTGACAGAATGATTAAAATATATCCTAGAGTCAACCCGGAGTGGCCGGCCCTTTTTCTCATGAGATGGTGAAGAGGACCAAGATGCCATTATGGCAGGCTTCTCCTTTTCAGGGTTTAACCAGGGATAGGGAACTAACTGTTCTTAACGTGCTATTATGGATAATATTAACCAACAGATTCACTTGTATTGAAGCTCCTTCTGTGTAACAAAACATTGTAATAACCTCCCCACTGCAGCTAGAATTTTCCTTTTCTACATGACCAATCTTTGGAAAAGGCAGGAAGGGTTTATTCTCTCCAGAGAAGGGGTTTAATTAGCAATTTAGAAGTGTTTTAGTGCATTGCAATTTGATTATTTAATCATGTTGCCAGTAATAATGTTCAAGTGGTCTCAAGTGGAATGTTTTGGATGATACCCAGTTGAACAGAGTACATCATCATCAAGCCTTTAAGAAGTGCAGTGGATGGGATCAGTTGCAAAGCCTCTCTCATTTGCTATACCTATGCGAACCTGTATCCTGTGCACTTGCTGTATGTGTGCTGAATGTGGAACTCCTAGCATCTTTGGAAGATACATGCATGAAACAAGAATGGAATAGGAAATACACAGTGCAAACAAGGGATCCACAGCGTGGCTCAGAGAGGACAATTCTGACTTTAATTTTAATGGGAGTTTTACAGCATTTTGCTTTAGATGTTCTCTTATGGCCATGCTGTCCATCTGCATAGCTCATCTGTGTCCTCTGGTCTTTTCTCTCCCTCTTTTTTCAGCTTCATTTTAAAATTTCTATCTGAACTACAGTATACAAGACAAATTCCTATCATGTCTATTTACGCTGCTCAGCTCTGAGGTTTAGAGGACAGAAAACTACTTGGTGACACATTGTTAGCTTAAAGGCCAAAATTGGAGCGGTTTTTCTGAATGCCATCCCAATATTTGGTACTTTTGAATAAAGCACATCTAGATGCCTAAACACCCCTCCCAGAGTTTCCACCAAACAAACCCCCAAACGATGGAGTGTTGCAAAATCATTTTGGGATTTGCCCATTTCTGTAGAGTGGTGGTCAGACTGTCACCATTTGAATCCCTTGCCTGCCAAATGTTGGTTTTGCCACTCCATTAATTGCTCTCTTTTCCCAAGGGGTAGAGTGCTTTTCCTCAGAGTGCTACTAAAGCCAAGTTTTCCTGTCAAAAATAGGAGAAGAAAACACTTAAATTTCTCCTGCAGGAGCCATGCTGTCAGTAATTTTAAATGCATCTGATATTCTTTGCTTTAAACACCCCTGTTACCTTCCTCTTGCAGTTTGTATTCCTCAGGTATATAATGGGAAGGAGGGGCCCAGCTGAGCAGTAGGAATGACTGGCACAGAGAAAAGAGTGTTTCTTTCCCCTTGTCCCAGTGAAAAGAATGTGTGTGGATCACACGGAAAAAGTCCTGGAGCTACAGCAGCGAGTACTTATGAATCAGATCCTCCAAAATGTTCTTGCTGTGAGATGGTGACCAAATATGTTCTTTAAACGTCAGTATAATGTGACAAGGCCAGATCCTGAAGCCGTTTGCCATTTGGCTTTTATTATTTAATGAAAGTTAGATTGACAGAAAGCAATTTAATGAAAGCCCTTAAGAAAGAACATATTGTTGATCTGGAAAACTTGATAAACAACTGGCCACCGCATGCAGTATTTTCATGCTCAACCAACATAAAAAGATATTTTCTCCCCCTTTTAGTTTTTCTTTTCAGGATAATGCGAACATGTGTTTTGCCCCGATGAAAGGGACATGATTTCGATCAAGGCTTGGGCATGTCTTGCAAGCCCGGAGCAATCTTTCTCTGTTTGCAAATATATTAAAAAAAAAAAATCTATTTAATGCAGGCTCCCCCCACCTCATTGAAGCAAATCTTTTCATTGAGTTCACTGTGACAAAGTCCCTGGGCCAGCTCTACAGCCTGTGTAAATCCACAAAGCTCCCCTGAAGCCCACCTTTTAAAATGCTTTCAGGTGTCATAATGACCAAACTGGGTCAGACTTCAGCTGGTGTACATAGGGCTGGTCTTCACCATGGGGTGAATAGTTAGGGGTATGGAACTGCTTCCGTATGAGGAGAGAGTAATAAGATTGGGACTTTTCATCCTGGAAAAGAGACAATTAAGGGGGATATGATAGAGGGCTATAAAATCATGACTGGTGTGGAGAAAGTAAATAAGGAAGTGTTATTTACTCCTTCTCGTAACAAAAGAACTAGGGGTCACCAAATGAAATAGGCAGCAGGTTTAAAACAAACAAAACAGTTTTTTCACACAATGCACAGTCAACCTGTGGAACTCTTTGCCAGAGGATGTTGTGAAGGCCAGGACTGTAACAGGAGTAAAAAAAGAACTCAATAAATTCATGGAGGAAAAGTCCATCAATGGCTTTTAGCCTCTGTTTGCCAGAAACTGGGATTGGGCAATGAGGGATGGCTCACTTGGTGATTACGTGTTCTGTTCACTCCCTCTGGGGCACCTGGCATTGGCCACTGTCGGAAGACAGGAGACTGGGCTAGATGGATCTTTTGTCTGACCAAGTATGCCCCTTCTTATGTTCTTATGTGATAGATGTATTCTGGGAGGAATCTTTCTACGGGGTCCTGGAATTGTAAATGGATTTCTACTGCTAGTCTCTTTTAATTTAGGGTTTTCTCTGCTCACCATTTGATTTGAGGACCTGTTCCTGGCTTTTCTTATCACCACTTCAGAGCAGAGCTTCATTGTCAGTCATGAAAGTAGCACTCTGAGCCTATTGAAGGAAGCGCTTGTTACCCATCTGAGGATAGGGACAAGGAGGAGGTATCCATTTGAAGAAAAAGAAGAAAAAGGAAGCAGCATGAGTGAGGGAATGAAAAAACACTTGAGTTTTTACAACTTTAAAACAAGTTTGAGCTATTTTAATGTACAATAATAAAACACTGCATGGGGAGATTTTTTTTAAAGCATTCAATAAAATGAGGCTAGGAAGTCACTAAACCTTAAAAAGGGGCATATGAGCCAAAAGTGAATTGAAAATACCATATGAATGTGTTTCTGTGACAGCTAATAGAACCAGCAGGATTTTTATGATGACCCTTTGTGAGGGAATGTGTCCTTGCCATGTGAGGATTACTTACCCTAGGGAGAAAGGAGAGATTGCATTAATAACTTGTCTCATAAGAAAGGATGAGAAAAACCTACTTTGAATAAAATAAGAAGCACTTTCAACCTTTCACAGAAAGTTTGAACCAAGCTTGAATAAAACCTTTTTGAAATCATAGAAATACAGGGCTGGAAGAGTGCACAAAAATTCATCTAAACCTTCCCCCATGCTGAGGCAGAATTAAGTATATCTGGACTACCTAGGATTACAAGTCAAAATGATCTGGACAAACTGGAGAAATGATCTGAAGTAAATAGGATGAAATTCAATAAGGACAAATGCAAAGTACTCCACCTAAAAGGAACAATCAATTTCACTCATACAAAATGGAAAATGACTGCCTAGGAAGGAGCACTGCAGAAAAAGATCTGGGGGTCATAGTGGATCACAAGCTAAATACGAATCAACACTCTTGAAAAAAATGCAACAATGATTCTGGGATGTATTAGCAGGGGTGTTGTAAGCAATACACAAGAGATCATTCTTCCACTCTACTCCACATCGATAAGGCTTCAGATGGAGTATTGTGTCCAATTCTGGGCATCACATTTCAGGAAAAATGAGGACAAATTGAAGAAAGTCCAGAGGAGAGCAACTAAAATAATTAATGGTCTAGAAAACATGACCTATGAGGAAAGATTTAAAAAACTGGTTTGCTTAGTCTGGAGAAGAGAAGACTGAGGGGGCATATAATAGTTTTCAGGTACATAAAAGGTTGTTACAAGGAGGAGGAAGGAGAAAAATTGTTCTTCTTAACCTTCGAGGATAAGACAAGAAGCAATGGGATTAAATTGCAACAAGGGCTGTTTAGGTTGGACATTTGGAAAAACTTCCAAACTGTCAGGGTAGTTAAGCACTGGAATAAGTTGCCTAGGGAGGTTGTGGAATCTCCATCATTGGAGGTATTTAAGAGCAGGTTAGACAAACACCTGTCAGAGATGGTCTAGATAACACTTAGTCCTGCCACGAGTGCAGGGGACTGGACTAGAAGACCTTTCTAGATCCCTTCCAAGCCTATGTTTCTATGATTGTAGACCACCAACGCTCACAAAATGGCCCAAGCAACAGCTACATTAAGCCTCAGCATCAATCTCAGCCAAAAAAAAAGAGTTACCTTCTAAAAATTTAAAAATAATCCTGTATTTTCCAACTTGTGGCTTGGAATAGGAGAGAAAGTGTTGAAAACCCCACCAGAAAGGTATGGTACTTCCAGACATAGGTTGATATGCTCATTGGAACAGGGACCATTATATTCTGTAAGGTCATCTCTTGGTGATCAACAAATAATACCACAGGATCTCACAAGTAAACTTCTAGCCACCATGTTTAGACATAGAGCTGGTGAATACAATTTTCACGCCCAAATCATCCTTTTTTTCCTGACAAAATTCAAAATTTCAATGAAAAAAATGTATTGAAATTTCAAAATGTGTTCACCAGCTCTATAACATGTCAAAAAACAAATGAAATTTTCAGACATTCATCCTAATTTGAAATGCTGGTGAAAACATTGAAATGTTTCTGACCAGGCCTATCCAGCCCTTTGCCCAATTTTTTCCAAACTTGAACATCTCAATCCTCTAAGTATCACTGCCTGGCTTCTGAGCCACTTTTGGGTGCTCACCATACCAAGGCCCCTTGAGTTTCACCCATCACTTATATAACTGCCTTGCTGTTCTTTATTGATCACTGCAGCTAGCCTGTCCAACTGTTTTTAAAATGCTTGATGTCAGATTGTGGCTGGCTCATTTGCAGGTGCATGGGTGGTGGGGGGAGTGCAAGGAAAAGGTCTGAGAGTAGGGTGATGGGCTTCCCCCCTTCAGAGCTTGGCTGGGCAGAGTTGAGAACATGACACTTCCTACCCCAGGGTGCTGTAGTGGCTAAACCCTTGTGCTCAGGCTAGGAGACTCCAAGAAGAATTCCCACTGAGTCAGGCAGAATTCCGTCTGCAGGCTCTGTGTTACCCTGCCCCTCCATGGCACGTAAAATCTCTAGGGACACAATCTAACCTTTAATGTGAAGGGCTGGTGAAAGATAACATACTGGTCATAGTCAACATTTCATTGACGCACCTAGCGGGTGCGTAGTCACGGCGATGAGTGATGGAAAACATCCAACAATCTGCTGCGGCTGGCTTTAGGCTGCTCCTATAGAAGAATTGCAAACGAAGCCTACAATGTGGAGTGCAAAAGAGTGTGAGATGTACTGGCTTCATTCTTACAGTTGGTGAAGCTCAAATTGAGTTAAACAGCAGCCTTTGAACTGATTTTTGTTTTGTTTTAAATTAGCCTTAAAGAAAAGCCCTCCATACAGGTAACAGGGTTTGACTCTAATCCTGCGCTTATTTCCTTGGTCAGGCCCCCAGAATACAGGCCTGGCTTCCCCAAAGCCAAAACTTACTCAGCTGTTGCAGTATTCTACATCACTAAAGGTGCAAAGAACATCTGCTTACATTCAGAGTGAAAGGAGAAAGCATTAGACCTTTATTTTCCTCTGCTTTAGTCTAGCTGGAATGTGAAGATTAAGGATAAAAACTAAGGGAAAAGCTTTTTTTAAAAAGTAGTGAAATAATTAAATATCCATCTGGGGCCAGATTCTGATCTGTTACAGCCCTGTAAATCCAGAGTGACTCCAGCCAACCAAATGGAGTATAAGGATGAAATCTTCACTCAAACTCTAATAGTGAACACCAGGTGGCAGCGGGGGATGGAGGTGGGGTGTTTGGAATTTTTTTTCAGGTCAATCTAGACAAGACCAAAGTTTAGTCTGAAATATGTGTTTAAAAAACCCCTTCAAAATCTACCGGAAAAGTTAGGTATTTAAAAAATATTTTTAAACATTTTAAAGGTAAGAAAGTGGCTTATAATTAATATCCCTCTCCATCTACTGTTTTTTCTTCCACTTTAAAAACATCTGGACTTTAGTGTTGACAGATAAACTCCGTAATCTCTTTGGTTGTATTAAAATAAATGCACTCAAAATCGTATTTTTCACCTCTGGGCTAGTGGCATCTTAGAAAGAAGCTAAATGAGGGCAAAATATTTGCAAAGGAACCAGTGCAAAAACTTTACTACTGGAGCAACACCTGAATAATCTGAGGACGAGTGCCTGAGAATCAACACCCTTTTAAGTCACCTACATCTGTCTTGGCAACTGGCATTGGGTAAGATCCATTCCCTCCACAGCGATAGGGTTCTCTGCAGGTTGGAGTGCAGAGGGGTTGGGAAGGAAAAATTCACTTCACAAAGCAGGACCTGCTATGGAGTAACAGCCCCAGCCTCTGTGCCAGATGCACAAGGGGTTTAGACCACTGGATCCTTGAATAGCTGTCTTGCCCCCATCTGTTTTCAGCACTGGCCTTATAACACAGAAGAACTACTCCTCTCA
Source organism: Dermatemys mawii (assembly GCA_007922305.1). Lineage (NCBI taxonomy): Eukaryota > Metazoa > Chordata > Testudines > Dermatemydidae > Dermatemys > Dermatemys mawii. The sequence goes on along the minus strand of ML677352.1, from coordinate 37,751,085 downwards.
TGTTCCCTCTCTGGGACTTAAGTGATACGAAGGGCTTTGAGCTGACCCTCAATGCCATGGGTGAATTTAACCTATTGTTGATAAATCGAACACTGTTCGATACTCATCAGAATCACTCCTATTACCATTGAAGCTTGAAGAGTGTACATAAGAGCCTGACCATTTAAATGAGATTGGTTTTTTAAGTGCTTGTGAATAAAAGCTTGGATGAACATGAAGCCAATGGCATCTGAGGTTTTTTGGGAAGACTGAATTATGAAATCTGGCATATCATTTCATTTGGATCTGTGAAATCCACAACTGCTTGGAGGTTTTAGTCTGTGTTGTAAAATGTTTCTAACATGAAAAACCTCTATTATGGAGAGCTCAGATTTGTTTTAAGATGGATTTTGTTTGGCTAAGTTGCTTTGTGGAGATAATCAGCCGCAAAATAGCTGGTGAGATGGTTTTACTCATTGTAAATCCGTCCATTCAGATGACTGGACACAGCTATGTAAGGTGCTGATTCTGCAGGTGGCTCTGTGCAAGCAGTTCCCCGACACCCAGGCAGAACCCAAAAGAAGTTGGTGCAGTTTGAAGAATTAGGGCCAGTGTTGCCAGCTCATAATTTTTGATGCTTTCCTTAAAGCACCAGTTCCTGGAGTCAGGTGATGACATGGGACTCTCAGCTTTCATTTTTTAAAAAAGTGTCTATCCCTCTTAGTTGCAGAGAATCGCCATCAGAGCTGAACCCTAAGGACTATGGCACCAGAAGGCAAGAATCCCACATTTATGATTGTTTAAATCTTATGATTTTGGAGGGCATGAACTTCTTATTTTTGAGTGCTTGGGGTTGGCAGTGCAGGAGATCAAGTTATAAGGAATGGGAATATAAAGGGGACTAATCCTGGGGTAAGTAGAGAAAAATGAAGGTTGTCCCACCACATTTCAGTTTTCACTGATCTGTCCCATAGCCCGTAAAACAAATAATGACAACATTTGTTAGTTGAGATGATGTGTCAGGAAGCGGTGGTGACTAGAACTGAGTGAACTGGGAAAGTTCTCACGAATATTACTTCAAATTCAGTAATGCATGGTGACTGGACCATGTTTAAGGACCTTTCGTGAATGCTTTCTGTGATCATTTGCGTGCCAGAATTTTACCAACTCAAGCACTGGAGAGAAAGTGTTCAGTGTCCTATTCAAATTTCACACTGTTAGTTAAGTACATCATCCAGTCAAGGACGCAAGGGATTCAAATGGTGACAGTCTGACCCATCACTCTACAGAAATGGGCAAAACCCAAAATGATTTTGCAACACTCCATCGATTGGGGGTTTGTTTGGTGGAAACTCTGGGGAGGGGTGTTTAGGCATCTAGATGTGCTTTATTCAAAAGTACCAAATATTGGGATGGCATTTAGAAAAACTGCTCCAATTTTGGCCTTTTAGCTAATAGTGCATCACCAGGTAGTTTTCTGTCCTCTAAACCTCAGAGCGGAGCAGCGCAAATAGACATGATAGGGATTTGTCTTGTATACTGTAGCTCAGATAGAAGTTTTAAAATGAAGCTGAAAAAGAGGGAGAGAGAAGACCAGAGGACACAGATGAGCTATGCAGATGGAACAGCATTGCCATAAAAGAGTGTGAATTTTGAATATTGTCAGCAAATATTTCACAGAGGAGAAAATATTCTGTCTTGTGTGAATAATTGAGTGGATTAAGAACTGGTTAATTGACAGATCTTAAACAGTAGTTGTCAATGGGGAATCATCACTGTGACCCAAGAACCCCTCAGTGCCAACTGATGCAAGTGGGTAACAAGATTATCCTGATCTGGTATGTATGGTCTAGGACAGTCACCAACAAGGTCTCTCATAAAAGCTGATGTCATGTGATCCTCATAAACACTTGAAGATATATGTATGAATGATACTTAAGGAGTTGTGTATATGTACTAAAAATGTGGTCTAAAGTCTGCCACCAACCCAAGAGAAAAAACCGGTTTTCTCCCAGACAGGAGGTAAGATGTGTATCTCTCTGTCAACATGTGAATTAAATGTTGTAACCCAACACAGTGTAAGCCCCATTTACATAGGATAGCACAGGACAAAAGAAGTCATGGGGGTTAGACCGGCTGCATGCAAAGACAATGAACTTTTGGGGGAATATATCTCGGAGGTGAAGAAGGCACCTCCTTTTCCTGCACCTAAGAAATAATTGGGCAATGTGATTACGTTCAGGAAAACAGGATCAGAACAAGCCAAACTTTTCAGAAGACATTTGGGGCAAGAGAAACTACTTTAGACAGAAGGTTAGCCTGTTAACTTAAATCTCAAGAAAGCATGTTATACTTGTCTTGTATATGTAACCTGTTGTTTCTTTTATCCCTACTCACACTCTTAAATCTTGATCTTTGATAATAATCTTGTGATTGCTTTCACTATAATTCTCTCTCAATGCTGTGGTATTGAGTGCTGATCCTGAGTTGAACCAAGAAAGCTGGTGTGTATATTTTCCTCTTGGGGACAGCAGACCTGGGAACTCTAAGTCTTCAGTGGAGCAATGGCTGGACACTACAGGGAGACATTTTGGGTCTCAGGGACTGGGGTGCACAGATTGTTAACCTGCAAGGATAATGTTTGGGTGGCTGACAGACTGGTGGTGTCAGGGGACTGAAATCCAGCTAAGCACAAGAAAATGTCACTCTCGTTGGAGGCAGGAAGTAACAAGATGACTCTCCATCTTGAGTAAACTGAGAACCATCATCATCACTGAATAGGTGTGTTCCTATTACAGTCCCATCAGGATCGGTTCCAACCCTGAAACTATTCAGTATATTGATCCACGATGTGGAAGTCCATATAGATTCAGTACTGACACCATTTTGCAGATGGCATAGAATTGGTGGGGCAGTAAATAATGAGGGGGATAGGAGAGTCAGGGTGCTCTGGATCTCTTGGTAAGGTGGGCCCATTCAAGCAAAATGCATGTTAATACAGCCAAATGCACCTTGGAACAAGGAATGCAGGCCATGCCTCGAGAATGGAGGACTGTATTCTGGCAAGCAGTCACTCTGAAAAGGATGTAGGGGTCATGGAAAGGCAATTCAGCATGAGCTCCCAGTGCGATGCTGTGGCGAAATGGGCTAATGCAATCTGTGGATGTATAAGCAGGGGAGTAATGAGTGGGTGTAGGGAGGTGATTTTACCTCTGTGTATAGCATCATTGAGATGATACTGATAGAATCTGTTGTGGAGTTTAGCTCTAGCAAGGGCTCTCCTGCCATGGAAAAGCCACAGCTTAGAACAGCTAGATTCTGATCTCATTAAACCCAGACGAACCCCTATGAAGTTACTATGGATTTACACTGGTGTGAAGGAGATCAGAATCTGGCCCAGAATCTCTGGGGATGGCAAAATAAGTGTACAGTGCTGCAAACTCTGGCCCATCAGTTGTACTCTCTATCCACAGCTCCTTGTGTGCAGCAATGGAGCAGTTTCTGGATTGCACTAGCAATGAAAAAATATTCATAATTTTCAAAACAGAAAAAGTGCAAGGAACAGGGGCTCTCACATCCTTGCAGAGGGCTGCTGGCAGCCAGTGCTCTTTCTGAACTTGTAACGACAAATAATATTAATCTTTGTGATTTTCCTTGGCACTCGAGCTTGTGTTTTTACACTTTTTTTGTTATTCCTCTCAGAATAGGGAACAGTGTGTAATCATGGCTTCAGTTTTTCACCAGTCTCGGGTCCAAAAACAAGGCCGAAGCCAAAGATTAAACAATTTCTTTCACATTGCAGAAAACCACACCACTCTCAGCATCTTCCAGATCATAAAACTATTTGCCTTCCCATGTCAGAATGTGAGAGAATGTAACCCTTTGCTTTTGGGAAAGTGACCTGTGGCTTGAACAGCCAGTGACCACAACATCCAAAATGATGCTGACCTTGGTTCTTCATCTCAGTATCTGTTTCTTGTATGTTGCCTCTCTTGTTTACTTATTTCCAGGGTAATTTTGCTCACCATTGTTTTTGCTAAGTACCCTCACAATCAAGTGCCAAACAGAGGAGGTGAGGGGAACCACCTCCTCAAGTACTCCCCTATAGAGCCCTGCAAATCTGGGGGTATCTGTGAACCATGTTTATGGATCATGGATGGATGCAGATCCAAATTTTATATCCACAGCCCTGCAAATCTGCGGATAGCTTGCTTTATATTCATGGACCATGTTTGCAGATCGTGTTCTGGATACAGATACAAATTTTGTATCCTTCTGGGGCTCTGTTCACCTCCCAGGTTCTGCTCCCAAAAGCAAGCTCCACCCCTTGACATCATAATGGGATGCCACTCACAGTAGATGGTGAAGCTTTCACAGTATGATTGTCCCTCTTACATGCTTTGATCAGGAGTGAAATAGTTAACAGCATTGACCTCTAAACTGTTATAATTAGGCGTTGGATTTAACACCCCATTGAAATGAATGGGTTGGTTCACACCTCTCTGAGCTATTATTCCAGGCTTGTCTGCAGACTCAGCATGGGTTGCTCTTGGGTCAACCATCTGGTTTTATTTGGAATAATAATTTAGATCGATGTGCTCAAGATGGCTTCCCCATAAAACAGTACCAGTTCAGCCAGTTGCCTTGAGCCAGCCTAATTTGACCTCTGCCCACCATGGAGTGGAAGCTCCTCCCAAACCCTGTTTCATGAATGCCATGGGAGGTTAGAGCATGTAGAGTTAAATGGGTAGTGAATGGTACGCTGAGACCCAGCACAGAGACTCTCTATTAACCTACGGCAGGAAATCTAGAATGAGTCAGCCCATGTATCAATGCTGGCAGTTGGCAGAATGACTTATAGATGATCACTTATACTTACTGGAGATCCCATAATGCCTTTCAAAAAATTAGGAGCATCGGAATCAAATACCACAATGGATATTTAACTTTTAGAGTTCTAAAAATGCACCCAACACTTGCCTTCATGCAATGCACAATCAACCTGTGGAACTCATTGCCATGGGATGTTATGAAGGTCAAAAGTATAACTGGGTTCAAAAAAGAATTAGATAAGTTCATGGAGTCTAAGTCCATTAATGGCTATTAGCCAAGATGGTCAGGGATGCAACCCCATGCTCTGTGTGTCCCTAAACCTCCAAATGCCAGAAGCTGGGATTGGCTCTCTCAAAATTGCCCTGTTCTGCTCATTTCCTCTGAAGCATCTGGCACTGGGAACTGTCAGAAGACAGGATACTGGGTTTGATGGACCATTGGTCTCATCCAGTATGGCTGTTCTTATGTCTCTGGGTGCATGTACACAATTTTCTTTTTAAAAGTATGAAATTAGTTTACAGATGTCAATTAATATGCTCAAAAATTATACCCAAAGGCATAAATCTGGCTAACCATCACCCTCTTAGGCAAAAGCCTCAGTGAACTTTGACCTTTACCCTATAGCATGAAAGTCAACAAAATTAGGCTGTAACAAAAGAAGAAAATGCCAGAGTTGCAAAGCCCTTCACTGGAAATGTCCTGGCTATCATCCCCAGGTGTTCAGACCTAGGAACTATTTAGCAAGAGATCATCAGTTGATCTCACCTGCCCTGGAGGCACACAGGTGAATTCCCATGTAGTCAGGACCTGAACCTTTACAGGCTCGACATCATGAATTGAAACAAACAGGGAACAGTGCACTGGTTGTTAAGGAGATGGCTATTGCTTGTAACAATCCCATTGGGAGGTTGTAAAGAGATATGCTGGGCAGATCTCACCTGCTGTACATCATCATGGATCCAGTGACTTGATAACTGCTGTTTCAACAGAGAGAAACTGTTGCAATACTTGCAGTAACTGTAAATGACATAAAGGCACTTCTGGCTATTTTAGAGGTAGGAATGACTGAAAAGCAGGCAAAATCCCCCTCCCTTCTACCCCAGAGCCAAAAGGTCTGGATAAAGTTCAAATCAGCATCCCACGATTTGGGGGTTTGCCAAAATGACCAAGCATTTGGAGGTTCCTAGTTACAATCATCCCCTGCGCGGCTGTACTGAGTGGGAAGCATCTAAATTAGAAATAAAAGGACCATTATTGCCAATAAAAAACCTACACACACTGCAGAGTTTGCATGGGAAATCACACTCCCTTATAATGCTCCCTTGCTACGCTAAACCCCTTCTGCTGGCCCTTCATTTCCTCCTCCCTGACTATTACGATATTCATGGCCAAGGGAAGAAATAAGCCATGAACACAGGCAACATATATATAAATAAAATTAGATTTTTGCAAAGGTTTTCAGCTTTCTCCTCCAAAGTACAGACATTGCAAATCAATGGCCACAAACATTTGACCCTTTTCCACCAACCATAGTCTCTTCTTCATCTTGTCTTTGTCTCTGCAGATTAATTTTGTCCCTATTAAAAAGGTCAGCATGCAAGTACTACATCACAAATTGTGGGCTTTTGGGCAGCCCGGCAACCAGTGATTAATGACAAGTCCTTCTCTTTAGCAACAGAACAGAACAAACGTAATCCCATCTCATGTGGACGAGGCTAATGCTTTTCATTCCTGTTTTGCTGCAGTTCAACGGTCACAAGACGGCTTTACATATGACTCCATTGAAAGAGAAAATTAAACCATGGCCATTCTACTCCCCAGCCCATGAGTTTCTCGAATCAATGTTATTTCAAAACTTCATCGAGAGTGTTGGCCAAAAGAAGCCTGCTCTTATGTCACGTGACTGGTTGAGTTCAGTTGTTTACTTAAACCAGGTTTTGCTTTTGTAAACTTTTTAAGGATATTGGATGAAACGGGAAACGTGAACCAAACATTTTTCGGAAATGTTTTCACTCAGGACACATTGGATGTGTAATGACCTGATTCAATAGAGAAAAATGTATTCTTTATCCCACAACAAGCACCTGTATAAGACAAAGTTCAATTGGATAGATATGTAGTTACTCATCTTGCTGGCTCATGTTGTTTCAATTACTTCATCACTATAAAGCCAGATTGAGAAACTTTGCCAAGGAAAAGAACAGGAAAGCAATCTATATTTATGTGGTTTAAGAATTAGAGCAAACCCAGAAAATATGAAATATTCCCAGACATGAAATGGTTCAGAAAAGACAAATTTGGAATTCTGTAAGGTGTAAATTTCCAAATTTAAACCCTAGCCACTTATGAGCTATAGGGAAAACAGAATCTCTGGACTTCAAGTGAATGTGAACATCTTAATGGCTGATTAAATTTTTTTTTTGTTTTAGAATTATTTTTTTATCCAGATCCCCATGTTTTCAACTCTCATAACTTTTGTCATGACTATTGTGACTTTTGGCGGTTTTCTTCAAGCCGCAGTGCCTGGTATTATATGGCTACATGGGAATCTCAGTTTTCATTATTTAAAAAAAAAAGTTTCTAGCCTTCATGGTTTGTGGAGAAAAGCTGGAAAAACATGAACTCTAAGGGATCAAAACCGGAAAACCAATAATCTCATGATTTGAAGGGGCCAGACTCATTTTTTTTGAAAAATTTTATTAATGCAAAGTTACAATAAAATATTAACATACTACATTGTACATTACTTATTAGTTATTTAGGATCAGGTTAATATTCAAAGAACCTGGCTAAAGAATCTGGTTGGCTGGGTGAACTTTCTTCACTTTTGAGAACACTGAAAGCGGTGACCACATTTCTAAATACCTAGCCTCTTTTTGGCACTGGTTGTGTACGTACTTAATGTGAAAGCTTTTCCATTACAAAGACAGCCCATATTTTACTATACCACAATTCCACAGGAGAAGGCAAATTTTTCAAATAAGGCACAATACAGTCTTGCTGCTAACAATAAAAACAGCAATTAATATGTTGTTCTGTTTAAAATGTACATTTTTAATTGGAGCATTAAGTAAGCAGGTCAGAGGATGTCTAGGAAGCTGGTATTTTGTTACAAGATGAATCTTTTTAATAATTTCCTCCCCAAACCATCTAATTCCTAGATACAACCACCACATGTGCAAGTGTATTCTACTTTCCTCACAACTTCTCCAACAGATCACCTCCCTAGTAGTAAAAATATGATGGATCTTAACTAGTCAAATGCCATTTATACAGTAATTTAGAACAGTTTTGTTGAGCAACATGTATATCCTCTTTCCCATATAGAGACCAGCTCATGCTGATCAGTTTGTCCAAATACCTCTCCAATCTTTTCATCTGGGTTGTTTTCTTATCAACATATTTTTCAATCAAAATTGTATCTTTTCTAGCTTGCTCCTGGGTCAATGTCTCAAATGTGACTGTAAGTCTAGATAGAGCTGTTCTGAATCCAGATTTCACTTGTAAATACTGAAAATATGGGATCTTTATTATTACATATCTCTTGGTATGATTTCAAATTAGGACTCAGGAACAGCTGTCCAAACTGTTGTGGGTTAGAGCTGAGATTCCTCAAATAGTCACTTGGATATTTTCTAGGGATGAATTCCTGATTATTAATGAAAGTACCTGAGGGAGAGGACCTATGTGACAGGAATCAAAACACTTTGTCCAAAGCTGCTAAGATGGTCTGAATGAATGGGTGATCTTTTTTATTTTTGGTGACCGAAATTTCTTTTTAACCCAACAACTCCTATAAATAGCTATATTTGGGCTCCAGTCTTGTTCAAGTTTTACTCAGTGTCTGATGGTCAATTGTAAACCCACTGATCACATCTTTTAATTGTGATAAATATCAATAACAAGCCAAATTACAGAAAGCTAGTCCACCCCACTTTGTAGGCTTCAACAGAACTTTAGAACTCACCCTTTGTCTTTCAGGTTTCCATTAGGGTTGCCAACCTTCCAGAATTGTCCTTGAGTCTCCGGGAATTAAAGATTAATCTTTAATTAAAGATTGTCATGTGATGAAGCCTCCAGGAATATGTCCAAACAAAATTGGCAACCCCAGTTCCCATATGAATTTTAGGAGTACAGCCTGTCAGGGATGCACTGAAACAAAAATAATATCTTTGGGCGGACATTCATCTCTACCAAAGTTCTCCTACCTAGCCAAGAAATTTCATATTTGTTCCATTCCTCTTTTATCCACAGAAAAGGGTAATTTGCCTGAAAAGGATTTTTGTTTCTTCACAATATTTATTCCTAAATATTTTAAAGATTCCTTTGCTTATTTAAATTTATGTAGCTGACAATAGTTTGTTTTGACCTTTCCAGGAATATTAGTTCCTAAAATTTCAGATTTATTGTAGTTTATTTTGAAGCCTGATACCTGCTCAACTTCCAAAGACAATTGTTCTATAATTTTTAATGAGGCTTCTGGCGCCTGAAAATATACCAAGGCATCATCAGCCTACAAAACTATTTTGTGTTCTAATCCAGAAGATGTTTTGATGCCCTTTATTATAGGTCTTTTTTCACATTTATTGCAAATGGCTAAATTGCCAAAGCAAATGGGGTTGTTGCCTGATTTTTTTAGAGGTTAATATTATTATATAGTAAAAAACAATGAGTAGTCCTTGTGGCACCTTAGAGACTAACAAATTTATTTGGGCATAAGCTTTCGTGGGCTAGAACCAACTTCATCAGATGCATGGAGTGGAAAACACAGGAGCAGGTATAACTACATGAAAGGATGGGAGTGTCAGACTGACCTCACACTTGGTAAGGCAACTCCCATCCTGTCGTGTATTTATACCTGCTCCTGTATTTTCCACTCCATGCATCTGATGAAGTGAGATCTAGCCCACAAAAGCTTATGCCCAAATAAATTTGTTAGTCGCTAAGATGCCACAAGGTCTCTTCGTTGTTTTTGCTGATACAGACTAACACGGCTACCACTCTGAAACCTATTATTATATAGGTTGGCCAATTGATCTGACCAGGAGATAAGGTTCTTGTTCTGGAATCAGGCTACACAGAATTAAATATAGTGAGCTCAATCTCTGGTAAGGACAACAAGGTGTATGGCTACAACAACTTTTATTAAAATAAGTGAAGAAGCTACAAACCCTCCAAACCACAGAACCAAAAGGGAATAATATAGTATGGGAGGGACCTATGGTATTCTTTACAGAAACTCCTAGATTAGCATACTCACACCCTTCCTTGGAGACCTGATGGTAAGAGACAAAGGACCAGCCTCACCACTCATGTGCCAAATGAGTCCAGTAGTCAAGACTCCTCAATGCTTGAGATTGATAGTGAATAATAGAGCTGAAGGGTCCAATGTTGAGTAGCTAGCTTAACAATCAATAGGTAAGTAACTCAAAAGCTAAAGAAGAAAATCTCCCTCCACATGGCGGTTTGCCCTCTTATAGTGCCTGAGGACTGTCCTGAATATCCATGTCCAAATCTAGCTTCCTCACCCACATAATATTGGGGGTGCATTAATTCTATAGGCTAGCATAGCATTACATATTAAAACCAATTAGCTTTTTCTCAGACCCACCACTTCTTGCCCGAACTGATTTACAGTTATTTCCACATTCCTGCAGTGTTCCCTGTGGTCACTGTCAAGTTCCGACTTTCTTAGGTAAACATGTCTAGTTCCTCAAAATCTAAAAAGGTGACAGGCCATGTATCTATGCCAAAGGTCACAAGCCTACTTAACAATACTTATGCTAACTTGATTAAGCTATCACACAGGACAGGATACAGGCGTGTAGGTTCCTTGCATTATAGCCAAACATAATAAAGTAATTCAATCCAAAATACAAGCAAAATCTAATAAATCAGACAAGCAAACCAGTAAATAAAGGCAGGATAATTACAAAGCAGGTCAGCAGGCTAGCCCAATGAGCTACAGATGATAAGGGGCAACCCTGTTTTATATCCCTAGTCAAATTAAAAGAAGGGGATTGATGACCATTAACCAAAGCAGACTCTTGAGGATGAGTATACAGGGGCAATAGGCAAGTAGAAAACTGATTTCCAAATCCATAGGTGCCGGATTCCTCTCTTTCCCTGAGGGTGCTCAACCCCTCTGCCCCAGATCCTGTCCCCACTCCACCCCTTCCCCCAAGTTCCCACCCCACTTCTTCCCACCTCTTTCTGCCCCAGAGCACACCCCATCCCTGCTCCTTCCCAATGCCTCCTGCATGCCACAGGACAGCTGATCCATCAGAGGTGGGAGGCGCTGGGAATGAGGGGGAGAAGTTGATCAGCGGGGCTGCTGGCGGGGGTGGGGGAAGGGGAATGCGGCTGGGAAGGGGGGAGCTTGTCTGCCAGTGGATGCTAAGTACCTTAATTTTTTTCCATGGGTGCTCCATCCCACAGAGTCGGCATCTATGTCCAAATCTGTCTGAGAGACTCCCACTATAGTTGGTTGAAGGCTTTCAGACTTTTTCTGATCCTATCAGATTGACACCTGCCAGCAATGTACCTAGACTGGTGAGGGTGAACATATTTGGGCAAGATGACACTCAGTTTGCTAACACCTTGCTTACATTTTAGCATCCACATGAAAAAGATCTCCGTTCTGCACAGGTAGTAAGATCTTTTCCTTCTTTAGGAACGATGACAATTTTTGCCTCGTTCATGAATGTGGAATCTTGTTCCTCTGCAACATACCAGTAAACAATTCATTTAAAATAGGGACCAACATTTTTGCATAAGAGCTCCCCAGAAAATCCACCAGGACCTGGAAATTTATTGGATTTGAAATTCTCATTTACAACTTCAACTTCCTCTAGAACTATTTTCCAGTTAAGAGCTGCCACATCATCCTCTGACTGCCGAGGTAGTTATAAGTTCAGAATTTAAATGTTTTGAAATACACAAGGAAAAAAATTAGCAAACCTTTTGGAGATCTGTTTGGTGCCAATTACTAAATCTCCCTTTTAAAATTTCTAATCAGAGGGATGACTGATTTAGCCTGTTTCTTTTAACTTTCTAGCTAAAAGTCTCTCAGCTTTATTGTCCTTTTACATAATATTGTTGTTTAATATAGCTAAGTGTTTCTCCAGCCTTACCTGTTTATAACAGATTCATCTTCCCTGATTATTTCCTTATACACATTTAGATCCAGTAGATTTATGTCTACTTTCCAAAACAAAGTTATTTAACTGCGCTCTCTTGTTCAAGAGCTCTTACATTTTTGAGGTGTGATTCATTTATGAGGACTCCCTTTGTTACCACCCTTCCAGCCTCGCAGAGAACACTTTTCCCTTCATAGGCGATGGGTATAAGAGGCCAGGGGAGGCTAAACCTTTGGAGTGCGCCACTGCTGAAAGGGTGAGTACTCTGCCCCGAGGCCCTGTTCCCACTTATCCTCTTCCATGAGGCTCCTCCTCCTTCCATCCCCTCGCTGCCTGCATGTGAGCCTTACGGGAGAGGGTGAAGAGGCATGTGCGGCGGGTGGAAGGGCTAGCGGAGGAGGCAAAGAGGTACATGTGGAGAGTGGGTGAAAAGGCATGCAGACCAGGCTGGGGTTGGAGCATAGGCAGGGTTTCAGGGGGAGGAGGCTGAGCGGGGGCGGGGCTTGGGGCAGGGCCACAGTCTGCGTGAACGCAGCCCCCGCCCGCCCCAAATGAAAGAGTCACTTGCCACCCATGGATCCCTTCCTTATTTTCTTCTATATATTTCTGAAAATTTCCATCCAGCTATCGATTTCTAACTGGGCCATACAACACAGCTCTATTCAAAGGCGAGACCCTTTGGCTTTCCATGAGTGCCAGTTTTTTAATCTAGTATATGCAGGGCATGAGCAGACCAAGCTATAATGCCGAGATTATTTTTTTTTCTGACCAAATTAACTAAGGTCCTAGAAACAAAAATCAGATCAATCCTTAAATAAGATTCACGAGCAGCAGAAAAATGTGTGTGGTTCCTGACATCTGGATTCATCTCCCCCTTTAGAATAATATCCTGATCCCTAAAATTTAAGTTCCTAAAAACTGATCAAAAAAAGAAGCTTGCCTTGATTGGGAGCATATAAAATTATAGAGGGGATCTACACTGGGATTTGACATTGGCAAAGCTACATCTCTCAGGGGTGTGAAAAATACATCCCTGAGATATGTAGCTATGCTGACCTCACCCTGGTTTAAACAAATTTTGAACAGCTGAGGTTGGTATTGCTGAGACAGTGCAAAAGAGTGGCTAGTTTAATATGAAGCTGTTTTGCAAATGTGTAGATGATGGCAAGGAAGGAGGGCAAAGGGTTATTTTCTCAAAGAGAAAAGAAGAGATTAAAATATCCAAATGCAGGGAGATTTCTCTAAGACAGTAGTTCTCCAACTTTTTTTTTCACTGACCACTTGAAAATTGCTGAGGGCTTGGCGGATCACGTAATGATCTTTCCAAATGTTGTTTGTACCATTAGCTAACTACTGTAAAGTGCTTTGGATGAAAGCACTGTATAAACTCCCCCCAATAGTAAGTAACATTTTATGTTCTGCAAACAAAAACACACAGCTCAGATTTAAATATTTGAATACAGTGGATGTGCCCTCTTCTCCCTTGCCATAGCAGCCCCTGAGCTGGGGCTGGGAAGGAGAGGGGTCTCTCCCCACATCACGGCAGACACAGATCTGGGAAAAGTTGCCTCTTTCTCCAGCCACTGCAGTCCTTCATGTCCCATATTCCAACTGCCTCCTCTTCTCACCCTACTCCTCCCTCCCACCTACCCCCGCATTCCGCCCAAGGTCACCGTACATGTGTGTCTTCTCCAGGGCCCAGGCACCTAATTAGTGGAGCCATGCCTGCGTGGCTCCACTAGTTAGGAGAGTGGCCTTTCATTCTCTCACGTGCAGATGCCCAAGTGCGCACCTTAGAGGGAACTATCCGCAGACCACTGGAATGGAGCTCGCAGACCACTGGTGGGCCATGGACCACAGTCTGACAACTCCTGCTCTAGAACATACCCAAAGCTGCTCCACACAGACAGACTTTCTTTGACTTTGGTGGGACTCGGCTGCATCCGAAGGCTCCTCTCATTCAAGGAAAATCATGCAAGATAAGGGACTGGCTACTGCTCCCAGGACATATTGGGGTAAGGTTAAGATCTGTATCAGGATTAAAAGCAAGGTATGATGTAAATACAAAGATTATGTGGGAAAGGTGGAATTATATCCCTTTGGGTGCCTTTCCATGTACCACTGCGTTAGAGCTTTGCATACCGATGACTCAGATATGTTGTTTGCACATTTCCTAACTACCATTGATGGGTCTGGTCATTTGGGGTTATTCCCATAAATTTGCTCTGAAGTATCATGAGCACAGAGGAATCTCACACTGGAACCGATTGTTTGTCTTTGCCTCACGGTCTCTCCCTTTCATTTGATATTTACATAATATTTTGGCTGCCTTTATTTTTTCCTTCTGTCTCTGACTATTAAACATACACTATCAAAATGGAAAAGTGCTTTGAGATCAGTTAGTCCCACCTCCTGGCCTATGCAGGGTTGTTCCTTACAATGACTTGCCCAGCTTTCAGTAACACAAGAAATGGAGCTTCCCAGCAACGTGTGCAGTATTTTTTCTTCAATCAATCATTAAGAAAGAACAACTTCCCTGTTTCCTCCTTTCCTGCAAAGCACCTCTCCTGAGGAACAAAGCAAGCCAGTTCATTGCTGGACTGCACTAACTTCATATCTCCGGGTCCAGTCTCCACTTATTTCCACATTCTGCTAAAAAAAATGATGGCCAGTTTTGAATCAAACACAAATTCAAGAACACAGGCACTGAATAGCAGATTTTGTGGGGCACTTCTGAGGGACACAAAAAGGTGAAGGCCAATGCTAGAGAGAGTTTGAGGGAAGGCAAAGATGGGTTTCAGCCACTTTTGTGTCACCTGGATTCTGCTCTATTCTGATTCTTACACCACAGCCCTCTCCATAGTTTTTGAGCATCTTCCAGGATCAGGACATAAAATAAATCTAATATCTATGAATTATGGTTCCTCTTTTCTCCTTATATGCTTGGTGGAAACTGTGTATGTAGACTGCCTCATCACCCTCCCTCCCTCTTTCTTTGCTTGTTTTCAGTAAGCTAAACTGCTCCTGTGTCGTTCTTAAGGGGAGGTAACATTGAAGCATGCCTTATACCACCTCACCAAGCTCCAGTCACATGTGAGTGATCATTCTGCTCGCTAATCAGCAACTGGGCCCTCACAGACCAGCAGCAATGGAAGCAGGTGGCAGCTTTTTCCAGTGGATCAAGAGAGACTGGTTAAATACCCTGTGAGGTAAAGTCACACTGGTCCTGATACAAATCCCACTGAAGTCCATGAATGGGAGTCTTTGCATTGACTTCTGTGGGTTTTGAAGGAGGCCCATGGAGTTGTAAGCTCTTTGAGACAGAAAACTCTCTCACTATGGGTTTGTATAGTTCCTAACCCAATCATGCGTGTCTTCTAAGCTCTGTGATAGTATGAATAACAAAGGGTCAACCGAAGAGTGAGAGATTGACAAGGATGGCCTTGCAGAATTGCTTTTAAGAGACACAGCAGGCTCTAGGAAGGCAGAAAAAACACAAACCCAGAGCCAGCAGCAGGGCCGACTCTACCTTATTTGCCTCCCCAAGAAGCAGGTCAACGGACGATCTCCTGACTTTCGGCCCTCACAGCGCCCACATTTCTGCCCTTTCCATTTGCTGCCCCAGGCACCTGCTTGCTACGCTGATGCCTGGAGCCAGCCTTGGCCAGCAGGCCTCATTCTTATTCACACAGAAACTCTTATACATCACTCTGGCAGTTTAAAGGAGCCTGAAAGTGGGTATAAATAGGTGTGCTGGAACAATTAGTATAGGGGAGAAGGTGGTGCTGAGAGCCATTGAACCCAACTGCAAACACTATATATAATGGAAAGCACTTTAAGCCAGGAGGTGTGACAGCACTCCCCAGCACTCCTTGTTCCAGCACCTATAAGTATAATTGTAATTTAAAACTAATTTAATTCCCTTGTATATTGTCAGAGTGCTGTAAAGGGCCTTAATGTAAATGAGAATCAGGCCCATAGCAAGACTGAGCAGTCATTTGAGTCCTAGAAATACTGAAGACATATTCCCAGTTCTTCCACCCCTCCCAGTCCCGTCCCCATATTGACGGGGGCACCTGTAAAAGCAAAGATAGTGTGCAACACAGAAGAGGCTGGCTGAAGTCCGCGATCCATTGAAATCAATGGCAAAACTCCCATTGACATCACTGGGGCAGGGATTTTGCTCACAAGGATCTAGACCAAGAATAACTGGCTTCCACAATCCTACCGATCACGAAAAGCACTTAGACATTGCAAAGCATCCAGCTGCACAAACTTGGCCCAAGAGCTTTGCACATCAGATGCCAGGTGAACAGATGCCAACGTGGCATGTGGCTTCTTTCTGACCAACTCTTCCTCATGCTTTGGCAGCAGAAGATCCTTATTTCAGTGCAGGTGTAGATGTGAGCCTGTGATTGTTTTTTCAACATCCATCACCAGGAAAGGCTACAGGGAGCAGCTAGGGTTGCAAGATGGAAGAGTGGTTTCAACGTTTGATTTGATTTAGAGTTGCTCGTTTGCTGCAAAACAGAACCACATCAACCTGTTTCACACCCGGTGTGCACTCTTTTTGCGTACCTGCTTCCCATACCAGCCTCACACCTACAGTAGCCATCGAGTCAGCTCACTGCACAGCAGCCATTTTAACTCTCTCTATTTCACAGGGCAATTTTTCAACTTTGCTAGCTCTTCGTCTGGCAAGTTCTAAAGCAGGTATCAACGGGAAATCCTCCGCTCTGTGCTTTCACAGCTTTGAAAAAGAACACACTGTGGTCAGCTTACTGTAGGAGTTGTGGAGCGTGGCTCTCCCCGAAGTCTCTGGAGCTTGCATGTGCTGGATCAGACAATGGTGCCAATCATCGGCTCTACCCACACACTAGAGTGCTTTGTACTTTGTATAAACTTTCTTATCAGTGACTTCCTGCCTCATAAGCATGGTATGAAAAATTTGTTTTGGCATGGAAGATCTGTGGACGTTTTGTCTGTTCTGTATCAAGGTTAGCGCGCTCCTGACCCAACTTCTGGCTGCAATTCATTGGAACTCTGTGTATATTATATGGTTTAAAGACTTCTGGAATGACGAAAAGCTGTACAAAGCCATGATGAAATGTACAAAAGAGGCCGGGCGGACAGTACCCTTTATCCCAGACACTGGGACCTTGTTGCCAATTTCATCCACATTTTCCATCCCTATAAAATAGGGTCTCTCTCAGAAAGGACACTATCCTCAGCTGGTGTAACCTGGCACCGCTCCATTCATATCCATAGATATACTTAATGTTGCTATTTATCAGGTCCTCTTCTGCACCTTTTGTTGGATAAAATATGCAAAGACAAAAGAGAAAATAGTCACATTGTTAAGAAGGCCCTGGCCAAATGCATGCTATAACTTGTGGGTAATTGTTACACCTCAGGCAGTGGTTCTGACACCCGCCATCACCTGCATTGGTACTAATCAGGAGTAACTCCACTGAAGTCAATGGATCAAAGAGATTCTTTGAGTGTTGAGTCTCACAAACAGTATAATATGCCACCTAGACTCCAGCTGTCTTCTGCTGTCTGCACTGCCTCATCTCTGTGTAAAAAACATGATGAGACAGATCAACATAATATGATCAAGTCACTGAGTCAGGCCTCTTGGTATACTCCAGCCTTTAGGAACCCACTGGCTCTTGGACCTAAACATACAAATGTTGACTGTGGGAAAAAAGGTTAACTTATGGAAGGTTTAATTCAAACTTTTTTTAAAATAGCCCATACTCAGTTGTTATAGTAAATTACTGAAATTTTGGTTTTAGACAGAACTGACAATTTTAAAGAAATATTTTGGAGTTCCATATGTATTCTCTCACTGACAAACATGCAGATCAAATTTCCTCAGCTCACTACTCATGGTGATTTCTGTGTATTTCTAATGTGGCAAATAGAGCCCAGACTGAAGAATCTGTGTTCATTCTGTCTCATAGCATCGATGAGGTAGAGAGTTGGATCTCTGAACCCCTTCCGCCAAACTTTCTCAAAGTTTGGATTCGGATCCAGAGTTTGTGGCTTAGTTCTGTGTCTCTGAATAAGCCTAGATTGGAACCTACATCCACAGCCTGCTTAAGTTTTTGATCCAGATCTGAATCTTAGCCATTCATCACCATAATGGAGACAGCACAGTCAGAACTTTCCTGGAGATGTTGTCTAGAGGCAGGATGTGGTGAGATAGAAAGGAATGTGGCTTGCTTTTCCATACCTGGCAATGCTGAGATAGATGTAAGCAGAAAGGACTCAAAGATATATGGGAAACTGATATGTTCAGTAAGAAACTGTCATTTTCTTATTTACCTCTGACCATAACAGCAATCTGCCAAAAAGTAAATATTTGTTAATTTTTAGACCTGGGCTTTTCATGTTTATTGTCCCAAGGAAAGGAAAAAATGACTAGAAGTTGTGTTTGATCCAGAACACCACATCCAAACCCCTGTGAACTTTGTGGAAGTTTGATAGGTGACCAGACAGCAAGTGTGAAAAATTGGGGTGAGGGTAATAGGCGCCTATATAAGACAAAGCTCTAAATATTGAGACTGGCTCTATAAAATCAGGACATCTGTTCACCCTAAGTTTGCTCCCCATTTCAGAACTGACTTTTGTGTTCTATCGCGGTATGGCGCTAAACCAAACTTCATGATCAGAATATCTCTGAATTTTGCTGCTTCTTGACAAATGACGTATAACAAGAAGTTATCAACCAGTGGGTGGTTTGGTACTTTAACTTACCTCTCCTAATGAAAGTAACCAGCACCAACTGAGCAGGCTGCAAAGGGATTAATGGATGTTTATCAAATCAATCTCAGTCAGTGGTTGCAAAGGGATGTTTTTCTAACCTTCTGCCATTTAGGACTGGAGTTCCGCAAGGGTCACAGTGTTTATCATCAATGATTTTTCAAAACCGTGTTAAAATCCTCTTCATCATGAAGATACAATGAAACTTTTGTTCCATCTCGCTGGCAGCATTCTATGGCATTAGTGGGAGAAGGCGTGACACATGTTCCCTCATTGTATTTCTTACTGTAATCTTGTGTGGTCTTTGCTTATTTGTGTTGTCACATTTTCCGTTACCTTTGATAGTTCTTTATGTATTTTTATTGTGATTTATGAGTCAATAAAAGTATCTGAATTCCAAAAAAGGTTCCCTTGACAGCTGTGTAAAAGACCCTGGAAAGCAATGGAAATGAGATACAGAGGAGTTGAAGGAATAATAATGTTGTGCTTCACTAGTTTTCTCTTCTAATGATCCTGAAGAGCTTTAAAAATGTCATTGAAGCCTCTCAACACGCAGGTGAGATAAGACACAGCCATGGCTTATATGTACACATCAATATATATCTATAGGCTAAGTCATGTAATGGCTTGTGACCATCACCTTCAGATTGCTGATCAGGACTTTGAGACAATCCAAAAAGAGGCTGCTGCCAGAGAATCCATCATGGATGTTACACTGAACTCGATGCACAATGGGAGACAGGACATTAGGTGTGTCATAGTCAAGGGAGCTATGCTTATACACACCATGGTGAGGGGATGGTCCAAAGAGTTACTGGTGTAAATTAGTATGAGAGGAGAAATCCGCAGAATAAGCTGGGATGGGCCCCTCCTGAGCCCAGAAGTCTGTCAGTCTCAGTACATTTTCTTTGGGCCACCAATGGAATAAATCACCCAGGGGAGCTCTGGCCACTGTTTCTGCGCCCCCCCTCACCCCGCTCCAATAACCTTTTCCACATTACAGATGTTTTTGGCTTGTTAAAAAAAGGCCTAATGTTGGGACCCCCTCCAACCCCAACTCTAGCAGAACTCTTACCATATATAAACCCTGTCAGTATAATCCATGCAGTCTCCCCATTCTGCCCCTCAAAATCCTGGCCCTGATTCTTGAGTGCACACATTGCATGCTCAATTCTATGCAGAGTCAATGGAGTTGCACTGATGAAAACCTGACGTAGTGGAGTAGAAAATCAGACCCATGTCTACAGAATGCTGCCATGTGTGTATTTTCTGCCTATGTTGTCAGCAGTGGTGATCCTTTGGTTCCTGGATTGTACTGGATGTATCACACTCACTTTACCCTCTTTGTGGGACTGGTTGAGGCATCTTTTCTTTTGCAGCAGGACTAGCAATTATCATCACTTTACAGAATACAAGCAAAACAGAAGCAGCTAAACATTTCAGGCTATGAAAGTGCTCCACATGCAGCTCCTGCTTCAGATTATGCAGTGGGTGCCACCTGGGGTGCGTTTGCTGCTAAGCTGGCTTGCAAAAGAGAAGAGTTTTGACTGAGATCCAGAACCTGAACTTGGCAGAGGCCTGCAACACCTGTAATGTCCTGACATGAAACCTAGGATCAGTGAGACATCACCGAGACATCACCAGGCTTTGGGAAGTTTGGCTCAAGATCTAAGCTTTGCATCTGGGGGCTTATCTCATCATCTAACTCTTTATCTGTAGCTTTAAAGCGTGGTTATAGTCAGAATAGCATAGAGTGACCAGACAGCAAATATGAAAAATTGGGACAGGTGGTAGAGGGTAATAGGAGCCTAGATCAGTGTATGCAATGTCAGGATGAGCTCTACCCTGACATCCGGTGGTGAATTGGGTGAGTTGTGGAAAAGAACATCAGGGGCTGATCTTATTTGCATAGGCACACCCACCCCGCCTAGCATGAGCTCACAGCAGCCCAAATGGTCACTTTGGCTGCCGTGAGATCCCCAGTTTCTCTGTTATTGGGGTAGGGATAATAAAGTGTTGTTACCCTGATTATGTGAATCAAGGATTGTGGACCTGTACTTGGCCTTTGTTATGATGGAGGGACTTGCCATGATCTAGGTAGCACTCACTGGGCAAGGGACAGGGATTCCAAAACCCAGTGAATTGAGAGAGGTTGTGGATAGGCATCTATACTTTGTGGTGTGGGCCTTGTCTGAGGGCTTTATGGGCCTGTTGCCCACTATCTCTGTCCACTGTGGAATATCAGAGCTAAATTTTGATTCTTTTAGGAGTCTAGTTTCAGGCTGCTGAGCTGAATTCACTTTGGGCCCAGTGGTGCACCTGCACTAAGTCTCCCCTCATATAAGCTGAAATTACTTAAGAGCTGACATTTAGTAAGAACTGAAATCACTGAGCATGGTGTTAAGTAGGGGGGCTTGAAGATATATTGCTGAGCAGCTGGTGGAGCTGAGCAGTGAGCAAAGCGGCACATGGGACGGATGGCGGAGTGGCTCATGGTGAGGGCTGCAGCAGAACCCCACAGAGGGGCAGGGAGTCGGCCTCCTTAACCTGCCTCCCCATTTCCACCCAGGCCGAGAGGTAAAACTCTGCAGATGAACTTTTGAACTCTGCTCTGACTAGGGACAGAGGCTTCTGGGCTGTGGGACTTCTGAGACTTTGGGTGACTTTTGGGTTTCTGGACTCACAAACCAAAGGGCAAGGACATGGCCCAATTTGCTGGGGTGGATTTTGCTCATGGATTGGTTTATGAACCCTAGTTGTGGTGTTTTCCCCATTTAATGCTGATATCATTTACCTCAAACTATTAAAGATTTTCTGATACACCGATCTGTGCTTGCAAGAGGGGAAGTATTGCCTCTTTGAGGCGCCCAGGTGTGTGTGTAGGATTTTCCCAGGTCACTGGGTGGGGGCTCAAGCCAATTTTGCATTGCATTGTTGAGAGGGAACCCTTATGTACTGAACCCGGCCCTTGCTTCTATCAACTTGGCCTGGCAGAAGGGTTACATAAGAAAAAGACCCCAAAATCGGAACTGTCCCTATAAAAATGGGACATCTGGTCACCCTAGAATAGCGACTGCTCAGTATCAGCTTTTTATCCCGCTTTCCTATCCTCATGGGTCTTCCAGTCTCGACAAACAAGTTTCTAGGAGTCACAGAGAGAGACTGACCAACTGAAACAGGAAACTCCAAGTGTTATTGTTACTATTCAGAGGTAACTGCACCCAGCTATCATGAAACTGCTTGAAGGCAATGCAATACTGCCTGGCCATGAGAGTAAGCCATATAGAACTCACTCTCTTCCTGTTGAAGTTTACACTTCAGTGTTGATGGTTCAGGGCATGAGTGTAACATGGGAACATGCAGAGCTCGGGCTAAGGTTGAGTGGTAGCTCTATGCTCATGGAAATCT
Organism: Dermatemys mawii; assembly: GCA_007922305.1. Lineage (NCBI taxonomy): Eukaryota > Metazoa > Chordata > Testudines > Dermatemydidae > Dermatemys > Dermatemys mawii. Next base: position 37,728,958 of record ML677352.1, on the reverse strand, counting down.
CACTGGTAGGGAATGTGAGTGAAGGGGGAAGCCATGAAGCAGCCAGTGGCATTCAGTAATCTGTTACATTAGCTCAGACGCTGAGGAGGAAAACCAGTAAAATATTTATTTAGAAAGTGCATCTTGTTCCCATTTGGGACGGAGCAAATTATGAAGACTGAGCTTTGAGGGGGTATTTTTAAATGGAAAAAAGCCCTGAAATAATGAAAGCCAATGAAAGGAGATTTTAAAGAAGGTCAAATAAGCAAGTTTAAATTTCAGTAGTAGCTGCAGTACCCAGTAGTGTTGGCCTCTTTGCTTCTGGTCCTTTTAAGCTGCTCTTTTTCCTAGCTGAAGTTTTACTTTAATTTCCTTTCCATATTGGTCTCTGATTCCCTGCTTCCTTCCTTAACCTGAAGGTCCTCCCTCTAATCCCCTGCTGAATATCGGGATGTCAGGGTATGCAAGGAATGAGGCGAGATCCTATTGTCTAAAAAGCCAACAAACCTTGAATTCAGTCAGAGCCTTCCCTGAGCAGAACTGCTTCCTATGGAACTGATGGCCGGCAGCATTCCCTACCGCAAGGACACTCTCCCCTGATTTCTCTCTCAGTCCACACCACCCTAGTAGACCCCAGCTAATGGTCTAGTACAACACTAGTACAACGCTATTACAGAGTCATTTACACGTTCTACAGAACTGAGAATTCCTTTCACTCTGGGGTAAGGAATGCTATGGGCTGCTAAGTGTTCCAATGTTGATCGTGGGCAAGTGAGTGGAGTGGAGTATATACAGGGGGAATATCTTTGCTAATATTATGACGAGTCTTAAGAGACCATTCTCACAGGACTGCAAAGGAGGCAAATGTTGTAGATGGTGTAAGTGATCAATATCCCACTGCAAAGACACATAGTACTAAACCGATGCACTAGCAACAGAGGTCTTTAAATCACGAGTAGAGGCCTGGCTGGATGGTATACTCTAGCTCAAACACAAGTTATGGGCTTCAGGCAGGAACCACTGGGTGACATCCACTGGCCTGTGTTATGCGGGGGGCTAGAGTAGGTGATCAAAATGGTCCCGCTAGCCATAATCTACAAAGCACTTTATGCCTAGGTCAGTAGGTTTCAAACTGGTAAAAGATAACAGCAGGGAAAACCCCTCTGTGTCTCAAAAATCTCCTCTACCCTCAGTGGCTACATGCCTTGCTGGGCAACTTCTCATTTTTGTTTCGTGAACTTCAGCTTTCCACTTCTAGAAAGCAGCTGCCCTTGAGTGTTCAGTTCAAATATAGCTTATTACAGAGGAAGAAATACATTGTGCATTCTCCTGGAAACATTACTACTCCCCTGCTACCATCCCTTGCCTTCTTGGCATCAATTGCTCTTCTCCATCTAAATCAGTCCTGAGCCAGACGTTTTAGAGCTCATTGTGCAGAGGGTTTTATACATTAATAACAGAAACGAACACAAAAACAGGCTGTCTCTGGTTTATCTCCCCAGATTCTTGTTTCTCTCTCACCAAAGAAAAGTCACCAGGCTCTTTGTCATCCTGGTGTAGGCTGCTTCTTTCAATCCACACTGAGGTTATTAGTCTCACATTCTGAGTCCTTCTCCAGTGGTTACTCCCTCCTCAGGATTGTTTTCTTATCCTCTCCCTGGGAATTTACTCCTTCTCCGAGGACTTTCCACCTTCCTGCTCCCTCCCCAAGACCAGATTTTGAACTGTCAGCCTCTCCTGTCTGGAAGCACCTGGCAGATAGCTTTCTAGAGAAAACAACTGGATTTCCTCTATTGTCTCCCTTCCCCAGGAACTCTGACATTTTCCCTGGAAATTTCCCTGTTTCTTCCAAGGCACAACTCAGGGCTTCTTCCCCAAGAGCCTGCTCTGACCTCAGTGGGTCCCTTCTAGCCCATGGATGTCTCAGGCCTTCCCCAAGGAGAAAACACTCCTCATTCCTCCCTCCTATCTTAGTGCTTTCCTCCTTATATTGCTCAGGAGGTCTCTTTATACAACTCAACCACTCCGTTCCTAATTGGCTATTGAGCCATTACTAGGAGCAGCTAATTGCTCCCAGATGCAGTTCTCAGGGTCATCATGGGCAAGGTAGGCCTGGATTCTCCCTGAAGAGCCACATCCCTCATGAAAAACTTCCATCCACCAAGCTAAAATAAGTCATGTGGATTGTCTCTGAGTGGTGCATTTGGAGACACAACATCTGGGAAATGTTTTAAAGAAAACCAGCTACTACAAGGATAATTAGAAGCCATATTGTGCTATTGACTTTGAAACACTGCTCTCTATCTGAAGCCATTAGGAAAACTGATGGCCATTAGGAAAACCGATGGCCATTAGGAAAACCGATGGCCCTTGTAGGAAGGGAAAGGGGCAGAAACGAAGTATCCAAGAGTTAGTAAAATTTCCTTGAAACACACGTTTGTAAGAGGTGATCCCCAGAGGGGATGGCCCATTAAGAGAGGTGGGCTTTGCCTCCACCTGTGATACATTAGCTGCCCCCAGTGATGGGCTTGATTTCCTTTATTGTTACTTGTACAGACATTATCTCTTGAGAGACATTGGCAACACACACAAAGTTCCTTCCATGGGACCAAAAAAACCAGCCCTGATGTTTACAAAGTAACCACAACACTGAGAAAAACAAATGTCTGAAATGCAGAGACAACTGAATCAAATGACAGAAATAAATAAATAATCAGTGTCCTTTTCCCAGGGGAAGGCCCGAGGGCTCAAGACCCAGGAAGGGGGCCCGAACATAGTGCTTGCCTGCAGTTACGTAGACATCACTAGTTCTTCTTTCGCACCAGCCAGCCAACCCTGGATCTGAGCATAGTAGTGCAGCTGCTGCCAGTGCTACACCTGCATTGAGGTGTCAGCTTTTTGACTGGTCCTTCAAGGGTGGTGAGCTTAGTCCCACTGGTGGCTAGTTTACCTACCAGGTGATGGGTCTGAGTCTAGAGATCAGATGATAGTCTGCAAGTTACCTGGACCTCAGATAAGTTGCCAACAAGTGATTGTTAGTCTCTGCTCCCTTGGGATCTGGACTACCTTAACCTCCTTGTTCAGCTTTCTGCTAGATGGGTTCCCATTTACACAGAACCTCCCTTCTTTCCCCAGCTAAAAAACCCTGTTCTGAGGGACCCCACTGCCCTTTCTCCCCTCTGGGATTGGAGATCCAATGGTAATCCCTTGTCATTGCCTTATACTCACTCATTCTGTAACACGGTCCCAAGTCCCCAGACATAATCAAAACGGTTGGCCCGCTGTGTTCGGGCCCCCTTCCTGGGTCTTGAGCCCTCGGGCCTTCCCCTGGGAACAGGCAAATCAAATGGTATTAACTCAAATGCCTCCAATCCCGGTGGACTCACCACTTCAGTCCATTCCCAGTCTCTCAATTCCTCATTAGACCCTCTTATCACAGCAAGAGTCTTTGTCTCCTGCAACCTCTGTTCACTGCTGTCTGAGAGTTTTTCTGCCTCCTGAAGTTTTCCTGATGTCCTCAGTCTTCTGGGCCTCTTTCTAAAGGCCCTTGCTCCTCTTTCTTCAGGGCTCACTGTTAGGTTCACCTTGCTGCCAACAGTCCAACCTCCTGGGTCAACATTCTTTGTGGGTTCTCATCCCTTCCTTTCAGTCCCAGGGCTCCTGCCTGGCTTCCTCCCAAGTATCCCGGGGCTTTGTTCTTTATAATATTGTCCTGTCAGACACACCTCTTCCCCAGCTGTAGCAAGGCAGTGCTAATTAAGGCCTCATTTCTTTTATCCCTTTCCGGGGCCATAGCCTTTGGTAAGAGAGGAGAAGGAGGTTTACACCATCAGGTGCCAAGCCCTAAACCAGGTGTATGACACCTGATTTCTTGTGATTTGTGATGTTATGACTTTCCCCAAAATTCACTTTTGTAAACCTACGCTCTGTGGGAAGTAGGGAAGCTTGTCTTGGCAAAGAAGTCAAGGCTGATTTTCAGTTTGTGACAAACATCACTGAGAAATAGCGGAAGAAGACAGGAACAATTGATTACAACTCAGTATGTAGTTTTATGACAAATTCCACTATTTTGAGAAGAACTCGTTGTTTCTTACAAACAAGCTTGACACTTGGGCTACTGCTCTCATGTTGAGTACCACCAGGCTATCATCCGTCAAACTGATACTCGCTGAAAGAAACAGGAACAACTGATTACAGCAGTCAAAATTTTTGCTTTATCTTCTTTTTGTGGTCAGCCAGACCCAGATTGTCGACGTTTTCAGAAAAATGGCTTGTTTAAAAAGCAGTAGAGCTTCCCATGCGCTTTGGATTTGGCTTTTTAACGAGAGATCTGAGGGCATGGGAAAATGGCTGAGAGCACAGGAAAAAAGAGGGAGAACTTTCTGTACAATGAAGAAAGTGACCATGGAATAGGAATGTGCTCTGAACATTCCAGGAACAGAATCGAGCCAAATGTAAATGAAATGCAATGTTAGGATTCTTCAAGGTTCATATCACTGGTGGGGTTGAATAACTTTATCCGATTATTAGATCAAACATGATGAGCCCTTGAAGGGCAACCTGTTCTTATGAAGGTCCTACAGAATGAATTACAGTGACAAACTTTTTGATTTAATGACTCAAGGTTTTCAGTGATCTAAAGCCTTTGGAAGTTCATCTCAGTCTTTGGTTTGGTCAAGCTGATGTTCAGATTTCTAATGTTCTTAAGTTCCCACAAAAAGGGAAATTCATGCACTGGTATGTGTCCATGGTGGTTATTGTTTAAACTCTGTGAATTTGGTAATAAAGTATTGCCTCATCAATTTGATTGATGCACATTATTGTTGGATACAAAGGGTGACAATCATAATAATTTTGAAAAGCTACACACCTGTGACATTTGTGTGCTTCTTGATTGGCTAAGGGTAGGATGCAATACTGAATGTTCTGTTCAAATTCTCAGTGATTCTTTACGTAGACTGCTTCATTCTTGAAAGGTTTTCTCCAAAGTCAGGGCCTGATGTTGTGAGATGCTGAGCACTTCCTGAGAAGTCCTCATCACCCTCAGTTTCCATCAGTCGCCACCCTATGAACTGTTTGCAGGTGAAACTCTCATAGGCTCAAATGAGAGGCTGTTCTTGGGAGACTGCCAGGTAAGATTTGTGATCCTATTAGGTTCCGAAAAGTGCACAAACTTCTGCATGTTTATCCCAACCAAACTGAGCCTTTGGGTTCTTTGAGGGTTCTTCACTGCTAGGGACTATCTGAGGAAATAGGCAATTCAAGTGAGAGTAAGTTGTTTCTTGGAGGAGTGTAATAAAAGGACCCTGATAGCCTTTTAAAACGTACAGGCACTCATTGGTCAATTAACTTCCCAGATGGGGCTTGTTGCCTTTAAATTAGCTCCTCACAGGTAGACTGGGCCCTGACTCCCCTTAAAGTGCCAGCGATGACATCACAACATTCCTGACAGGTGTTTGTCTAACCGGTCCTTGAAAACCTCCAGTGATGGGGATTCCACAACCTCCTGCAGCAAGCACTGATTTCAGTGCTTAATATCCTTATTGTTAGAAAGCTTTTCCTAATATCTAACCTAAATCTCCCTTGCTGTGGATTAAGCCAACCCTTGTCCTGTCTTCAGTGGACATGGAGAACAATTGATCATTCTTCTCTGTATAAGAGCCATTTATATATTTGAAGGCTTATCTTGCTTCCCTGAAATCCTCTCTTCTCTAGAGGAAACATGTCTGCCTTGCATGCTTTCTAAAGATGGTTCAGTTGTTCAATAAATAAGAAACTGAAAGTTTAGCTAAGAAACATGTACTATTGCACAGATGTAGTTGAGTGAAGGGTCTACTCTCTGCTCCTGATCCACTAGAATTCCTCATCAGTAACCGTAATCATATGACCTATGGATCAGGAGCAAGAACTGATAGAAACGGCAAACTGGGGGTATTTTTTTCTTGTTAGTCCTATTTTATGGATCACAAGGACAGTTTCAAAAAGTGTTTTATTCAGACAGATATTTACATATTAGGAGAATTACAAGAATTTGGCTTACATTTTCAGCTGGGCGAGCAAAGCATCAGACAATAATTATATTTGCACATGTTTAGCTTTATCCAGTGATATCAAAGGACATTATAAACATTTATATTGACATGGTCCCAAACCCAGAAAACAAGATCCAAAAGCCCTTCTACCAAACATGGGGGTAGTTTGGATCCAGATCTCAATTTTGCAGCTCTAACCATTTCACCATCTTGCAGCTGACAAATGCGTGCTTTTGGTAGAGGAAGCTGTGCATTTTATTGCCCATGTACTAACTACAACACCCTTTTTAAACTGTGCTTAATTTCCTGGTGTCTTGAATTTGCAGGAGGAAGGCACAGCTTTGTATTCTGCTTATAATGGAAAGAGAGAACAAAATATTCTTTAATGCATTAATGTGAAGGTCACAATTTATCATATGGGATTTGAAATAGACTAAGGGTTTGTCTACATTTAAAATGCTACAGTGGCGCCGTTGCAGATGTGCTGCCATAGGGATTCAGTGAAGACACTACCAACACCGATGGGAGGAGTCCTCCCACTGGCATAGATAATCTACCTCCCCGAGAGGTAGTGGCTAGGTTGACAGAAGAATTCTTCCATCAACCTTGTGCTGTCTATATGGGGACAGCTTAACTATGTTGCTTAGGTGCATGGATTTTCAAACCCATGAGAGATGAAGTTTTGTGGAGCTAATTTTCTAGTGTAGACCTAAGGATATTTTTCAGTTCCACTTGGAGGAGGTGGAATGAGCTTGTGGAGGAATTTTAGGAGATTTCTGAAATGCAAAATGTTATCTGGCTATAGAATGGCCCAGGAAATTTCAAGGAGGATATATGACTCAGATATTCCACACAGCCTGGACAGAATAATGAAACACTTTTTACTGCCCATTTATGAGTCTGGAAAATAGACTGCAGACTTTCAACAAGGCCTGAACATACTACAGGTCATAGCTGTAGTCTACAGTACGCTTCTTTAAACAAGTAAGCCAGGACAGGAGTGTGCAGAGCAGGGAGGGAAATCAGAGGTGAAATATAAATATGAACATTTTAAAAAAAGTTTAGTTTCCTGAAATGATTGAGGCACAAATCTGCAGGGAATTTGTGCTTCTCCAACCCTGACCTGGCTTATTTTTTCTCTTTGTTGAAAATAAAACAAGATTCATTCTAACATAACATGCGACTAAGTTCAGATCCAGTGAGTTTTTAAGAAGGTTCTGAAAAAGGGGGATGTGACCTGGAAGGTTCATTTTGAAAGTGGCCTGCGCCTTTCAAAACAAAGGAAGGTCACTTCCTACTGGAGAACGTAAATGTTCCATATTAAATTTTATAAAACGTAAACATGGATAACCTTGTTCATGAGTCATATCTGCTTACTGGTTTGTTGGTATTATGATTGTTTCATTTATTATCGATTTTAGCCAGATTTTAAAAAGAACTTGGGTCAGATTTGTCAAACGTTCAACATCTGAGGCCAGAGTTAGAAAAAAAAAATTCTTGTGTCACCTAAGTTGATTGCAAACTCATTTAGACTCCTAAATCAGGGACAGATTTTCAAAAAAAGCACTCTGCACCCATGAGCTCCCATTGTATGTTTCTCATGGGCAGATTCTCAAGAGCTCAACAATCAATGTGCTGAGCTAGGGGTGTGTGTGTGTGTGTGTGTTTTCCCCAAAAATCTGACCACATGTTCTGATGCCTAAATGGGAGCTTTGCTCTTCTGAAAATCTGCTCCTAGTTGTGGGTGCTGAGCTCTTCTGAAAAGTCTGACCAGCTGTGTGCTAGGTTCTTGCCCCAAAGAGGTTACAACTCTTGGACACGGACAGCAGAGGTGGTCGCTGCTTGGGTCATCAGCAGAGTGCAGGGAATGGGCCCGGCTGCCAGGGTGCAGGACCGGGGCTCTCCCCCAGGACCCTGAACCCAGCTGCAGCTGTTCCGGGCCCACCAACTGCTACCCCATCCCGAGTTGGCCACCTCCAGGAATCATGGTCCTGCAGCTTTCCCTTCCCAGGAGCTCCTGAGTCACAGGGGGAACCAGCCTGGCCCCCACTAGGCTGCTTCCAGGGGAAGGGAAGCCCCAGGCCATGATTTCTGGAGCTGGGCTCTGGCAGGATGGGGGCTGGCTTTGCAGATATGGCAGCTGGGCTCAGAGCCCATGGGAAGACCCCTGTCCCACTCCGGGGTGGCTGGGCCTACTTCCTGCATGCTGCCAGTATTGGACATGCTGAGGGGCTGATGCTTCAAGGGGCAGCAGAGCTATGGGAAGGGCCTAGCACTTCCATACTTTGGGGACAAAATCTGTGTTGCCTACCCTGCATGTCCCTTCCTGTACACTGTGTGAATGTGCTGGGGAAGGGAGGAAGAGACGGGGCTGCATTAGCCACTGTAGAACCCAGGCTCAGGCTGGAAAACAGGTAAGAACACTCCTTAGTAAAGTTCTGGTTGCTCTCCTGACATCTTTTGCTCCTCTCTGGGCTTTAACCTCTTGTCCCACTTAGGCTCCTTTTCAGCTCCTGGTTCCCGGTAAAACTCTGGCCCCAGGATGTCTTCTTGAAGCCTGGTCCCTTGTTCCAGGGACTTACCACAGGAGTTAGTTCAGCTCTCCAGTTACAACCCAGCTTAACTGCTCTCCTCCACAGCCAGCTCCAAGTTGCCGGGCTTGGAATCATAGAAATGTAAGACTGGAAGGGACTCCATAGGCCATCTGGTTCAGTCCCTTGCACTGAGGCAGGACTAAGTATTATCTAGAGACCATCCCTGAGCTAGACCATACTTGACAGATGTTTGTCTAACCTGTTCTTAAAAACCACCAGTGACAGAGATTCCACAACCTCCCTAGGCAATTTGTTCTAATGCTTAACTACCCTTAGAATTGGGAAAATTTCCTAATATCCAATCTAAATCGCCCTTGCTGCAACTAAAGACCATTAACTTTTGTCTTATCCTCCACAGTTAAGGAGAACAACTTAATAACCTGCTCTTTATAAAACCTTTTACGTCCTTCTCAGTCTTTGTTTCTCCAAACTAAGCAAACCCAGTTTTTTCAACCTTTTCTCATAGAACATGTTTTGTAGATCTTTAAAGACTTTTGTTGCTCTCCTCTGGATTTTATCCAATTTGTCCACATCTTTCTCGAAGTGTGGTGTCCAGAACTGGACACAATACTCCACTTGAGGCCTCATCAGTGCTGAGTAGAGCGGAAGAATTTACTTATCATATCTTGTGCTTTCAACACTCCTGCTACTATATCCCAGAATGATGTTTGCTTTTGTTTTTTTCAACAGTGTTATATTTTTTGTAGACTCATTTAGTTTGTGATCCACTATAATCCTCAGATCCTTTTCTGCAGTCCTCCTTCTGAGGCAGTCTTGTGCAGTTCATTATTTCTTCCTAAGTATATACTTTGCATTTGTCCTTATTCAGTTTCATCCTATTTATTTCAGATCCTTTCTCCAGTTTGTCAAGATTATTTTGAATTCTGCTTGTGTTCTCCAAAGCACTTGCAACCTCTCCCAGCTTAGTATCATCTGCAAACTTTATTAGTGTACTCTCTATGCTGTTATCCAAATCATTTATGGAGATATTGAATAGAACCAGACAGAGGACGAATCACTTCAGGACCCACTCCATATGCCCTTCCAGCTTGATTGTAAACCACCGTAACTACTGCCTGTGTATGGTTTTCCAACCAGTTGTGCATCCACCTTATTGTAAGTTCACATAGGCTACATTTCCCTAGTTTGTTTATGAAAACGTCACATGAGACAGTATCAAAAGCGTTACTATAGTCAAGATACAGCACATCTACTGCTTCCCCCCATCCACCAGGCTTGTTACTCTGCCAAAGAAGGATATTAGGTTGGTTTGACATGATTTCTTGACAAAAGAAGACTTCCTTCCCTTTGCAGTCCTATACCCAGCCCAGGTGTGGCAGGACTTGGCTAATTAAAAAGGGGTTAACCAGGCCTCCTAGCCCTTAGCGGGGCAGGCCACCCTGTTACATGGCACATAGAAACTTCACTGCATGTGCTGCTTGTCTAGTGATTTCCTCCTACAGTGACACGTGAGGTTCACATTCAAATCATGGAACGTTCCTTGTGGACTGAGAACTAGAGCAAGTGCTTCCATGTGTTGTGATTGATACTGCTAGGCAGACAATAACTATGATTTACACATGTATTCTTTTTTCTTCAAGGGAAATCCCAGTTGCCAACGATGTTAACGATGTATGTAATGGTGTGTTAACGAACGCCATTAGAATGCTGAACAAAACTAAGAGCCTTGCCAAAACAAACCAGCTCAGTGGTACATTTTATGGATCAGCAGACTCGGCAAATGTTTCAGAGTGGAACTTTGTATTGTGGAGAACATACCTTAGGGATGGCTAACAATTTCCTAACCACAAGTCCAAGGTATCTGGTAGTAATTAAATGTTCGTCGGCACTTTGCTAATTTCACCATCTAGCAATATTTCTGTTAGGTGGAATAAATACAGCTGAGATATATTGTCTTTTTAGCACTGCAGCTAGATTAATATAGAAAATAGTCCCAGCTTGGAGAGTTTAATGTTAATAGTATTCTTCACTGCATCAAACACAAACTTCTTCTGTCCTGGGCATTAGCTCTACCAGGCATTGCATTTTCTTCTGGTGGTGTCTTTACCTATCCTGTGGCCCCTCTCTGGGTTCCAGCTCCGGGGGGGTCCTCTGGTTAGCAGCCAAGGCCTGCAGTGCTATTCCTTGCTGCTATCCTCCTGGGCCTTGTCCTACCTTCTTAGCTACCCCCCTCTTTGGTTTTGCCAGCTTCCCAGCTCCCGCCTCCCAGAGCAACAGTGGATTATATAGTTCCAACATATCTCACTCTTCCCAGGGAGTGACTACTTCCTGCCACCCCCTTCTGTTGCCAGCTTCCTGACGGGCCCTGCCTGTCGCTGGCCATGTGCGCCTCATGTCTAATTAATCAATCTGTGCTCCCTGGCTCCTCTGTTAAGCAGTTAATTGGGCCTAATTTACCTTCTCAGGGCCAGTGTGGGGAGCACCACCATGTTGTTATGATGGTTCTCTGCATCGGTTGTCATTGTTTGCTGCTTGTTTTCACTAGCAGTGTTCACAACTGTTAAAATATTTCATAAATTCACTTGAAGCCCGGCTCTTCAAGACACAGGATCAAGGGAGAGTCTCAGATGGAATTTTAAAAAGAAGTATGTTGCTAGCCCTGGTGGATGAAGAGAAAATCTTGAAAACATGACCCCAGAAGGCAAATAAAACTGTATTATTATTATTTTCACATTTCACAATTTCTAACCCAATCTTATTGTTTTTGGGGGTCATGATTTTTGAGCACTTGGAGTTGGCAAATACTGCCACAATATGTTTGGCATAATATGAACACAAAAGAGAAGGCATTTAGAACTTTACTGACAAGCTGTCCAAGGATCTCTGTTTGGCATGTGCAGAAGAAACTTGGGGACCGAAGGTAATACTTTCAAAAGTGACTCTGGCACTTTTTAAGTTATTGGGGTGCTTTTGAAAATTTTACCTTGGGTTATTGCCTAAACATGGATGGGAACAGCTAATCCTGAATAACTCCACATGTGGACACACTTATTCTGGAATAAGGGTGCCTCGTCCCTGTTTAGCTTAACCCACTTTCAAAATGCTGAAAATTAATTCAGGATCTGTTGCATGATTAGTGCATAGGAAAGGACAGACTTGATAATATAGGAAGTGGCGTCTCTGAAAAATCCAACTTGAATGTTACCTGTGATTAAAGTGTACGACTGCAAAATATTGAAAGAATTCCACTATAACATCTAATTAGGATTTTGGATGAACTAAAATAGATACAGCTTCCCCCCTTCCCATGATTTCCATACTTTTTACATGAGCCCCAGTGTATCCTGAGACAGGATTTTTAGGTTATCTAGTGCTTTGTACACACACTCAATATATTTACTCAATAAAGTTAAGTAGGTTATTACTTTAATTATGAGCCTTCATTGTGTCAGTAGAAGATTATTTTGGTATCCTGACACTTTTGGGGATAATAAGGGTTAGATAAATGCCTGACAAAGCCAGGTGTATCCAGTAAAGATGCTAATTCTTTCTCTTGAAAGACTCTTGTTAATCTGGGACACAACAGTGTATTTCTTGACTGATGCATGAGAAATAACAGAAGGTTTACCTGGATGATTTCCCATAACGCTAATGGCAGTTGTGTCAATCCCGTGCATATCAATAGAAGAAGTGGCCCCTTTCTCTCTCACCTTGTATTCACAGCTAAAAAGGGGATGTTTTGTACCTCCTGGTAACTAATGCAAGTGAGCTACCCCCAGGTAAAAACCTCACCTAGTTTACCTCAAGATAATGCTAAAGTGTTTTGCTGTGTTTTTACCTCAGGATAGCTCACCTGCATTAGTTACCTGAGGTAAATTAAACCTTGTTTAGCATAAAGACAAGGCCACAAGGCTTGGCTGTGGTTACTCTTTAGTGCATCACACTCACTAGCCACCAGATTTATTTACTTTTTGTATCACTCTCCCTCTGCTGCTCTTGTATTAATCTCTTCATGCCATAAACAGATTGCATTTTAAAAAGAAATAAAAGAGACAGAAAACAGAAAGAGAGCATATTTTGTGTAAAACAGGAAACATATGTTAGGAGTGGTGATTCAAAATGGGAAAACATTGAAAACATATTTCCCCCCAGCTCCTTTACACCATAATAAGCAAGCAGGCCTGAAACTCTTCTTTTGTCTTCCCTATCTGTTTCTACCACTCACCAGGAGGGGAGTCTATTATAACTGCAAAATCAACCAACCATTCTTACTGCAAATGGGTGGGTCAAACAAGTTCAGAACCAACTGAGATGTTTTTCAAGTCTGGTTCTTTTGTGTAGATATGGGCACATTCTGGTATTTTACTGGGGGCTAAATACACTGCAGGCATAAGTAGGTGCCACTCCACTGACTTATATCAGAGATGTCCCTGGTCTCAGGAACAATTAAATGAGTTTTTTCAGTTTGTTGATCCCAGAGGGGAAGCTGGGGATCACCTGGTTATGTCCCTCACATCCTACATGAAGCTTCTGTTTAGGAAATTCAGAAATGATGGGCTTTTAGGAAATCAGCATCCCCATCCTTCTCCCTCCCTCTCTTCCCAAACAAGCCCTCTAAAATTGGTTTAAACCATTTGAAAAGATTGAGCCACAGAAATATTTTAAGTACTCACTCTCCCAAGAAAAAAATGTAATGTGGTTTTTTTTAGTCATACAAATTTGTAGAGTGAGTCAAAGAACACTGAGCTGAGGCCTTTGAGACCTGGCTCAGTTCCTGGCTCTGCCACAGACTTTGTGTGACCTTGAATAAGTTACTTAAACACTGTGAACCTTAGTTCCCCATCTGTGAAA
>ML677352.1:37481475-37715531 GCA_007922305.1 Dermatemys mawii | reverse complement strand
TTCTCCTTTTACATTATAAGCTCTTCTCAGCAGGGACTGTTTCAGTATATAAAACTTTCAGACTGAGTGGTTAAAGTTTTGCAAAGTTTATATGCAACTGAAAACGGGGTCTTAGAATGGAAAGGGTTAGGCAACCTTAACTTAGATGATGCTACTAGCTCTACCTGTAGCTGGACAGTACCAAGCATATTGTGGCCCCAACCTCATTTGGGCCTTCTAAGCACTTGTAATACATATAATAATAACCTGAATTCAGTAAATAGCTCATCAAATTTCCAGAGGCTAGCCCAGCAAATCTATAGTTAAATAAGAAATATTTCCCTAATCCTGTGCTTCAAATCTGCAAGTTTGCTGGGGAACACTGTACAAAAGTGAATCCAGGGGTTAGAATGAAATAGGAATGTAAAGAAATGGCTTACATTCCCGAATTGTTTCCATATGTTTTCATTATGACCTAGTCTTACAAAATAAAGCAAACGTTTTAGCTTCAGTTACTTCCCTTGGACCCCGAGAAGCTACCTGTTCTCAAAAGCATCATTGGTTTCTTAAATGCTTTAGTCTGTTTGATATTTTTACAGCACTATTCAACTAGGCATGAAAAGCTGCCTGTAGGTAAACATGTAGCCATTTTAACTAGTTGGAAAATGGAAAAGCAATTTTGTAAAAAAACTGAAATTTCAAAATTGTTCCTGTTTGCATTGTTCTAAACAGCAATTTTATTGTTAAATTTTCAAATTTCTGAAATTGCGAAATTTCATTTTCCCTTTTTTCCTTTTCTTATTCCATTTTTTTTGGTCTATTGAATTCAATAAAATTTTCACTATATTCCTCCATTTTTCACTTTTTGCTTTTTTTCCTTTTGTTATTCTGTGTCTCTTCAACATTTTGCTAACTTTTCAAAAGGGGGAAAAGTGATCCAGGAAATTACAGACCTGTTAGTTTCATCTCAATTCTATGCAAGGTCTTGCAACAAATTCTGAAAGAGAAAGTAGTTAAGGACTTAGAGGTGAACTGTAGTTGGGATAAAATACTTTGTTTTACAGAAGGTAGATAGCACCAGACCAACCTGATCTCCTCCTTTGAGAAGATAACTGATTTTTTACACAAAGGAAATGCAATAGATCAATCTACCTGGATTTCAGTTAAGCATTTGATACAGTTCCATATGGGAAACTATTAGTTAAATTGGAGAAGGTGGGGATGAGAATAATTGAAAGATGGATAAGGAACTGGCTAAAGGGGAGACTATAATGGGTAAGACTGAAAGGCAAACTGTGAAGCTGGAAGCGGGTTACTAGTGGAGTTACTCGGGGATTGATCTTGGGACCAATCTTATTTAACATTTTTATTGCTGACCTTGGCACAAAAAGTGAGAGGGTACTAATAAAATTTGTGGATGGTACAAAGTTGGGAGGTATAGCCAATAAAGAGGAGAACCGGAATAGCATTCAAGAAGATCCAGATGACCTTGTAAACTGGAGTAATAGAAATGGTATGAAATCAGACCTTATGTGCCGCCCCAAGCAGCTCAAGAGGGATGATAGTAGAGCTGCCGCAGGCGTGCCACTGAAAAGGGAAGAGCTGTTTTCAGTGGCACAAAGATGGAAGAGTGTTGAGCTGCCACAGTCGTGCCGCCGAAGAGGGATAAGTGGCTTTTGGCAACACTTCAGCAGCTCTGTGGCACAGGGAAGATCGTTGAGCTATCACAGGCATGTAGCCGAAAGCCACTTTCCCTCTTTGGCAGCGCACGTGTGGCTGCTCAACATTCTTCCGTCTTAGGCTGAGGGGAGATATGAGGCTGAGGGGAGATATGATTGTTCTCTATACATACATCAGAGGGATAAATACCAGGGAGGGTGAGGAGTGATTTAAGTTAAGCGCCAATGTGGACATAAGAACAAATGGCTATAAACAAGCCACCAACAAGTTTAGGCTTGAATTAGATGAAGGTTTCACATCAGAGGAGTGAAGTTCTGGAACAGCCTTCCAAGGGGAGCAGTGTGTGTGTTGGGGGAGAACCCTAATTGGCTTCAAGACTGAACTTGATAAGTTTATGGAGTGGATGGTATGATGGGACTGCCTACGATGGCATATGGCCCATCGGTGACTGCCAGGAGTTGGAGATGGGACACTTGATGGAGAGGGCTCTGAGTTACTACATATAATTCTTTCCCAGGTATCTACCACCATATTTGGGACTGGGAGGGAATTTTCCACCAGATCAGAATAGCTGAGGGCCTGGGTTTTTTTCACCTTCCCCTGCAGCATGGGGTACAGGTTCCTTGAAGGATTAAACTAGTTTAAATGGTGAATTCTCTGTAACTTGAAGTCTGTAAACCATGATTTGAGGACTTCAGTAACTCAGCCAGAGGTTAGGGGTCTATTTCAGGAGTGGGTGAGTGAAAGTTCGTGTCCTGCACTGTGCAGGAAGTCAGACTAGTTGATCATTGATGGTGCCTTCTTACCTTAAAGTCTACGATTCTGAGGAATTTCTATGATGTCATTGCTTATTATAATAGTTTTTTAGTGATTAGATAACTTTTTAGTTTCCTTTTAATGTAAGCTACTAGGATTCTGCAAGAGAGGTGCCAAAAGACCTGAGAAAACCCCCAATCTTTATTGTTCCTGGAAGAGAATTGCTAACACACTAACCTAGTATTATTAAATAGTGTGACAAAGCTCTGTCCTTATCTTCATGGATCCTGCGTTTCCTGGTGGATTTTTACTAGCCTCAGCGGCTCACTGTGACCCTCCACGGAGCCCTTCTCTCTCTGGAGACAAGGTCACAGCCTATTGAGCCATTTTCATCACAAACCAGTGAGGAGAAGCTATCCTTCCTGGCACAGTCTCTATTGTCTCCCAATCTCAGAGACTAATTAGGGGAGGCAGAAAGCGGGGAGCCCAGGCCTGCCCTCTACTCTGGGCTCCAGCCCAGGGACCCTAATAGTATCGGCTACGATGGCTGACCTTTTATCCACAAAACACAATACAATTCCCTGGGCTACTTCCCCACAGCAGTCCCCGCTTCTTCAAACTCCACTTCACCCTTATCTCAGGGCCTCCTTCCTTCTGTATGATATGTTGTCCACCACTCAGTCTCACCAACAGCACAACTTCCTCTCACAGTTCCTGACACCCACAGCCCACCTGACTAACTGGGAGGTTTTCATCTGGATTCAGCCAGTCCCTGATTGGCTTCAGGTGTCCCAATTAGGCTAGCTGTTTCTACTCCTTTCTAGAAGGTTCTTAATTGGCCCCAGGTGTCTTGATTGGCCTGGAGTAGCCTTTGTTTGGCTATCCAGGGAACAGGGACCTGCACACCCTGAGACTAATATACCTGCCTTCCAGCACTCTCTTATATCCTTCTGGTCTGACTCCATCACAATAGTCATAGCTAATGTAAGTGGCTATTAACTATAAAGCACATTTTGTAAATACAGAGTAAGAGGCCCAGTAGGTTTTCAGAGAATTAATGAGGTTTAGACATGCTACATTTCCATTTATACAGTTGTGCGGAGCTGAAGCTTATAGATAACAGCACAAAAATAGGAAGCACGTGTAGAGGCCACTCTGGGTACATGTATACGGCAATAAAAACTCATGGCACTGAGTCTCAGAGCCCCTGTCAATTGACTCAGGCTTGCGGGGCTTGGGCTGTGGGGGTAAAAATTGCAGTGTTAACATTAGAGCTTAGACTGGTGCCTGGGCTCTTAGACCCACCCCCCATCGCCAGGTTTCAGAGCCTGGGCTCCAGCCTGAGCCCGAATATTTGCACTGCACTGCTTAGCCCTCATCTCCAAGCCTTGCATGCCCAAGTCAGCTGAACCGGACCAGCTACAACCCTGCTGGGGTCTTTTATTGCAGAGTAGACATACCCTCTAATGCTCCTTCTGAACCTGAATTTGCATTAGTCATAGAAGCTAATATTAGAACATTTGAAATACAGAAGAATCTTTCCTCTCCAGTAGTTCCCAATATGTATGGGGAAAAACTAGATTAAACATGCATTCAGGATGTTCATATTCAGTAGATGAAAACACTTCTTTATCTGTTGCCTTTAAGGGTAGTTACAAAACTCCATGTACATGCTTGTGAGTGAAAGAAAGAGAGAGCAAGCATGGTCTGGTAGGTAGGGCAATGAATGGGGAGTTAGAAGCTTTGGGTTTGGGTCCTTTTCCTGTCATGCTTTGTCTGTTTTGTGCATTTAAAGTAGTCCCTACCCTGAAGAACTTATCAGTGCCTAGCACAATGAAACCTCGATGATGGTAAGAGCTCCAAGGTCTTAGTGAAATACTATAGCTCGTATGTTACTCCTCCATCACATCAACTCCTCACATCACATCAGCTACTTTCTTGTTCTCCAGAATCTCAGCTTTCTTTTTAAAACTCTCTAGCTGTTATAGTTGCAAAGAAAAAACAGAAATGTGAACGGGAGTGAAACTGATGCAGAACTGAGTCTGCAGAGAGCCAGGAACAATCGCTTTGAGGGGTGAGGATTGCCCCTTTTCTGTCCCTGAGTTGCCAGCCCAGCTGCCTAGTAATAATTTAAATGGCAGCTTGTTAACTCTTTCATGTCTCCTGTCAGAAAGGAGAGGGATGGCTATTTCTGCACAGTTTCCTGAGAGTGACATCTCACCTTGGTGCTACATGTGGGTGGATGTTTGGGAGATGCCACCACTTAGTTCTTTTCCCCCGTCAAGAACGATCCAAACCCAAGGAGCCCAGCAGAGCCCATGGGCATACACAAGCCCTAACGAGGGAGCCAAACTCAGGGAGTTGCACGGTCATGTTTTGAACATTTATCTGCACGATCTAATTTACATGGTGTCTCATTTCAGTGACTCATGTCTGTGGAGCATATTTTGTGGTCAGAGCTTGGAAGAGAACCATCCCCTGTTTTTTTCCCCAATCTTGACCCCTATGGAATACAAAGAACAAATGACAGTTTTAAATCACTGAAATTAAGGGGAGTTTAGCTATAGACTTTAGTGGGAGCAGAAGCAGGAGGTTGGTGCATAGATAAAGCAGGGATTATCCACCCAAATTCACTGAATGAGATTTGTCTTTTATCCTGGACAGAGAAGAATTGTTGAGATTGAGGAACTGATCCTGTTGAGCACCTCTTGGAAAAGGCTGAGTCAAGCCTGGAAGAATGGCAATGTTTGACATTGAAATTTGAGTGGGTGAGAAATTACTTTAAAAACCTGCAAATAAATAAATAAAAAGCAAAACCAAACAACATTTTGCAGTGGCAAAATGGAAAAAAAAAAGTTTAGCTTTTATTTTCTCCTTTTTTCACCACCTCTTCCCATTCTCCAGTGGGAAAAGTGGGACAAAAGCTAAATTAAAAATGTTTTTTTTCCCCTGAAATCTCCCCCCCCCCCAATACCTTAGAGAAAATGGCCATTTTTTGGTCAAACCTTTTTGACTAAAAAATTCAGCTCACTTAACTCCAGTGTCAATGGCAGTTAGACACTCAGCACCCTATTGGAGGTACTAAGCACCTTTCAGAGGTTTTAAGGTCAGAAGTAACCATTAGATCAGATCTTACATCTAGAAAAAGACTATCTGGTAACTGAATATTTTTCTTCCATTAAGTGAATGTTGTTTCCATCCCTATTTTAGTTGCTCTAATTTTTTGTTTTGTTATACAAGCTGATTTTTATATGCAAGTTGCCCAGTTGTCCAGATGTATGTATGTTACATTTTTAAAAAAAGTTACTGATTTTTAGCCAAAAGGAAAGAGGAAAGTTTGGGAATGTGAAATGCAGTTTCTCTTAACTTTGTTGAAGGCAGATGTTTCACTTCTGGTTCCAACTTCCATTTTCTTTGCATGAGGAACAAGCTCTTTAAAACTAAATAAATATCTCTTTGAGAGGAACCTGGCTCCCAGTGTTGTTCTTTGAATTAACAATTTTGTGACTAAAAGGCACTGAAGTAAAATTGCGTGTTCACATTTACGAAAATAAAGAGATAATTTTATGGGGCCTTTGTTTCAGTAGCATCAGATATTATTTTCAGGAATAGACCACAAAAATAACTCAAACCCTTCTCCCTAATCCCCCAAAACCTTCCACCCCCCATCTCCCATCAAAGCCTCTGACATCTGACACAGGCTCTGAATGAATTCTCATTATTCATTCTGGCTAATGTAAATATGACTGAAAATAATTTTTTCTTGTAATTAAGATTTCATTTAAACATTTATAATTGCAAACATAACAGCATATATTTCAAGTTTATAAAGATAACAGAGGGTGCAATTCTATCCGCTAGCCATAACTGACACTAGACTTCTACCAGGGCAAGCAAAAAGGAAAGACAGGAAGGCTTATAAATGGTAAGGCATAAGGGGATAAGATTATCACCAGCTGTGGTGGAATGAAATGGCAGAGTATTATACGTTTGTCCTGGGGAATCACTGGTATTGGAGACAAAAAAGCGGTGGATTCGGACAGAGCAACAGGATATTGGAGTGTGGAAAATGTTCCCTTGCAGGTTAATGCCCAGCTAAGTCAGTGCTATCACTGGGGACACTCCTGCTGAAATGGTTGTAGCTGCTCAGAATACTTAATTCCACCCTCCTCCAGACTCAGAAGCTTACAGCGGTAGGAGACCTGGGAAAGGAAAGTGTCTGTGTGTGGCGGTGAATGGATACGGTGTGAATTCTCTAAGAAGCAGGGGTCAATGGAGCAAGGCCAAAAGCTGGGGGTCACTGAGAAGGTAACCTGGGTTATGGTTTGGATACTGGGATTTGGCTCTGACTGACTAGAGAAAGAGACAAAAACCTTTGTGAAATTTCTGCTTGCCACATGTCACAGGGCTGCTATGGAGGCTGGACCGTCCAGCTACCAAGATTACAAGAGGTGTCTGGCTCCTTCCGACAGGGCAGTTTATAAATCAAATTGGTGAGACCTACCCTGAGGGTTTAGGAATAAAAGGGATTAGTGTCTAAAGTTTGTCCTCCAGACTTGGGTGGTTGATGAGCACAATTAACTTCACCCCCCTGGTGGCCCAGAGGGATGGTGTTTCTGGAAGCACTGGCTGAACTCTTGCGGGAGAGAGAAGCATGAGGAGTGAAGGTAGTTAAAGACCCTGTGACTCTGAGGGAAATGCCTGAGCCGGACAGCGTGTGAGGGCTGCCCCATACGGCGCATGCTGTAGTTAGTGTGCTAGGCTGGGGAGCCAAAGGGCAGTCACTAGGCAAAGGAGTTTCTTGTATGGATTGAGATGTCTGTGTTGCTCACTGACTGGGTGCTGCCAAGGCAAGTGCTGATGTTACGACAGCCAGAAACCCAAGTGTAACAGGCACTCATCGGCGCACATTCAAACACCACTCTGTTTAGTCAACTGCCCTACAGAGCTGTTGGACACTATTAGGGGTGAACCGAATGGCTCTGTGAGACTCCTTCCAAGAATCCTCTACATTCTAGCTATCGACAGGAGCTAACATGAGGGGAGTGTGGGGAATTTTCAGCAGGAAATACAGAGCACTGATTGGTTCATGCTCATAACTAAAAAGTGGCCTAGAAAGGCTGTGAGTTATTTTTTCCTCTCTGGAATGGTGGGGGAGCCCACAGCCCACCCCCACACAACCTTTCTTGCCTATAAAAGCTTTAGGAACCAACAGATCAACACAAAGCATATGGCGAGCAAGACCCAAATGTTAGTGTGCAGTGGTCTTCCTCACCTCTCTATGCCCACTCGACTCCATTTGCAGCCTAATGTATGGCATGTGGAAAGAAGTTGGGTGCTCCTGTGATGTAACAGGTGTTTCTGCGTGTTGATGGCTTCAAGAAACTGGCTGGGGGATGCAACCGGCCGGGGTTGTCTCACATCAAGATGTCTCTTCGCAACCTTTTATTCTCTCCTCTGGGAGGGACTTTTGTGGCAAAAGTGGGTTTTGGAGAATAAAGGAAACCTTAAAAGCAAATAAATAAAATTGTACATTGACCAATGCTTTTCCCCATTGGCTTTGCATACCCACATCTCTCAGTATCTAGCAACTTAGCAAGTCCCTGTCAGCTGGTCTGTGAAAGTGGACCTCCGGGGAGCACACCACCCGTCATATCAATAGCAGTGCTGTGCAGGTCTGTCCTGTCCAAAGATCCCCTACTGGTTAGGGAATGGATCAAAGAGGAGCGTCAAATTTCTGCCCTCCCCACAAACAGGGCTGGCTCTGGCTTTTTTGCTGCCCCAAGCCAAAAAAACAAAACAAAACAAAAAAACCTCCCAGAGTGGCAAAGCAAAAAAACACACCCCAGGGTGCAGGGCAGCTGGAATGGTGAACCAAAAAAAACCAAAAAAACAAAAAAAAAACAGGGCACAGGGCGGCCAGAGCGGCAAACCAACGCCCCCCACAAAACCGCAGGGTGGATTAGCAAATTTTCTTCACCTAAGTTCTTGGGTTCTTAAAGAAGCCAATGGGGTAAACCCAGTTCCTGCTCACATCCGTGCACTTCCATTGATGTCAGTCTGGATGCACAGGTGGGACTGAGCACAGAATGCGCACAATTGTCACTAGCTGCACATTGGAAGTGCAGGGCAGCAGAGGGAGCTCAAGTTTGGAGCAGCAACTACATGGCGAAATTCAGCTTTTAACCCCCCCAACCTCCCCGCCTCTCGCTTGTGCCTCAGGGAAGGGGTGTCAGCTCAGACCTGTTCTAGGCCAGCAACATGTGGTGGCAATTGTCCTACTGCGTCACACAGACTTGTTGTGTCTGCCCAGTTGAGACTGATTGCACGGTAGTGTGATCAGACTCTAACAGGAAAGCATTTGTGGCCCTGTTGCCTTGTTCTGTTGTGTATTGAAAATTGGATTTGTGGCTGATGTGTTTACACCTGTATGCAGCTGCTGCTGGTCTGACGCCCTCTCTGAATACGTGCAAAGAGGGTTTGCTGTTGCCGCTGGATGACCTTTCCCTTCAAGTGTGAGGAATTTGTTTCCTGTTTAGAACTTTGGAGAGTGCTTTGGCTCAGACGTGCTGACGTTTCAAGTAAGAAGATGGCGTGGGTTCTAGAAAGCAGAATGTGTATGCACCTCCGGGTGCTCTGAGGCCTTCTAAAATGATCTTTGAGGTGCTAAAAGACCCCATTTGGAGTCCATGCCTTTTATGTTTTGCAGAGATTCAGTCTGTCAGCCAGGTGACTAGCAACAGGCCAAACTTCAAATTTTGGGATCCAGACCTAAACTTCTCCAAAGTCTAAGGCCTTTGTCTACATACAGGTTTGCACAGGTTTCACTCAAAGTGTGATGGAATTAAACTGGAGCAATTTTGTGTGTGGACACTCTTGTATCAGCTTAAACTTCGTTTGTGTCACTTTAGCTTGAGACGATACATTTACAGGCACAAGGTAACGAGTTCAGAATCGATGTGTGACTCCAAACAGGAGTTTGCACTAGTTTAAAGGAATTAGTTTGTAAATGTAAATTCAGTAAAATGAATCATTCAGTAATTCATGAATTCAGTAAAATGAATGATTCAGTAAAATTACAGTAAAATGATTCAAGTAAATTCAGTAAAATGATTCAAGTTAAACTGAACATAAGAACATAAGAAAGGCTGTACTGGGTCACACCAAAGGTCCATCTAGCCCAGTATCCTATCTACCGACAGTGGCTAATGCCAGGTGCCCCGGAGTTAGTGAACCTAACAGGTAAAGATCAAATGATCTCTCTCTTGCCATCCATCACCCCCTCTGACAAACAGAGGCTAGGGACACCATTCCTTACCCATCCTGGCTAATAGCCATTAATGGACTTAGCCTCCATGAATTTATCCAGTTCTCTTTTAAACCCTGTAATAGTCCTAGCCTTCACAGCCTCCTCAGGCAAGGAGTTCCACAGGTTGACTGTGCGCTGTGTGAAGAACTTCCTTTTATTTGTTTTAAACCTGCTGCCCACTAATTTCAGTGGGTGGCCCCTAGTTCTGCTATTATGGGAACAAGTAAATAATTTTTCCTTATTCACTTTCTCCACGCCACTCATAATTTTAGATACCTGTATCATATCCCCCCTTAGTCTCCTCTTTTCCAAGCTAAAAAGTCCTAGCCTCTTTAATCTCTCCTCATATGGGACCCGTTCCAATCCCCTAATCATTTTAGTTGCCCTTCTCTGAACCTTTTCTAATGCCAGTATATCTTTTTTGAGATGAGGAGACCACATTTGTACACAGTATTCAAGATGTGGGCGCACCATGGATTTGTATAAGGGCAATAAGATATTCTCCATCTTATTTTCTATCCCTTTGTTAATGATTCCTAACATCCTGTTTGCTTTTTTGACTGCCGCTGCACACTGCATGGACATCTTCAGAGAGCTATCCACGATGACTCCAAGATCTTTTTCCTGATTAGTTGTAGCTAAATTAGCCCCCATCATATTGTACGTATAGTTGGGGTTATTTTTTCCAAAGTGCATTACTTTACATTTATCCACATTAAATTTCATTTGCCATTTTGTTGCCCAATCACTTAGTTTTGTGAGATCTTTTTGAAGTTCTTCTCAATCTGCTTTGGTCTTAACTATTTTGAGCAGTTTAGTATCATCTGCAAACTTTGCCACTGGGGTAACTTCTGCATGTAGAGAAGAGTCAAAGGTGTTTGGTTCCAGGTCGACTCTTTCCAGGTAACATGCTTATAAATGATAAGACCCTGTTGTCATGTCTCAAATCTGAGATATGCCCGCTTATGTAAGAGAGAGGCCATATGGATTCTGATAGCCACTAACAATGAGTAACACTGCACCCTCATATAACAGAAACATATCTGTTATGTTCATAGCATGCACAAACAGGAAATAAATATTTATACACTTCCTGAAAGATTGAACCTTAACACTGCTTTATTTCTTAGAATTCAGAAATCTAATGCACAACAGCCAATTACAGAATGAGAGAGAGCAGACTGCTCCCTACCTCGGAGTGGCTCTTTTGCAGACTGATAGATGCTGAAAATTCAGATCTACTTTTCTCAGAGCCTCCAGCTGGCAAGCAGGACCAGGACTCCCCTTACAATTTAAAGTGATAGCTTGTAATTTTTAAGACAGTTTTCACTACCTTCACTCTACTTCATCTACTATCTTAACAGCATACTTATTTGCCTGAACTCTTCTTCTCCTTCAAGCCCTTCTGGAAAACTCCTGTGGAATTTAATGGAGAATCTAGAGAACTTTTGGAACTACCTGATAGAACTGATTTAAGTATTCATATCATCCCCACTCTAGAATTTCTACGGGAAGATTTTGAACATTCTGTAGGAATGAGAGAGTTTTCTGTTAAGATATATAGGCTTTTAGAATTATTTCTATAGAACCCTATTGATTTCATTCTGATTTAATTCTATAGAACTTTGAAATAGTTTATTAATAACTAATAACTTATTGATAAGACCATGATATTTACCATACCGTATATGTATCAGAAAGTTGTGTATATGTTTCAGGAGATTGTCTCCATCTCTAAATAGGCATGTAGTGTGTTCTCTTGCACATAAAAATCCCGTTAAACATCAGCACACTTCTCTTAACAGGCAATCTGCGATCTGAAGCAGCATTCTGTTGTAGAGGGAAGGATATTATATTCAATAAATCACATGGAACTATATATCAGCAATCACTTCTCTAACTTTTCCACAGTCTTCAGTTTCAAAACACATTCGTATTGAGCTGTTTATTTAAAAAATGTTTTAACAAAATTACCTCAGGGTATAGTGAGTATTTATGAACTTTTTTTAAAAAAGTATTAATATAGGATAAGAAAAGAGATTTATTAAGAAAAATAGAAAAATGTGTAAAGAACCAGAAAGGATTTTGTGGTGGCCTGAATCTGCATTTGGAAAAATCTTGCTTCTCATAGTCTCAGAAGGAGCTGAAATCACTGATCTGACTCTTATTGACTTCAATAGGCTTTGTGTCGGCCCCATAGCTGTTAAGAGTTGGGAAAGTCCTGTTAGTTTAGCTAGTCAATCTATGTGCCAATGCAGGAATGTTCACTATAGCACCGTGAGTCATTGATAATTACAAACCCCTTCTCCTTTATGAACGGATTTACATTCTCTCCAGCACTACTTTTCCTCCCGATTGATTTGGTTTGATCCTAACTCATTCTGCTTGTTCACTGTTTTATCCCTCCCCTGAGTTCATCCCTAATTTTGAGTTTACAAGGAGAGGATTTTTTTAACCCCCTTCCAATCTTAGCACAATCCCTTACAAATCCACATTGGTCACTTTGTTCTTTTTCAGAGCAACTGTGGTATGGTGCATCTTAGTACACAGTTGTAGCCAGCCATATCCATATATAGATGAGATATAAGTATTGACTGCTGCAGTAACACAAGTAGAAGACCAACAGGACTAGGGCCTGAAATATAGTTTGCTTAGCATAAATAATTGAGGCTTAAATTGAAGTTTGACACAAGTAACTAGCAGGCAAGTGACCTTAAGTCAGAAATTGAAGTAACGGTAAATAAGTATAATAAGTCAGTAGACTGCTGTGAACCAAAAAAATCACAAACATGGTTTATTGATATTTTAAGGTATTTTTAAGAAATAACTGAAACTCACAAGCGTTGGTCACAATAATGTTATAGAAACTAACTGATGTACCCTCTAATGATTATGAAGTAAATGGATAATTAACCTATAAGAAAGGGGGATCCTAGAAGAATTGGGGTGAGGAAGTTCAGTAGGAAAAAGGGTTGAACCCATCATGAATAATGCATAAAATGAAGTGGGGTTTAGCATAACACATTATAAAAGATGATTCCCAGTCTAGATACCGTGGGAAACTCCAGGGAGACAACCACCTACTGATACCCAAGTATCCTCATAAAGGATGGTGTGAGTAACACAAGCGCTGGTCATTTGGTGTTATCTTTCTCTTCTTTGCTGGATTGCAGAGTGTGTATTCTTGTTTGGTTTCTAAAACAACTATTAAGCACAGAAAGAGCAGGTACGGTACTGTACTGTACTGGTCCCTGTGAATTTCGGGGTCCTTAATCTAATGATAGTGTCTCTACTGTAGCTGACATGAGGCTGAACCCCTGCACATTACTACCTTATATTTATCCCAGAATTGCAGATTAGGCTACCTAACCCAGCATGGTAGGTAGTGATGACTCAGTGATTACATTGTTTAAAGCTGTTACATATGTTTGATAGTGAGTATACTGTAGATGGTCACCGGATTATAATTCTTTTCCGTGCAAAGTGAACCTCCTGATGATGAACTAGCGGGTAACAATAAACTAGAACATTTTTGCTACAGATCATTCCATTTTATGAGCTTTCTTTTCTTGGGACACCATAATTTTCAGGTATGTGGCAACAATTTTAATTTCATTGCTATTTTATAGTCTCATATGATCTATAGTTATAGACTGAGAATCTCAGCTATATACTTTTATGTCAATATTTTACAATATGCATGTATATAATTTCGCCCATTTAACATATGAGCAGAGAGAACTTCTAAGTTCATTTTACATTGGAATTTCTATTGATGACATTGATGGCCCCATGACCCTGGTGGCAAGGAAATTTGTGGCTGTACATGCAGATATCACTAATTGCTGTACTGCACACATGCATCACAGGGTAAAAACTCAGGGCCTCCAACACCAAAAATACAAGCAACTAATATGCTTAAGTTTAAAGAAGCTCATTTCATTGTCAGGAGTAATAGGACTTTTATCTGCATACCAATCACTAGGGGGCAGTAGAAACATGAACTCTAACAGCACATTAGTACTAACTTGTGTAAGATTTACTAATTTACTATACTAAAGGTGTGAAGAACAGCACATGGGAGGTTCGTAATTTGCCATTCAGCCCATGTAAAAATTTTGACTCCAGGAGACAGTAACCCTCTAGCAAAACAAGGAAAACATCCATTTTCCATGAGAGGGCTGTACACCACAGTTTGGCTATCAATAACCTGTTCTATTACAAACCATACCAAACCTCTCTGTGCAAATTACTGCTGCTGCTGGTGCATCCATCAGTAGAAAAATGCCTTACTCCAATGAAATAGGGTGACCAGGTGTCCCATTTTTAAAGAGAGAGTCCTGTTTTTTGGGACTTTTTCTTATATAGGTGCCTATTACCTCCCACCCCCATCCCGATTTTTCACAGTTGCTCTCTGGGTCACCCTACGATGAAATGCTGAATGCTGCTTGTCACTTGACATGGATAAAATTCTCTAACTCTTGCAAATAATAAATTAACTCCAAACTAGTAGCACTTCATCAAGCTCAGGGTATATGAATGAAGTCTGCAGCTGCTGAAAGGGTGAATTTGCTGACTGTGTGAGTGGCTTAAGCAGCTAAGATCTAAATGTTTGGATAAAATAGTGTCTTGCCCTAGCTCTTGTATATACAGTAAACAATAGTTTATTTACAGTAATCTCTTGCTTTTTAATTTACAGTAAAATGTTTTGAATCACTTACTTCCTGAGAATTTCTTTGGTCACTCAACATGTGCCTTACTTTATCACAAATCAAAACATCCTGATCCCAGTCCTTGGATCAGGGTATTTGCTTTTTCTTCTATTTGAACCAAAGAAGGTGGCGTTAACAATTTGAGTCATCTGGGCTGTCAATAGGTAGCATTCAGGGGATTAAGAGGAGGAATGAACTCTCAGAACACCCTACAGCAGAAAAAGTATCTGGTCTGAGGCTGATAAAAAGGGATTTTCTTGCTAGAACAGATCTCCAGTTTCCTTTTGTTTTGAATTTTATGCAATCAATGTTCTTGAAAAGAACTCTCCACACCTCTCAAACTGGGGAATTAGCCTCTTTCAGGGCCAGTTTCAAATCTGTGTTACACCACTGTCAGACTGGAGGAACTTCAATGAAATCTTCCATTACCTAACACTAGTGCATTGGAGATCAGATGCTAGTCCTCGTTATTTAATGAGAAGATCTCAGAAAAAAATCACCAGGCATTTGGGTAAGCTGGGTGTTATACATACCTGTATCAGCTGGACCTGTTCAAAAAGGTACCTGCCCTATAGTAATGTGGAAGGCGCACAAATACACTAATTTATTTGAATCGCCACAAAAATGTGGCATGAAAGAGAGGCACTCACACTCTTTCCTCTGGTCTATGACCTGCTCCTTGGGATCAAGAAGACCATTGTGAGGTCATGTGGATTCTGATAAACAACATTCCATGCTGCCTAAAGCACGATTGGAACACAGGGGCTCAAAGAAAGAAGCTAAACATGCACACAAAACCTTAAAATGGGTGTGTGGTGCTGCTTTAAACACCAGGGCTCAGATCCCCAGCTAGTATCCAGCAGCTTAGATTAGTGCACTGATCAATACGCCTTGAGGATCAGGCCCATGCACATATTGTCATGTAGGAACCATTTAGTACCTGCATCTCTACCAGGCAATTTTTCTGGTCCTGCGTTACACTGTGCCTAGCACAGCGGGGTCCGGATCCACGACGAGGAGCTTCGAGGTGCTGCTACAGCCCTAATAGTCTTTCTGACACTGTAAGTTCAGAATTATGGCAGAGCCTGTCCAAGGAAGGCCTTGCTAAATGCTGACCATCGAAAAAGCCATGGCTGTGTGAGATGAAGCAACATGTCAGCCATGTCCTAAGTGATTTTTGTTTAACCGTCCCCGCTGCTGTTTATATTTTCTAATGGGCTGCGGCTGGCGCTTGTTGCCATTAAAACTTCATTTGTTTGGACGATCATTTCAGCAGACTGAAAACCAATAAATCACAAGTAAAATATTTATTGTTTCAACCGGATAAGTGTGGGGGGAGGGGAGGAAGGAAAGCGGATCGACTGGTATTCCTTCAACAGAGCATGAAACAACAGGGCTGCATCTACCACAGAACTTTGTCCCCATAACAACCAGCTGTGACCTCGCAGGCCCAATATAGCAACAACCTGCAACCCAGGATTGTTCAGTTACGTTCAGCAGGAAAAAACTGTGGTACTCAGGCAACCCTTTCTGATTCTATTTCTCGATATCACAGCAGCCGCAGCCATGGACAGGCCTTTCTGCAGGGACTGAATTCACAGCCTCTGTGTTTGAAAACATGAGCTTCTTCTGTTTGACCTAAATGGTCATGCCTAATTTTTTGGGCGCACTGAAGTTAGTGGCAAAACTCTCTTTGACTTCAGTGGTGCCAGGACCATGAATTCAGAGATGGTAGCAAACTCATAAACCTCTGCGCATGGTCTAGCCACCAGAGGGGAACAAAGAGCAGGAGAAATGATGGTGTCACAGGTAAAATGGAGAACTAAGGTCAGGCATGGAAAATGTTATGCCTAGCTACGTTCAGTGAAAGCTGATGTGGAGTCTGGATGATGCAATATATGTAGTATTGCATTATACCTAATGTGATGCATCTCTCTGCATAGTATTTCTGCATAGAGTGTAAGGATATGTAGATATGGCCATAGGGCCAGATTCTCCTCCAGCTGAAGTCAGTGCTCTGAAAAATCAAGCCCATGGTTAGAAATAGTTATAATATAGTCTATGCAAAAAACCCTAGTTTGATATATCATGAAATTTTAGGGCCAGATTCTCCATCCTGACTGTAGTGGAGTAGGTCCTTACTCCTCACGTAGTCCTCAAAGCCACCTCATTGTCCTCTTTCAGTCTTGGTTGAGGCCTCTAGATGCTACTGCAATACCAATAATAATACAGGATCTTACATAAAATAGCTCTCGTAAATGTCCAAGCTGTCCAAAAAGGATGGGCTGCTAGCCTCCCAGTGAATCATCTGTTTAGAATGCTTCAAACATCTAGATTCACCAGGGAGCTCTGACATTTACCAGTGTTATCTTTCTTATTTGAGACTTGGCACCTCCTCTTTTCCTCTGAGACATGTTAGATTGCACTGGGCAAGAGCACATGAAATTAGTGGCCGACGTCATTGATAATTTCCCTTAAAAGGTTACAAGGCATGAGTGTGATATTTGGCCAGATCTATTGCTTCTAACCTTACCCCCCACTCCCAAAAGGCAAGGAACTGTCAGATTATTGACATAGTTTTTTACTTACCTTTGATTGCTAATCCCTTTAGGATCCCTTGACAAGGAGATGTAGCTAATTCAGGAAGAACGGGGGTTTTAAAATCCAGCTCGTAAGCGATCAGAACAGCTAGCAAACAGGAGCAGCTAACAGGGAGTTTAGAATGGGAGCAGGAGAGCCAGATATACCTAAAGAACATTCTATAAATTTAGGGCAAATAATCCCCCTCTGCAAATTGAAAACAGACAAACAACAAACACCGAACAAACTGCCACAGAAAACCCCTGCAAGAGTAAAAATAAGGCAGGCAGAAAGCCAGCAACAGAGTGGGGGCTATCCAGTTTATTGCACTGAATGCAGCATGTATGATTACCTGCCTTGTGTATGTGTGCATTAGGTGCAAGGAATTCATGGCCCTTAATGACTGCGTATGGGCTCTTGAGACGAGAGTGACTGAATTGGAGGAGCTAAGGGAGACAGAGAGATACACAGATAAGACTTTCCAGGACAAAGTAGAGCAGGTCCACCCCCAGTCTAACAGTTTCTGTGCTGAGGAGAACGATGAAAGTCTCCATCTACGTCCATGGAATACAGCGTGCAGTTCTGGTTGCCCCATCTTAAAAAAGATATGTTAGAATTGGAAAAAGTAGAGAGAAGGGCAACAAAATGATTAGGAGCTTCCATATGAGGAGATATTAAGAAGACTGAGACTGTTCATCTTAGAAAAGAGATGACTCTGAGGATATGATAGAGGTCAATACAATCATGAATTGTTTAGAGAAAGTGAATAAGGACGTGTTATTTACCTCTTCATATAACATAATGGGTTCACAGGGGTCACCCAAAAAATTAATAGGCAGCACACAAACGTATGGAAATATTTCTTCACACAATGCAAAGTCAACCTGTGGAACTTGCTTTCAGGGGATGTTGTAAAGGCCAAAAGTATAACTGGGTTAAAAAAAAAATAAAAAGTTCATAGAGGACAAGTCCATCAATGGCTATTAAGGACGCCATCCCGTGCTCTGCATCTTCCTATATCTCTGACTTCCAGATGCTGAGACTGGATGATGGAGGATGGATCACTTGACAAATTGCCCTGTTCTGTTCATTCCCTCTGAATCATCTGGCACCAGCCAGTCAGAAGACAGGATATTGGGCTGGATGGACCATTGGTCTGACCCAGTATGGCTGTCCTTATGATGAGTCATAGGAAGCTAAGAGTAATCCTTATTCATATTGTCTTTTGGGAAGCTAAGAGTAATCCTTATTCATATTGTCTTTTGGGATTACCAGATAGGAAATGAGAGATTAGAAATAGCAGATTACAAAATACTTTTTCTAGTAAACAGAATTTTAACTTACATCTGAGGTGACATCCTGGCCTCATGGAAGTCAGTGGCAAAGCTCCCACTGAATTCAGTGGAGCCAAGATCTAACCCTGCACTACAAGCCACTGTATCATGAAAAACTTATATGTAAGCAACTGTTAATAAATTTTATGTTTTGGTTGAAATGGTCAGGGAGACTTTACACTCACTCTGTCTCATAATCAGGTATCCTAGTTTTCCATGATAAAAAACCAAAATTCTCTCATAAAAAAACCTAAACATCTTCATTTTTCCATGATTAAAATGAAGCGCTGAATTTTAGTTTCCCTAGCCACGATATATGTCAGGTTTCAGGTATCAGTTGAACACCATGTTTTATTGATATTTACAATTTTTAAGTAACTTCAAAGCCTACCAGTGCCCTCAATCATTATAATAAAATTAAATTAATGGAATTACAATTTGTATTTCTTACATGTACCAAATTCTTCTACGATGGTTAACCTATGTGGCAGGGCTGTGGCTGACAGTCCCAGGTGTTTCCAGCTGACTGCGTGAGCTCTGCCGCCCAGGGCCGATAGCACCGGTTTGGTTAATAGGGAGAGCCAAAAATGGAGACTCATATAAATGGGCTCTCATCTAGCACTTTTCATCAGGAGGTCTCGAAGCACTTTACAAAGCAGGTTACTGCCCCCATTTTACAGATAGAGAAACTGAGGCACAGAAAAGTGAAGTGACTTGCCCAAGATCACCCAGAATAGAACCCAGGTCTTCTGAGTCCCCATTCAGTGTTTTATCCACTTGGAAACACTGCCTCCAATGCATAGTTACCTTGTGGAACTCATTGCCATAAGTTAGCATTGACATCAATAGATTAGTAGGATTGAGCTGAACGAGAACATACAGAGCTGATAGAGAATTAAAAAAAGACTTCAGGGGAAAAGAAAAAACCTAACTAATAGGAGTGGAAGAAACTTCCCTTATAAGCTGGTTATCACACCACTGCCTGCTGTGCAGTTTCTTGCACCTTTCTTCTGACGCATCCTTTGCTGGCCAGTGTTGGAGCCAGGATACTGGACTGGAAGGACACGCTGCTCTGATCCAGTCTGGCCATTTCTACATTCCTGTGTCATGTGAAGGTGTAAAAACTCATTGAGTCTGTTCACTGTGTGTGTGTGTGTGCGTGTGTGTGTCTTTTCTTCTTTTGATAACAGTGTGGTTCCTTTCTGTTGGTCCATTGGACAGGACAAACAACAGTGATTAAGCAGAGCTACGTCTATGTCCCTGGTTCTGCCTCTGACTTGCGGCCTAAGCTTTAATTTCTCCGTGCCTCATTTCCCTCATAGATGAAACATGGATTGTTTTGTCTCCCTCAAGCCAATAATCCCAAATGGCTCGGAATAAAACTAACAAAGTAAAACAATGAATTAAGTACAGCAAGGGGTCCTTGTTCACTGGGGCCTCCAGAGGAGAGGGGCAGTTTGCCCCAGGCCCCCACATTTGAGTGGCTTTGTGAATTGGATTGCACCTTTCAGGTTTGGCCCAGCCAGGCTGCAATGCTACTCACTGAAATTTGGCCTGGTGGTCCCTTTGTCATGACAAAAGGGCTGCCGGGCCAAACCTGAGTGATGCTGTGACCCTGGGTCACAAAGCCCAGAGCGGGGAGGTAGGCCCAGCCCCACGGGGCAGGAACTGAGCTGCTACTGCAGGCTGATGTGCTGTGGGCTCATTCTGTGACTCCCCATCCTCTTTTTGGAGGTGGGAGGAAGCTTAGTTTCAGATTTTGCCCCATATGTGGGCAACCCTGCTTGTTCATGAAATATGACTCCAGATTGTTGGGAGGCGGGGAGAGAGAAGAGATGCTGAAGGGAGAGTCAGTGAGGCAGCAGGATTGTGAAAACAGAAGAAAAGATGTGAAGGAGAGGGATGGTGAACAGTGTCAAAATGAGCAAAGAGGTCAAAATGGATGAGGGTAGAGAGTTCGCCAAGGAGTCGTTGGAGACCCTAAGGAAAGCTGTTTTACACAGAGTGGGGAAGATGAAAGCCAGAAGACTGAGCTAGAAATAAGGTTCCATTGGAGAGAGGGGAGGACGCCCACCTTGCTTATCTCATGTGTATCCACGTAAAAATTGATGGTATTTAGTTCCTCCACAGCCTCTCCAGCATGTAGGTCATTGAATTCCTGTGAGTTTTGGACCTACTGCTGCAAGCGTGTCAGCAGGTCGTTTTTACCATTCCATACAGGGCAGAAAAACGGCAGACTAGTCACAGGATAGATTCCAGGTGTCTGTTTGTGTCAGTACCCGAGATATTTTCAATGCTATTTACATGCCAACATAATATGATTCCATAAACACACATGGCATTTTACAGACGCATAAAGATAAGCCCCCGCCCCCTATGCTCCAAAACAGCCAGCCGTAAAAGACTGTTATGACAAAAATGACCCAGGGTGGTACAATTACTGTGTGGGGCATAGGTGAGAAAGCAAAGGTGGCCAGAGATGATGGTGACATTAAGATCACACAGTAGCTTAAGTGTGTTTTGTGTGTATCTTGAGGGGTCTCTGATTTTCCTGGTTTTTGGAAAAGGAAATTAAGGTTTGCAGGCTACCCAGGGCAGTGTTTTAAACAAGTGCCTGGAGGCAAGAAGAATGGAAGATGGGGCCAGTGAGGGGGTGCAGTACGACTGTCACATAGGAGGTTTGTTCAGAGCCCCTGAGGTATAGCGTCTGGATTGTATGGGCAGCGTTATCCCGTACACTAGCTCGATGGTTCATCTGGGAGAGCAGTGGCTCCATGCTTGTGCTTTGAGACTCAGGGAGATGGTGGCCGCTCCACATGCAAGTTTGGGGCCTGGCAGTGAGATGAGGGGCAACCCTCCTCTGTGAATTGCTATAAAAGCTCATGGCTTTGAATGTG
This sequence comes from Dermatemys mawii, assembly GCA_007922305.1. Lineage (NCBI taxonomy): Eukaryota > Metazoa > Chordata > Testudines > Dermatemydidae > Dermatemys > Dermatemys mawii. The sequence continues at coordinate 37,694,284 of ML677352.1, read as the reverse complement.
GGTTAAGAGGGATGTGGCACGCCAGATGTGTGCGCGTGTGATGCCGCAATTCTTGCTTGATAGCATGCGAGTTATAAGCAGTACACGTTGACCCCTCTAGTGTCCCAATGTGCATTTTTGGTTTCAGACTTCACGGAAGAAACCCTTTCAGCTGCCTGTTTCTTTTCACTGAGTCAGCAAAAATACTTGACAGTTGGAAGTGTTAGCTCGGAACAGTAAGAGATCTTGTGCAAGATATTTTATCCTCCACAGGTTGCTAGGACGTACTGTTACAGAGCATTACAGATAAATCTGCCTTTTTCCTTTCTCCTCAGGTGACTAAAACATTTCGACGACTGCTCCAGAACAGTATTGATGTCCTGGCAAAGTCCCTCGAGCCAGCACTTTGATGCTTTTCTCCAGAGAGACTATTATTTTGAATGTTGGAACAGCTAACACAAGGACCTAGTCACTGTTTATAAGATAAAGCTTTCACAAAAAGACATTGGTTGGATAATTCATCCTAATAGGTGCAGGGCCCGATCCTACCTCACTGAGGAACCAGCTCCACAGCTGGTGTGAACTGGTATACTGTCCCATTGGCATCAGTGGAGCAATTGTACACGGATTTACATCAGCTGGGGATCTGGCTCAACAACAAAACCCAATGATTTTCAATGAGAGCAAGTTTTGTCCCTGCACTCCAGAGCGAGGAGGAGAAGGATCCCCATTTTGTCAGGAGCTCCCAGCAGGAACTTTAGCTTTATTAGTCATAATTATTCCAGGGGGCTTCTGGGGCAACCATCTCTGTGGACCTCCACCTTCATCTGGTTCCTGTGCTCCCAATCCACAGTGACTCCGTGTGTATGGATCTAGACTTCATGGATTGGCCTTTTGTTATTTCCCAACCAGTAATTAGTACCTACTCCATATTAAGGACTAATCCAGTACAAAGTTTGATCCCTCAAAGCCCATCTATTATTGAGTTACCTCCCTTGGGAGGGAACAAGGATAAAATTTTAAAGCAGAAAGAGTAATACACAAATCATCATTGTTGATGGGAGATATGCCCCAACCTTTAGAAAAAAGTCATCAAGGGATGAAAATCAGCAACGGGAAATTTTATCCCAAATGGAAATTTTTTCAGACATCAATGGGTGAATGAGAGCAAAGGGTTGGGATTCAGTACTCCTGGGGTGAAATCCTCTATCACAGAACTCCCATTAATTTCAACAGGGCCAGCATTTCACTTCTCATTTCTGGTTTAGCCGCTCATTCACTGGGACTTTGGGTAAATAACTTAATGGCTGATGAAGTCACTAATGACCCATTGAATGGCCCAGTGAAGTCAATAGAAAGAACCCCTTTGACTCTAACAAGTTTTAAAGCACCTGATTGTGCTGCAGTTACTCGTGTTGAAATCAGTGGTGCTGTTTGCAGAGTCAGGTAATTCTTGATAGGAGTCAGATTAGTAGATTCCTAGATTCAAAAGCCAGAAGGGACCATTGTGATCATCTGCTTTGACACCTGTGTAGCATAGGCTGTAGATCTTGCCCAAAATAATTCTGAGAACATATTTTTTTAAAAAACCATCCAATCTTGATTTTAAATTGTGAAGGAGGGAGAATCCACCACACCCCTTGGTAAATTGCTCCAATGGTTAATTATTTTCATTATTAAAAATGTACGTTGTATTTCCAGTCTGAATTTGTCTGGTTTCAACTTCCAGCCATTGGATCGTGTTATATCTTTCTCAGTTTGATTGTTGGATATTTGTTCCCCACATAGCTACTTCCAGACTGTAATCAAGTTATCCCTAACCTTGTCTTTGTTAAACCAAACAGGTTGTGCTCTTGTCTAATCCTTCAGTTATTCCTGTGACTCTTCTCTGAACCCTCTCCAATTTAGCAGCATTCTTTTGAACTGTGGGCACCAGAACTGCACACAGGTTTCGCCAGTGGCAAACATAAAGGTAAAATAATTCTGTACCCCTACTCGAGATTCTCCTGTTTATGCACCCCAGAATTTCATTAGTTCTTTAGACCACAACATCACATGGGGAGCTGATGTTCATCCCCCATGACTCCCAATTCTTTTTTAGAGTCACCGCATCCCAGTATATTGTCCCCCTTCCTGTAAATGTGGCCTACGTTCTTTGTTTCCAGATATATGCATTTACATTTAGACATATTAAGATGCTTATTGTTTGCATGTGTCCTGTTTTCCAAGTGTCCAGTTTGCTCTGAATCAGCAACCTGTGTGCCTCGTTAGTTACCACTCCCTCAGTTTTTGTGTCATCTACAAACTTTATCAGCGATGATTGTGGTTTCTTCCAGGCCATAGATGAAATGTGAATAGATTGAGTGAGTGCTTCCCTCACTAAATTGGGGGCAATAATACATAAGATTGAATTGAGATTTGTTTATAAAGGCCAAATGTTGTAGTTGGATACCTAACGGTAGTTTGAAGATGAATGGAAGAGGCAGGTGTGATTTATTTAGGCCACTTATTAGGTACCTACATCCATATTTAGGCACCTAAATGTTATGCAGCAAAGTCTGGAATTGTAGTCAAATGATCTGAAGTCTGTGGAAAAGAGGTGGTGTATAAAGGGTTTGGATACATGTTAAACAAAGCATAATACTGTCCACAATACAAATGGCCACACTATTTACTACTCTCGAGTATCAGCATTGAATTGGTTTTAATTTTGATTGCATATTTGTCCACAACAGCCGTCTAGAAGTTTCAATGCCAGTATTACTCTGGCAATAAATATATCTTTTCAAAATCCTTGCTCTGGTTATACACATTGGGAGTTTATGTATCAAACTGAGTGGTTAAAAAATTCATAAAAAAGATTTGCTTCCTGGAGATTTCCACTTTGCATGACAGTTCAGCTATGACTCATTATTAGGCTGTGGTATATTTCTTTATGCACACTCTACAGTGTCCCAAACTTAAAAATGCATCCAACTGCAACCACTTCATTAAAAATGGGTGTCAAATGAAATGTTACTCTCCTGCATGACTTTCCCATGGCAATGGAAAATTTCCATTGCTGTGAAATTTGGGCAGGCGGCCAGTCTATGTGGAGTTGCACGAAGGCTGCAGGCATCAAGGATCAGGAGTCTGGTGACAGACGATGAGGAAAGACGGGAACACCCTGTGATGTCTGCAGAATGTCCCAATAGGACAGGGATTTTCAAATGTTATTTTCATCCTACATTCTACTTTTATCTGGTCTTTTATGTAACTTTCAGGGTTACTGCTGGACATTCTTCCAGGCCAAGGGCAGTTGCCTTCATTTTTCCCTCTAGGTCGGGACCCTTTTCTCAGTTACTATGGCCCAGAGACTACCAATGCCTGCCAATCGTAGGGGTGGGGTGGGGGGCAGAGAGAGGGCAACTGTCTTTATTACTGAGCATGCTCAGTCTGTGTGAGCATGCTCACTACAAGCCAAGCAGCAAATTGGAGGGGGGCACATACCCTTCATACCCCTCCCCACACTTGTTGCCTCTGTTAATGACCCTCTGTGCCCTTCTGGTAGAGTAAAGAGGCCGTAAAGAGCAGAAACAGCCCTCGAAGAATTTGCCATGTTCAGGAGCCCTCCCAGGAAGCATAGATCTTTACAGCAACCTTACTTCCAGATCCCAGGGTGGAGAGAGGATGTCTAGAGCACATTGCACTATCACTGTTCTTTTTCCAGGGGAAGTGTTGAGGTACCATTAAAAACAACTAAATACCAAGGCCCCAAAATGTTAGCACCTCAAAATGTGTAAGAAGGAAAACCCTGGCAAGATTTGACATTATAAAAGTACAAGGTGTTTGGGCTTTGAGTCATGTAAAAAGCCCCTGACAAATCTGTGTTTGCAGAAGATAAGAAATATTGACTTAAAAGAGTCATACTGTGCTCTCCAAAATCCCCTTCCATTAACGGGGAAATATATTACACATCTGCTGACCTATAACACTGAAATATAAAATGGAAGGATGGCGAACGATAAGATAGCTATATTTTTAATAAGCTGTAATTATGGATCATGAACAGGTATAGGCAAAGTAACACACAGGTCTGGCATGAATGCATTTATGCCCATTGTCCTTTGACATAAATGGCTGATTTGTTTAAAATGGTATTATTGCTGGCAGGGTAAGTAATGTGTCCTGTTGGAAGGTGTAAGTAAGAGGAACAAACGTTAGAATAAATACCGCCCCCTCTCCCTTTTTCTGGAAAGCTCAGAAACAGGAAATGCAAACCCAGCAGGAAAAAGGTAGAAGTTAGGTACGCGGTGGTTGTGCATGCAAAATGTATGTGATATGTAAAAATCAATCAGTGACGACGGGAGGAAAAGTGACTAATGGGGAATGTGAAAATGTATAAGAATCCAATGGAATGTAGGGCCAAGGTAGAGAAACAACAGACCAGAAATTGAAGAATGGGAGTGAGGGATCAGACCAGGAGATCAGGGGAGGCAACGACTACTGTGGATGGACGTCATGGTCTAACATATACTGGGGATTTGATGGGTCGCTGGAAGCTTCCGACTATGGGTAGAGCAAGGTGACTTAAGGCCCATTACCTCCTGCTTCTGTCACATGGTTTTTTCCCCCAATTTCAGGAACAGAATAACTGTGAATCAGTGTCTTGCCAGTTATGTCCATCCTTCTAAATGGGAAACGTATCTGACAGCGTTTTGGGAAAGGCTGAGAACCTCACTAGCCAGATATGAGAGAGGGATAAAATGGAGGTTTGAAGGAGAAGAAAATAAATGTAATATTTAAATAAGAGAAAATGGTTGGAAAGTCCAAACATCTCTCCCCCTGGGGATCACAAACACACTGCTCCTTTTGCAGGGGGTGGGGAGGGAGGAGAGTAAAAGCTGTAATTTAGCAATAAAGCAATTTATTAAAAAAAATATTCAACAAATTTTGTCTTTTTCGGTTGGGTGAAAAATCAGTCCACCCACCCAATGCCTGAGTATTCAGGCACTACCTAGGAGGGATGCTGGTCTTTAAATTCAAACACCCCCACCACTAGTCAAATGGCTACTACACATGCAGCTGTTGTTCTGGCCGTTCCATACTGACTGGAATGGTTCATGGGATGAAGCTTTCTCAGACGTTCTGCCTTCAGATGGGAGCAGCAGCCGTGTCTTCTCTATTCTAGTCATGCGGGACAGTGGGACAACAAGACTGACATGAAAGGGGATCTGTGACCCTGCCCCCAAACTGACTTCCGGTGCTGGCATCACACCAGCTGGTGGGGATCTAGATCCAGTCCACACAGAAGATGCACTGGCACCCTCTGAGCACCCACACAGCCAGTTGTTCCTCATCCCTGAAGCCCTCCATGTAAGGTTAAAGATAAACAAACCCCAAACACCACACATTAGGTTCTTCCAGTCCCAAAGGGCCAGTCACTCACCTCAAGTCAATAGATACTTTGATTTCACTAAAAAACAACAGTTAGCCAATCCTTACACCATAAAGTCCAGTTTTACACCAGTCATCTACATTAGGGTGAATTGCCTGTGGGCAGATTGTGAATTTCTGCCCTTCCCCATCTTTATGGTATATATTCTGTGTGAACTGAAATCTTACCTTGAAGCTGCTTGTTTATCATGGATATTCTTGTTATTTGAACTATAAAACGTATGTTAGAATACCTATAAAAACTTGCCATAAGATGAAACTGAGATCTAAAAATATTCAGTTATATTGGTTGTTAGAGTATTTTAAATCAGCAAAAGAGATTTTTTTTAAAAAAACCCATAAAACTTTGAGAACACTTGAGACTTTTCCAACAGTCTGTTTTTATTTCCCATAAAGAAGGGAAAGAGCTGATTTCAGCTGATTAAGGGTTTCTCTTCTGAAGGATGCACTGCTAAAAAATACAAACTTGACTAAGATACCCCAGTAACTAAGGGCATCATCCAAAGGCCACTGAATTCAGTGGGAGCCTTTCCAATGACTTCAGTAGACTTTGGATCAGGTCCTGATTGTATAGGCATAGAATAGGCAAAGTTAACCAGTATTAGCCCCTACATGGAACACACTCTTTTCAATATAAATCCAAAAGGGCTGGGATCATAGTCTTATTATGGCCTTCTAGATGTACTGGAGCCTGTGGGGCTTCTCGTGAGGTGAGTGCACCTAATTTTTAGTAGCTCAATTAACATCTAACTCAGGGTTGCCAACTTTCTAATCACACAAAACCAAATACCCTAGCCCCACCCCTTCCCTGTGGCCCCACCCTCTGCTCAGTACATTCCCCCTTCCTTGGTAGCTCACTCTCCCCTACCCTCACTCACTTTCACTGGGCTGGGGTGGGGAATTGGGGTGTGGAAGGGGTTGAGGGCCCTATCTGAGGGTTCAGGCTCTAGGGTGGGGCCAGAAATGGGGAGTTCAGGGTGTGGGAGGGGGATCCAGGCTGGGGCAGGGAGTGGGGGTACGGGCTCTGGGCTAGAGCTGTGGATGAGGGGTTCAGGGTGTGGGAGGGGGCTCTGGGCTGTGGCAGGGGGTTGGGATGTGGGGTTCAGGTGAGGGCTTCAGCTGGGGGTGCAGGGTCTGGGAATGATTGGTCTGGCTGCAGGAGGGGGCTCCAGATTTGGGGGAGATTCAGGTCTGGGGCAGGGGGTTGGGGCTCGGGGTTGGGGTGTGGGCTTACCTCGTGTGGCTCCTGGTCAGCAGTGCAGCGGGGCTAAGGCAGGCTCCCTCTCTGTCCTGTCTCTGCACTGCGCCCCAGAAGTGGACAGCAGGTCTGGTTCCTAGGCGGGGGAACAAGGAGGCTCCATGCGCTGCTCTCGCCCACAGGCACCGTCTCCGCAGCTTCCACTGGCTGCAGTTCCTGGCCAATGGGAGTGCGGAGCTGGTGGTCGGGGTGGTCACAGCACACAGAGCCTCCTGGTTCCCCCGCGTAGGAGCCGGAACTTCTGACCACTTCCGGGGCACAGCGCGGAGACAGGACAGGTAGGAACTAGCCTCCCTTAGCCCCGCATCACCACCTGGGCCTTACACTCCACAAAATAAGACAAAATTCTATGCTCTGACAAAATCTGGCTTCTTGGTTTAAGACAGAGACAGACTTCCTCCTCACTCTTTCCTGGGTTTACCCAGAACTACCATCTGATAGAAGCGGCAACCCCTTTTCATCTGACCTGTTGAACCCTGATTGGCCTCAACCTCCTTCCAGCCGTTGGAGGATTAAGTCTTGCTAACTCCACCACCAGCTGACCCTGGAAGGCCTTTCTAGGCAACTTCTGGAGGTGCAAACTCTCTGCCCATCTTCACTTAAAGGGCCACTTCCCAGGATGGGGTGCATCAAGACAGCAGGGGTCTCTGGCAGGAGGCCACAAATATCTGGTACACCCTGTCACACCTCTCTAGATAAGAAAGTTTAGATCTTCTTAGCAGACACCAGTAACACAGGAAATCTTGGACTGAAAATTGTTTATTGAATAATGTCACAGAATTCTGGACATCACTTTTATTTATCTTATCCATGCTAACATCTGCACTTGGCTGAGTATTAAGTGGGTTAATACATGATGTTCCTGATTAGCCATAAAAATTTCTGAGGAGCTTGCTGAAATAGGAGCTTCTATAGTGACTGATTCCCCTGGACTGTTTGTACTGTTTCATTGCACATCAACTTTGCACACAGCAGTGAAATATAGCAATACAGCTCTGTAACTTCTTTCCCTTCCCTAACTCCTCTATTACACAGTCACAGTATGTTTATGCTACTCAGAGTCTGCAAGAAACTATTACATGCTGCTACCTGTTATGGATGGAAAAGTGACTTATAGATTTCATAGAAATTAAGGCCAAAAGGAGCCACTATGTTAATCTAGTCTGACCTCCTGCATAATGCAGGACATAGAATTCTAGTCAGTAACCCCTGGAGTGGTATGGTATTGTTCTTCTCTACTGTGTCAGAACACAGCTGCAGGGATATCATTGCTTTTTAAGCGGGATCACACAATATGTAGCGCAGTATTTCCAGCATCGTTGTTTTTCTTCCAGTGCCCCCCTCAATGGACCCGATTTCAATAGCTTTCCTTATGGCATTATTCAAAGAAGGTTTTCCTTGTAATGTAGATCTCTGTAAATGGTGGAAATGGCTTTCTTAGGGCCAAATGTAACAAACACATTTGTGTGCTGTGTGAGCCTTCTAAAAGAGAAGCTGGACATTTGTGTTAAATCTTGCTCTTAGATTGTCACTGCAAAAAAACCTCAAGAACCCCAAACACGTCCCTGATACATCTTTATATGCAGACTATTTCTATGCATTTGCCAATAAACTGACTAATGTAGGCAACACTTACTTCTTTTCAAACAGGCAGCTCATTTGGGTGTGCTCTAACATTGCCTACATGATTGGCAAAGGGACTGAGGGCCACACCTGAGTAGAATAAAAATGAGCAGACTGCAGCCTTCCTCATCTTGAAATTGGAGATCTGGCCATCTGATCAAGTCTCAGATTCATAGATTCCAAGACCAGAAGGGACCATTGCGATCATCTGAGCTGATCTCCTGTATAACAGCCCATAAAACTTTCCCAAAACAATTCCTAGAGCAGATCTTTTAGAAAAACATCTAACTGTGATTTAAAAATTGTCAGTGATAGAGAATCCTCTATGACTTTTGATAAATTGTTCCAAAGTTAATTATAGGAACTCCTCACTTAACGTTGCAGTTATGTTCCTGAAAAATGCGATTTTAAGTGAAACGATATTAAGCGAATCCAATTTCCCCATAAGAATTAATGTAAATGAAGGGGTTAGGTTCCAGGAAAAAAATTTTCACCGGACAAAAGACTATATATATATAGTTTATATAAATAAACAGTTTAATACTGGTAAGCAGTGATGATGTTTGTGAAGCTTGGTTGAGTTGGAGGAGTCAGAGGGTGGGATATTTCCCAGGGAATGCCTTACTGATAAATGATGAACTAACAATTGGCTGAGCCCTCAAGGGTTAACACTCTACAAGGCAACAGGAAAGGAGGGAGGGCAGAGACACACACTGTGTGTGTGTGTGAGAGAGAGAGACAGAGGGGGAGAGAGAGAGAGAGAGAGAGATTCCCCTTTAAGTATGTCGACACTTAAGTACACTGCCTTGTTAATTAGATCAGCTTGCAGAGATGAGCTGCTGCCAGCCAGCTCCCTCCCTTGTGTGTCCCGCTCTATGAAAGATGAGGTAAGTGGGGTGCAGGAGCAGGGGGGATGGGGCATGCTGACATTAGCCCCCCTCTTACTCCTCTCCTGCCCCCACCCCCGCAAAGCAAGCAGGAGTCTCGCGGAGCATCTCCAAGTCAGAGGGCAGAAGCAGCACATGGCAGTTGGGGGAGGGACAGCTGAACTGCTGGCAACTGATAGCCTGCTGGGCAGCTGCTGCACAGGGAACTTAGGGGAGTGGGGAGCTGATGGGGGGAACTGATAGGGAGTCTGCTGGTCCATCCTGGTTCCACCCACCCACGAGCTAACTCCAACAGGCTGTTCTTCCTGCAAGCAGTGAGTGGACAAAGCAAGCGGCTGCTAAACGACTTTAGAAGGGATCATTGCACGATTTTACATGAGCATGTTCCCTAATTGCTCAGCAATGTAACTACAAAACAATGTTAACTGGGATGACTTTAAGTGAGGAGTTCCTGCACGCTCACCATCAAAAAGATATGCTGTATTTCCAGTCTGAATTTGTCTAGCTTCAATTTCCAACCACTGGATGATGTTATACCATTCTCTGCTTGACGGAAGAGATCATTATTAAATATTTGTTCCCCATGCGGCTATTTAAACTGTAATTAAGTCGCCTCTTAACCTTCTCTTTGTTGAGCAAAATAGATTGAGCTCCTTGGGTTGATCACTATAAGGCATGTTTTCCAATCCTTTAATTATTCTTGTGGTTCTTCTTTTAACCCACTCCAATGTATCAACATTCTTCTTGAACTGTGGGCATGAGAACTGGACACACTATTGCAGCAGTAGTTGCAACAGTACCAAATACAGAGGTAAAATAACCTCTCTACTCCTCCTTGAGATTCCGTTATTGATGCATCCCAGGATTGCATTAGCTTTTTTGGTCACATCATCACACTGGGAGTTCATGTTTAGCTGGTTATCCACCATGACCCCTAAATCTTGTTTCAGAGTCACTGCTTCCCAAGATCGAGTCCCACATCCTGTAAGTGTGGCCTGCATTCTTTGTTTCCCGTTGTATACATTTACATTTAGGTGTATGAAAGTGAATATTGTTTGCTTGTGCCCAGATCACTCAGAGCCAATGACCTGACCTCTTCATTATTTACCACTCCCCCAATTTTTGTGTTATCTGCAAACTTTATCAGCGGTGATTTTATGTCTTCTTCCAGGTCACTGAGAAAAGTGTTAAGTAGTGTAGGGTGAAGAACTGGCCCCCACTTGAAACGCAGCTGCTCAATGACGATTCCCTGTTTACAATTACCTTTTGAGACCTATCAATTAGCCAGTATTAAATGCATCATCTTGGTTCAAGCTGCCATGTCAGTTGGTTTCAAGATGGAACATTTTATGCAAGGACAGAAGCATCCATGGGCTTGTCACTGAGCTTCCTGTCCTGCAGAACACTGGGCTCTCTGTGTCCTCACAGTGACCCTCATCAGCCCTTCTGTGGCATTTGCAGTGCAGGGAGCGGAAGCACTTTCTCTCCCTGTGACCTTGTTCACTAGCTGTTGCCTGCTTCCTGTAATGCCTCCCTTGAGTTGGGGTCGCCCTGTAAGGTGCCTGCCACACAGACTGCTCTGGGTGACTCCTTCCAGGCTCAATTCCATTTGTCCAAGTAAATGCACCTTATTGCAATTTTACTGAAACAGTGAGAAAAAGCAAGAACTATAAAGCCCAGCTTGTCTAGACAAATGCTGCAGAAAGTGTTGCTAGGTTGGTCAGAAATGTGGCTAGACAATATTGAGGTACGTACCTGGGCCTGTAGTGTGGTAGTAGGTTGCCCTTTCCTCTGATTTTTGTCAGCGAGAAACACCACAAAGTCCCACCTCTGTATTCAATTGCAGAGTCCCATTTCACTGTGTTTGGGTCATGGGCTTCCCTTTGGCACCCTGGAGTCTGTGCGCACCATGGTATCAGTTTAAAAGGCCAGTGCCAAATATTTATAAATTTCTGAGGACTGCAATTTAGGGCATGCCATTATGATTAACTCTCATTATGTTCCTATGTGATTTACATTCTCATCATGATTCTGAGGTGTTTTATACCCTCATTATCACCCAAATATTGCATTTCTAGGTCATGGGTTGGATATAAATGGCCGGGCCTCTATAGCAGCAGGAAATGAGAATCAAACAGCTGTGATGAGACAGTGTACAGTTGCTCTCCATAAAGTATTTATAATTACCTGAATTAGGGGGAAAGATTCTGAGTAACGTAACCTAGTCTGACATGAATATAATATAGCCTGATCTCAAGTGGTTTTCCCAGAGTTCCTTTAAAATTTTTGAATACGATCCATGCATAATCCAGAGAAGAAGCAGACCTTGCATCTGAATGTGAAACATCACTTTCTAAGCCACATGTTTTTGTTACAGATGATGTGTGCTTCATATAACAGGAGTCAGCTTGTTCCAATTTTGGCCTCTGCTAGACCTTGTGGTCCTTAGAAAACAAAAGGGAACCTGACTATGTTCGCTCTCTTTGTACTAAAGGGAGGCAGTCCTTCGGGTGGAAAAATGTAGTGTAAATGCAATCTATTATGTTCTCAAAAGGGAGTTGAGTTTTTTGGACATCATGGATCTTTATAGAAGCAATGTGGGGAAACATACATATTATTTACCACAGTGCTTTGATTTCTGAAGAAAAACAGGGCTGTGGTTGACAGGTCACACAATCCTTTACAAACACTAAATTAGAAAAATAAAAAGGGAAAATCACAGATTCAGGGTTTGAATCCAAGCAGTCAGATTGGAATTATTGGCTAATTCTGAGAATCAATCTAGAATCATTGATAATCACACCCCAGGCCTGTTAGTTGAATTGAATATTGTTTTAACAGACCTTGCAAGAACAATGTTTCATTATGAATCTGGGCTTAATTGACATAAAAAGACCTCAAATTACAGTTTTTTCTGTTTAAATTATTATATTCCAGTGCTCGTTGGATTGCTATTATCCTTCATGGAATAAATAGCTGGCAAACAGAGGGAGTGGTCTTATCTGCAGCGGAGTTTGCAAAGAGCCTTATCAGCAAAGTGCAGAGGCCCCAGAGCACTGTCAAATCTGGGCAGAGGGCAGTAGTCAGTGTTGTGTGACCTTGTCTGTCTTTGGGCACAGCTGAATGCCGGAGCCTCCTGCTGGCCCTGGGTGTGAAGGCTGATGGCACGTTGACCCTGACCTGCTGAAAATTGGTTCAGGAGGCACATGAGCAGTGCAACAAATCCAAGCTGGGTATCCATGCAGCTGGTCAGTTATAAGAGACTGATTTCTGACATCTGCTGCAGCCCATTATTCACGACCTCTTGACACTGGAGAGAAATCTAGCAGGGCAAGTGGGTCCACAGGATTGCCTAGTTGACAAGCACACTCTTGGGCACTTGGCGAGGTCTGTGTATAGCAGTAGATTTGGGTTTGCCCTGAGCTTTTCAACCATTCTGGCTGTAGCATCCTCACAATAGATGTGCGGAGAAATCATGTTGCTTAACACAGGGAGCCAGGATACTGGTGTGGGTTGGATCATCCCAGTTACAATGGACATGGTTGAGTGTAGTAGTGTGTCAGCCAGCTTGAGGCAAGGCAAAGAGAGCCAGACAGGAGCAGTGTTCTGTTGCAGAGATAACAGAGGGCTATACCAGGTAATTGGAGAGTATGAGCATTTGCTTCCCATGAAGTGCAGGCCAATTTGCTTAGAAGGTTGTTACGCAATCTAACTTTAGCCACAGTTTCCCCCAGGTGGTTAAGATATGAGAGTGATCTATCTAGGGTTACTCTGAGACAGACTGGGCAAGTTTCGTGATTTAAACAATGTCTATTAAGAAAGATATTCGGTTCTTGGGCTGCTCTGGTATTGTAAAGATGGAACACGTTTGAAAGTGTCCTGGTCACACTTGGCTATAAATGCCACCAACTACAGTATATGGCCCTCTTAGTCAAGTTAGCATTTAGGGTGTCTTCAAGTTCTGGGAATGACCATGTTTAGATGCCTAAGCAAATATCATCTGTGTCCATGAACTTGTGGGACTGGGTAGGCAGACAGCCATCTGTGTACAAGATGAAAAGCATCAGTGCCAGCATGGAGCCTTGGGACAGACAGTTGGTTTGACTTTTCCTTGCTCTAGCTCTGTCTCCCATGTACATTTGGAAATGTCAGTTGTGGAAGAGAAACTCAGTGATATTGACTTCTTGCGCTGGGAGAGCTCTTCGCAACTAAGAGCCCCATAGGCCAAATAGTAATTAATGTCATATTGTTGACTAATCATTTGTCTGAAAAGCTGATCCATTACATACTCTTGATTAGAGTTTCACAGAACTATTCATTCATGGTTTATGCTTTAAAAAATGCATGAGAGAGACCTGGACACATGAGACCCTGAAGGGAGCAGAGCAACATGGAGACCAAAATCCTCTATCTATAGCACAGGAACAGCTTGATAATTCCTGCTCCAGCAGGTTTGAAATTAGGACTCATCAACATTTTTCTGTCAATACTATTTTTGATGGAAAATTATGTTTATGACAATTAAATTTTTCACAAAAAGTGTCTGATTTCCATGGAAAATGCACCACCTCTCTTCACCAAAAGGGAGAGACTGTGGAGCATCATGGGAGATGTTATCCTACCAGGGAAGTCTGCCCCGCAAAGGAGACTGGGAGCATGAATCACCTGAATTATAATTCCCAGGAGGTATCACAGTGACATTTCAGAATTGAATTATTTCTCTCAAACTCTTCTGTTGAAACTTGACTTCTCTCTCTCTTCCTCTCTCTCTCTCTGAACTAAACATCTTCTAACCAGCTCTAAAGTCTAATATTCAAAGTCTGTGTCAGGACATAACAAGAAGATAAAACAGTAATGTGCAGGAGGGAGTGTGGAAGGAGGAACTAAGAAAATTAGCATAGTTTAGCAGAAGAATAGTTGTCTCAACTCACCAGTTGCCCAACCAATGCCAGGCAAGCATGATTTATAGGCATCATGGCAGAGGTGGGTTTTGAGGAGAGATTTAAAGGAGAGAAAATGGTGGCTTTCTGAATGTTGATGGGGCATTTTCCCATGCACGGGCAGCATCGAGGGGCTTGTGTGAGAAGCAGACTGGTGAGTGAGAGGGACTTAGGTCATTCATTGGCAGAGTGAAGGCTAACCCTGCCATTTAAATCCCATTTGAACATGGCCAGTTGAGTCTTACAGCATGCACTCGCAGCCTTCACATGCACACAATCGTTGCCCAAAAGGTTACCTGACACCAAAGCTGGTTTGCTGCACACAAAACTCCTTCCTGATCTGCAGAGATTTGAATGTAACAAGCTAGAGTTGAAATTTGGAAAGCAGCCAACTCACGTCAAACACAAATCTCTTACACCAACTCTGGCCTCAGTCAGAGTTTTCATTCCTCTAAATGACATGCCTCTTAGCCTTGGAACAACTTGTAGGTTTGGCAGCTGATTGGTTTCTCCACTGGTTTTTGTGCATATGACGTTTCTAAGGCCAGGTTCTGGTCAGGCCCTGCTATATTTAGTTAATCAGCATTTCACTTCTGAGGGAGTAAAACAAGCTGAGCTGTAACTTCCTAAGGATTATTCTGTAGATTATTTTTTTTTAAAGGAAATTCTCAATCTTCCTAGGAAATACATTTTGTTTGTTTTGTTAAGAAAAGAACCCCGTTCTCCTCTGGCTTTCAAGCAGTCGGACGAGGTTCCTTGTGTGTGTTTTGATAACAAACAAATGTCTCTAAACACACACCTGTTTATTTTTATATCTTTTTGTTGATTTACTCTGCTGCCTGCGTGGAAGGTAAAAGTATCTAGTTCAAACAAGGCGACTGTAAATCTAGGCTGGATATCCTGCCATAAATATAGAACTATGCCTCCCGATAAGGCACCAGCAAACAACAATGGGAACTGAACAGGGCAATAAATCAGTGAATTAACACAATCTAGTGGGCAGTTAAATGACAGCTGATGGAAAAGTAGGTTGTTTTCTGCTTCTGGGATGGAATCTCACTGCTTTGCAGAGGTTGAGTGCAATGTCTCTGAACGGCTCAACCCTAACATGGGACTCCACCGTTGAGCCGGTCAGGACATTTTGAATGAAAATTCATTGAGTAGAAGGCAAAACGTTTCACCGAGATATAAGAGAGAGATGCTCTGTTTCTCTGTCTAGTCCCTGTTGGTTAAGCCACTGGTCAGGGAGATGAGAGAGACAATTTTAAGACCCTGCTCTGCCTGATGGAGAGCAAACTGGGACGAACAATTCTGCTCTACTGTATAATCCGCAGGAAACCCAGACACCTACCCCTACCTTCTCCCATTAAAAAGTTCCGATTTTGTTCCACCAGCGGATACTGACACAAATCCCTGTCCGGTTTGCCAGATGGATAACCTACCTCATCTGCTAATGTCCCATGTAGCAGGTAACGTTCAGTGACAGAACTCCAGCCCACCAGTTAGTCTTCCAATGTTAACTTTTGGGGTGTAGATTTAATCTGCACTCGTCCACCGGAGGGTGAATGAGAGAGATGGGTCTCATCCAGAACCATTTACTTGAACTGCCGCCTACCTCTCCACTCTGGCCATTGTTCTGAGCTCGGCTGTAGGCCTGGGGACAGCTCCTTTCAAAGCTCCGTTTCTGAAAGCCGGCCTGCGTCTCTGCTCCAGGACGCGCATGGAAGATCATTACTGTGGAACGCTCCCGCTGCAGTGGCAGGCATTTGTGCATGTGTGTGTGTGAGAGAGGGGCAGCGGGTGGGGGCTGATGTCAGGGTTTTCTCCCTCCCCCGTCACTATCTGAACTTAAAAGACAGCGTGCTGACACACTCTCAGCCCCCCAAAACACACTGTCTCTCCCCCCACATACACACAACACACTCCCTGTCACACTCCACCCCACCATTTGTAAAGCATGCTGCAGTCGCTTACACACTGGAATCGCTATCACAAAGCACTTCTCCCTGTGGTGTCGCAAGAGCTACTAATGTGACCGCGTCACTGCGCTTGCAGCTGACAATGTGAACACACTGCGGCACTTTCCCTGTTGCTGTCTCCGAGGGCTGGTTTAACTCCTGGCGCTCTATATCTGCAAGTGTAGCCATAGCCACAGATTCAGTGATTTGCTCAGGGTCCTACCGGGAGTTTGTGGATGAGCTGAGAATTGCAGTGAGGTTTCCCGAGTGCCTGCTATCGTTACTGACTCCCTCAGGATTCTTTGGGCTTTTATGCTCATTGGTTGTTTTTTGTTTTTGTTATAAATGGAGGGGCAGTGTCCTATCCTCCTTCCCAGTAATTGAGTTTTCACAGGGTCAATCCACATGGTAGCAGACACGCCCCCCCTAAGGAACGCAGGTTTTTTTGGACTGAGCCCACAGCACTTACTTCACTGGTGTCCTAAGCCGATCTTCATCTCCCAGGTTGATTGTTAAATGGCCGAGCTACTGTAGTGCCCAGTGAAGCAATCAATCTTATCAAACACACCAAGGCTGTGACAGCCAACTGCATGTTTTCTCTACACTGCAGGGTGTGCCCCCGCTGACCTACATATTTGTGAAGTTACATCCTTGGGGTGGGACGACGGAAAAAAAGGGGTTACGAACGCCTTTGTTTTTATCCTTTTCTAAAGTAATATGTGCTGCTATGAAGCGGGACATTGGCCTGTAAGAGCGGGAAGGAGGTTGCACCTTCCTCTGAAGACTCTGGTACCATCAAAGAAAGGACACTGGGCTGGATGGACCCTGGGTCCAATCCAGTTGGGCAGTTCTCATGTTCCGAAACAGAGGTAACTGCTGTTGCCAACTGGCCAGCCTATAAAACTTAGCAGCACTCAGACGTCTGAGGCAAAGCTGTAATTGAAAAAGAGTAACCTTGCAGTAGGATCAGATGTCAGTTGTATTTTAGATGTAAATCCAACTAGCTTCGTTGAAGTCAAGAGGCCTTCCATTGAAAGGAGGCTAGTTTAAAGAAGGAGTCCTTCCTTGTACTTTGGTGACCTTGGAAGAACACTGAAAAGAATAAGAATCTAAAAGTCCATGGGAGGAAATGATACAATTTAATCTCAGGATTGGATCATGCGGACAGAATCCCACCAGTACAGCATACAGGCATGGATTTTATTGTGGTAGATTAGCTGTAATTTCTCCATGCGGAAGGATAGAAAAGAGGTGTGGTCTAAATGTTTGAACATAAGAGCGACAGCAGAGAATTCCTGTATTCTAATCTTTGGCCTGACACCCCTTCATTCTGTGCCGATGGGCAATTTTTCAGGGTTTAGATTTCAAAAGGATTCATTAGTTAGTTTTGGGTGCCCCAATTTAGGCCCGGTTATTCAGAGGTGCTGAGCACCCGTAACTTCAGATGATATCACTGAAAACTATGAGGGCTTGTCCTCTCAAGCTGAGCCCTCGACTGTTGAGGCTCCCAGTGCAAAGACTGGGAATTAGCAGGAGTGAGAACTCTGGGGATAGATATGGCAGGGCACTCCTGCATGGTCAGATGGGTGCCACTCTTTCCGCAACATGTGTTGCTTTTTGCTGAGCCAGTCCCTGTTAGCTCCCCAGGAGATCCCATGTCCAGTTTGTTCTCCTGAACTGCTCCTGTCCCTTGCCTGGGAGCTCTGTCGCTGGGCCTGTTCCTGTCTTGTGAGATGCAGTTCGCCAGGGAAACACCACTGAGAGTAGCTTCCTAACTAGCTCTCCAGGGGAGTCTTTTGCCTCCGGAGCTTCCTCTGTTCTGGGACTTCCTGACTGAGCCCTCATAAACCTTTATTACACCCTGGTGCTCCTTGCCTAATTAGCTGCTGCCCAATTAGTTAGGCAATTAACTATCCAAAAGTGGATCTGCGTTGGCTAATTCTCCCTAGGGGAATCTGTCACAGGGAGGCTGCGTGTCTGATCACCTCTGGGGACAGCCCCTGAGACACTGTTTATAAACACTTTAAAGATATTGTTTGCTTTTTTTCAAATTCACTTATTTTTGCTTTTTTCTGCCTTTGGTTGCTAACACAGTAAGGTGTCAATGCTCAGCACCAAAATATCGCAGTGACCTCTCCTGTCCACAACCAGCTGGTGCAAATCAGCACTGTTCCACTGGAGTCAGTGGAGTTATGCTGATTGACACCAGCTGAGGATCGGGCCCTTGCTCACCAGGAATGCATCAAGCAAGACCCAAGAGGATCAGAAAACCCCCAAACTGGTCATGGGTTAGTCAGAACCAAAGCTCAGGAATAAAAATTAACTCAAGAACCAAGGGAGTGAATGGTGCCTGGGAAGAGCAGTGATGAGTGCAGATAGTGGAGTGGGGCTTTGTACTGATAGCCCCATTATGCTTGTGAGGAAGGAATCAAGCAGGCCCCAGGAATATCAGCAAAGGACTGACTAAATTATGGGGAAGCATAAACCAATAAGCATTCAGTCAGTGTATGCTAGTGCTTGGGGTTGTCCCATTATAAGAGATGAGCAGTGTAGGTGAAACAGAACCATGATGATCGCAGAAAGGTCAAGAATAGCTGAAGTGACTAAAGATACTAGAGGTGACTGACCCATTAGGGACACAGAGCACTCCTGGGGGTAAAAACACAGACTTTTCCTTTGATCTGCACTCAGGGGTGTCCTCTCTGAATTAGCGTAAGACATTAATAGAGATCTTCCACCTCCTTGCTTTTCTCCTATCCAGTCTTCTCCAGTTATGTATGCAGCATATAGGAGAACAAATTGCACTGTGCTGTTTGACCCCAGTCTGTTCCGTGAGGCCAACTGCTTTGTACCACATGTTTTGACTCACCTTCCATTTATTTTAACCTCTCAGATACAACTGCCAATTAAGGGTCCTTGGATTATCCATGAAACCGGTGGGAATTATGCATGTGGACTGAGGTCACCTGATGGCCTTACACTCGGCCATTGAACTTTTCCAACAGACAAAAGAAAGATAAAAGACGTGGGGATTGTGAGATGCCTGAGAATGCGACAGTGTTCTTGTATCCAGACTAGGTGTGTCAGCGACAAAGGGATATTAGTTCTCCCTTGCACTCAGTGTCCGTAACTTCCTTGTATTGTTTGTCCAATATTAGGAGTCCCCCGTACCTCCTCCCCACTAAAAATAGCCTTTTGTTTGTAAGTTCACTTTGCATTCAAGCTTCCTCTGCAGGTTTTCTCAAGAGGTTCATTGGTGTCTTTAAATTTAGTTTGTCCACAGGAACAAAAGGCTACAAAATTCTTGCTGCATAGGGATGGAGATATTTTCCCTTAAAGATTTTTTTTTAAAATAAAATCTGCTTAATTAATGAGAGTAAACAACTCACTGAGCCTTTGACTCATTTACCCGATAATAACAACAAGGGAATGCATTGTCTTCTGTGGATCTCAGAGAGCTGTTAGCAAGGCACTGGGCAACAAAAATACTTTGTTGTTAGATTATTTTTAACAACAATAATCGTGCATCTTGGTTCTTCCCCTTGGCAGGTATTATCTGTACCAGATGTGGTCTTGAGAGGAGGGGAATATTCAGAATTAAAAGGGTATTTTTTTCTGATCTGCTTTATCAACATTTTAAATCTTACCATGTAGAACCCTGATAAATATCTGGTTGTTTCGCTACAACTACGGATGTGATATTGTTTGTGTGATGGAACCTGCAGACTTAAAGGGACTGACTCTCAGCTGCTGTAAATGCATAGCTTCATTGGTTTAAGTGAAGTCAATGAAGCTCTATTGATCTGCAACAGTTGAAGATCTGTCCCAGTCAATGTGTATTATGTGTGCGTGTTTATCTATGCTATTAGAATTCATTTCATGGGCTGACTGGTAAATGCTAGCATTCTGAGGTTGGAGTAGCAGGCATGCAGTACAGTATTTATATCATTATCCATTAAGAGAAAATTAAAAATGTTACCAAGCCTTTGATCTTAGATTCTTAGAAAATGCTTTTAGCTGGGAATTTGTTTCCTCATGATCAAATGCAGTCTCATCAGCAGGTTTACAGTGCTGAACCGACCCATAATGCTGATGACTCAGACCTTATCCAGCGGGATCCCAAAGCACTTTACAGATCAGGGATCTAATCCTGCATCTCGCAGCAAGGAGCCAAACTCTCCTTTTCTCACTGTTACTAGTGGCCTTACACTAAATGCAGCCATCTCGAGGGTGTAACATGGCATCTTTTGTAGTGCATATAACATTACATAACAGGTGTTTAAGATGGGAAGTAAAGAATATTTTATCCAAATTAATAGCCAAGGGACATATTCTAGGTAGGGAGAAATTAATTACCCACAAAGGTAATTAGCAAGAGCAATGAGATTGATCCATTATTATTGCAAAAATGCCATGGGATCTTTAATGATGTTCATATGTGATTATTAAAGGTACATATGTTCAAAGCAATACTTTAGACATGTGGCTTGTAATAATGTGACTGCAAGTTGCATGGCTAAATCTTTCCCACCGTTTGAGAATATGTCCTAAAGTTGTTATTGCTTTGCCATGGCTCATAGCTGTAGGAAGGATCACATTTGGTTGCCTTAGCAGTATATGTTATACATT
Organism: Dermatemys mawii; assembly: GCA_007922305.1. Taxonomy (NCBI): domain Eukaryota; kingdom Metazoa; phylum Chordata; order Testudines; family Dermatemydidae; genus Dermatemys; species Dermatemys mawii. Next base: position 37,673,574 of record ML677352.1, on the reverse strand, counting down.
GAAACAAGACTTCCTCTGGAAAGGTCAGGGCACTGAGTCACGCCGCAAGCATAATCAACAAGTAGGCATATTACTTATGGAACGTTAAAGCCCCTATGTGTGAGAATATTTTTGAAGCCAGCAACTGAATTTATGTGGTGTTAGTAATGGGCAGATAGATTTTCCACAAGGAATGACTGTAATAAAATCAGATGACAACTGAAACAAAATGCTAAATTAAACCATAGTAAATAAATAAAAGTAGGGTGGTGGTGGACTCCCCGCATAAATTGGATTCATTTAAAGAAACGCTTGATGCCAAAATGATGCTGGAGGCAGTTGTAAAAGACAGCTCCATAATGTCATCCCTGAGTCACCAACCAAACCAATGACAGGCCCTCAGAGGGAACGAATGCCCCTTGAATTCACACAAAGGAGCTGCTCTTCTATTTTCCTTTACTTAATTATCCATTCTTCCCATTAGCCAGGTACAACCTCAGGTTTTTTTTAGCACTCATCCAGGGATATCTGGAAATGCAAAGAGCCCAGTGCTATTCGGACTAGTCTGTATACTGAAAGGGAGTGGTCCAAGGCCCACTGAAGTCAACAGGAGTCCTTCCCAGTGGCATTGAATTGAGTGCCCTGGAGTGCTTGCAGGACAGATCCCAACGTTTTGAGGTGTTTTACACCTCAACAAATTGAGATGTTTTACACCAATTAATCACAGAGGAAAGGATATCAAATCTACTGCTCTTTATAAATGCTTTTGTGGGTGGCTTTCTATTCCAGCAGATATCTTTTGCCTTTGATCATGTGCCCTTTGCCATAAACATACTAATCTAATACCATTTCACCCTTAGTTAAGATACTCAGGCTCCAGGTCAATACAAAGTTGACATCAATCAAGCGCATATTTAAGTTCTTTGCTGAATATGGATGGAATTTGGCACGTGCTTAGGTGCTTTGCTGAGCTGGGACTGCAAGTTGCATGAGCTAAAGGATAGTGGTTAGAACACTGACTCTTCTCTGTGACCTTGAGCATGTCATTTAGTCTCCCCAGGCCTCAGCTGCCCATTTGTAAAATGGGTACAATGGTGCTTAGAGGCTTAGGACCTGGGTGACCTTACACTCCATATTCTTTATGAAAATATGCTTATGATGTGAATATGACATAACTGACATGTACTTTATGCAAGATGAGTCTTGTAAGATCATTGGAAAGTTATAATTTACTGAATGTGATTATCCAGTGTGTATGCCTGTATTATTTCTGTAACTGAAGTTAAGAATATTGATTGTGTACCTATATTTCAACGATGCTACTTTGGGTGATGCCCACTGCTAACACATCAGGTACAACAATGGGAAAGCCAGACAGGGTGGATGGCCCATCAGTGAAGACAATGAACTGGGAAAAGGCTCAGGCTTTCTGCAGTTACGCTCCATACTGCCACTGACTCATGGATGCTGTGATACTACAGAGTCGGGCAATCTTGTCACCTGATACTAAACATTACCTGGGACTTCTTGTAACTTTCCACTGGAAGGGAAGGGGGAGGCAAGTTTGGGAAACAAAGGATTTCCACCTTATGTAAATCCTATTTAAGATTAGGGAGGAAGGCAAACGGGACTCCTCCTCTCCATGGCCTGTCTGCCCAAGAAGAAAGACTGCTAAAGCCACCTGAAGGGAATGCAAGGGGGGAGTCCAGACTGAGACAGGGGTCCCGTCTGAAAAGCAACATAACTGGAACTCTGAACCACAGAAACTTTGCAACCTGCTTAAAATAACATCTAAGGTGAGAATTTACATTTTGTAACCTGTTTAAGTATATTGAGCTTAGCTTGCGAATTTTGTTTTATTTTGTCAGTAATCTGCTTTGTTCTGTCTGTTATCTCTTATATTCACTTAAAATTCATCTTTTGTAGTTAATAAACTTATTTCTTGTTTATAATAGTTTAAGTAATTTCTAAAGGGGACCCAGGCTGGTAGACTAGGCTGACTCAGTGGCATCCCAGCACATCAGGTGACCCCTCTCCCAAAAAAGTGCTCAAACCCTGATTGAGAGTTTTTCCATTGCCGTCCATGGAAGCAGGACTTTAGTGAAGTGTCTTGAGCAGAGCTGTTTGGGAAGTCTCGCTGCAAAATGCTGAAACCAAACCTTTTTCTGAGACGAAAGGGCCAGTTTCAACAAATCTCCTGATCTGAAAATGTTTTCGAAAAGAAAAGTTTCATCGTCAGTGGAAGTGTCCCATGTTGACATTTTCAAAGCAAAGGTTCAGTTTTGATTGAGAATGATTTTTTGTTTTGAAATTTGGGTTCACTTTCATGGAAAAGGGTAAAATAAATAAATAAATAATATGAAAGATGAAAACCAAAGAGAAATGTTTCTAAATGAGAAATGTTTCTAAATGATATGATCCCTCCACTCAGAAAAAGTGAATTATTGATTCATGAACATTTTCGAGATTTCAGTCTTTCATACTGATTTGGGAGGGGGAAACTGTTCTAAATCTCAAATTCTCCTGGGACTGGAACCTTGTTTGCCATCTAGCTTTGATCTTGAGAGCAGTGCTCGAGAGGCACATCCCAGACTGCAACGTTTGTTATTTTTTTAAAGTTTTCCAATTTGGCCCTGGGTATCCCACCTTACAGAGATTAATCAGCAATCTCTTTCCCCAGGTGCCATTTGTTTTCCCCGGCCCACTACCCAGCCACCTTCTAGGAGAGAGAACGCACAGCTCAGAGGATTGCTTCAGCTCTTTGTGACCTCTCCCCAGCACACAGCCCTCACCTCTTCTTATCAGGCCTCTTCGCTGAGAAGCAGCACCTGGTTTTGATCAAACTTTCTGGTTTGAGATTGCTGCAGCAAACACAGAAAAGTCTCAGATGTATGCAGACAGAGCCCTCATGTACCCAGCCATCTTATGAAATCTCCAGCAACCCTCTAATTACCAGAGGATAAATAAAGGCAAAAAAATAATAGAACATTTGCTAACAGAAGTTGAGCCTTTGTGTGGAAAACGAAACCACCCATGAAGGGAATTGTGATAACTTAGACATGCTTGAATTAGGCCAGACATTTCCTCGTGGTATATTTTTTCCAGAGAGCCACAACTCCTCACTGTGTAACCTGAGTGACATTTGCCAATTGAAGTGATTATTTCCTCTGGAGGAATTCACTTACTTTCTTTAAAAGTCCCATGTATATTATTTTCTTCCCCGCTCCATATGCTGGCACATGCTAACAATTAAATGAAGGGATAGATGAGAAGCCTTTCTATGCCGAAAACTTTCCCTGTTCCTGTGGAATCCATTGACTATTCCTTGTGCTTCCACAACTGATCATAAAACATTCAATGGCTGTATGTGTTTGACCCTGGGCGGGAGGAAAGTCTTCACTGGAATGACAGCAATCTTGGCATTTGGAGCTGTATGGACTTCATTCAACACCCACTGAAGTCTATGGCTATTGGATCAAGCCTTGTGTGTATTAATACATGTGTTACAGTTCCAAAATCTTCAGGGGCACTGCTGTTTGACCCAGCAGTGATAATGGTTTAGGTCACATAGATCATCCCAGGAAAGTGAGCTGAACTCACATTTTTTTCCAGTGATGATGGTGATAAAATGATCTGGTAAACAAAGTATTTCATCTTTTCTTCATTCGCTTCCAGATGCCTGTTTGGTCTTTTTTGCCAGAAAGCTGACTTTTTTTGGCAAGCAGCAGAGGATTCCTTACATGTTGAATGCTCGCTCTTGTGTACATCAGGGAGAAAAATCCTCTATAGAGTATCAAACAGGAGTAAATACTTATCCAAATCCTAGATGGTTTTGTTTTCGTACCATACATTTTTGACAAATGATATACAGAGGCAAAAAATAAGCTCTAGCCACCCTTGCTATTCCTTTTGACCAAAGGGATATGCTGAATAGATGGTACCCTAATTAATCAGCTACTGATAGCAGTGAAGCTTTCAGGTCTCATTGTAGCAGCCTTGGAAAGCAGATGTGTTGCAGGCTGGATACAAATGTAGTTTATTTTTTCAGTTTGGAAATCAGACATAAAATTGTCTGAATCAAAATGCCTGATCTGACCATGCAGAAACTTTGGGGTGTTTGAAATCTGGATCTAAAAGTTGTGGCTTGAACTCATCTCTGAATAAAATTCTTCTTTATTCTCTATCATTTTTGATGAATGTTTTTGGGACCAAGGCACCATCACTACAGAGCCTGGCCAAAGAGTCCTACTGAGAGGGCTGGTCCCTCCTTCAGGCAGTGAGGTAAATTTCAGAGCAGCAGGGGAGAGATGTGCTAATAGGTTCCCCTCACTATGGGCAGTCCACTTCCTCGTTTTCCCATTCCCTTACTCAGTGTCTGCAGAATAGGCCTGGGCTAAAGTGAGTCAGCACAGAGAGACAGACTGACTCAGAAAAAGCAGTCCATGCTCAGGAAAGGGCTTCAACTTCTTGGAACCTAACTTTAGTCTCTTCCAAATATGGCTTTATTTCACTTTCAGTTTTTGAGACGTTTGTGCAGCATCAAGGCATGTGTAAGAAAGGGCTGAGGAGAGCTTTGGAGCTAGGCAGATTTTGGTCAACATCATTTCTGGGTCAAATTCATTTGTGTTTCGTTTAATTCAGTTTTTTCACAACATTTGACATAATGGTTAAAAAGAAACCAGGGGGTTTGGGGAAGAGGAGAAAAGCCTCTGGAAACCGGAACGTTTTCAATTTGATTCTATTAGATTATAACTGGGATGCACATTTTTTAAATTTTGAATTGTTTCATCAATAAATTAAAGAAAACAGAAAATTTTAACAATAGGACGAATATTCTTGAAAATTTAGCACTTGTTCACAAATGAAAAGCAGCAGGGATCTCCAAAGTGCTGCTCTTTGAAGTGAGTAGAGGCCTCTTATTTTCCTTTCTGCTGTAGGATTTATGAAACAATAAGGGGATATTACGAGATGTAATGGGGTGAAACGCAGTAAATGTGGAGAAGAGGGGGGGAAATCTGTAAAAAAAAATCCTAATGCTGAAATCTTCTAGAATGTGAAATGGTCCCTCATGGGACGTGATAGAAGCTCCATCACTTGGGTCATTTAAAACCAGGCTACATAAACCAGCAGAAACTATATTGAAGGGAACTGTTGCGGTATGGTCCCCCCGTGCAATGGACAAGATGATCTAAAGTATCTTTTCCATCTCTAATGTCTATGCTTCAATCAATTTAGGCAAACCTTGAAATAACCTATGGCTTTGCCTGTTTCTTCTTTTCTTTCTATCCCAGGAGAGAGGTTGAGTTGACGGTTTGTTGCCTAATGTTTCAGATTGTTTTTTTTTCTTCTGCTGTAACCATGCTGATGTGGCTGGCTAGGGATAGAAGCTCCATGGCAGGAGAGAAGCAATGCATTTTAAATAGTCCGGGTGCACAGCTCTTACCTGCTCTTTAACAAGACTTTCCAATATTCTACCTGCTGGCTCTCCTTTTCTGTTGCGGCTACTGAGTCCTGGCCAGGAGAAACAGAGATATATTCTGTATTTACTCGTGGGGCCCTTTGAAACACAGCTTTTTGCTCATTGCAAGCCTTCAGTGGCTTTGTACAGCTTCTTCCTTTATGTTAACACTTTTTGTGGAGCGTCTGTAAGTGGTGGGGGAGGGTACTACCCTTAGACAATGGAACTCTGAGCAAAACTGGCCTCGGGCCCAAGTTAGACTTTCTTGATTTCCATGTGTTTTTATTCCCCTTATTTGAAATCCTCTCCCACTACACCCAAGGAAACTGATGTCACATGAGGATGGGTGGCAGTGGCTGCGGCTTGACTAGTTCCCACCTCAGGAGGAAGGAAATCCACTATGTCAGTGTTGTTTATCAGTTGGCCTCAAGAGAGTTAAGCGTAAAAGCACTGTGACTTTCAGAGAGCTATGATCTCCCCTCCACCCACTGCTAAATGTGTTTTCATTGTTAAGAGGGCTGACTCGAGATGGCTCATTGATTATAGTGTCAGAGATCTAAAGCCTGGCTCCTTAATTACATTTATACCGTGCTCATGGAATTTACTGTGCAGAAACTCATAGCATCACGTGGGCCAGTTCTGGGCATTTAAAACACCCTGCGATACCTTTGTCCCAATGGCTAATGCTGTAAGACGTGCATTGAGAACGGGCCAACTTTCCTTTGCAAGAAAGAAAAGGCAGGGCTCGTGGGAACATTTTCCCTGATGCAGTTGCAAAACGCAGATGGGAGAAGCAGCTGTCACTTGCTGCACGTTTGAATTCCACCCTGTTATAGAGAGGGCTGGCTACATCCTACCCTGTGTTGTGTGGGCCACCCTTGCAGAGAACCTCCAACCTGTGCAGCAGCATGGGCAGAAGAGTTGCCTCAGACTGAAGAAAGCAACGTGAGAGAGGAGACCTGGCTATCACTCTCCATCCTTTGGCATGATCAGGTCTCTCCTGGGCCACTGTCTGTGCCGCAGTGTGGGGGTATCCTGCTGTTCCAAAGGAGCAGTAGCGCGTACCCCACTACATTCTCTCCCTTCCTGAGTTGAGCTGGCAAGTTGGGTCTGAGAACCAGCTGCTGCAGTAGGCAAGAGCAGACCGTTAGGTCTGATCCAAAGCCCTTCAAAGTCCACGCAAGAGTTTCCACTGACTTCAGTGTGCTTTGGGTCAGGCCCAGAGCAATTCCTGTACTTTATCATAGGAACAGCCCTATGGCTGTGATTTTTCTCGGACACATTGTTTTACTCACCGAAGTAGCCCAAAAGATGGACGTCCAACAGACATGCGCTATTTGATGTGTCAACATCCAGAGCGAAACAAACCCAATGCTTCTCTCTCACCAGTCTCGCCTGCGTCTGCAGTCCTCTTCAGAACCAAGAGGAACAGAGTGAGGGAAGCAGTTTGATTTTCTTTAACTCAGTCACTCCAGATGTCCCCGTTAATCACTTTTTCTCTTCAGCTGGCAGTCAGTCCCAGGAGCAGCCTAGATCCAGCACTGAGTCACTAGTGAGTGTATTCTGAGAGCAGGTTGTATTCCTTAGTGAAGAACAGTTGTGTGGAAAAGATTCAACACACAGGGCATTGTCTCCGCTAGAAAGGTTTTGCCAGCCTAGCTATAAACGATAATAGTGTAAGCTATGTTGCCAAAAGGACTTTTGTGGTGGTATAATTGTGCGAACACAAATACTTTTGCTAGCACTACTACGTCGGTTTAGACCAGGAGTAGGAGGCAAGAGGTCTGATTCTCTTTCCCTGGCACTGCATGTAGTTGTCTATGACAGAACAAAATGGGGGCAAAATGCGACTCTTCTGGTTTATTAACACTTTACATCCACTTTGCAGTGGTGTAAATGGTGCAGGGTGAAGGCCAATAAAACGTTTAGGCCTGATTTTAAATACAGACATTTATGTGTTTCAGGCAGTAGTTATGGGAAGATAGGGTAGTTGTGCACACAGAATATACTTGAGATTTTCCAGGTGAAGGATGGAAGTAGGGTCACAAAATATACTTGAGTTTATGCAGGCAAATAAAGGCAATGATGGAAATAGAATACACTGTTTTTACTGTATGTCAAAACTTGGCTTCAGGAGTTTTTTTTACAATTTGCTAATTAATGCAACATTTGAAGATAAATGGAATACAAAAATCAGGACCTATGAAATTATTAATATTATGAGAGGGGACCAGGAAAAAATCAGTCATGATTAAAAAAATTAATCATGATTAATTGCACTGTTAAACAATAATATAATACCTTTTATTTAAATTGTTTTGGATATTTTCTATATTTTCAAATATATTGATTTCAATTACAACACAGAATACAAAGTGTACAGTGCTCACTTTATATTTATTTTTGATTATCAATATTTGCATTGTAAAAAAAAGTATTTTTCAGTTCACCTAATACAAGTACTGTAGTGCAATCTCTTAATCATGAAAGTTGAATTTACAAATGTAGAATTATGTACCAAAAATAACTGCACTCCAAAATAAAACAATGGAAAACTTTAGAGCCTACAAGTCCACTCAGTCCTACTTCTTGTTCATCCAATCGCTCAGACAAAGTTTGGTTACAATGTGCAGGAGATAAAGCTGCCCGCTTCTTATTTACTATATCACCTGAAAGTGAGAACAGGCATTTACTTAGCACTTCATGCTTGAACCACCGTTCCAGAGGACATGTGTCTGCTGATAACGGATTCTGCTAGGTAACCATCCAAAGCAGTATGGACTGAAGCATGTTCATTTTCATCCTCTGAGGAAGATGCCACCAGCAGAAGGTTGATTTTCTTTTTTGTTGGTTAAGGTTCTGGAATTTCCACATTGGAGTATTGCTCTTTTAAGACTTCTGAAACCATGCTCCATGCCACATCCCACTCAGATTTTGGCAGGCACTTCAGATTCTTAAACTGTGGGTTGAGTGCTACAGCTATCTTTACAAATCTCACATTGGTACCTTATTTGCATTTTGCCTAATCTGCAGTGAAAGTGTTTTTAAAATGAACAACATGTGCTGGGTTATCATCTGAGACTGCTATAGCATGAAATATATGGCAGAATGCAGGTAACACTAAGCAGGGGACATACAGTTCTCCCCCAAGGAGTTCAGTCATAAATTTAATTAACGCATTATTTTTTAATGAGCATCATCAGCATGGAAGCATGTCCTCTGTAATGGTGGCCAAAGCATGAAGGGGCATATGAATGTTTAGCATATCTGGCATGTAAATACCTTGCAATGCTGGCTACAGAAGTGCCATGTGAACGCCTGTTCTCACTTCCAGGTGACATTGTAAATAAGAAGCTGCCAGCATTATCTCTTGTAAATATAAACAAACTTGTTTGTCTTAGCGACTGGCTGAACAAGAAGTAGGACTGAATGGACTTGTAGGCTTTACACTTTTACATTGTTTTGTTTTTGATTGTAGTTATGCAACAAAAAAACCCTACATTTGTAAATTGCACTTACATGATAAACAGATTGCACTACAGTACTTATATGAGGTGAATTGAAAAATACTATTTGTTTTGTTTGCCATTTTTATACTGCAAATATTAGTAATAAAAATAATATAAAGTGAGCACTGTCAACTTTGTATATTGTGTTGTAATTTAACTCAATACATTTAAAAATGTAGAAAAACATCCACAAATATTGAATATATTTCAATTGGTATTCTATTGTTTAAAAGTGTGATTAATACTGCGATTAATCATGATTAATTTTTTAAATCACAATTAATTTTTTTGAGTTAATTGCATTAGTTAACTGCAATTAATCAATAGCCCTTGAGGGTACAAATTATTATTTCACTTCTACATCTTCTTTCATTCCAGAAGAGCTAAGATAATTGTATAATTGCTTAAGGGGAGACACATCTGGGGTGAAACAAAGTAGTGGATGGTAAGAGCACACAATTCAAAACAGGATGTAAAGAATACCATACCTCAGTTGAAAATGCAATATTTAGCATATAATTACCCAGGCTATAATTTATCCAGGACAGCAGGGTTCATACTTCTGTTGCAGAAAATGGCATGGGATCATTAATGATTATAAATAGTCATAAGTTTATAAGATTATAAGTTTTCAGTTGCATCTGAAAGATGGCATATAAACTGCAGTATTTTAAATCTGTGGGAAACAGAGTCCATTTTACTGGGTGATGTCAGGGCTCACTTCCATTGTAGATCCCTGGAAACTACTTTGTTAAAAAATCATTGGTCAGTTGCATGATTTGCACACAGGGACCAGAGCCAGTTTAACAGTGCATATAAAATTGTTGGGCTAAAAGAGAGGCTCTCAACCATTTCATAGTGTGGTCCACATCTTAACAGAACAGTTGTCTTATGAATGCCTCCTCTCTCATTCATAACTGTGCAGACTACTTCTTTTCCCATCTGTCAGTTCATCACATACCTGTGACACCCACAGCCAATGCATATATGGAAGAAAGTACCATCTACTCTATTTTTCAATGTCTCTTAATGCAACTCAGCAGCTGGAATCAAGGAGACGAGCCAGCCCTGTGTGATCAGTCCGCTCTGCAAAAACCACCAGCAAGTGTGCCACGGACCATCCGTCATCTACAGACCACAGTTTCAGAACTTCTAGCCTCAGATCTATTGCCTGGTTTTAACTAACTTTGAAACTGAATGGTGAACTCTTGTGTACTGGGACAGTTAGAAAGAGGTTATTTTGATAGTATGCTACTGTAAGTAAAAACCTTATTTTTTTTTCTTCAGGCATAGCTTGTCTAACTAAATTATAGTTGGCTTGGGTATTTATGTTAAACACTACCTCATTCTGTGACATTGCATTGAGCCCTAGGGTCGAGTGCCCCCCCATTTAGTTGTGATATTAATCGTGGAAGCCAAACAAAATCCTTCATGAAAGATCGATTTAGTGCATTGCCTTTGTCTTGGAGGAAGACAGATTGGAGCTGCAACAGCTGTTTTTTGGTTTTGTTTTGTTTTTGACGGGATAGGACTTTTCCATGATCCATTTTCTCTGGCAGCTGTACACCGCCTATGCAATATTTATCAGAAGTACCCCTGACACACCACAAAATAATGATGCTCAGCAGTTTCATGGCCTTTGCATTTTCAAAGTGCTATGCAAACATTACTTAGCACCCCTCTGTGAGATTGTGTGGGCAAGTCATGGGGAATAAAAACTAACTTTTAAAGAGCTCTTTAATTTAGTAAAGAATGGCTTAACAAACACCAGTGGGTGGAAGCTGAAGCCTAGAGCAGGCTAGATGGCCTTAAACTCTACGAAGTAAATATTAACCAGTTTTATCTAAGGAGAAAGTGAGGCAGAGAAGTTAATTTGCCCAGGACAACATAGCAAATCGATGGCAGAATCACGATTATAACTCAGGATCTCCTGGCTCCCAATCCCAAGCCCCGTTCACAAGGGTCCTGATCCTGAATAGCACCGAGAGCCTCTTGTGTGGTGCTAAATGCTCCTGTTTAAATCCGTGGTCATTGAGGGAGCTCAACCACTTGTTAAGGCCCCCTCAGCTTCTTGCCCTGTGAGCAGCAGAAGACACTCTCTCTCTGAATGCCACTCTGAATTTTCACATGCAGAGCAGCTGAGCCTCCTCCAAGCACCACTTGACTTTGCATTACACGACTTTCTCAACTGAGGGCTGGATTGTCCCTTTGGGCACAGCCCTGCTCACGTCGTGTACGCTGCCCCAGCCCAAGAGGCACTGAGATTCACACACATCTCTTTCTCTGCTTCCCCCAGGCTCCTAGGAGCAGTCATTTACTGCAGACCTATACCAGCACTCCCCTCACATCACACAGCTTCAGCTACTCTGGACAGTGAGTAGACATCTAATCTGATTATTACTCCCCGCTTGATCCAGGAAGGGAGTAAGCAGGTAAATAGGCCCACTTACTCCTACGCTCCAGGACCCAAGCTAACTTTTATAGGGGAGGAAAAAGCTCCCATGAATAGGCCTGGACATCTGAGCCAAAATCCAGCTCACATACTTTAAAACTCTAAATGCCTTCTGTAATGGGGTCGACTACTCACTACTCACTGGCGCCTCCTCTTGGCTTACCTGGGGAATTAGCTCACCATCCTCCATGCCCCATCGCTAAGTCGAGTGCCCCCTTTGCTTGCTCTGTGGCCCTTCTCTTGCTGTCAGGAGTTGCAGCTCCTCTCCTTCATGGCTTAGCCCTTCAGCCACATCACTATCGTCCTCCCTTTCTGGGGTCTCATCACCTAGTCCCAGGCAGTCTCCATATCCACTGCGCTGACTGCTCCACTCCTGCAGTGGCTGGTAGGGGAACCCAGACGTCCCCTCTACTTGTTCCTGCCCAGGAGAGTGTCATTCTCACTAACATTGCCCCTTAGCTCCCCGGCAGGTGCAGCCTATGGCTAATTGGGCTCTCTTGCCACCATAACCCCTTCAATGCCTCTCCATGCCAATGGCTCAAGTTTCACTTCCTGTGTGCTTGGGGCATCATCATCAGACTGGGTATTTCTAGGTATTATAGCAGCACTCAAAGGCCTCAGCCAGGAGTGGGGCACCATTGTGGGGGGTGAGGGGCAAACACCTAAGATGACATGGTCCCTGCCCTAAAGAAGTTACAGTGTAAGGGCAGGTCTACATTACGGTGGAGATCGACGCTGTGAGATCGATCTATCAGGGATTGATTAATTGCATCTAGTCTAGACGCGATAAATTGATCCCCGAGTGCTCTCCCGTTGACTCCTGTACTCCACCGCCGTGAGAGGTGCAGGCTGTCGACAGGGGCACAGCAGCAGTCAATTCACCGCCATAAAGACGCTGCGGTAAGTCAATCTAAGTACATTGACTTCATAAGATCGATCCCCCTTCCCCTCAGTGTAGACCAGGGCTAAGTGCCTCTGCTCAGACACAAGGGGCTGCTCATGCAGGTCTGATTACAGGACAGTGGATGAATCTAACTCAGGATGCCACAAGTAAATATAACACACATTAAGAAGAATGAGGGGAGAGATGCTGATGGTAACAGTGGTGCCACAGGCAAACTCTGGCTTAGAGTCAGCAAAGCAATTATACATGTGCTTTAAGTTAAACGAGTGCTTAAGTGCTTGGCTAAATCAGGGCTTATTTGCCCGGCCTTAATGTTTCTGAATCATTTTAGAGGTTTTATTTTAAAACATAAAGGAATGAATAGATAAATATCAGCAGTTCCCTAGTTATCCATAGAATCCTCCAACAAAAACAGGGCAGGCAAATCCTGAATTTCTTATGTAGCTAAAACAGCCAAACCTCTTTTATAGACGATACAGGATGAAAAATGGGCACAAACCCATTTTTTTCCTTTGAAGGTCACATTTTAATCAAAGCAATTTATGAACAAAATCAGTAGTTTAAGTGATTAGAACAAAGACTGAGCACATAAGATATTATCTGTATGTCCCTCCAAAAATACAGATTTCATCCCTTTATAAACATACCCGATAACTGCAATTGTTTTGCTATGCCTAAGACTATAGGTAGCTCCCAGCCAGCACTGATAATTAAATCTCTAATCTCCTCCATGGCAATGAAATATGATTTTTATAGGAGCCGTGATATGGCAACATGTCTGGTATATGTCAATGCACAGAGCTATGGAGACCCTTTCTTCATTTGGGACAGACAGTCAATATGGTCAGGTAAAATAATCTGATTGAAACCTGACATCCAGTAGATGGTTCTGTGTGCAAGCCAGCTTGACATTAATATGGTGAAAAAGTGATTTACAACACAAACGCATCAGAGTACTATCAGGCCATGTGTTATAGCTCCTCAGCATAATAATGTATTATCAGTGAAAGCTGCATACCTGGGATAAGTGGTAAGTACTGCTAACTGTCAGAGACCTGGGACAAGATGAAGCTTGCACTGAAGTTTTCTGGCTGTGTTCAGGATATTCTAGTTCATTTGGTTACTGTGCTGTGGTTTACTGTTAAACAGCTGTCGTGCTTTACTCCAGAGGTGGCTGCATTTCAGCAACAGATGAAGCAAATGTTATCTATAGGTTTGTATCAGATACTGGGTCCGACCCTACAAACATTTAAGCTCATGTTCACCTCTTAAGTGAGTAAAATGACTAGTGTCTGCATATCAGGTCCAATATTTATAAACTTACTTGGGAACCTGTAGGATGGAAATGCTGCCTAAAGATAAGTCATTATTAAGTAGATTTCATTTTTCATGTAACGCTCTTGAAGAAGCTGGTTTGCCGGCATTGTTATTAATGGAAAAAATAAAAGACAGAGAGTTTTTGCTCTGAAATGGGGCTGTATTCAAAACTCTGTATCTGAACACCTCAGATTTTGGGGAAGTTTGGACTCAGCTACATGGGTGTCCTGAGCCTCCAAATTTTGCTTCTGGATTATGGGTTGGATGGAACAGTTCAAAATATTTGTTTAAGTAATTTATTTGATATGCAGTTTTCCCTTTCTTCTTAAAAACCTTTTCCTTGAGATTTCTACCCAGAGCTTCTCTCATCTCCCCCAGATGGGTAGAGCTCCTACCTAGCAGGTATGCCAGCTGAGATTACCTCATCTCCATGTCAGTCACAGTGGGGGAGGCTCGAATGGAGTGGCAGAGGCAGAGAGGCATAATTCATCCTCTGCTCCCACCTTGTAACAGGGGAGAAATCTAATAGAGGCCGTTACTGGATGTGGCCTACTCCGCTCTCCATCCCGCCCCCATCTCTGCTGTCTGCCAACACTAAGTATTCAAACATCAACATGACCCCCAAATTATGAGATTTCAATAAAAGACATTAAGGGCGGGTCGGCAGGGTGGTGTTCTCTTTGTTTCCCTCTGGTTTCTGAACCTTTAGAGAACATATTTTGAAGCTTTCTTCCCTAACAGGAAGGGCTAGGAAATTGCAGTGTTTTGGAGTTTTTTTGAATGAAAGTTGAGGTTTTCACCTAATCACATGACTCTAAGAGCTGGAGCTTTAATAAAATCGCCCAGAATGTAAGACCCATGCTATACTCACAAGAGTGAGAGGAAGATCTAAGGCTCCATCCACACACTCAATGGTAGGGAGTACCAGATGCACAGCTCCTGCTCTCTTCACCCTCTGCCCCACGTTTCCGGTATACAGGCCCAACATTTGGGGAAAGTTAATGTAGCTATACAAGGGAATGTGGAGGAGGTGAGTCTTACTGCCCTGCACAGCTTCATTGGACCAGTCACACTCTGCCTCCTAGGACTATCCAATCACCAGCAACTCTGGGTATGAACTGGCTGAGGAAGTTTGAAATTTGATTTCCAAATTATTGCAGAAAAGCTCTGACCTCCCAATACTGCTTCAATTTACACTAATGTAAACCACCAGGGCCCGCCTGGCTCCACTGTTGTCAATGGACTTATTCTGGATTAGCACTGGGGCCACTGAGCGTAGGGTTTAGAATTTGTGTCAGCAAATGCTGTCTGCAGAGCATTAGGACTCAGGTGTGCCTGAATAGGGGGTAATGCAGAAGTGCCCGTCTTCAGGGGAGCTTCTGGAGGTTTTGGAGAAGCGCAGCACTTCCCAAAGTGCAGGAAAAGAGCATGGATGCTGAGCCGTCCTTTCTCAAGGTGTGTGTGCGTTGAGGGAGCCTGGGTAACACAGTTAACTTTGCAATCTTCTGCTCTGGGACAGGCAAGGTCTGCTGCTGGCCCCTGCCTTTGCACGAGTCTAGTATGATGAATGGGAGTGGAGCCATGTTTCAGGAAGACCTCGCTGGATGTGACATTTGAAGCTCAGGGATGCAAACTGGGGGCTGCAAGACCAAGCAAGTAACTCTGGCCTCTTGCATTTTTACTAACATTCTTTCCTACAGTCCTGCCTGCCGCGCTGGTTATGGCTAATGAACCAATGGGCACGTGGAAGAACAGATTTCTGGCGCCCTCTGCCGAACTTATGCACCCCTGGATATGCCTCCACGTTTTCAGTGAGTCTGGAGACATCACAAATCACGAGTAGCAACTCTTCATGTCACTGCGTTGGGCATGGAATTGTCCTCTGCAGCCCATGCTTTGGAGACTGCAAAATGGAACCCTGAAAAGAAGTTATTAGAAGCAACAATTCCCCAGTCTTCCTGGAAGAGAAGCAAAACCATTTATCTAACCCAGTTATTAAGAAAGAGGAACACCTGATTTACAGCCTGGATTTTTCTTATTCTACAGATGGACAGTGCAGGCCAGTAAGATTCTAGAAGTAACTAGAAAGATACATTAAACAAAAAAATCAAGCTAAGGCAATGCAAAAAGGGAGATTGTGGTGTGGATATATTGTATGGGGATGGCATTGTTTGCGTACCACAAAGAGTATAGAAATAGAGCCTCTGCCAAGTCATTTTTCTCCTTCTCCCTTAACATCAATCAACAAAATGAACTGCAACGGCTAGAATGTGAATGTGATGAGCTTAATTCCTTGGCCGTATGGGAGCTGACTGTTTAAAAAATTGATATAAACCTGCAGTGATGTAGTTACAGTGAGATTCCAAGCAGACCTGCAGTGAAAAATGCTGTCTGAATAATATACAATTACAACTGAAGGACCAAGCTTAGAAAGAAAGTGAGGAAGGTCAGGGGAGATAGTTCCTCCTGAAGTCAGTGGGATGACTCATGGAAGCAAAGGTAGTAGGGTTGACTTGTTACTAAGGCGTCAATCCCATAAATATCCCCCATGCATGTGAAATCCTGCAGAGGTAACCTATGAAGGGCTCATTGCAATGTCAGAGCAAAATTGAAGTCAATGGGGCTTCGTACAGGTACATTCCCTGCACCCATGTAATTCTCAGTGCAGGAACACAGCACAAGGCTGCATCGTAACTCGTGCCTTCATGGAGCACAATTAATTCAACTAATAAACAATGGAGATCATAGAAAGATTGTCTGCAATTGCTGAGTGCTGTAAGTGGTACTATTTGTGAGGTGATGTATTTGTTGAATCAGTCTCAGAACATCTGGATTTTTAAAAAATGTTTCACTCCTGCAATGTTTTAAAAAAATCTTTTATCAGTTTAAAGAGAAGCTGTTAATCTGAAAACGTAGATTTTTTTAAAAGGAAAAACAGGTTTTGTAAAATCAAGTAGGAACAGAAATGAAAACAGGTTTGGGTCATGAATGTTCTTCAATGAATATTCCTAACGTTTGTTCAGTATTCCCTTGCAGTTTTGGAAACTCCAACATGACTCCACTGTGCTAGTAAATCCAGTCCGGAAAGTGAAGCCATCTTCATGTATAAAGTGAAACTGACCAGTTCGTTTTCATAGATTCATAATTCCCAAGATCAGAAGGGACCCCTGTGACTATCTAGTCTGATCGCCTGTAAAACACAGGGCATGGAGCTTGGCAACAATAATTACAGGTTGAGCTAGAGCATTTGTTTTAGAAAAACTTCCAGTCTGTGTTTTAAAACTGTCAGGGATGGAGAACAGGAGCAAGGGAACCTCCCTAAAAGTGAGGGCCCACCGGTTCCTGAACCGTGACCCTACCCCATATACTGCCCCTTTCCCCAAGGCCCCCCTGCACTGCCCCTTTCCCTGGGGACATGCCTCTGCGCCACCTCTTCCCCCCAAGACCCTGCCCTCTGCTCACTTTTCTCCACCACCACCCTGCCATTGCTTTCTCTTACGGTCAGTAAAAAATGATAGGGCCATGGCCCCCTGACCGACTCTGTTCTGGTGCCCCGATGGAGAATCTACCACAGTCCTTTTTAAATTGTTCCAATGGTTAATTACCCTCACTGTTATAAATGTGTACCTAATTTCCAGTCTGAATTTGTGTAGCTTCAACTTCCAACCATTAGATCTTGTGATGTATTTGTCTGCTAGACTGGAGAGCTCATGAGCAAAAATTTGCTCCCCATCTTACTGAGTGAAGTGCAAAATTTAAAGCAATAGTTTATATCAGCAGTTCTCAAACTGTGGGTTGGGACCCCAAACTGGGTCTGGATCCCATTGTAATGGGATCGCCAGGGCTGGCTTAGACTTGATGGGGCCCAGGGCCAAAGTCAAAGCCCAAGCCTGAAGGCTTCAGCCCTGGGTGGTGGAGCTAAGGTTACTCGGCCTGGGACAGTGGGGTTTTGGCTCTCCCCCACACCCTCGAGTAACGGGGCTTGGATGGGCTCAGGCTTCAGTCCCCCTTCCTGGGCTCCTGGAATCATTTTTGTTTTCAGAAGGGAGTCGCGGTGCAGTTAAGTTTGAGAACCTCTGATTTATGTAGTGAAACATAAATGAACAGAGTTGGGAAATGGTACATCATTTTTGTCTTGAGACTATCCTTTTATAACCTTTTTTTGAAGGGTCTTTCTCTAGTAGACTGGAATCAGAGAGGTATCTGTGTTAGTTTGGAATTGCAGAAGTGACAAAGAGTCCTGTGGCACCTTAAAGACTAACTAAAGTGTTGAAGCATAAGCTTTCGTGGGCTAATGCCCACTGCATGCATCTGACGAAGTGGGCATTAGCCAACGAAAGCTTATGCTTCAATACTTTAGTTAGTCTTTAAGGTGCCACAGGACAATTTGTCACTTCTAGTAGACTGTTTATTATTTTGCTTTTTGTCACTTTTCATTATGTATTTTTTCACTCATGATTCCCGTTTTAATCATTTTCCACATGTTTGGTGGTTGAATATTACAAGACAAAAGAAAAGAAGTTATTTGGAATACCAGAGAAGTTTTCCATTTTTGCTCGTGTGACACTGAGATACTTCTGGAAGCTTGAAATGAGGAGTTGTTATTCTTTTACAGCTAAATAGCTTATTGTCCTTTAACCAAAACAAGCAGCACTTCCTTAGTACTTGGTGAAATAGCCAGACATGTCATGGGCCAGGGAAGGGTCAAAACATTACCTTTTCTTTCAAACAACATTGCCTCGACCCTGTTGTGTTCAGTGTTTTCATTTATTGCTCTTGAAGCTGAAATACATTCCAGATGTGATTTGCAAGAGCTCCCGCAAGGCCATAGCCAAGTTGAGGTGCTCTGGATGACCCCTGGTAACCCCAAGGTGTTCTATAGGGGAAGAGGCCCCATTCCCTGGAGTTGTCATTACAGATAAATTCTAACTTCTACTCCTGCTGAAAGTCTCTCATTTTTCTTTTTTTTTTGCAGGCTTCCCTGCCACCACCTGGTTTGTTTCTTAATGAGCTCACTGAAACCAAACTGGTGAACAAAGGGTTCCAGTTTCCTCGTGTCTCTCCCAGTCCTAACCTGGTCTCTGAACCCCATGCAAGGGGAGCTCTGTACTTTGCTGAACGCACCAGGGACAGATCAAACAGGAACATTAAGGATCAAGTGAAGCATTTATAGGTGCACGGGAAAGGGAGAGGTTGTTGCATTGTAGGTCCTCTTGGGGCTTCGTAAGGAATGAAAAACGAAGTTACACCATTGACACTATCATTTCTTTTCATCCTTTTAAGCTCCCTGACCTGAACGACGACACTCATTTCCATACAAATAAATGGCAGGATATTGTGCTGCTTCCGCAGTCATATTCCACCTCAGGGCATGACAACGGCATAATTGGACTCCCTAAATAGAAGCACATTAAGGGCCTGGCACTGATTGTTCAGAGCTCCTGTTAAGTCAATAGTGGGTATGAGCTCTCAGCACCTTTGAAAATCAAGCTATAAATTCCTAATCCTACAAATACGTATACAAATAACATTTCAATTAGGTTATTCATATATATAATGCTGATTACCTACATAGCTATAAGCAGGATTGAGAGCTAATATTTCAAGGGCAGCATTAATGTGAACTGAACCAAATTTTGCAATCTGGAAAAAAAATTCTGTTCTGAAATGGAATGAAATGAAAACAATTCAGTATTTCCTCCCAAAATGAAATTCTGAGGGAAAAAAATCATTTTGGGTGGATCAAAACATTTAGTTTTGATAAAATTGAAACATTTCATTCCAGTTTTGAGCCTTTTAAATTTTAAAAATATTATATGAAAACCAGCAAATTTTGTCTTGAAAAGTTGGTTTGAAACAAAAAATCAAAATGTTTCAAAGAAGGCTAAAATAGGACATTTTGATGTTACCAAAGTGCTTTGTTCTTTAAACGATATTTTTGCAAAAGTGACATTTTCCAAAACCGTTTGATTTTGACAAGAATGGCATTTTTGTAGGAGAAAAAACTGTTCAACAAACAGTTCCTAGCTAGGTCCAATGTAAGTCCATATTCTAGCTGCTCTCAGTTCAATGCACAGCCAGCTCCGCCAATTGTGCAGATTTCCTGCTACTGGCTGAAGTAATTCTTCCTGGGGTGGGAATGATAATGTGTTCATGAGTCCCACCCCAATATGTGTCTCTATGGCTCTGGCTACAGAAAACCAGCATGTCTCTGGGTTTGTGGGTTTGGGAGAACCAAATTCATTGTGGTCACTTTCTAATTTACTGCCACAGCTTCCTGAATTTTAAATGAATATTGGAGAATATTTGCAGTAAGATTTGTTAATTCTTTGTATTTGGAGTCTTTAAATCACAGCTGGACAGAAGCCTTTTTAAAAGTCATGCTCTAGTTAAACCACACATTGTGGGGCTCAGTTTTCAACTGATTGAAAGGAACAGTTGGCCTGAGTTATGCAGGAGGCCAGACTTCAATGATCGTGATGGTCCCTTCGGGCCTTAAAACTGATGAAACACTTGGTTCTAAGAATTCCGTTCATCCAACCAGGGAGCAGAACCAATAATGTGAGATTTGTCTACGCAATCAAAAGTAGCCAGTGCAGCTTGAATTTCTTGAATACTCAAAGTGACCAGCTATTGAATAAGCTACTGTCCGGCAAATAGCTCTATGGGCTGTAAAGAAGGGCCAGCCACTTGTCTTCTCTGTGCTCCAGAAGCTAGAGGAGGAAATAGAATCAAAGAGTTTAAATCCAGAAAGGATCACCAGATTACCTAGTCTTGACTTCCTGTATTTCACGCTGTACTAATGCCACCCGCACACTAACCCTGGCAATCAGAATAGACCAATGTATTACAGCGCTCAGGGCAGAGAACAGATGGGACTAAGGTACACTAACATCCAAGGCCCCTGCAATTTAAAGGAGTTAATTAAATGACCAGTAGTTACAGAATGAAAGAGATCAATGAGATCAATCATTGCACACACTAGTTGCTGTACCCTTTAAATACCGTTTATTTCCTGTTTTGAGATAATCCTGTGCCTTCCCTGCCACATCACTGAATTTTCCTCTTTGAAACCTACTTCTTTCCCCCTTATTTTGTCATGTTGAATTTCAATATAAAGGGTATATCTCTGCTGGTTTCTGAAGATATCCCAAAGAAAATGACTCTCAAGAGATGATTAGCAAACTTCACTGACACAGCGGCCAGCTGTGCGCGACTGAAGCACAGGCATTTTCTTAGAATATTTGTGTTGTTTAGTGGAAATGATAGAATCATAGATATTACAGATGGAAAAGACCCAGGAGGTTATCTAGTCTACCCCCCGGCTGCTGCAG
The DNA here is from genome assembly GCA_007922305.1 of Dermatemys mawii. Classification (NCBI taxonomy): domain Eukaryota; kingdom Metazoa; phylum Chordata; order Testudines; family Dermatemydidae; genus Dermatemys; species Dermatemys mawii. Next base: position 37,652,621 of record ML677352.1, on the reverse strand, counting down.
GATTGCTCCGTACAATACATTCCTGAGTCTTCTGTCCAGACTAGCTTGAAATGACCCATGAAACTGGGGGCCAGGGACTGCCACGGCTTCCTATGAGTGAAAAATAGCTTTACATCTCTGAAGAGTTTAAAGCTGCTGTCCAGCAATGGCAACAAAAATGTACCGAGTGTGCATAGGGGAAGGAAATTCCCTGTAGCTAAGCTTCATTTCAGCACATGGTATTAGAATACGTGTAACCCATTATGATAAACCTTTTGCTGGAAACTGCCTAACCTATGCACTATAAAGACCTAATTAAAGGATTCTTTAAAAAGCAAAGGTACCAGCCACTATCAAGGAAAGGAAAATGAGAGGCTGCTTTGTATAATACTCCCTTCCATCTTTATCCCCCAAGGGTGTCTGTGGCAACAGCCTGTCCCACTGTTGTTGCTAAGAGCTTTATTTTAATTACAGGCCCATCCAGCATAAGAATGATTCCCCAGGCCCTTGCAAAATACACCAACTGTACTTAGGTTTCCTAGTATATGCAATTGTTGGTTCTTTCGTCGGGTCAGACTGGACTGACCTTAAGGATAAGATTTCAGTTAATACGATAGTTACAACAGGCAGGAACCTGAATTCAACTGTGGCCTTGTGGTCACAGGTCACGGCAGTCGGAATATAGAGTAAAGATGATGCACTGAGTTCAAGAGGACGGGAGATAGTAAAATTTCCATAAGGAAGCCCACTTGATTACGTTTTTCATTATGAAAGCAACTCCTACTGGAAATTTCCTTTCCTCACATTGCTTGAGCTCCCCCTACACCGTTCGCTTTTGCCATCTTCTGCCTGGGGAAGGCTGTCACCTTCCATGTGTCTCCTTTTGTAACATGTTCAGGGAGACCAGCTAGCAGTTTTACTTCCCACTGGATATTCAGAGGGCAGCCTTGTTGTCCCTCTCCTGTCTGTTGTTTCCCAGGAGGACCAATCAGCTCCTCAGGAAGTTCCAAAAGGGATGGAAGGTTCAGAAAGCCACCCTTGTAGTCAGTAAGAGAGGAAACAGAGGCCAGACACCCAAACGGTGGGGTACTCTGGTGCTGGAACTATTTCTTGAGGGACTCCCTGAGAATATACAGGTGTAGCTTAGACAGCATTAACCCATCACTTTGGATGCAGCAGTAAAATTGATGGAGGAGCTTGTAGAGGCGAGGGCTGGATTAACTTTCTTCTGGGCCCGGAGCTATTCGATTTTATGGGGCCCCTGCATACAAGATTGTTTCCTAATTTAAAACATAATGATCACAATTATGGCATCAAGGCTATTAATGCTAGACAAAAGTTGCCTTTTAATTAACATAAAGCCATTCTGTGGTTGCATTTCAGTCTTAAAACATGTGGAATATAGTTAAATTAATTCAAAAAAAGCCTACTTCTTACCTTAGAACAGCTGTTCTATTAGTTTCTTTTGGGGAGGGAGTTTGGGTGCAGAAGAGGGCTCCAGGCTGGGACAGAGTGTTGGGGTGCACAAGAGGGTGAAGGATATGGGCTCTGGGAGGGAGTTTGGGTGCAGGAGGGAATTCTGGCCTGGGACAGGGAGATGGGGTGCAGGAGTGGGGGTGCGAGGTATAGGTGCAAGCCAGAGGGCGCTTACCACAGGCAGTTGTGGTCTCTGAACCACCCTTGTTCCCTCCCCACACCCTGCCAGAGGCCACAGAGACATGCTAGCTGCTGGCTGCTTCCAGGAGCAGCATGGGGCCATCGCATGGAGGCAGCCTGCCTGAGCCTGCTGCGCTGGGTTCCCCCCTTAGCCTGGGGCTCTGGGCTGCAGCTCCCAAAGCCCCTGCATTAATCCAGTCCTGGTGGAGTTAGCCTTCCCCAGGCAAGAGGGCCAACACTATAGAGGACCAGAAATGGGGAGGAAGTTTGTGGAACCCACAGCTGTCAAGGCCATGGAGCTGAAGAGGGAAGAGCCTAGAAGAGCTCCTGCTGGGGCATGAGACATTTCTAGTGCAGGCATAAGGGATGCATGATAAAAGACTGCCCATACGTGGAATTGGTGTTGCTAAATTTTTTAGGCTGGGTTGGGACTGCAGGGGAGGACAAAGGAAAGAAATTGTCCACCATTCCACTGATTGTGGGCAGGAACGGCCAAAGGGGCTTGGTAGACATGGCCTCCACTTGCTCCCTGATCTGGAGGAGATTGGTGAAACCTCACTGGCTGGTTCCAGGGGCAAGTGTGAGAACAGAGTAGGTCCCTGGGGATAAAAAGTGCTGTCCTGTTGCAAAGGTAACTCTGGAGGTTTGTAGGGGGTTCAATTGTAAGAAAGTTAGGAATGAGCAGATTGGGGAATGGGCAGGTTGTCCCAACCTGTTGTGTTGTTGAGCACCTACTGGAACCTCTTCCTATTAGGAAAATAACATGGGGTTGAGGGCTCTGGCGGGGAAACATAAAAACCCAGAGGGAGGAATTAGAGCCTGAAAGGAAGGAAAAAAACAAAACCAATGTGGACAGATTTAGAAACCCCTAGACAACAGAGCCTGTGTCAGGTGAGAGAGGAGGAAAAAGAGAGTTCTCCAAGAAATTGATGGGAAGGGGTTAGGAACAATGGAGAAAGACAACCTGAACTCCTCAGTGGAGGTGGAAGGATCCATTCTACAGAGCCCATTCACCCACCACCACAGTGCCAAGGAGAAGAAGACCAGGCAAGGTTTGGAAGGTTTGAAGAGCCTGGAGTAATCAAGGGGAGGAGGGGCATGCCCTGGATCCACCAGCAACTGCAAAGGGGGAGAATGGGGAGAGGAATCCTCCAGGGTGCCCAAGGTGCAGCAACTTTTGGCGCTATGGGAGGTGTCCTCTCCTCAACAAGTGGAATGTCTATGGGTGAAATATGAGTGGGTACCCCGGGAATGACTGGGACACCAATGCAGGGTGGCACCTTCAGTACATGAGGGAGATTATGGGGAAAGAAAAACTGGAGTGTCAGGTAAGTGGGGGAGGTGCGGGGCAAAGGCGGGTGAGCCAGCGCTCGGCTGACTGCAACTCCAGTTAGTTGTTCTGGAGCACAGCTGACTGTGATAACTGCTCCCAGTCGACAGATTGGGTTGGGCTGGGGAGAGTTAACAGGCTAATTAACAAATGGATTTCTTCAAGAACAATAGGAGAGAATTTGGGGGACTATACATATATATTTTCAAAATTGCTTTTTCAGACCTTGGCCTCTTTATAGATGTGTGCAAAATTGCACATAAATGCCCCTGTTCATTAGAGGCGCAAACAGTTTGCATGCTCTTCCAAGGGCCTCACACCTGCATGCACACAAATGTTAGACTTTGCACCCTGAAAGTCAGTTGCACACCCAGCTGTTAGACCACTGACAGTGTGACAGCAAGGGTTTGATTTTTTAAAGCAGTGCTACTCAAAGTGGTGGTCCGCGGACCGGTGCCAGTCCACGAGCCATCGCTGCCGGTCTGTGGCTAATCTTCAGGAAAGAAAGAAAGAATAGTATAATTTAAAAATCACATTGGAATTCCACCAAGAATAATTCAGTCAATAAAGTCAACAATATTAAATAATACTATGTTTGCAGAAGCACATATTGTAATATTGATAATTATGCCATAGCACTATAGCATGTTTTGCATGAGATGTGCGAGCATGTGCTTTGCATATAAAGACCCCGCCCCACCAACAGTTATGGTACCAGTCCCTGGCACATTGGAAAAAAATTGCCGGTCCACCACATCAGATAGTTTGAGAAGCACTGTTTTAAAGTACACACACAGTTGGTTACAGCTGTCTTATGTGGCTGCTTGTAAGTAAGTGCATGAACACAAATGAGGAAGAAGTTAGGGGTTAAATTTTCAGATTACAGGCTTATTAACACATTTGAGGCCAATTTATTTACTCACAGTTCCCCATGATAACAACGGGAGCCATCTGTCTACGGCCCAAGACAGAATCTTAGTGCTTATTAATTTTGCATATCCAGTGGAGATAGTGATGTACTCTGTAGAAAAGTCCCTTGGTGTGGGGGAAGAATTATGACAGCATATACAAAGACATTTTTTCTTTCCATTTGCAGAAGAATACTAAGGCTTGGTTGAAAGATACTAGCAAAATATCTCTGTCACTCAAGTTATAACTGCCTTCTTTACCGCAACACTCAGTCTTGGGCCTTTATCTATCTTGGCTGGTTCTATCACTCTTTTAAAGTTGGTTTGCAAAGGAAATTGCTCTTTCTGGGATAAGGGTGATACACAGCATGAAGGTCAGTTTTTCTGTATGTCTTCTGGTCTAGTTTAAAGGATAATAACGCCTTGAGTTTCTTTAGTAAAATAGCATTTCAAAGATCATACATGTTCTTTCTGTCTATCCAGGTATTTGTATGGCCCTGATCACCCTAATATCTGATCTACTTTATGTTGTTGCAATAGGCATATTTGTGGGATTGAGGATTACTCACTGAAAGATTGCAGGTTAAAATGGTGAAAACTGGATTTTTGATTCAACAACAATTTTCAAGAACAAGTTTCTGGTTTTGTCAAAACTTTTGAGATTTTGCTGGAAAAATGAAATGGGAGGATACAGCGTGACAACTGAAAACCAACAATTATTTTTGATGGAAATACCTAAAAAAATTTGACACAAACGTTTTTGATGGAAAAAGAAAAAATAGGTAGGAAAAAAAATCACAGGAAAATAAAATGATTTCCAAGCAGCCTAACTGAAGAGTGACTTTGTACCTGCCCCAACCTCCTGAAATATATTGTTGATGGAAGAATACATGAGAAGGGATTTAGGTGCCTCAAAGATATGGTGATGATATATGAAGCCTTTCCTCAACATGGATTTCTCAAGAAGAAATCTTGTCAAACCAACCTAATGTCTTTCTTCGACAGAGTAACAAGCCTTGGGGATTGGGGTGAAGCAGGAGATGAGATGACTTTTGTAAGGCTCTTAAAATGATCTCACATGAATGTCTCATAGGACTTGTCTTCACTAGAGCCGGGAGAGATCGATCTTATGGCGATTGATTTATCGCATCTCGTCAAGACGCGATAAATCGATTGCCAGCAGCGCCCCCGTCGACTCCATAACTCCAGCTCGCCAAAAGGCGCAAGCTGGAGTTGACGGGGGAGCGCGCCGCCAACTGCCGCCACCGTGAGGACGGCAGGTAAATTGGGTGTAGATACGCAGACTTCAGCTACGTTATTAACGTAGCTGAAATTGCGTATCTACAGTTGATCCCCCGCGCTAGTGAAGACCAGCCCATAAACAAACAAGGCAAATTTAGCCTAGATAAACGTACGGTAAGGTAGGTACACAACTGATTGGAGCACCATACTCAAAGGCCTGGTCTTCACTAGGGGGCGGGGATCGACTGCAGATACGCAACTTCAGCTACGTGAATCACGTAGCTAAAGTTTGCGTATCTGCAGCCAACTTACCTGCTGTCCTCACGGCGGCGGCAGTTGGCGGTGCGCTCCCCCGTCGACTCCAGCTTACACCTCTGGTCCAGCTGGAGTTACGGAGTCGATGGGGGCAGCGCTGGTGATTGATTTCTTGCGTCTTGACGAGACGCGATAAATCGATTGCCATAAGATCGATCTCTTCCTGCTGTAGTGAAGACAAGCCCAAAGTGTAGTTAGGAGTGGTTCACAGTTAAGCTGAAAGGGCTTACATATCGAAGGATCTGTCCTGGGTCTGGCTTTATTCAATATCTTCATTAATGATTTTGATAATGACATAGAAAGTACCCTTATAAAGTTTGCAGATGATACTGAGCTGTGAGGGATTGCAAGTGCTTTGGAGTACAGCATTAGAATTCAAAATTATCTTGACAAACTTAAGAAATGGTTTGAAATAAACAGGATGAAATTCAATAAGGACAAATGCAAAATTCTGTGCTCAGTACTACACTCAGGAAGGAGTAATCAATTGTACAAATACAAAATCAGAAATGACTGCCGAGGAAAGAGGATTGCAGAAAAGGGTCTGTGGGTTATAGTGGATTGCAAACCAAATATGAGTCAACAATGTAATATTGCTGCAAAAAAAGCAAACATCATTCTGAGATGTATTAGCAGGAGTGTTATAAGCAAGACACAGGAAGTAATTCTTCCACTTTACTCAGCACTGATAAGGCCTCAGCTGGAGTACTGTGTCCATTTCTGGGCACCACTTTTTGGGTAAGACATGGACATACTGCAGAAAATCCAGAGGAGAGCAACAAAAATGATTGAAGGTCTAGAAAACATGGCCTATGAGGAAAGATTGAAAAAAAAGTGTTTGGTCTGGAGAAGTGAAGTGAAGCATGTGTGTGTGTATGTGATAACAGTCTTCAAGGACATGAAAGATTGTTATAAAGAGCAGGCTGATAAGTTGTTCTCCTTAACCACTGAGGACAGGAGAAGAGGTAATGGGCTTAAATTGCAGCAAGGGATATTCAAGTTGTTAGATATTAGGAAAAACTTCCTAACTGTCAGGGTGGTTAAACACTAGAACAAATTACCTAGGGAAGGTGTGGAATCTCCATCATTGGAGGCCTTTAAGAACTGGTTAGACAAACACCTGTCAGGGATGGTCTAAATAATACTTAGCCCTGCCCCAGTATTGGGGATTGGCTAGGAAGCACTATCAAGGTCCCTTCCAGTCCTACATTTCTGTGATCTCCAGGTCACCAGTTTGAATCTAGCCCAAACTGGAAGAAATTGAAAGTTATTCAATGACTTGCAAAGTAAAGTGACTTGTAAAGTAAGATGGCCTTAAACCAGTTCCCAGTAGACAGGTGTTCATGTTACAACAGAAGCACCAAAAGCATTTTTGCTGGCAATCTCTGCAAAAGTCAAGGATTAAATGAGCCGGGCAGTTTGTACTCTACTCTCACCAGAGAGGTAGTCCTTCCAGCCCAGAGTTGCACCTCCTTTCCCAGTATTGTGTCAGGGAAGCTCATTCTGGGGATAAACAGTGGACTTCGGTCTTCAGAACTGTCTATATTCACTGTCAGAGAAAATATTCTCCTTTGTATTGTATATACATCTGGTGATCTCAAAGATCAAAGTCTGTAGTGCAAACAGTAAGAGTAGATTGTGAATGGAAGGTAAAAAGCTTGAAAAATTACGAGCATCATCATATCTGATATTTTTTGGTTTAAAGTATCATATGCATTAAAATTCTTGTTATTAGTGTCATTTATTTTGACAGCAGCCCTGATGGCAATTGCTTCCTTTAAAATTCCCCTTTCCCCATGAAATTGCTTTAATCTCCTCTCAATTAAATTGTATTCATCTGTTGTAAATTGTTATTAAATTTTTTTTCTCTTTCATAATTTGTGTTAAATTCAGAGACACCATTGTTTAATGCGCTAACTTACAGTTTAAAGAATGAGTTAAAATCCTACCATAGAACACAAGTCCAGAAAAGTTGTCTGGTCATGCCTTAGATCCCAACGCTTCAAGCATGCATGTGCTTAGCTTTCAGCACACCAATTGGCCTACTGAAGTTAATGAAATTAATCTGTGTAAAAAGCTACGAGCATATTTAAGTTCTTGCATGGCCCGCACCTCTCTCTTTACCTGGGTGCATCACCAGACTGCCAAACAATTAGGGATGATCAGCTGGTCCCTTCTGAATGGTGAGCAAGGAATGTAATAGCCAGGGAGTTAAAGGGGAAAACTAAGGTATATTGGAAAGGCAATGTGAGAAAATTTCACTCTAAGTGCATTTTCAAAGCAGTAAATTCACCGAGAAATGAAAAAATAAACACAGCGGCAGGGGGGAGCTGAATTTTGGAGCTGCTGTGTGTTGCATGGGGAAGCGTGTGTCAGAAATTAAGACAATGGGAAATCAATCCTAAGTGCAAAGTTCTATGGAGACTGTCAGAGGCAATGGAGAACCTACCTTGCCTACTGCCTCCTTGGGATCTGCTACGTGAGAACTGATGTCCTGCCTGCTCTCTGAATGACAGATGTGATGCTCGCAAGAAACTCTGGGTTATGTCAGGCAGCTGCAACGGCACTTGTGTAAGCTTGTTAGAGTGTAACAGTAAAGCTTCTTCCAGGCTTCATAGGCTTCCGATAGCAGCAGCAGGAGGCACGTTCCAGGCAGCTGATTGCATTTATCAAATTCATATTTTCATTTTTTTTTAAAGAAATCAAGGCCTGGGAGCCATACAATGGACATGTTCCAGCCCAGGCTCCTGTGAGCATAAAGAAATGTGTGCTGTGGGCTGCAGCAGGGACACGCTTTCTCTATGTGAGCCAGCAGAACAAACAGCAGAGCCCTCCACCGGGGCTGATTGTTGACATGTTTATGATGATGAAGTGGGGGGGAAAAACTCTCCAAGGGGATGCTAGACATGAAGAAGGAAAGTGTGGCACTACCGGAGGGCCTATATAATGCTAAATATTATAGGAAACAGCAGTTTCTTCTTATGTGTGACCTTTTCACTAAGGAGTTAAGAGGGTCTCTACCCTACCATACATCACACATTCCCCACTTGCAGAGGCAGGTTTAACAACAACAACAACCCAGCAGGCGCCAGTAGTGTGGAGTCACTGAGCTGAAGTTCCAGGGACCCCAGCCATAATTTATAGCCTTGCTTGGTAAGTGTGAAAGACACGGTACTGTGTGCCTGAAAATCCTGCCCAGAGGACAGTTAATAAAAGCCAAGTGGGTCTTGAAATACCCATCCAATCAGGGTTTGCCAAACTGCCTGTGGTCATGGTCTAAAGTACTCCTTAACCATGTGTGTACCTGTGCTGTGGATGTTGTTTGGTTGGGTACCTGATCTAATGCCCTCAGTGAAACCTCCTGTTTAGAACTTGAAGGAGAAAAAAGGATGAATGAGGTTTGATGATCTCCTAACAAGGACTCCTCCCCCTCTTGGAAAGACTCATCTTTCTTCCATGTGAAACACCCTTCCTGCATCTCTCCATCTTGTTAACTCTCTAGACCAAATTTTTCCCTGGAATAAACAAACACAGTTCCCACTGACTTCGGTAGCAGCCTGTCTAGGTGACATGTACCACATGGCCCATGTTCCCAGTAGTTCATCTGGATCTGAATATGGATTTCCATCTCGGCTATATTCCGCCATGGTCTCCTAGCTGCACAGCTGATGGTCACCTGAAGACATATCCCTAAAGCAAACTGTCTATTTTGGCAAAGAATCCTGTGGCACCTTAAAGACTTACAAAAGTATTGAAGTATAAGCTTTCGTGGGCTAATACCCACTTTGTTGGATGCATCCGATGAAGTGGGTCTTAGCCCCAGAAAGCTTATGCTTCAATAGTTTTGTTAGTCTTTAAGGTGCCACAGGACTCTTTGTCACTTCTGCAGCTCCAGACTAACACGGCTACCTCTCTGATTCCTGTCTATTGTGGATTTCCAAATGTAACTTGGGGGCCATTGTTGCACCCTGATGATGGGAGGTGAGCAGAACAAAAACCCAAACCCTCTAGAGCAAAAAGAGCAATGTCCCATTCATTCATTACCAGAAACCAATTAACTGGCAGATTTTAGAAAAATGAAACAAACTACAACCACCTAAATCTCCTTTGGTGAGTTTCCCAATAGAGTACTATTCTAAGGCTTTAACTAGCCTTGAATTCAGTTCTTCAGTTTGCCCAGCTTCATGCCAGCTGATTTAGAATTAAATTGACATATGTGATAAACTTTCTGCTGACTCCCTGTTATCTTTTGTCAACTCCTGCTGATGGGTACAGAGGTCACACTGTCTTTAAGGCAGTAGGGCTTTGATCCTGGAAGAAAAGGACCCATTTTTCCTTAGACAGTATTCCAGTATCTTAACCTAGAGCAAGATTCCTTCTTGGCCTTTTAGATCTATTAGGTGGAGGATGATGGCTCTGCCTGGGTCTGGATTCCGTCACTACCTCCTTTGGATTAGTATGTAAAGTCTTTCCAGGATTAGAAGGGTAAAGACTAGAGGTTAAATGAATTTTTTTTGTCTGAAACTTATTTTGATGAAAAATGCAAATTTGTCAACACCGAAACTTGTAGTGACTTTGGGTGGATATCAATGAATTGTGCATTTCAGAAAATTAAAATTTAAATGACTAAATAAATAGTCAGTGTTTCATTTTCATATTTTCAAAGCAAAATGTCTTAATTTCTTGGTTTGAAATGACTTTTTGTTTCAAAATGCCCTTTAATTTCACGTAAAAACAATAAAAAATGTTTAAAATGGTCAAAATTGAAATGAAACATTTCAGTTTTGTCAACACTAAACATGTTTGTCTGGACCACAACAATATTTTCAGATTCTTTGAAATTGCCAGCAAATGGAAAATCTGCATTATTCATCTGGCTCTAGAAATAACAGATACTTTTCCTAAGGAGATATTAGAGCTGGTTGAAATTTTTATGTAGATATGTGTTTTTAATAGAAACCTTTGTTTTTGAATAACAGAATGGAAATTTTTCTGTCATTGAAATTCTTCAGGTTTTTGTCAAACACTGAATTCCACCCCCCTTCCCCAGTTACAGATTTGGTGGTTTTGATGAAAACACACAAAAAAAAGTGAACGAAAAATTACTATTACTATTATAAATTGTTATACTAAAGGCCTCATGTAGAGCTCTAATGATCCATGTGAACTTGGCTGGCACTTCAACCTACTCCACCATGTTACTTTTCTCCTTTTAGTAAGGGGGTGTTAGCCTGAGTTTCTTGGCAAAACTACTTTGTAAGTAAGGCAGCGTTTTAGTCATGGATACTTTTAGTAAAAGTCATGGACAGGTCACAGGCAGTAAACAAAAATTCATAGTCCAAGACCTGCCCATCACTTCTACTATATATCCCAGACTAACTCTTGGCTGCCCTAGGGTAGGGCGCACTGTGGGTAGGGTAACATAGGGGGTGCTGTTGCTGGGGCCTGCTGCTGCTGCAAGGGATGGTGTGGTGGTCTGATACTGCCCTAGCAGTGGTCAGTGTGGCTGGCCCAGGGGCTGCCCAAGCTGCTCAAGCAACCCTGGGCTAGACACACTGGCCGCTGCAGAATTCATGGAGGTCCCAGAAAGTCACAGAATCCGTGACTTCCATGGCCTCCGTGACAAACTTGGAGCCATACGTATAAGTAACCAAATTAGTCTCATCTAAACTTCCCCTGTTGTTTCATCTGGATACGCTAGTCTTCATTTCCTGACTCAAGTTGGTATTTAGTCTTGCTGCATGCTGTCCAATGGTTCCCATTTTCAGGTGGCTGAATGTTAGTGGTGAGTGAAGAGATTGCATTGTGTCAGTTATCCTAATAAAGTGCTAAATTCTACTCTTGGGTGAGCAGGTGTAAGTTAGGGGGGAGAATTCAATCCAAAGGGTTTTTTTTATGGGCTTTGGTGTCCCTTGGGAAGAACACTATTTCAGCTACTGCTATATTATATTGTGCGTGAGGTGGTTTGTAAAAAGAAGGATGGTTTCCAACTGGAAAATCCACTCCATTTACAGCCTTGTTGGCCTCAACTCCACTTTAATATGCTTTGTATTTCTGTCCTTCCCATTGCTCTTTAACAAGCATCTTTTCTTTCTTTCTCCTCCTCCAGGGCAGTGACTCTTTTCTATCCTTTGAGCATTTAGCAGGTGGGCCTTGTGGCTGCCTCGTCTTTGAATCTGCAGTATAAGCATCTTTGCTCAAGTTTTAAAATTCAGAGAAGGTCCCAGGAGGAGGACGGCAATTTCTTTTTCGTTTGTAGCCTGAAGCAAATGTATTTGATTATTTTAATGTGTGGAGCTGAGCTGCAACAGATTTTCCATGCAGAAGCATTGCACTGAAACGCAACAGGATGATAAGTTAGCCTCAGCTTTCCTCAGCATGCAGGAAAAATCTTCAATTCCTCCCAGTTTAGTATCATCTAGGAGTTTAAATAGCATACTCTACATCACCTCTTCCACACCATTAACGGAGATGTTGAATATGAACAGATCTAGCAGTGGTTGCTGGGGGACCCTAGTAATACCCTGCCCGTTTTTGAAGCTGCTAAGTACTTACTATCCTTTGATTGTAGTCCATCAACCAGTTTTAAATCCTTGTACTAATGCTCATCATATGCAAGTCAGTCTGAATTCATTTTTCAAGTAAGTCATTGCATAAAAAGCACAGACACATTATTATAATTTGCTTCATCTCCATTAGGAACATGATTCTACGGGTACTGAATGCCTCTAGGGAAGAGGGGAAGGGTGCACAACGTATTTTAGTATCAGGCTGCAAATTTGTAAATCAATCAAAAACTATGTTCCAGTGTCTCTGTCATGAGCTGTTCTTCCTGTGCCCCCAATGCTGCTCCTGGGTCTATTACTCTGATGTTTCAAGTTTCATATCTGACCTGCTATAAAAAAATCACCAAAACATTCTTTGCAGGAAAACTGACAAACAAAAGCCAGCGAGTATCTGATCGAATTGGAAAATACATAAGTCTGTGAATAACTGTCGGCAATGGTAGGGCTAACATTTAATGGAGAACATATTTATTATCAGATCCGATCCACATAAACCAATTTGAAACAGATGTGACTGTTACTGGTATTAATAAAGTGGGCAAACTCCAAGGTTCCTGAAGGTATAGCTTCCAAGGGGGAGAGGGCACATCTTTGCTATGGCTCTATCACATGGATTTAATGTTCAAAGATCATGTTTTTACATTATTCCTTGTTTTGTGCTCCTTGGTGGTGTTGAAGAGTCCAGCATGCTGATATGGAATTAGCAGTGGCAAATTGGAGGGGGCCAGATCTGACTTTGGAAGTAGAGCTGGTTGGAAAATGAGATTCCATCCCTGGGGAAATTCTGAGATTTCGCAATGTTGTTTTGGCCCCACTTAGGATGAACAGTCAAAATAGGGGAAGTTTTCACAAAATGAAATATACCAACATAACGTTTGGTTTAGTACGGCATTGTGGGGGTGCATGGTGTGTGTTATATTAAAAATAAATTTCCCCTTTCCTGAGTCCCAGTCTGTTTGTCCAAGTCCCAATTCCCCATCACAGTTTCTTTCTCTTTCTCCCCTTCTCCTATTCTACTCCCAATCTATGCCTTTCACTCCCCACTGCTTTGGCTCTTGTCCCCTCTAAAATGCAGAGCTATCTTTGCCCATGTAGCTTCCCTAACACACATCTTCACTCTACTCACCAGTTGTTGAAATGTACAAGTTCTTCACCTCCTTTTACAACCCTTTACATTCTCACCCACAAGATTCCATCTAAAGGATCAACATTAAAAACAAGGTTACCCACACCACCTTTTTTTCCTGTATTGGCACATGCACCATGTACGAACTGTACATTTTCTTAAATATTTTGCTCAGTTTGGGTCCCCCAAAGATTTAGTGCCACCTGCTTGAAACTCAACAGACTGAGACCATTTAGACCAGCAGTTCATCAATAGTTTGATCTCTGCCCCTGGGGATAAAAAACCCACCTAGAAACTTCTTTTTTTAAATGGCTATTTTATTTTCAGGATTTACATCTCTGGAACCCCATGCTCAAGTATCTCCAAATTTAGGTCACTAACACTTCAATGAATCCTTCTGAGGCAAAACCAAATTACAAAGAAATCCAATGAAGCATGTAGATTTTAGAAGACTTAGCAGACCTTTAGACCTTTAAACAGATATCTTGGTACAACCATAATTATAGTGGTGCACCCGTGCCACTATTATACTTTGGAATGGGAAAGCACAAATGTTCAGCAGTGTGCATCTCCTGTCCAGGAGTGTGTGAGCCACTTACACACACTAGTACAACCAGGGACAGCTATCAGTGAGCCTGGTGCCCACCCTAGTGGGCAGGGCTGGAGGCGGTAACCATCCTAGTGGGCAGGGCTGAAGGCGGTACCTGTCCTAGTGGGCGGGGCTGGGGGTGGTACCCATCCTAGTGGGTGGGGCTGGGGGCAGTACCCATCCTAGTGGGCAGGGCTGGAGGTGGTACCCATCCTAGTGGATGGGGCTGAAGGCGGTAGAGCCACACTGGAGGAGCTGCCGGTGCAGGGCACTGGCTCCTGAGAGTGGCAGCCCTCCAGGCTGCTGCTTTTGCCGCTGTGGTTCCTGGTAGAGCTCTGCAGATACTGATTTATATTCACGCAGGGCTTTATTCTTTGGCCCCTCTCCCCCAAGACCCTCCTTCCCCACCCACTGCTCACTCCTTTTTGCTCCTCCCCCAAGACTCCCCACCCACCAAGGACTGAAAGGCGTGAGCAGCAGGTGGGGGCCCTTGGGGGAAGGGGAGGAGCAGGGACGGTAAGGGAGGGCGAGAGCGGGGTCTTGAGGGAGGAGGCGGAGCAGGGGCAGGAAAAGGAGCAGTGCAAGTGGGGTCCCAGGACGGAGCACCGCTGGGGCCCCGAGGGTGGAGCGCAGGTAGGGCCATGGCCCAAACACCCTTTTGGCGGCATCCCTCTAAAGGCAGCGGGCCAGCGCTCCTCCAAAGACAGGTGCACCGCGGCCTGTTTGGGAAGTCTTAGCCTCCCACTGGCCTATCATACCCATCGCCCATGCATTTGTGTATGTATTTATATGCCCCCCCCCCCCCAGCATCACTGCATCTGAGCACCCATACGGGTGCATTGGTGGCATAGCAGGCAGCTTCTGACTTGGTGGCCTGCTCAGACAGGATGGGCATGGATCATATTAGCCCTGGCTGGTGCTCAGCCTGCCAGTCTTTTCCATTTCCTTGCAGGGCTGGTGGCCTTTATTAGGGCTCCTACATAGTCCCGTGGCGCTGCTCCATCAAGAGTCTCAATAACGTTTAAACCCTCGATTACCACAACCCCCGCTGCAACCAGGAAACTACATCAAGTTGAGTCATCATATTGTTTGAATTACACCAATATGAAAATACTTGAAAGCCACAGGGAGCCAGCATTTTCCCTTATATATAAAATAGGGTTATGGCCATATTAAAAAAAACTTTAAAAGTATACAGTGGAACTTAGAGCTTACACATTACTAAAAGAAATGAGCATGAAAATAATTACATTTCAAATTAGGTCTCTACACATTCTGCTCCTCAGTTTTCATTTGCCCCTCAGCTGCTATTTGTCGTTATGTTTTGGAACAGGCGGGGAAGCTGAGAGAAAATGAATGATTGTAAATGAATTATTTTAAATGAAAATGTAAATGAATTATTTTAATCCTAGAGACAGGCCCAAACTAAAATCCAGACCTGAAAATCCCCAGACATTGCCGGGGGGGCAGGGTTTGAACTAGTATTTGGAGGCAAAGTTTGTGTGGTCTCGCTTTCTTTGGGATCCGACTGTGATCTGCGACTGTGGTGGGCATGGACGGCTTGGTTCAGAAAGGGCTGGGGAGGTGATAGGGCTGTGCAGAATGGGCATCCCCAGTGTGGGAGATACTCCCAGTGTGTGCCTACTCCCTTGGGACAGGGCAGGACAGCCCCACGGAACCCTAGATGCTGGTTTGGTGCAAATCCCACAACTAATGTGCTGGACTCAAACCCTGACTTAATGCACTGTGCCAGCTGTGTCCTCAGTCCCGCCCCTGCTTTGGAGAATTTGGCAACAGGGAGGCCTGCTGTGTCTACTGTTGTTCTATATCCCAGGTGTCCAAATTATGGACAGGGCTGATTCCCGTTCCCATTGAAGCCAAAGGCAAAACTCCCACTGACTTCGGGAGGGCAGGATTGGGCACATCATTGTCATGCACAAATCACTTAGGGCTGCCATGGCCTTACCTCTAAGCAGCATACTGCCTTCGTCAAAGGGAAACCAAACGAGGACTCGCCTTGCAGAAATGTGTCTAGGAAGGGCATTATGAATGACCCGAGATTGCAAATGATAATGTGAGCAAACTATCACCAAAATCTCCTGCTTGACACAGAGCTGTTTCTCTGACAAAACTGCGAGTGTGTTCAGAAAAAATCCATTCCATATCCCTAGGACCTTATAAGCTTAGTGGGATGGCAATAACAGGAATACAATGACGTAGATGTGATATGAGTGAACTTGTAACAAAGCCCAAAGCTCAGCTGGGGTCAGAGAGACATGCTAAAAAAAAAACCCAAATACCAAACCTGGCTTTGATGCAGAGTAATGCTGCTGAGACACCGACCAACAGAGCAGAACAAAGCTGGCATACTCTAAAGTCCCAGGAGACAGCTCCATTCAGCTTACCTTAGCAATTGAATGAGAATGAACTGGAGGAGTCCAGATAAAGCACCCACAAGAGTGGTTCAGGACCTTGTGAGAGGCCTTTATTATGTTTCTGCAAGGCTTACCACACACAATTGATGCAGTATTTATGCCAGACTTGACACAAAACTTAAACCTGCATTGCTTACCCAGGCAAAACTCCCATTGCCTTCCAGGCCAAGACTGAGCCCCACAGGGAAGGAAAGGCGGCATAAGTTTCCTTTCCTTGGTGTTAATAATGTGTGGTCTCGAAAAGCAAAGCCTGGGAACTATTAAAAGCATTGCTCACTGCAATGCCCGGAGGATTGAGAGAGCTCAGTGTTTGACTATAACAAAACCAGCAGTGATTAACAGAATTATACAACCTCTTACATACTATTAGTAGTGGTAGAATCATAGAAGATTAGGGTTGGAAGAAACCTCAGGAAGTCACCTAGTGCAACCCCCTGCTCAAACCAAGACCAACACCAACTAAATCATCCAAGCCAGGGCTTTGTCAAGCCTGACCTTAAAAACCTCTAGGGATGGAGATTCCAGCACCTCTCCTAGGGAACCCATTCCAATGCTTCACCACCCTTCTAGTGAAATAGATTTACCTAATATCCAACCTAGACCCCCCCTACTGCAACTTAAGACCATTTCTTCTTTTTCTGTCATCTTCCACCACTGAGGACAGCCTAGCTTCATCCTCTTTGGAACCCCCCTTCAGGTAGTTGAAGGCTGCTATCAAATCCCCCCTCACTCTTCTCATCTGCAGACTAAATCAATTTCCTCAGCCACTCCTCAAAAGACATGTGCCCCACCCTCTAACTGTTTTCACTGCCCTCCACTGGACTCCTTCCAATTTGGGGGCACAACTGGACGCAGTACTCCAGATGTGGCCTCACCAGTGCCAAACAGAGGAGAATAATCACTTTCCTTGATCTGCTGGCAGTGCTCCTACTAATACACCCCAATATGCCCTTAGCCCTTTTGGCAACAAGGACACACTGTTGACATATCCAGCTGCTCATCCACTGTAACCTCTAGGTCCTTTTCTGCAAAACTTTTTCTAGCCAGTCGGTCCTCAGCCTGTAGTGGTGCATTGGATTCTTCCATCAAAGTGCAGAACTCTGAACTTGTCCTTGTTGAACCTCATCAGATTTCATTTAGCCCAATCCTCCAATTTGTCAAGGTCATTCTGGACCCTATCCGAATCCTCCAGCATATTTACCTCTCTCCCTAGCGTAGTGTCATCTGAAAACTTGCTGAGGGTGCAGTCCATCCCATCATCCAGATCATTAATGAAGATGTTGAACAAAACCAGCCCCAGGACCAACTTCTGGGGCACTCCGCTTGATACTGCCTGCCAACTAGACATCGAGCCGTTGATCACTACCCATTGAGCCCGACAATCTAGCCAGCTTTCTATCCACCTTATAGTCCGTTCATCCAATCCATAGTTTTTTTAACTTGCTGGCAAGAATACTGTGGGAGACCACATCAAAAGCTTTGCTAAAGTCAAGGTATATCATGTCCACCATTTTCCCCATATCCACAGAGCCAGTTATCTCATCATAGAGGGCATTTAGGTTGGTCACGTATGACTTGCCCTTGGTGAATCCATGTTGACTGCGTCTCTCCTACAAGTGTTTCAAAATGGATTCCTTGAGGACCTGCTCCATGATTTTTCTGGCGACAGAGGTGGGGCTGACCAGTCTTCCTCAGATTCTCCTCTTTTGCTTTTTTAAAGGTGGGCACTACATTAGTCTTTTTTCAGTCATCTGGGACCCTCCTCAGTTGCCATGAGTTTTCAAAGATAATGGCCAGTGGCTTTACAACCACATCAGCCAACTCCCTCAGTACCCTCAGATGCATTAGATCTGGCCCCGTGGACTTGTGCATGTCCAGCTTTTCTAAATAGTCCTTAACCTGTTCTTTCACCACTGTGGGTTGCTCCCCACATTGTGCTGCCCAGTAGAATTACCATAGTGCCTAGAGCCAGACCCAGCTGAGCCTGGGACTTCATTGTTCCAGGCACTGAGCAAACATATAGTAGGAAATACTCTCCGTTCTAAACAATGTACAGTCTAAATACATAAGACAAGACAGACAAAGAGATGGAGGAAAAAAGTGCTATTACTATTCACATTTTACAAACAAATGGGGGACCTGAGGCACAGAGAGATTCAGTGAGTTAGCCAAGATCACACAAGAAGCCTGTGGCAGAAGAACCAGGGACTGAGCTCTGATGGTCAGAGTCCCATTCCAGCCTCATTCACCCCAGGGACCATCACTGTGCAGTCTGACCTAAGGTGCTAAGCACTCTTTTCGAGTGACACTTGCATTACAGCTGGGTAGCATTAATTACTAATAAAGCTGGAACAAATCAGACAGCAACATTTTTCAAACCCCACCAACACACCCAGGAGTCACCGAGATGTAATAGACGTTGATCCTTTGCTTTGAACTTTCTCCACAAATTTCTGAGGTGCTCAAATGTTCTGATGAAAGGCAAACCAGTTCTACCCAAATAATAACAAAACCATGATTTCCCCCTTCCAGGCTGTTGTTTGTTTCAGTGGTATTAATGGAGCCCTCGTGCTTTGTAATCATCATGGCTCATGTTGCTGAATCCCTTTGCTATTAGTAATTTTGATGTATTGTTATCAGGCTATGCATCCTTACCTCCACACATGTGTGTACTCAGGAACAATTATTAATGTCAATCGAATTTGCTTGCTAACTCCCCCCCCACGACCCATTGGTTGTGCTTTAAATCATTTTCACATTTACAACATTAAGAAGGCACCTTGGGCAATCATTCTTGTGGTCAACAAACTGTTACTGCTTCTCACGTGTCTTGGGTCACTACTTAATTACTGGATTTTGCTCCCAGTTAAAACCATTAATCTTGTCTCCACCAGCCCGTGCTGGGGCCTCTCACTTCAGGATGTTTTATGTTAAATACATGCAACTCAAGTTACAGTTCTTTTTCACAGCTGCAATAGGCTCTGAAGCCCTGATTCCTAGCAGGGCTTATATGTAAGTCTGTCAACAATGAGTTTCTTTGGCTTGTGTCAGCTACACACGACAAACCCTCTCGTGACAATTTGGCACTTCCGTTTTCAGGGGAATCCATGAATGCTGAGTGGGAACAAAAATGAAATATAACAGGGGTGAGGGAGAGAAAGTTGAAATGGAGTTGAACTACAAAGTTCACGTATGGTATTTTGTTTCATCCCATTATGAGTAAGATTGTTACTCTCTTATAGACCCATCTCTTGATATCTCCTCTGAATTCCATGTGATCTAGTGAGTGGTATGGGTGTGAAAACAATCAAGCAAAGAACAGTAGCACATGGGAAGTTGACATTAATTTTATTAAAAGTAACATTTTACCAGAACTTAAACTCCTCTATGAAATTTACCCCTCTCCCCTTCTCACTTTCTGTGGTAGGATATGTTAGGCCTGATTCTGTTCCTATTTACTTGATAAAACAGCAACTGTTCAGTCAGTGTAAGTAAGGATAGAATCTAACCCCCACTATCTTTGTTAGAATCGATGGGAATTCATAAGTGTTAAATTAGACAGAGAAAGGCTCCCCTGTTGTCCCCTAAATGAAACTGCAATGAAAACATATTGAGCCTTACAAGTACAAAAATTGAACATAAGGGCTACAGAATTGGAACAAAGCCTGTTTCATAGCCTGTGTTATGATCTACAGTATGTTCATGCAAAATGCCATGTGAATCATACTTAATTTACAACAGAATATGTTTTGCTTTTTCACTTAAAAAAATAGCGAAGACTGTGAAGGACAAGAACTTTCCTACATTTTAGCTGTAAATGTCTCCATAAACATGGCATCTGTTAAAAATAGTATTTGTTTGTGATGTGAAAGCAATTAGGTCTGTGCAAGAAAAAACACATGAACAGTGCCAATGTCTGGTATTTTCAGGAGACAGGTCCCAGATTTGTGACTATTATAATGATTAATATTACCCTTGCACCTAGAGTTTTCAATCAAAATCAGCGCCCTGTTGTGCTGGATGCTGTACATACACATAGGAAAGACATTCCCGACCCTGAACAGTGTACATTTTAAATGGACAGCAGATGGGAGAAAGGAAGTACAATGATCCCCATTTTACAGATGGGGGACTGAGATACAAAGTTATGTACCTAAGGTCACACACAAAGCCTGTAGCAGAGCTGGGAAGTGAACTCAGAATTCCTATGGCTCTCTGTGGGTGGACTCTTGAAGCCAATAGGATTCCACTGGGTACCAGAATGTGTCCATCTGGGTCCAGGTACAGACTCAGGGCCTTCCTCAGTTTCACTCCCTGAATCTGATAAAATAACAGGCAAGGATGTTTGGATTGCAATCACTGCAGAGAATGTTATTCCCTTTAAAAACACACCCTGCTTCCACTGAAAATTAGAAATCAACCGTCATGGAAACATTTATAAAGACGTTAGACTTGCTTTGTACTGTAAAAATCTAGGCTAACTTTGGGACCTAAATTGTTCTGACCTTGTTCCTTTAGAATGCTGCTCCTTATATGCTTCACTTTCTTTCTCACTGTTACGTTCCCTGATGTAAAGCTACTTGTGATGTTCATTGTTTGCCACTCTCTTCTCTTGCTGCTTGTCACTTTATAATGGTAGGATCCTGAAGCTGCTGACACTACAAAGCTTGAAGACAAGTAACGTTTGTTATTCATCAGAATGCAGATCTCCTATGAACAGGTTGCTGCACGTTTTGGAGATATACCTGCAATGTCACACTCTTCTCATTCTTTTCATCCTCTCCTCTCCCGTCGGAGCTGACATGCTGACCTGCAGGAAAGCTGCCTGTTTTCAGGACAGATGACAGTTCAGCACAAGCCTAGATATGATTCCATCTGAACAGACAGGTTATCAAAGCTGAGCAATGTTTATAAATAGCTGATCGGATGGGAGATGATTCTGACCCTTAGGTGCAAGGTTGAAGCCTAGAGCAGGTTTAATAGCCTCTGATTATACTTGGTGACTTTTTTGGGGTAACCTTGCTGAGGAGAATGTTCCAAGGTCAGAGCCGGCAGCCACTTAGATTATTCACAGGTGGTCCGGCAGGCTCTTGGAAGTTGCCCGCACTGTTTGTTTTGGTCTTGTCTTCTCCTTTTCTTAAGATTCGAACTTAGGTAAAAAATCATCAGTCTTCTCTGGTTACACAGAAAGTAGCAGCATGGCCAACTGCCACGTCGTTAGCAGTAGGAACTGTGCCAGGCTCTTTCATGTATTTGTAATTACAGGCATTGGACTCGAGAACTGTAAAATCCAGTTGGTCTTGTCTTGGGAGAGCAGGGCTCCCCACCACCCATTTGAATTTGTGTCAAGGAATAATAATGTCTCGGGGAGCCCTGTGCCCTAGGCGAGCAAATTAAGAAAGAAAGGTCAAGGTATTGGGGTTCCTTTCTGGAACTTTTAATACTTATCGGATCTCATACGAAACTATTATGGATATTTAATGAGGTCCAAGGATTTACTTTACCTGCTATCTAAAAACAAGTTACTTTATGTTCAAGAGTAAGTGCCCACCTTTGGGAAAGATCAGACACACTAAGGTTCATTTGTCTTATATGGCACAGACTCCAGGAACAAGGACAAAGAGCAAATTCTAGATGTGATCCTGCAATCTGATTCTCCCACCTTTATGCCCACAATGCATAGCACTGAAATCAGTGGTGTCAGAGGGAAGAATTGGGGGCAAAGCCTTAGTTTGGGGTTTGGCTGCTATACCTGGTGCCACTGAAGTCAATGGCAAAACTCCCATTGACTTCAGTGGTTCAGGATCAGAGTCTTGGCCCTTTGAAAGATCAGTGTCCACAACATCACACCCCCAGAAAGCCATGCTGCTGCATAGTTACATGGAGAGGTAAGAGTTTCACTTATCCCCTTTCTGCATTGCATGCCCCAGCTCACCTGTACTATGCAAGATGGATTTGGTTTATGGATTTACATTTGTCACCCAACCTAATGTTCTCTTAATGGAGTTGCTGTTGATAAATGTAGACAGGGGATGTTTATTGTAATGTATTTTCCTTCTGTTGGGAAGTACCATTCTGAGTTATGTTTTTCCCCCATGTGAAATACCTGGCAACATTTGGGCTGGAAAAAAAATATAGAGTTTGTTTGTCAGGCGAAGAGAAGCGGTGGGGGTGTTGAGGTGGGCAAGGCAGCAAGGAGTTTAAATAAAACTGTCAAAAATGGGGAGATTGAATTTGGCAGGTGGAAACCTGAATACAACAGAAGGGAAATGAGAACTTACATGGAGTGCAGCAACAGGAGAAAAATGAATAGCTCAGAACAGGAAGGTGTAGGTTTGATCTGGAAAATAGACTGCAGAGAAGGGAAGGGAAGTCCAGGTCTCTGAAGGACAAAATAAAAAGCATTTCCAAGGAGCTTGGCACAGAAACAAGAGCCTGAACTGGCAAGAATTTAGAACAAGAGGCACAGAGCAAATGAGAGAAGAATGGGAAGGGAGATAAAGACTTACGTGGATCTGATGTAGAGAGAAGAAACTGCAAAGGAGGGAAGGCAACCATCTGATACAGATTCTGAGCTCCCAGGAAGAAACTCTCTGACCTAAAAAAACCATCAAAAAACTTTTGGCTCAATGGCAGGTTTTTTTTAAAAACGAGTAGGAGTTGTAGGATTTGTCCAGTCACCAGTGTGGATTCTGGTCACTGTTGGACTGTCATCTAGGACTGTGGGTGGAATTCCAACATTGCCAAAAATTTGTCTCCCATGGAAGCACTATTTGAAGTCATGGTGCCCAATCCTGACCCCATGAAGTTAATAGCAGAAATGACTATTGAGTCCAATGGGAACAAGACTGGGACCATAAGATAAGATTTATATGGGATTTAATTGATGCTTAGGGCCTTTGTATGGGCCCTCTGTACTGGGTCTAATCTAACCCCTTTAAAATGACACAGATATTTATTTAATAGCCAGTGGCCCCAGTAATGAAGTTCTCCCTCAGGTAGAACTCTCATTGATCTAATTAGGAGTTTAACCAGTGAATCAATTTCAGAATAGACAATGAATAAAGGGTGCAATATAAATACTTAAGATGGGTAGACAGATGGAATTTCTCAGGGATGAAATGAATTGATAACTAGAAAGGATAGCAATCTATTCAGATAATCCGAGTTCAGATCTTTGTCTATTCAAATAAATCCAATTCCCTGATGTCTAGTACTGGTGTGGCAGGGGTTTAAATCAAACATTTGGAGAGCAGCTGTTCACTTCCCTCCCCATCTCAAGTGCAGTTTACCTAAATTACAGGTATTAACTGTAATCAGTCTTCTTGGAGAATGTGGTGTCAGCATAAAGATTACCCTGATTTTCTACCATCATCCAGTGTGTCATTAAATTGCACATAGATCCACAGAACATAGTATAGTTCATATCATGAACAAGACAGACCACACTATTTACGATATACTTTCTGTGAAAGGCTGTTTTTGGAAAACCCAGAATTCAACTTATACAGCCAACCCTCTAGAGTGTTACTCAGTTTTTGCTCAGTTTTTCCTCCAGCAAATCCCTGCTGAAGTCCATAGATGTTTTCTGGAGTAAGGCTGGAGCAAAAACCAGAGCTGAATAATTAATACAAAAAATTTTCCCATTAATATCTATCCTCATGTTTTATATAACTTCACTTCAGACATGCTTGCCCCATGCCCCTTCTGTGTTAATTTTACACTAATATTTAATCAACTAATTTTTACTGGAACAAAAGTTTGCAGAAAGTTAAACTGAAAATCACATCTTTATGTTTGGGAACTGAATTCTACATTGAAAGGTGGCAGTATATGAGTTGGAAGTGTTGACTTGGCCAATCAGAGAATAGAAACAATGCCATGTGACGTCTCTGACCAATCACAACTATTTAACACAGTTCTAATACTGAATATTTCACAGTCAATCCATATTTAATAGCATTCATAATGCTCTTCAGTAAATACAGAGAGCAGAAAAAAAGTGTGTGGGGGGGTGATTATCAAATGAAGTATTTTTTAGGAACTATGCATTCAGGGCTAGTAAAAATTAAATTAAAATCTGAGTCAGGACCTCAGGAGGTGGATCACAGTCATGACAGCAGACCATTGATCTCACAGACCTTCAGAGGGGCTGCTCACATGAGTAAGGATTTGCAGACTGTGGCACTAGATAAAAGTGACAAGAAAGAATGATTACACGTGCTCAGGCCCGAGGGTATAGATCTCATCTGGAAAAGGAGAGTGATAAAAACATGAGCTAAAGCATGACACACATTCTCTCACCTGATTTTCCTGTGTCTGATTCTTTTGATTCCGCGTTAAGCCATGGCTAACCTCTGTGGTGACAGGCGATGAGAAAGTGCCAGCACAAGAACTGAATGGCTGCTGAGTCGCGAGTTCCCTTAGGCCAGGTCTACACTAGGGGGAAGGGGATGTCGATCTAAGATGCGAATAACATAGCTGAAGTAGACATATCTCAGGTTGACTTACCTGGATGGCCTCACAGTGGCGAGTTGACCGCTGCTGCTCTCCTGTCAACTCCTCTTCCGCCTCTCATGGCGGAGGAGTTCCAGAATCGACAGGGAGAGTGGGGAACGATTTATCATGTCTACACTAGACATGATAAATTGATCCCCGAAAGAATGATCACTACCTATCATACCATAGCTACCTATTATAGAGAGATTGTAGCATTAGCAACTGCAACTATATTAGCTAAAATAAAGTGACTACAGCTAATCCCTATGCTTCAGGACACAAACTGATCACCAGCTGGGATCAGGAAGAAATTTCCTTCCATGTGTTCCACAGTTACATGTACCAGCAGGATAATTTGTCTTCTGCTGAAGTATCTGGAATATAGTAGTTATCAGTAAGATATTGCACCCTATGGATAATGGGTTCAGTGTTGCGCTCCTGTATTTGGGTTTCAAAAGACCACCCTTGAGTTAATGATAGCAAACAAATGTTCAACTATCCCACAGCAATTTTCAATGGGACAAAACAAAAATTGCTATGTTTACAAGCAATGGCCCCATAAGCCAGTTAGTACAGCTGTATCCTGGGAGATTAGCATCTGAAGTTAAAAAATGTGATGCATTAAATTATTTGAACTATTTACTCAGCACTGTCTGACCCTTAAGAAACTGACATACTTACACTGCTACTTGGCATGCAAATATGGCAGGGTCTACAGACACCATTCATTATTGTGCTCCTAACATTGATTTGGACTTGTAGTTACACAAATTGAAGATGAGTTACACTAAATTATGAGTATTCTTCCTTATAATTCCTAACCTCCACTCATTCTTAAAATTTAAATTCTCCTTATCTTTGAATAAGTAAAATGATGACTGGTCAAGTCAAGGAGACTTGTAATTCTGGGCTCATACTCTAGCTGCACAAGAAAATAACTTGCATAGCTATTGTGGCGTTTTTAGTCAAAGAGTCCGTCAAAGTCTTTATGTGTTTGCTGAAGCAGAGAAGCAGTAAAAAACTGCAGTTCTACAGGAATCATCCTTTCTTTGAAGCCTGCCTTCCTGTGGCTAGCACAAGTTACACATCAAAGGGGAAACCTCGCCTTGTAAAGTGTTTATCAGTAATGGAGACAAGGAGTTGTGCTTCCTCAACAGATCCCGGCTTTCAAGAAATAAAGTAGTAATTACTTGTGTCCAGTC
Source organism: Dermatemys mawii (assembly GCA_007922305.1). Taxonomy (NCBI): domain Eukaryota; kingdom Metazoa; phylum Chordata; order Testudines; family Dermatemydidae; genus Dermatemys; species Dermatemys mawii. The sequence continues at coordinate 37,626,774 of ML677352.1, read as the reverse complement.
CAGAGAAATTGGGCCCCTGAAAACTACAGTGATATGTGAAATCTCTTTCTATTGGTGTAACTCTCCTCCCGCTGAATTTCTCTCTCTCTCTCTCTCTTTCGCGCGCGCACACACACACACACACACACACACACACTATACAGTAGCAACGGGAGTTTTGATTCCAAAGCATGATATGGAATACAGATGGTTAGGATAAGTTTATTTGCCTTATGAAAAACGTAGATGTAAACAGAAAACCAAACCAAACAAAAACATTTTATTCCAAAAATTTCTATACATTTTTGGGAGATTTTAGTTAAAAAAACCCCTGATTGTTCACTCCCGCCATTTTTTTTTTGGCTGCCAGAAAAATGAAACAATATGTCCAGCAGTGTAAACATTTTTGTTCTACTAAACATTTTCACCTAACTGGTGGATATTTTTTAAGTTTTCACTAAAAAACCTAAAAATGTCACCAAAAGCAGGTGTTTTCTGCTATGTAGCTAACAGTGGCTTAGTGCTACAACAGAAACGAAGGTCTCTAGTCACCTAGTCACCTAGTTGGTGAAACTAGAAATTTTTTGCATCAAATATGTTTTGAATGAACATTTCAACTGGCTGGACTATGGAACTGACAAGCTGAGTAGGAAGACCTTTTTTACTTTAGTCTCTGGTCTTGGGTAGGTAGGTTTCCTCTGACAAATCAGAGGCACGCATGTCAAGGGGCGCTGGAAGAGTTTGTATAGTGGGGGTTTTGAGAGCCATTGAACCAAACTGTAAACCATATATATGATAGAAATGACTTCAAACCAAGGGGTGGGGCCCCCAGCCCTCCTAGTTCCATCATATATGCCCATGTCTTTGTATTGTATTCATCATCTTTCCTAACAGTATTTAATACTCAGTAGCCCTGGTTGGACAATCCTAAGTAGACAGTAGTGCAAAGAAAACTGTGCTTTCTGTGGAATTTCAACCCTTCTGAGCTTATTAACAGAACAACTCAGCTGCCACTGTTCCAATCCTCTTACCCTTCAGGAGCACTAAATTCATGATTTGAGAAAACTGAAAAAGGTAATGCAGAGTTCTCCTGTGCGACATTTTTTCAGTATTGGATTGAATGACTAATGTGTATGTGCATCTGTGGTATATTTGTGGTATTGAAACAGGTTCCCTGGGGTGTGTCTAGTTTGTTCCACAACAGTTCATAAATCTAGTAATTACTAACAAAGGATATTCTGTTACAGGTAAATAATATTTGAAATATAATCTCCATAAATGTCATTATTTTAGCTATTAATTTTATAGATTGTTGAAGTAATTAACAGGGCATAAAGAGGACTTCCTGGAAAGTGAGCGTGATCAGCTGCTGAATAGACCTTTATAATGATCTCTTAGCATCTTAGAATGGGGATATGAATTTCATATTCCATATATTTATTTATTTTAAGATCTGCCAGACCTATGGGCCAGCATTTCTGTTTGCTTAACTAGGACAATTTGAACTACATGAAGATTCATGGCTTAGAGTCAATGCCATTGCAAATTATGAAAAGATCAAAATATACTATAATTCTCTCACACAGTGAAGCTGCTATGTTACCTATAACTAAGTAGAATCTACAGCACAATTAGTGCATGACACTTTTGTAAGCACTTTTCTCTTCACTTTAATGCTTTTTTATTTTTAGTTTGTTTTTCTTTCTGCCTGCTATGTAGCTAACAGTGGCTTAATGCTGCATCAGAAATGAAGGTCTCTATTCATTAAAGGTTATTTGGGCCACTTCTGTATAAAAGTGACATTCTTTCAGGGGAAAATATCCCAGAGAATAGAAGGCCTAACCAGATTTTTCTTCTTGTGTTTGATTTTACTCTCCTTCATCTTTGGCCTTCGTCACAATTTTTAGTTATATGGCTCCCGGACAGCTGATAACAGTCATCTGATGATAGGTCCTGGATACCTTTAACTTTCTTTCTTATATTTTTTTGTCGTCCGATTGATTAGACAGTTGTTGCAAAGAACCACAAGGAAAAGCAATATAAACAGAACGGATATCACCATACTTCCAATTCTCTGCGCCACTCGAGTTATACTCTGCTGAATGGCATGGAGAGTAGCAAACGTGCTCAAAAAGCTGCTTACCACCAGAGGTGTGATAAGGAGTCTGTGGTGGCATTTGACTTCTACACACATTTTCCTGCCCTTTGTGCATTTCCTGAGATCCATGGTTTTACGGAATTGAATCCCCTACTGAATCCACAGGGGGCAAAGTTTACCTTGCCCTGTTACCCCCAGAACAGAATGAACCTCAGGGACACTGAGCAGTTGAAAGCTGTGGATTTTCTTTGACCCTATATAGGTCTTTCTACAATGGGGTTGCGTGTGGCCCCCTGTAAGCAGTGCTGTCCCCTCTCCCCCAGATATGCATGCATATCTTCTATTGATCACAGTTGGTGTTTTGGATGCCAGAATTAAGTTCACTTGACTTTATTGGGGAGCAAAGTTTAAAAACCTGCATAACCCCCAGGCAATATAGTGACTTACCATGAACTGAAGCCCACTCATACACATAGCCTTATTTCCTTTAGAAAACACTTAACTATATTCAAATCAGCATTGATTAGTCCCAAAATATTCAAGCAGCAGTAGAAGTAGCATCTGCTTCTTTAACAGCTAGCTGGGGCTCAAAGTCTCCAGCTATCATATTGTCCTCTTAATCTAAGACATCAACTGGTGCCCATTTGGTGTTTATTATAGCAACCCTTCCTTCTCTGTGTGAAGGAAATGATACCTCATTTCCCTCATTAAAGTAAAATATAACCCCTTTTTAATGCACTGGTATATTGTTGCATAAATTATGAGGGTTTCTTTCTGTTGATATGGAATGCAGACGTTTCATACACAGAGTGCAAAGGCTCCTGGGCTATAAAAATAAAAAGCAGATGTCTCTCCCCCTCCCTCTTCCTCATGAGGTTAATCATGGTACTTTAACTCTTGATGCACTGTGATGGGCCACATTCATGAGCTACATGCAACTGGCAACCAGCCTTAGGGTTAAACAAATTGGACCCAGTTAATCCACAGGTTGCTCTCTGTATTTGTCAGAGGGCCAAATGCAGTGGAGTATCTAAGGGAGTGAAATTCTGCTGTCATTTAAACAGGAGTGAATCTGCATTTTCTCTTGTATAAATGAGAGCAGAAGCTGGCTCAGGGAGCCTATAGGAGGCCTAAGTGGGTGAAACATTATGCCTTCTTCCCACCTCCTCAGTGTATATGAATTGCAGACTCCCTTTGGCTATGTCTATACTTGGCGCTAGGGGTTTGATTCCCAGCTTGTGTAGATACACCCACGTTTGCTCTCATTAAGCTAGGATGCTAAAGATAGAAGTGTAGCTACAATAGCACAGACAGCAGCAGAATGGGCTAGCTGCCCCGAGTATGTACCCACAGGGTCCAGGCAGGTTTGTACTCAGAACACTACTATTTTTAGTGCACTAGCTCAATCATCGCTTGCATGAGGACATCTGTGTGAGCTGGGAGTCACACCCTGTGCTCAGAGTGTAGACATGCCCTTAGTGTGCCTTACTCAAATTCACTCCCCCTTATCGGTATCTATTTTACATTCCTACCACGCCTTTCACCTCACCTCTGAATAGGAGTCATTGAGTCTAATTGAACAGAAGGGGCTCTCAGGTGCTATAGCTCGAAGGCTGAGGTGTAAAAAGAAAGGAGTGTAACAAGAAAAGCAAATAATAGCTGGGTATAAAAAGGTGTAAATTAAATCAGGCTCCAGGTGATCCTCACCCTCCATGTGGAGAAGAAGGTGGAACAGAGTTTTACATCTTCCAGGGATTCCCCTGCATCACGGGGAATTTAATCATGAATTCAGTGCTCCTGTAGGGCAGGGGGATTGGAACAGTGGCAGCTGAGTTGTTTTGTTCTGCAGAAAATTTTGAGGAACAATTAAAAATTGAAATATTTTGATTTTGAAATGCCTTAGCCGTGCCTATCAGTGTTTTAGTTCAGGTTATATATGGCCCTATTCTCCTCTGGAGGCTTGGCTGCCTGCTTGAACTACATTTCCCACAATGCAACATGGTCCTCTCTTTTGCTGAGGAGCGCTATGGGAGTTGCATGGTCATAGTGCAGAGGTAGCCATCCTGTGGTTCCAGAGCCACATGCGGCTCTTCAGAGGTTAATACGCGGCTCCTTGTATAGGCACCACCTTCGGGGCTAGAGCTACAGGCACCAACTTTCCAATGTGCCAGGGGGTGCTCACTGCTCAACCCCTGCCTCTGCCACAGGTCCTACCCCCACTCACCCCTTCCCGCCCCCTCCCCAGAGCTTGCTCCTCCCACTCCTCCCTGCATGCCACAAAACAGCTGATGTGTGTGGGGGGGGGAAGGGGGGAGGTGCTGATTGGCGGGGCTGCCGGTGGGTGGCACTGGGAGGGGGAAAGCTGATGGATGGGCTGCTAACGTATTACTGATAACGCATTGCTCTTTGGCAATGTACATTGGTAAATTATGGTTCCTTCTCAGGCTCAGATTGGCCATCCCTGTCATAGGGTATCAGGGAAGATGTCTGATTGGGGAGCCTGATTGATACAGGAGAAGGAGGGAGACAAGTGGCCATTAAATTATAACTCCCATGAGACACCACAGGGGCATATCCAAATACTGTAACTATGTTCAGGTTTTAAGTGTTAGGATTTTTTATGAAAAATCACAATTTTCCATGGAAAAGCAGACACTTTTTGTGAAAAAAATTCATTTAATCAAAAACTTATTTTTCTGTCAAAAATCTGTTTTCACAGAAAATTTTCAACACACCCTAGTATTTAATATATTAGAATATCTCTTTTCTTTTCTTCAGGGAAGAATCCTTTTAAACACACGGCACAAACCAGGAGGTTGACTCCAAGCCATTTGGTTGGCCTGCACTTCATAGTATTGTCACAAGTGGATTATTCCTTCTGGAAGGAGACTTATGGTGCAAAAGGTAAAAAACGAGTTTAAGTGTGATTAAATGGGTCTAGAAGCTCCACATTTTATAGGAAGGATTTGTAGTCTCGGTGCCAAGCTGTAAGACTTCATATGGTACTGTGACAAAGCTCCAAGTCTGTACTTGTGGGTCCTGCACTTCCTGGCAGATTTAGGGGCCTCAGAAACTCATCTAGGCCCCAGAGTGACCTCCCTTTCTCAGTATAATTGGCAAGAGTCACCGCCTAGTGAGTTATCTTCATCACAGGCCAGTATGGAAGATGGAAAAGGGGGGAGCCCGGGCCCACCCTCTACTCTGGACTCCAGCCCAGGGACCCTAATAGTATCAGCTAAGATGGCTGACCTTTTAGGCACAAAACACAATACAATTCCCTGGGCTGCTTCCCCACAGCAGTCTCTGCTTCTTCAAACTCCACTTCACCCTTACCTCAGGGCCTCCTTCCTTCTGTATGATATGTTGTCCACCACTCAGTCTCACCAACAGCATAACTTCCTTCCACAGCTCCTGACACCCACAGCCCACCTGACTAACTGGGAGGTTTTTATCTGGTTTCAGCCAGTCCCTGATTGGCTTCAGGTGTCCCAATCAGGCTAGCTGTTTCTACTCCTTTCTAGAAGGTTCTTAATTGGCCCCAGGTGTCTCGATTGGCCTGGAGTATCCTTTGTTTGGCTATCCAGGGAACAGGGACCTGCACATCCTGAGACTAATATACCTGCCTTCCAGCACTCTCCTATATCCTTCTGGTCTGACTCCATCACAGTACTTAAATTCTTCTTATCCATAAGGAGTTCTTCAAGGGGAACCTGTTTAAAAGTCCCCAAACAATTTAACAGCTGTTTTCATCAGAAGGTCTGAGGACTTGAGGGAGGTATCCAGGTAGGGTCTTGAAATCTTACCAAGATCATATTTTTTCTAACTTGGCAAAGTACATTTTCAAAATTGTCGTCCTTTTATCCCACAGCAACCCTTATTAGCAGCACTGTATTTGGGGAGTTCTTTGCATTACCACCAAAAATAGAGAGAGGCTTTAGCTCCCCAGCCTACGGACCTAGAACTGGGGAGAGGTTAGGTTCCAGGGCCTAGAGCAGGTGCAGAAACACAGACCTTTTGGGGCTGGGTTCCATGGCCTTCTCTCCAAGGAGACAAGCCTCACCCCCTAAAAGGACAATGTTAGAGTCTCCAAGAGGGGAGCCTTGCTGAGGCTTCCTGCTTCCAAGACCACTCCTATGATGAAACCTGTGGGTAGGGAATGGTCTGAAATAATGAAGCTATTGGCAACTGGCTGAAGACTTATTTGAGCTTGCCTGTGTATTACTAAAGAAGTGGGGTCAATTGCTGCCACTGTCTTACTCTTCAGATGTCTCACTCATACCAGTTCCTAGAGTTTAAGACCAGAAAGGATCATTAGGCCACCTAATCTGATCTGTATCGTGGGTTGCTAAATTTCATCCAGTTACCCCTCTGTCAAACATTATGTACTATTTGTGTTTGACTAAAGCATCAGCCTTCACTAGGTCTCCCCTGTTACTTTTGAAAGCACAACAAATGTCATCAAATCAGTGACTACCATCCAAAAGTAAGACTAAAGCATAACTTGTGTTTGGGTAAATCATACCTTCCAGAAAGACACCCAGTTCTGATCTACAGATCTCAATGGATGGAGAATCTACCACATCCCTTGACAGTCGCCCTCACTGTTTAAAAGTTGTGCCTTATTTCTTATTTGAATTTGTCTTTGGATTTTTAGTGAAAACTTAGAAACAGTCTTACTACGTAATTTGAATGTGCACTGTGAATGCAACCTGTTGGCAAGGAAGGCAACCCAATGGGTTTATGACTATAGCTGGGGAAAAAATTTCTGCCGCAAGTGTTTTTTCCAACAGAAAATGGCTTTTTGGTAAAATGGAAATTTTCATTAAAAATTGGTTTTCATTAAAAAGGTGAAGTCCCCTGAAACTGGGAAAAAAATTGATGTAATCATGCGGGAAGAAATCAATTATCAAGTAGCATTACTGGTAATGTTGAATCTTCAACAATTAGGTAAATCCTATTAAAATATAAAGCAGTAGGAAAGAAAATGAAATATTCCCTTTCTCCTCTTCATGCTCCCAATTTCTCTGGACTGCCTTTAGCATCTCTAGGGAGCCAAACTTCACAGGTTGAGGAATCCCAGGCTTAGACCAAATCTGTTAAATGGATCCCAGACTTCTCTCTCTCATCACAGTTCTGTTGGTCTGTCTGTCTGTAATATGCCTATCACTATATTAACTGAGGACTATGAGCCTGATTCTCAGCAGGTAGTCTCCATTATAGCTCCATTGAAGTCAACCAAGCCACACTAATTTACATCAGCCTAGTTTGTAACCTTATGCAATGAAATATTTGTTTCATTATTTCAGAATATTGCCCATATTGGACAAGAGAGAATGATTGTGTATTCCTATCAGTCTGCTCAGTCTAGTGACGCTGCTTGTCTTCTATAAAAGTAGTTGAATTCCCTTTTGTTTGTTGTCATTGATTGATGCTATGATAGTTCTGTTGTCAGCTTCAATAAAAAATAGCTTTTAATCTATTGATTTCCAAACTTGTACATTTCAATTAATCCAGACATTGTTTAGTGTTTTATGCTGTTTAAATTGCTCCCCTGCCTAATACCCATAAAAAACAGAAATGTAAAGCTGATTTGGTTTATCAAACACATGATGAAATTTATAGGAAGGCAGTTCATGGAAGACCTTGTACATTGTACTCTGAAGTTGGATGGTAAATTTTCCAATAAAGCTTGTTTTTCTTCTAATAAAGCTTGTTAGACACAGATCAGAACAGACATCTGTGAAAGATCTCTTGAGGTTTTATTTATTATTATTATTATTTATTATTCAGCACTCTACTGTGTTGTGAACATTCAGAATATTTTCTTGTAAAGAAGTGCAAGAGCCACACAAAACCTTCAGTTTCTGGCTGCAACAAAAAATGTCACGTTGTCAGTTAGATGGTAGTTGTAGTCACAAAGCGTAATGTCCAATGTTGAAGGTAACATTTGATCTTAAGGACTAAATCCTATAATTTGATGGTGTCTGTTGTATAAGGCTAGGTAGCGGTTGCTATGGGATTCTGATGGTGTGTGGCAGTCGATGAATTCTTGTTATATTTAGGGTTATTTGATTTGATTGGGGGTAATTGATGGGTTTGTGTATTGTGTATTAGTACTCCTTCGTTTTTTGTTTTTTTCTACAGTCATGTTAGAAGCAAGTTCTGAATGCCTGTGAACCGTATATGTTTGGGGATAAGCTTGGTCTAACTAGTTTGAGAAGTAACAAGTAAGCTAATGGGTATTAGAACACTGCAGCAGTTCTGTTAAAGTTACAATTATGAGTTGCTTACAGTTTAAAAGATGACAGTTCTAACGTGTCTAAAGCCACATGGCTGACTTGGATTGTCTTGTAATCTGCTGTTCCTCATAGGGGTGCTGCAGAGGGTTAGTTGTACAAATTTGTGGTCATTTGAGTAAGGGGTTCCTAAGATATAGCCCCCCTAAAATCATCTTTTTACAAAAATGCCTGCTCAGACAATGGCTCTAATCCCCCACAAACAGATCTCAGCCACTCAGGATTTATTGGGTCGTACATGGCACCCACTGTCCCAATAACCTTTATGAGCCTCTACAGCAATACATAGTAACATAGTCGAAGGCCGGGGAAGAACATGGAAGACATATGCAATAGAGTGGGCAGACAGGATATGTGCAAAGAAGAATAGAAAAGCCAGCTTTCATTCTGATGGCCAGCTGTCTGTCTGCATTCACAGTCTGTGCTGACTGAATCATCCGAGCTTCAGGTTAGCACCACTGATGTAAACTGTCCCGCAGAAGATGTATAGTGCTGGGTAGCAGATACAGTCTGTTCTCCTCTAACACTAATCTACTGACAGTCAAAGCTATGGAAACTGTTCCCCCCTTTAGTAAACAAAGATAATTTCAACCCACCATGTTTTACTTTAAAATGATAAGCAGAGAAAAATATCCATCTACAGAGATGTGGGGAACATGTTCTATAAAACTGGAAGGAAGGAGGGAGGACCATTAGTGAAATGCATCGTCACAACAGCATATAATTCACTTCAGGGATGCTGCCTCCTCATCATTCATTTTTGTCATAAAACCTTAGCCTGATCTTTGATTTTTCTGAATGACTTCTTTTCCTGCATTTGTGAGAAGCAACATAAATGCATTAACTAACAGAGCAGGAAAAAATGTTTCACAGCACATTGTGAAATTCCCTGAAGTAGCAAAGGCTGTCTTTTTACTACAGTTTCCATGGAGAAAAATAATTCTAACATTTTACTAAAGGAACACTAACTATGTTAATAGGCTTACTGCATGTCTCCTTAGCTGTGAAAGAGGAAATATCACATTTCATCATTAAATCTGATGTTTTTTCTCATGTTGCAGGCAAAAACAATAGAAAAAATGGCTCCTCTCTTTCTCTGGCCTAATACGTATTTCCCAAATGGAACCATGTCTTTTCTGGTGGTTGTGGCACATGTGTCTATAATGGAGCTATTATGATTTTCCTTCTTTGTAGGACACCTTTACATTTCTAGGAATCTGCTCCCTGTAGGGGGTAGCTTCCACTTTCTGAGGTGAAGAAGCATAGCATGTTACAGAGGGACGCACATGACGCTCTCTCTTGGGCCTTTACTTTTGTTCCTTCTTGTTTTCTTTTTCATCTTAATCTAAAAGAACAACAATTCAGATTAAAAAGTAGATAAACATTCCCACCAGCAAAAAAAAAAAATAAATCTTTGTTTTAGCATTGAAGTTGCTTAAATTCAAAACCTAATCCCTAGAAAAAAAAATGGAATATGTAGTTATAGGAACCTTCTTTAATATATCTTAACATCCATACATCCTATTAAACAATGCTAACAGACTGCAGCAGAAGCTTTCTTGGATTATTCTATTCTATTCTGGATAGTTTCTTAAACTGCCCTTCTCGCCATAGTACCTGTAGTGCACTGAATGCCATGATTACACATCTGTCATGTGTGGTTCATTCTCTCTCTCCTCATCTCCACAGGTGGAGAATTGTGTATACAGTGGAGTGGTTTGATTTGTTTTCTAAGGGCTGGTCTACAGTAAGGGGGGTTGTCGACCTAAGATACGCAACTTCAGCTACGTGAATAACATAGCTCAAGTCAGCGCATTTTAGGATGACTTACCTGTCGTCCTCATGGTGGCAGCAGTCGACTCCAGCTTGCGCCTTTTGGCAAGCTGGAGTTCCAGAGTCGACGGGAGTGCCTTTGGTGATCGATTTATTGCGTCTTGATGAGACACGATAAATCGATCGCCAATAGATCGATCACTACCCACCACTCTGTGGGTATGTTGGAGAAGGCAGGTCAAAGAAATGCACCTTGCACTTGGTGTGGAAGTTCATGAGGTTTTGGATGGTCTTCAGCTCCTGTGGGAGTTCTCAAACCTTCACTATGTATATTGGCAGAAATATGCATGCTGGCTAGGTATATTGATATTATATAAGTCACACGTCAGGGCACCTGCACCAGTATTTCCTCTCAGTGGGCCAGCCAGGACACCCAGTCTCAGGCTTCCAGCTCCTCAGCTGTTGCCCTTCTGGGTTGAGTTCTGTATCTGTCTGTCTCTTCTCTCTTCTGACCAGGGTATCTGCAGGATGCATGGTTCCCTGCCTTCACTGTGTTATTCCCAGCACAGACAGGTTGCCCACAGACACCTGCTGGCTTTCTCTGGAATGACAGTTAACAGGTGTAATTGCTACAGTTATAAGGTACCACCCAGCACTTCCTATGCAAGCCTGCTTTATCTTACCACAAAAAGCACTACAGAGAAAACATAATTCAAACAATGAAGGAACCTAAACACATACTAATAAGCTTACTGGAGTTAATTCCAACTGTAACATGGATTCTGGCAGGCACAGTCCTTCAAATCCCCATCCAAAAGGGGATTCCTTCTGGTCACTGCTTCAGTTGAGAACAAGCACACTCATAAATGTTTACTTCACCCTTTATGCTGTTCAGGAGTCCTAGATCTGGAGTTTCTAGGAGCAGGTAATGCATAGACAATAGTTTTTTGTTCCCAGGGTGTAGCTTGAAAAGGGAGGATTTGAAATGGATCATTTGCATTGTCCAGGGACTTCCTAGGAAATCTACTTCACGGGTATTGTTCCTAAAAGTCCTTTGAAGTTCCTAATACCTTCCAGAGATTTCATTAATCAGTCTCCTTGAAACAGTACATACATTCAATTCCACAATAACACATACCCACTTGTATTTTTAATACAATGACCTCCAAAGATGTTAAACTTAATTCAGTAAGGTTTAACTTAATTCAGTAAAGTTTGTCAGTCTTCACAATGCATAGAGGAGGAAAGTGTGAGGTTGGCATTAAGGCTTTGCTTTGGAAGATGAAATTGACATATCCATCGAGTTTCTTTTATGATATCCTGCCTCCACACTAGCCAAACACTGATGCCTCAAAGGAAGAAAACACAACAATAACACTATGCACCCAACTGTGTGAAGCTGTATAGGACAACAATTCTTGTTAAGGAACAATTCATGTTCAGAACTGAAATAGGCAAGTCAGTTACATTTGTAACCTTGGGGTCAAATTCATCCAGAGGAGTTTGAAATTCCATCAGGAGTTTGATGATATTTACTTTCCATAGCTGCAAATGTTATCTCTGGCCATAAAGATGTCCATTCTTTTTTATCTTGTATAATTATTATTGCAATGCTCCTATCTTAGGCAGCATTTGATCTTAAAAGTAGAGCTCAGAATTAGTTCATTGGCTGCTTCCAATCATAGTTTTGGAAAGAGAGGAAATGTTTCCAGCCTCACAAGTCTAGTGTGTCCCTTCATTGAGGTCTTGAAAGCACCACTGAAATTATCACAGAGAAAAGGAGCTGATTCTCCATTGCCTTTATCTGGCAGAGTCATTTACACCACTGTAATAGGTTTGCCACCTCTGAGGTACAAAGAACTGGGACATCAGAACCATTTCATCTGGGACAGTTACCTCATAAAAGGGGCAATCCTGGGAAAAACTGGACTGGTAACAACTCTACAATGTTAATCAGAATAGTGGCATTTAACCCCTTCTTAGCACTCATTTGCACCAAGTGTAAATGATTCCTACAAGGTGCAAAACATTGCACAATCTGGCTCTGGTATTCATGAGGGGCAAAGAGGGCTATTACATAGTTAAGTTACTCTGAAAGAGAACCTTGCAAGCAGTTGACAAGAATCCCTTTCTTAATTCTGTCTGCTGAGATCAAAAGGAAATAATAAAATATAGATGGCCTCCCCCGTCAATGCTCCTTGCTTTGGATGTGCTAGCACTGTCATTTTCTACTTCCTGTTGAGATAGCACTGACAGCAGCCCTGGACCAATGTAGGAGCTTCAGATACCCAGATTTTAGGGAACATATGGGGAACATGGACTGCCCGGTGGAATATTTGAATATGGAAAAGTCTGGACATTTGGTTTTGTCAATAAGGGCTTTCGGAGCTTGACTGAATATTCATGATTTCCTGTTGACATCTGCAATGCTCAATGACCCAGCCAAGTGACCCAAACTTTCTAACAGCTTCTTCAGTATGCTGTATGATATTGTGTGCTACCACCTATTTCTATGGCAAAGGTTGGAGACCTCCGTGGGTTGATTGTTATAAAGTCTGCGGCAGTCAAATGACATTTATCGTAGGCCTGACTTTCTTCTTGCTTACACCACCAATGAGGAGTCACTCCAATGAGGTCAGCACAGTTACACCAGTTTAAGATCAGACTGAAGCTGCCACTCTGATACTATGGTGGTGAAAGCAATATAGGAAACGATACACACTAGAGTATGCATAGCACAGAATCCACTACCAGGGAAAACATTTAGGAGAAGAAGAAAATATTCTACTCTCTATATGTGTGTGAAGCACTATATTATATTATATGAGAGGAGGAGCAACTTTGACCCCTATATCAACTGTGACCTCTAATACTGGACCTATGTCAGTCTAATCAGGTTTGGCTGGGTTATGATCTGTTGAACCAAAGTCTTCATATAGATTCTTTTAGCTTCTCTGCTTACATTATGAACTCCTCAAACCCAGAGCCAACTAGCCTATAGAAAACCTGATTTCAGTGCTGTTATGTCTTTTAGCAGAAGCCTGAAAAGGGATTTTGAATGCCCTCCTTTGTTGATAACCTAATTTGGCATTGGCACTGGGATTTAATAATACTTGCCTGTGGCTGCTTTTAAACTTTCTATTTTCTTTAAAACTCTTAATTGCGAGCTTTCAGTATTCCCAGCTATTCTTCGTAAACAGAAAATGAGAAGGTTGAAAGTTCCCATTGGCAACAGGTTAATTGAAGGGTGGTTTCTTTTAACAGGAGTGGATTTTTCAGAAATTTTTTACGTTACGATTATTTTATGCCCTTTGGGATCTGACTCGATAAAATGGAACCTTTGACAATCATACAATGTACTAACAAAGTGGAACTCATCTGATCTTTACGGGTAGGCTCATGCTCCATCAGGGCCACATGCTCTTGGAGACCGTACAGGACAGAATATTTTAGGGAATCAAAGGGAAGAGGCACTTGATCATAGATTCCTAAGGTGATATTCTGGCCCCAGTGAAGTCAATGGTTATGTTTTGCCATGTTATACCTTATGTCAAGAACAGATCCAGTATGGTATCTAGTCTGAAGTCCTGCATAACATAAGCCATTGCATTTCACCCACTAATTCCTGCAATATTTCCCCCTCTTTTTAACTTCTCCTGGAAGCCTGAAAAGTTATGTGCATGTGTACACACACATGAGAGAAAAGGAGAGTGCATGTGAGAGATTTCCTAATTTTTAACAAGGGTTTCAGCCATTTTTATCACTTCCAAGAATACTCCTTGTCAATTTGCTCTCTTCTCTTTCGAAACAACCTTAGGGTTTAATCCTGTATGGTACTAAATGATCACAACACCAGTAGGTCTTTTGTTTCCTCTTTCTATGGTTGATGAGTTAAGGATGTTCAGCAACTTCACTGATCAAGCTCTCAAAGTACCTTTAATGTACAGAAATTGTTTTGCTTAAATAAGGGAACCCCTGAAACAGCTTTTCAAAAATCTCTCAAATGTTTCCTTTAATTTCAGATGGGTTTATCTCAGATTGACACCTGAGCGCAGACATCCTACTTTGTATCAAGTCACTGCCTAACTTGTATGAGTCCTCAAGAGAGGAACATTTTTGGTACCCTCATAGAAAAGTGCTACTTCTTCTACCCACACGTCTCAAACATTTGGATCATGCACTAATTTGACAACTGCTTGTTCTTGATCCAAAACTGCTTTCCAAGCATTCTGTTGTAGTACAGTGTTACTCATGGAGGTCAGGAAAACTGAGTAAGACTTTTACTGAGCAAAGCAGAGTGATGAACAATTGGAACATGACAATGTCATATCAGCTCAATTCAGAATAATTCAAGGGTCTTTAAGTTTCTGGTCAAGATCTCACACAGATCATGAGCAGGCTACTCAACGTGTCACAATCTGGCCTCCAGATAATGCTAGACAGATTTTTGGGCACAGTCATTTGTGCATACAAGGTAGCATCAGCCGAAACCCACTGAAAATTTGACCAATATGGTGCTAGTTAAGGGCCTGATCAAAAGCCCAGGGAAGTCAATCCCAGGGAGACTTCCACTGCCTTTAGTGGCCTTTGCAAAAGGACCAAAGTGCACAATCCATCCTTTGCAACTGACTCAGTTGCTTCTTTCTGCTAATTTAGGGACAGATTTTGTAACCCTGAGACCTGCTGAGCAGCACAGACTCTTGTACTAATAAAATGGAGATGAATTCCAGAACAAGTCCCTGAGCAAGAGAAACCAGACAGAATCTGGATGCATTTCAGCAACAAAGAATTCTTATCCAGCACGCACAGAAATAGATAAGAACTCTCCTCTCTGAACCCCATATTTCATTACTGTGATAGGAGTTTCAGGGTCACAGAAATATTTAACCCAGGAGATACAATTATATCAAAGTTCTCTGAATAATAGGAAAGCCAGAAGATCTACAGTTCCTTCCACCAGAGACAATCTCTCCATGTTCGGGCTTGACTGCCCATTGTGATTACATACAACAGGCTTTTAGGGATGGGGGCGAGGGTCAGTGAAATGTCCCCACTACACCCCAAATGTAATGTATACATAGGGTGCAGGTTTCTTTGGGTCATCACGATCCTCGTCTGCTAATGAGTACTCTGGAGCCCATTTGTGCATAGCAGCCACCATTAAACATGATCGACAAAGAGTCCTGTGGCACCTTAAAGACTAACAAATGTATTGGAGCAGAAGCTTTCGTGGGCTAATGCCCACTTTGTTGGATGCATGCATCTGAACTACAAACAGCCTCACCTCAGTGCCTGGAAAAATAAAGGAGCAAGTCCTCAAGGAAACCATTCTGAAACACTTGGAGGAGAGGAAGGTGATCAGGAACAGTCAACATGAATTCACCAAGGGCAAGTCCTGCCTGACCAACCTGATTGCCTTCTATGATGAGATAACTGGCTCTGTGGATATGGGGCAAGCGGTGGACATGATATACCTTTACTTTAGCAAAGCTTTTGATACGGTCTCCCACAGTATTCTTGCCAGTAAGTTAAAGTATGGATTGGATGAATGGACTATAAAATGGATAGAAGTTTGGCTAGATTGTTGGGCTTAACACGTAGTGATCAACGGCTTGATGTCTAGTTGGCAGCTGGAATCAAGTGGAGTGCCCCAAGGCAGGGCAAGCAAGTACCTGGGGCAGCAAACAGCAGGGGGCAACATTCCAGCGGCACTCAGGCAGCTTTCAGCGACACGCCTGCGGCAGATCTCCCAAGAAGAGGGAAGAGTGTTGAGCTGCCACAGGTGCGCCGCTGAAGAGGAAAGAGCGGCTTTTGGTGGCACGCCTGCGGCAGCTCAACACTATTCCCTCTTGAGCTGCTTGGGGCGGCGAAGAAGGTAGAGCTGGCCCTGTCCCAGGGCACTCTGGATGATGGGATGGATTCCACTCTCAGCAAGTTTGTGGATGACACTGAGCTGAGGGGAGAGGTAGATATGCTGGAGGGTAGGGATAGGTCCATCATGACCTAGACAAATTGGAGGATTGGGCCTAAAGGAATCTGATGCGGTTCAACAAAGACAAGTGCAGAGTCCTGCACTTAGGATGAAAGAATCCCAGGCACTGCTATAAACTTCTCCTTCATCTCCTTTGCCTCCTCCAGGCATTGTGCCATCTCTTATGCAATCCCTTCTGCTTTCAGTGGCATCCTCACTCCTAAACACTGCTCAGCATCCACTGTCCTGTGGAGCCCTCACTCTCTAAACACCACACTCTCCTCTAAGATTATTAAGGGTGGTTCAGGTTTGAGCTGTATCATTTCCTGCCCACCGGATCAGTGACTCCCCTATGTGCCAGATATAACCTAAGCAACAGTACCACATAAATCTATACTCCTATATACCTCGCCATCATCATAATACTGTAAACTACCATGTCATGTCTGTGAAATTTGCACTGAGTTAACATAGCCAGATGGCTGGATTTGCAATGGGATTTTGAGTGCCAGAATGATAAAGCACGAGCTCAGAAATTAAAGATCCCCTGGGATCCCTCAGCCCTCTGAAGAGGGGAAATATCTTTAATCTGTGTACAAAGCATGGAGTGGGCTGGGATGAACAGTCCTTTATTTGTTGACAAAAGCAAAGGACACTTTGTGGGGCTCAGTTGTTTCTTTGGCAAGGAAGCCACTCAGAGCAGGGCGGGGGGGCCTTGTTCTATTTCTGATCGGAAGTGAAGAATACAAATGGGCTTAAGAAATTAATTACCAGCTCTTTTAATTAATGTTGCCGGGAGAGGTATTGCATTACAGTGAAAAGAGGAAGAAGACTATAACCTTTCTGTGAACTTCACAGCCCTGCTAAAAGCATACATTTAAAACCTCTTAGCAAAGACTTTTTTGGCTTGAGCCGCAGTCTACAATCAGGATTCTGTCTGAGGGTATCAATGCGCAAAATCTTTGCCTCGTGGAACTCTGAACCCCAAGAGGTTTCTTATGTTTTGCCTTCATTCACTGTAGTCTGTGTCAGAAGGTTTCAGTGGTCTGTATCAGTTCTGGCTGCTTTTTGTCCTCTGAGCCTTGTGCACTTCCTCTCTATCCATGGAGAAAATCTTTTGGAAGGGTGACAAAAAGGCCAGGGTAACTGGAGTAGATCAGAAAGCTCTGTACGTGAGTAACATTCTCTAATGATATATCATTTTTGTCTGCTACCAATTGTCCCACATAATTAAGGCAAACAATTTATGGCCCTGTACCTCACACTTACCCTAGCAGAGTTTCATTTCTGGCTTATACCTGGTGTATTCCATCGGTGCTATCTGCCTTCCGACTAAGGGCAGGGCAAAAAGAACATTCTGAAATACAGCTACTCCCTTGCCTTAAAAAAAAATTTCCACAAGTGCTGGCTTTTTGATTTTCTCTTTATTATGCAAACATATTCTCGGAGGGACAGCTGTTTCTGTTCAGGAGTGGGACAGAAAATTTGGCTTCATTTTGCTCTTGGATGTTGATTATATGGCTTTGAAGAATACCCCATTCACTTTACCCTTCACTGTCTGTCCATAGCTTTTGGGGCTGGGAAGGAGCTGGAAGAGGAAGAGATTTCAAAGTGATGTTTTGCTGTTAAAGATTCAATTTTGGTTTCATACGTGATTTTCCTAGATGGCAGTTTTATGGCTAAGGCCTCTGTGAAAAACTGGAGCACACTGGCAACCTCATGAACATGCCACATAGTGTATGATGACCTCTAGTGATGGCAGATTTATAGTTTTTTCTCCTCATAAAAATCAGATATCTTGCCAAAAGCACTCCAGCTGGAGTTATGAAATCAGTAAACATGAAGAGACCACATTGCAATGGCCTCTTCCATTATATTAATTTGCAGCTTGCTTAGTACATAATCTTAGGTGCCTTAGATGATGCAACACAAACATGGTATATTTGGAAAGGTGCCATTGTTCATTTAAAGGCATGCAATTTTATAATTTCTTTGGCTCTGATATGCCCCTTTTCAGACAGTAAGGTCAATTTGTTGAATCACAGATATGTTCCAGGTATAGCATCCAGTTTTATGTTTATGTATCAGTATTTTTTATTGTTGTTCTTATAGTGCAGAACACCATCAAGTCATACCATGGTGAACAGTATATACAACATCTAGGAGTCATTGGCCAGCAGTCTTCCTTCATGTTTCACAGCCTTGATAAGCATGCCATCCTGCATCCCATCAATTGGCTACATCATCAAACCACACTCACTGTAGGTGCCCCCGGGCACCTGGCGACAGTCCCTTCCTCCACTCATCCCACCCACATGTCCTGCAAATTCAGGCTTTCATCATCTGATCATCTTGATGATATCAAGTATCACTCCAGTTATGCTATATATTCGGGCAAATACCTCTTCATTAGGCAAGTGCATCGTACGGCTAGTGCACAGCAATCACATGTAGCATTTCAGTTTGAAGGCAGAAGGCCTCATAATGTCCATGTCTTACACGCATGTAGCAAGATGCTGAAGACAGGAAACTGTAGCAATTTCATTGCATCCTTCTGTGACCCTAGGCATTCCTGTATCCCCACACTGCTGTGATCATATTTGTACAAAATTTGCCTTATAAGGTATGATATGAAAGCCAATGACCCACTGGTTATTAATATAATTGTAAAATGCATGTGCTAACCTTATATGTGAAGTTGTAAATTCCCTCTCTATGAAGTTACTAGCATATGCAAGACAAGACAACATAGCCTAGATAAAGGTGAGAACCAGGGCTGTCCTAGACCGTGGAATTTGGTTTTACTTCAATTTACATATTAGTCATAAACAAAGTTATCAGGCTAAACTATCAGTGGTTCTCCTGAGCCTGAACTCAAGTGATTTATTTTATTTAGCGTGTGCATCATTGTCTAGCCAAGCAATGGCATCTTCAGTGGCGTGATGGAATTCTTCTAGGCCACCATGGAACCTAGTCCGCATCACGCCACTGAAGATGCCATTGCTTGGCTAGATGATGATGCACACGCTAAATAAAATAAATCACTTGAGTTCAGGCTCAGGAGAACCACTGATAGTTTAGCCTGATAACTTTGTTTATGACTAATATGTAAGTTGTTTAAAAAACAAATGACCCAAATTGGAATCCCTCAAGGCATGAATGCAAAGGATGGTACATACTTAGGCTGTATGTAGTAAGATTGACAAAGAGTCCTGTGGCACCTTAAACACTAACTAAAATTTTAGAGCATAAGATTTCATGGGCTAATACCCACTTCGTCGGATGCATGCAGTGGAAGTATCCAGGGGCAGGTATAAATAGGTAGGCAAGAACCAGGTGGGAGATAACAAGGTTAGTCCAATGAAGCTGAACCAGCTTGTTATCTCTAATCAGGGAGGGTGAGGTGTTCCTCTAGCAGCTGAACTGGAGGTGTGAATAGTGAGAGAAGAGAAGCTGCTTTTGTAGTTAGCTAGCCATTCAAAATCTCTATTCAGTCCCAAACTGATTGTGTCAAATTTGCAAATTAATTGCAGCTCTGCAGTCTCTCTTTGCAGTCTGGACTTGAAGTTTTTTTGCTGCAAAATGCTGACCTTTAAATCTTTTATGGTGTGTCCGGTGAGGTTGAAGTGTTCTCCTACAGGTTTTTGAATATTGCCATTCCTGATATCTGATTTGTGTCCATTTATCCTTTTTCATAGGGACTGTCCAGTTTGGCCAATGTACATAGCAGAGGGACATTGCTGGCACATAATGGCATATATTACATTGATAGATGTGCAGGTGAATGAACCAGTGATGGTGTGGCTGATCTGGTTTGGTCCTGTGATGGTGTTGCTGGTGTAGATGTGTGGGCAGAGTTGGCACTGAGGTTCGTTGCATGGATTGGTTCCTGAGTTAGAGTTATTATGGCGCGGTGTGCTGTTGCTGGTGAGAATATGCTTGAGGTTGGCAGGTTGTCTGTGGGCCAGGACTGGCCTGCCTCCCAAGACCTGTGAAAGAGAGGGATTGTTGTCCAGGATGGGTTGTAGATCCCTGATGATGCATTGGAGAGGCTTTAACTGAGGACTGTAGGTGATGGCCAGTGGTGGTCTGTTGTTTTCTTTCTTGGGCTTGTCTTGCAGCAGCAGGCTTCTGGGTACACGTCTGGCTCTGTTGATCTGTGTCCTTATTTCCTTGTGCAGGTATTGTAGTTTTGAGAAAGCTTGGTGGAGATCTTGTAGGTGTTGGTCTCTGTCTGAGGGGTTGGAGCAAATATGATTGTACCTCAGTGCTTGGCTGTAAACAATGGATCGTGTGGTGTGCCCAGGGTGGAAGCTGGTGGCATGAAGGTAGGCATAGCTGTCGGTAAGTTTTCGGTATAGGGTGGTGTTGATGTGGCCATCATTAATTTGCACCGTGGTGTCCAGGAAGTGGACCTCCCGTGTAGACTGGTCCAGGCTGAGGTGGATGGTGGGGTGGAAGCTGTTGAAATCATGGTGGAATTCTTCCAGAGTTTCTTTCCCATGGGTCCAGATGATGAAGATGTCATCAATGTAGCGTAGATAGAGGAGGGGCGTGAGTGAACGAGAGTTGAGGAAGCGTTGTTCCAGGTCAGCCATAAAGATGTTGGCATACTGTGGGGCCATGCGGGTGCCCATAGCGGTGCCACTGGTCTGGAGGTATATATTGTCACCAAATTTGAAATAATTGTGTGTGAGGATAAAGTCACAGAGCTCAGCAACCACTTGTGCTGTGGCATCATCAGGAATACTATTCCTGACAGCTTGTATTCCATCTTTGTGTGGGATGTTTGTGTAGAGAGCCTCTACATCCATGGTGGCTAGGGTGGTGTTTTCTGGAAGGATTTCTGGTGTTTTAGGTTCTTGCCTACCTATTTATACCTGCCCCTGGATACTTCCACTGCATGCATCCGACGAAGTGGGTATTAACCCACGAAAGCTTATGCTCTAAAATTTTAGTTAGTCTTTAAGGTGACACAGGACTCTTTGTCACTTCTGCAATTCCAGACTAACACGGCTACCCCTCTGATTCTTGTAGTAAGATTGTAATCACAGACTGTATGTGGTAAGAATTTCAAGGTCCTGAGGCCTTCACTTTTCTCAGCAAGGAAACAAAAGGTGCGTCTACACTGCAATAAAACACCCGTGGTTGGCCCAGGCAATAAAATTGCAATATTGATGTCAGGGCTAGAGCTGGAGCCCACAAAGGGGAAGGGTCCCAGAGCCTCAGCTCCAGCCTAATCCTTGATATCTGCATTGCAATTTTACAGCCCTGCAGCCCAAGCCCCATGAGCCTGTCAGCTGACATAGACCCAGCCAGGTGTGTTTTATTGAGCGTTGACATACTCAAAAGGAGAACCTGTAAAGCGCAGTAGTGCTAGGGCTTATGTCTTCATGAGCTTCAGCCACTGGATGGTAATCTGAAGCACACTTGTTGTTCCACCAGTTAGAGCGGAGGTTTGCATATTCGAATCAGACTCAGGATCCTTCCAGCGAATTCTTTGATTTTGGTTGTACCTGTGTGATTTTGGCATCTACTTGTGAAATGTCTGTCCCACCAATCTAACCTGGGCTACAGAACTTTAATCAAGGAGATAAACTCTCTCTCTGTTGCCCAGCTTCTGAGGAAACATTGTTATAACGCTCCATTGTGAGTGATATAAGAAGTTGAAGAAGCAGCAGAGAAGGACTGAGGTCCATTATTACCAGATACACAGCCTCTTGTGATTTCATGAAATCACAAGAAAATTTCCCCCAAATGTTACCCTAATTACCTGCTGAATGCTCCAGCAAGGAAAGAAATCTGGTTGATACTTTAACCACATGGTCCTGAATCTGATTTGATTTGTGTAACTGTAAATCAGAAGTAACTCCACCAATGTCAACTCCATGGAAGTCAATGGAGTTATTCCAGGGTAAAAGAAGGTGTGAGATCAGAATCAGGACCACTGTTCTTTCTTTCTTTCTTTCTTTCTTTCTTTCTTTCTTTCTTTCTTTCTTTCTTTCTTAGAAGGACAATACTGTTTGGAAGGCTGGGTCTAAAAAGCATTTATAAAAGCAACATAGTGATACTGAAATTCACACCGTGGCTCTGAGTCAAATACTGAAAAAAGAACAGTGAAGAAATAAACAGCTCGGAACATATGCGATAAAAGGCTAAAGAAACCCAGAACAATTGCTGTGCCTTGCAGGCCTGAAAAGCAGATCTAGGATTAGTGCTTTTTGTTATGACTTTACCAAAATATTAGAATAACGGAAAATGAGGATCGTTTTAGTTGGCTTTGTTTCTGTGCAAATGCATCACATGTGGCTCTGTGCTATTTGTGCTCAAACTATATCAACTTTTTAAAAGGGGGAATTTAGGAGCAAGTTCTAAAAAAATAAGCAAGTTTTCAGCTGTGATTCCCACAGCACTGAGTGAAAGCCTCTCGGGGGTTTCATTTAAAGATGCACCTACAGCATGAATAAACAATGAACATTGTGTGGCTTTCCATTCCCATTCCCATTTTATTTATGCATGTATTTTTATTTTAGAGAATTGGTTTCCCCACCTGAGGCAATGGATATCCATAGCGCTACAAAGTTATTCACACTGACACGCTAATGTGCTTTTGCCCTGATGTGGAAAAACCACCTGTAGGTCTGCAAAAATACTTCACTCTCCATTCGCCCATTCAGTCATCGTACTCTCTGAGGAGACTGCCAATGACTCTGTGATGTGAATAGTTGCCCACTGAGAACAATATTAACACCACCAACTAATTTCCCATGAGCCATCAAAGTCCTGGGGCTCAATTCTTCATGTTGCTCCAGCCACTTTACCCTCATTCCATGATTTAAAGTGCCAGCTAGCAGGTGGAACTTTCCCCTGGAATAAGGAATGTCCCAAGTGGTGTAGAGCTGGTAGAATGGCCACACTCTAGTATAGTCCTTTGGATATTCTCCCCTGAAGAATGGCTCCTGAGCAGCAGATGCAGCCAAGAGTAAGTCAGGGGAGCCCTGTGGCTGCTCTAACTTCTGCTGTAGATTGGACAAAGAATACAGCAAGTGCAAAGGTGTGTGAAAGTCACTTCTATGTCCTCCCCCACTCCAGTCCTGTGCCAAGCAGAGCTCAGCCAGAATGGAGAATCAGCCCCCTAACATTAGCTTCAACCTTGGCTGGCTTTGAACTGGTAACCTAGAACCTACATTAGCCCATTCCCATTTGCCAGAGCCAGCCAATTACTTGTTTATTTACGGCCGTGTCTACACTGGGAGCTGGGGGTGGGATTCCCAGCCTGAGCAGACATACTCATGCTAGATCTCATTTACTGCATTCCTTTCACATCTGATTCTTTTGATCCAGATGCTACTCCTGCCGCGGCGAGTAGACAGCCTACTATTTCTAACATGAACTGATCCTTTTGGATGTGAATTTTGGTTCTTGGCAAGTTAGCACGGGGGGCAAGGGGGTAAGTACTTGTTTGTTTTGACTTTCTTCCCTCATTAAGTCTGGTTTATTTTAGTAGATGGTCTTTTGATTTCTTTGATTAAATTATGGCTGGACAGGGATGGGAATGAATGGGGTGTGCTTATGATTCAGATAAACAAATGGGGAGAAATATCCTTTGAATTCTTAGCTTGAAGAGAGTAGTACGTGATGAAGCGTAAGGGTGATCGTCATCTCCTGATTCTGTAGTCAGAGGGGTTGGGGTTTGGCAGCATTTATTTGCCTTGTTGCTTCACTGTAGTTCCCATTTGATATTCAGTGTCTTTGACAGAGCTGGTCAAAGTTGTTGTTGCTCCGACCCCACAAAAAATAATCATTTGTATGTAGCCCCATTTTTTCCCCTTTTGATTAGTGAATCATCACTTGATTTTTTTTGGTGAATGTACTTCTGTTTGGCTTTTCAACTCCTGGGTTGTTTGCAGACTATTTGCTCTTTGTTTTTTTTTCTTTTTACCCTTCTTTTGTGTGGTTGATCTCCTAATGGCTTGTCTTTACTCCAAAAGTTAGCTCAAATTAGTGCATTTGAATTAGCCTTGCTTGGGCAAAAGTGACCTCATTATTAAACAACACTTTAGCTACTCAGAGAAACTGGATTAGCAGCTGATGAGGTCTTGTAACTTGAGCTGTTGTATCCCCCACTGTACAGCTCCATCATCATCAGCACCCAAGCATCAACCCACCTCACTTATGGACCAGTTGGCTTGAGCCTGAAGGACCACTTAATGCAAGCAAGCGATTTTTGCCTGTGGACTGGAATTGAGTGAAGGGCAAAACTTGAGTTATATCTTGAGCTAACAGTGCCCATTGTCACATCAGTGTTTCTGCTCCCTGATTGGATGTCAGAAACTTTTAAAAATCAGACATGGCTCAGAGTTAAATATGTGTTGAAGTGCAATCCTGAATAGGGATGGTCTTAAGCACTTATGTGTGCTCTTCTGAATTGGGGCCATTAAGTAGAAACATGGCTTAGTGCTTACACATTATACAGTTCACAGTAGATAGTTCGCTGTTAAGGTCTATCGCTAAGGAGGAAGGGAACATTATGAGCTAATCCAAACTTGGAAGCAAAGTGACTGGCCAGGTCTATGCTGTGTGGGAGAAGGCAGGGGGTCGATCTATGATACGCAACTTCGTAGCTGAAGACGATGTATCTTAGGTTGACTTACCTCCTGCATTGACTCCACTTCCGCCTCTCACCGCCATGGAGCTCCAGAGTTGACGGGGAGAGCACGCAGGGATCGATTTATCATGTCTAGTCGTGATCTGGCGGGTAGTGTAGACTTGCCCTTTGCAAATCTTCTTTTCACAAGATGAGATAGCTAGCCAGGCGGGTTTTTAAAGCACTTCTCCAAATTAGATTTCTTACGCTTGACCCTACTGGGTGTCATCAAAATAGAGGGGAAATGTGACGTTTTGCTGAGCTATTCACAAGGCAATATTTTGTTTGCTACCTCCGTGTGATAATTTATGGTTTGTTAGAAAATTGCATGGAACCCTTATGTAAGTCAATGGTTTGAAATGTGTCATAAATCGCTTGAAAGTGAGAGGCAGTTGAATTTTCCTTGCAGGGAAAAAGAAAACGGGTTGTAATTTATTACTGCAAACAAGAATGAGAAGATAAAAAAAAATAATTAAAAGAGAAAATGTCACAGTCTCTTTATTTGCAATCCAAAAGGACCTCAAGCCAATTGTTTCCTCTTTTGGAAGGTCTGGTTTCTATCAACCAAGCAGAAAGCTTTTTTGTTTCTAGCATCCAAACTAACAGGCCAGAGCAGGCGGCTTTGAACTGCAGTTTGTCTTTATATATTTTTAAAATGTTATTTGTATGTGTTTACATGTTGGCTGGGGTGCTTTCACCAGAACCAGCTCTTTCTGGGGCAATTCATCATATGATCAAATCACTGATTAATCAAAGTTCTTCTTGACAGCACAGCCCTTCCTTTCAGTCACCTGCTGAGTCTCTCATGAAAACCAAACAAGCAAGCGATTAAACATCAAAAAAGCTGCATGTACCACAAATTTGGCCCTTTTCAAGGTACATACCTCAAGTCGAGAGAGCATTTGGGCTACATTTGTGATGCAAACTGGAACCTTTGGCTACCAAATGCAGGATGTGGTGTATCCTGTTCAAAGAGGCACATACTTCATGTGTTTATCTTGGCTTCTCTCAATCAAAGCATGCTGTGATTCAACTACACATAAAATTAACAATCTATGTTATAGTCACAGATTACATTACACTCCATATTTTAAAAATCTTTTCCAGAGAGACATCTTCTAAAGAGAAGGGGAGGAAGGTAACAAAACCCTCACGATGTTTATCGTAATAATTATTGAATGGCAATCAAATTGTACAGCATTAAAAGATCAGCTGAAATATCCGTAAATATTTTCTCATCCTGTCAGTGTGGTACCAAAGCTCGATAAAAGGTGTGTGTTTCCATTCCTACATTAAATGGGAGGTGTGCTCTTTCATGTCAGTGTCTCCTTGACGATTTGCCAAATGGCAAAGATGAAAAAGATGGAAATGGATTTCATAGGGAGGGAGGGAAGAACCCAGAACACAGATGATAAAGTAGGTGACCCAAAATCAGTTGATTCTATTACAATTTGTGGAATTAAAAATTAAGGAGAGAAATCACAGACAACCAATCCCCTTTGGCTGGTTGCATCTCTGGGGCTGGTTGACTCTCAAATGTTCTTTTCCCTTTTCCTTGTCTTTCTCCTTTTGGGGATGCCTTTTATCTCCTTACACTCCTTTAGTCTCTGTATTATTATTAATAACAACTCTCTGCCTTCTCTAGCACTTTGCATCCAAAGGTCTCAAAGCCCTTTACAAACTAATTAATAAAGCCTTACAACAGAGGAAGGTAGGTAATTATCATCACTACCATTTTACATATGGGTAAACTGAGTCAGAGAGACGTTAAGTGATTAACCCAGGGTCGCACACTGCGTCTTCGGTAAAATTGGGAATAGAATCCAGGGGGTTTGCCTCAACATCACTCACTTGACAACGCTCTGCTTCTTCAGCTAGTGAGCCCATTTTCTTTTTTTCCAGTTAGTCCTACTTGCTTTCCAAAAATGGAGAAAAGGGCTGCAGATATGCACATACAAACCAAAGTATTACATGAGCAAGCACATGCATGGCCATTTTTGCATACACTCCCACAAGAGTGCAGGTTGACCATCAATCCTTCACATTGTCTCTTTATATTTCCTACGTCACCCCATACCCTTGACACATGTATCCCTCTATCAATCGTGATCAGCTAGCACCAGCTACTCCACCCTCTTGTTCCCCACTCGCTACATTATGATTAGCTGGCTGGAACTAGTCCTTTCACCGTAACGTCTTCCCTATCCTAGCCAGCTATTAAGGGACAACAGGCCAGATCCTAAGTTGCTGTAAACTACTGGCCTACTTTAACTGATTTCAATGGAACTAGGCTGATTTATAGACTCTAGCCCAACATGTCTAATAACAACTTCTAAGTATTTGGTTTTCAGCAGATTTTTCCAGAGGCTGGTCCTTCCTTTCCTAACGGACACCCTTATTTTAGAATATCTGGTCTGTGAAAGCTTCACAGAATGCATAAGCCGTGTTTTGTTCCATGCGGCCTTTGTAACAATGATTATACCTGGTTGCCAGTTGCAAAGACAAAAGTCCCATGTCTTTTTTTTTCTCGCTAAAACTCAGCCCATTCTGTTTCAGTGTGCTCTTACAGTCATTTCAGCCATTTGTCACTCTAGACAGCTGTAAGGACTAAAACAATGGAACAAAAGGAGTCTAAGAGAAATAGTTCTCTGGTGGGAAAAAGCATCAGAGCAGCACACCAATATACTTTGGTTGCTCTAGGAAAGGAAACAATCGCATGGACAGCCCAGAGACAAAGAAATGGAGCAAAGTGCTTCATGCATTTTGGGAGTTATACAGTATATACCTTAAAATAATAAGTCTCTTCTGAACCTTGACTACAGATTACACTTCTAAACAGCTGGAGACTTCTAAAAGTTGGAACTATTCATTACAATCAATTGAAACTATTGTCAGACTTGGAGCTCTGATACTAGACACCTAAATTCATATTTAAACCCCCAGATAGGTGATCTGATTTTCAGAGAGAAGTATCCAATCCCCCATTAACTTCAAAGTTTGGCACCCACATCTATACTTAGGCACCTAAATGTAACTCCCACATTGGGAAATATTGACCTAAGGTATTTTATTCTATACATTTCAAATATTTTAAACAGCAGGGAAAAAACCCATTGTACATTCAATACAACGCTTATAAATAATATGACTAATCATCTCCAATTAGACTGAAAGGCCAAAGTAATTTTCAGTTTCTATCTAGCTTCTGGATGTGACTTGGGGGTATACTATGCACCAAGCTTTTAAAGCTTAACTCCTATTGGCTCTCATAATCCTCTTTCAGAACTTTTGTCTTTAGCTGGAAATTCATTCTGAGCTTGTAATCCTATATGCTATTTCTAAGACTTTGAGTTTAAAAAATACATGATGAAACTTAAGTCTTAGATGCAGGTGGCTTCATGATTCAAATGTAACATTTAGTTCTATGAGAGCTGAGTTGTGTGTTTTTCCTTCATGACTCCATGTTTCTTACTTCATCCCTGGTGGACCATAGATTGCCTCATAAAACAACCACAAATAGTTGTGGCTAGCATGGATGCTGAATTGTCTCCTCTCTCATGAAGTTAATTCTTCCAGGTCAGGGTGGAGATGCTTGTGTTAGAAGTGCATAGAGAACTTTGATTATGACCTACGCCTGGGTCATACTTAAGGAGAAACCAGTAAGGAAACTATTACTGATGCCCTCAAAGTCAAGGTGATAGACATTAATTGGAAAAAAAAAGGCATAAAGAATATCCAAGCCTCAAATTAACTTTTAATTCTCTCTTTATTTAGGGAACGTGCAAGTCAAATGCTCAAAGCATGTTTGTTCTAACATGCCTGTATTCAAACAACTCTAAATGTTTTAATGTTAATTTGAAGTACTGGCATTGTTCCATTGTGTTTATGAGGAGAGTACGAAGTGATGCGTCCTCTTCATTTATTTACAATGTGTCAGACATTGGAATATTTTTCAAGATCTAAAATGGACTATTTGCCTGAGGCTCAAGCTTGCGTTTTCAAGTTCAGGCTCATTCAGCCACCAAATTTACCAACCACCGGTGAATGCACCAAATACAACCTAATATTCCATGTTCTGGATAACTGGAGAAGAGCAGGTATAGGGAAGCAGTGTAAGGGCTGAGACTTACCATACACTTGTACTCACTACGCCCTGCTCTGTCTTGGAGAATGAATGCAGAGGAACATCATGTCAGTGCATGAGAACTATTACAGGTTGCAAAATTTGAACCAGCTTGTGACCATCTGCACCCACTTTTTTGTTAAAATGAATTAGGAAAATAGGAATTGGAAAAGACAGTGGCTCCACCATATCCTGTGCTGTAATATGGAATGGCAGCTAAGTAACAGCTGTAAGTTTATGTTTTTCTGTTCTACACCTTTACATTTGCAATGGGTCTGCTTGTCAGCAGAGATAGTCTACATTCAGAGGTGGAGTTTATACAGCATGTTACTTGCACTGTGCTGTGCTAGGGAGAGTCCACTTTTGCTTTTAACCTTAATCGAAAATAAAAAAATCATACAGACTGCAAGAATAGGCCTGCTCTTTATGTATGGGAAACCATAACAGCAATCTGTCCCCTACAGTGGTTAATCTCGGACAAAAACTGAAGCTTCAAAGGGTTCCATATTGTAGAATGGGAAAGGGAATGGGAATTGCAGCCAGACTCGACTGGTGATCAACCTAGCATCATGACTGACATCTCTTATACATGTCTAGTGAAGCATGATGTGAATTTCACAGGAACAAGGGTTCAAATTGATCAATAAAGAGCAAAATTCTGAAGTCTTCTAAATATGCATGGACATTTGCATCCAAATGAAGATGTGATGTCATTTATGGCAGACTGTTGGTTTCACCTTGTAAGTTGTGTGTATATTGAGGTAAAAAGGGTTTATCTTACACCTCCTAGTTAGGTGCTTTTCATTCTGGAGCTCCATCTTTCTATCCTTTCCGGTGCGATACCCCATTTATATACAGACCCAGTTACTGATGTGTAACTTACACCCCCAGTTATGTCACCTCTTTAGTTGATACATTTATATTTAACTTTCACACCAGACAAAAAAAGAGCATGGGTGTGCTAGGATTTTGCGAGGTTAGAACAAAAATTAGAATAATGGAACTTTTAAGAACTATTTCCTGAGATATAAAATCAAACTAAGTATTTCTTCAAACAGCACAGCAGGTAACCACCTAGCAACCCATCTATCAGTGACGGCATTAGAACGCCATGCACCGGGAAGAAATTTTTAATTCCATCCATCACCCACAACTTTCTCATGGATTCCAAAAATCACACAACCTTGTTATCCACTCACACCCCTGACAGCAGGATCCTTTTGTTTATGTATTGTGTTTGCATGCATAGCAGCTGTGTTGGTGGCAGGTTTTGCAGCTCAGCCCCTCTGTGGGAATCACCATTGGTTGGTGGGTGCTGTTAGCTAACAGGGTGGGCGCTGTTAGCTAATCTAATATGTCGCCTTTTCATTGCTAGTGTTATCTTCTGAGACTGGAAGCAGTAGGAGGTAATGGGCACCTCCTTCCCTCACCCCCTGCTCTTCCTCCTTCAGGGTCCTAGCAGCTGCCTTCTAC
Organism: Dermatemys mawii; assembly: GCA_007922305.1. Classification (NCBI taxonomy): domain Eukaryota; kingdom Metazoa; phylum Chordata; order Testudines; family Dermatemydidae; genus Dermatemys; species Dermatemys mawii. Next base: position 37,596,414 of record ML677352.1, on the reverse strand, counting down.
TGAACTATTTTCTGGACATGGGGAGGAGAGCCCCAGTAGCCGCACCCTCATGATCAGTTCCAGTAGTGTCCCACCCGTTGATAAACACTGATCTAGTCACATTAGGAAGGGGTTTCATGTCACCAAATGACTCAGCTTGGTGGCTGTGCTCACACACATATTTTCACACTGCGTTGTGCTTGGGGTTGAAGATTAATGTTAACATCTGGTTTGGAATAACTTCCATAGACTCATTAGAACAACAGGTTCACCTCTCAGTGGGGCACACTCAGCTTTCTAATCTTTTTCTCAGACCTAGATCTTTGTGTGCCATATGGTTTTAACGTGTGGGGTCTTTCAGATTGGACCATAAAAACCAAGGTCCAGTGTACTGTGTGTGACAATAAAAGATACCACAGCCGTCTGCAGAGGTTTATCCTGGCATCTTTGACCACTGATCTCTTGTATGCTTGTGTTGGCTGCTCCCCCCCCACTAATGGTGACTGCATTTCAGTGGTTGTGTGTGTACGTGTGTGTGTGTATTTTGTAAAGCACGGGGATAGTGCTGTATATGGGTCTGATCCAATTCTTATTGAAATACTTGAAAAGTCTCCTTAAACATACACTAAATATAATCATAACTATTGGTAAATTCCTTTGAAATCTCATTTCTTTCTGCTTTCTGGAGCAAAGAGTTTAAATAAAGTCAATGAGTTACATTTAAAGTGATGGAACTTTAAAGGAGCAAGGAAGCGAATGTTGTTTCTTAATTACATAGCGGACTTTATGTTTCATGGATCTTCGTCCCAAATTCCCTACATAAAGCGTCTGGCATTTAGCACTGGCAAATATACAGTGGAATGAATCTTATATTTTGTTAGCTAGCCATGCCAGGTGACATATTTGTGTTTATTGCCAAGGCTGGAAGTTGTCTGCCGGTACTAATTAGTGAATATTCCTTCTCCACAATGGACCCGGTATTTGAACTGCCTTTCACCCCAGACTTTGAGTCACTATCACATTCCCTACCCTTCTCCACAGCTGGAAGTTAGATTGTTTTGGTTGAATTTCTGTGGGCACTGGTGATGCCATGTGCTGCATGTTCCTTAGGACTCCTTGGCTTTACAGCAGCTGTTGATTTTGGTTGACACCCCTTCCCACAGTTGCACACCATTCCTCTGTTTCTCTGTCCAGTCTGCAGCCACTTTCTCACTCCAGGAACCCCTCCTGCCTCTTTGCGACTTGGCCCTCAGGCCAGATTACCGAATAGTTTCCCCTTCTGGGATTGGAAAGCCTTTCCTTGCCAGCAATCCTAGGCAGTCTTCCCACTCACTGCCCCACTGGTGCCACTTCCCCAGTGGCTTGCTGGGGAACCTGGGCCCATCGTCTACTCTGGGTTCTGGATCAATGACCCTCTAGTCAGCAGACAAGGTTTGTTCTACCCTGGATCTTACTGCATTTCCCTGAGCCTTTTCCTAATCTTCACCACTCCCTCCTCCCAGGGAGCAACTGCAGGCTACCTATCCCTGTGGCCTCCAAATACTCCTACCTTCTCCCAAAAAGTGACTGCAGATTTTCCCAGCAGTCCCTTTGGCTTCTAATTTCCTGTCTCCTCAGCTGGGTTTCCTCATTCAATCAAGGGATTGCTTAGCCATATGATTCCCCTCAGCTGTGGCCTGTTGGGTTAATTAGCCGCCTTCTCAGTCTGCTTTAACCCCTTCAAGGCAAGTGTGGGGTGAACACCCCATCACAAACAGAGCACCAAAGGAACATTGGACACTTGTTGTTCATTAGTTTCCCTTGTTTTCTTAGGCTGAGAAATGTTGACGTACTGCAGCTGGTGACTCCTTAGGACCTACGATCTTGCAACATACTGAACATGTCCTACAAGATGTGGTGTACTCTCAGCTCCCTTTTGAGTTCAGTGGGAAATGCACACCTAGGCCTTTATTGAAGATGAGCTGGCCTTACAAGGCTCATCCTTAGATTGCCTGCACAACAGATAACAAAGTCTCATGAATCACATAGCAATCTGAAAGGGACTGTCTCCAAGCCTGGGTGTTTTGTGGAGGTATTGAATGCAGCATCCCAGGTGATAGCAAGTGGATGTTACAGAACATGCAGAGCCTGCAAAAATGATAAAATCCAGCATATAGACTGTGATCTTTCCCTCCTCCTGATTGATGTCAGATTTAATAAAACAAACAGCTTCTTACGCCCTTCTGTTCACTCTACTCCCATACAAGACTAATTTGATATACCACTTTAATTTAAGATTTAGGCTCGCGTAGTAAAATCTTTGACTTTCCCCTCAGTCGAAAATACAGCAAAGTAAACTTACTGAAGAGAAGCATGGCCTGATTGATGTACTATTTTTTAAAAAATTTTACTCTTTCATGACACCCAATAAAATAAAATAATAGAATATAAATCACCAAGAAATAAAGTCTCAGAGCCTGATTCGCCAGTCGGCTCATATAATATGGGGAGACAGATTTGAAGAGATTCCCACGGTTTCGCTAAATTTGTCATTTTTTTAACCTTGTCGCGTTTATGTGAAACAGCAAGTCTAAGATGTTTTTGACCTGAAACTATAAAGTGGCCAATATTTACTTGAAACTTAGCCAAGCCATGCTTGAAACTTGCCCCACTTTTGGGAATGTGACCTCAGTTTGAGCAACAAGACTATAGCGGAGGCAAACTCACCTAGTTTCAGGGATGGCTGTGAAAGTTTCACACTGCTCTGGTCATAGCCTTGAACAAATGATGCATTTCCTTGTGGGTGCATGTGCTGTTTTCTTTGTCAAGTGGCCCTTTCCTTTGCATCCATGGAAATAGTCTTTGAGGCATGGATCTTCATTTACTGTATGTTTGTACAGTAGCAAAATGAGGAATGACTGGGTTGAAGCATCTATGTGCTACCATAATATCAATATTAAAAAAATAATATTAATACCAACAGTGTTTCTATCCAGAACTTTGGTTTGGGCCACCTTTCTACTTCTCAGAATGTGTAAGGAGGAACAGACCTGTTCCTACTGCTATAGGTTTATATAGTTTGTGCTTTGAGTGCACTGCTCGAGGAAAAAATCACAACCTTCACTTGATCATTCTGTAACTTCTAATTTTGGGGACAAAGGAGTTTGCTAAAAAATGAAAAACAGAAGGTTTATCTGTAAAAATTCTTTGGTTTTTTGGTTTAAAAATTGGGGTTTTTTAACATGAAGAGCAGAAATATGTTCAAAGAAAATTTTGAGGGGGATTTTTTCTCATAATTTCACATGACAAATATTTGGCACATTTTGCACCAACTACAATCACTGTTAAGACAGATTTATGCCCCAGTTCACTACTAACATGCTTAAAATTACACTCATGCTTAAATGTCTATGTGAAACAGAGCTTTAAATGATGTAATCTCTCTCTTTCACACACATACACACACACACTCACTTTTTATATCTATATCTATATAGTTTTTGCATCTACTACAGAAAATATCTGTTTCCTTAACTAACTTGTACTGAACAAATCTGCAACATACTGTTGCCCCACACCAAGCCCACAGATAGAGAGCAATGCTCCGGGGGACTTTGCTTCATTTATTACTTTACTATGTCTGTTTTCCTCCTGTGTTTCATGACACTGAGAAACTTCCTTCTGGCATAGACCTTCATGGCTCTGCTAGAGGATGGCAGGGTTATAGAACAACATTATTATGCAGGAATTCTAATCATTCTTGTATTAGCATGTAAAAACCCTAAAATAAATCTGATGAGGTTCAACAAGGACAAGTCCAGAGTCCTGCACTTAGGAAGGAAGAATTCCATACACTGCTACAGGCTGGGGATCGACTGGCTAAGCAGCAGTTCTGCAGAAAAGGACCTGGGGATTACAGTGGACGAGAAGCTGGATATGAGTCCGCTGTGTGCCCTCATTGCCAAGAAGGCCAATGGTATATTGGGCTGAATTAGGAGGAGCATTGCCAGCAGATCAAGGGAAGTGATTATTCCCCTCTGTTCAGCATTGGTGTGGCCACACCTGGAGTATTGCGTCAAGTTTTGGTCCCCCCACTATGGAAGGGATATGGACAAATTGGAGAGAGTCCAGTAAAGGGCAACGAAAATGGTTAGAGGGTGGGACACATGAGATATGGGGAGAGCTGAGGGAACTGGGGTTATTTAGTCTGCAAAAAAGAAGAGTGAGGGGGAATTTGATAGCAGCCCTCAACTATCTGAAGGGGAGGTTCCAAAGAGAATGGAGCTCAGCTGTTCTCAGTGGTGGCAGATGACAGAAGAAGCAATGGTCTCAAGTTGCAGTGCAGGAGATCTAGATTGGATATTAGGTAAATCTATTTGACTAGGAGGGTGGTGAAGCACTGGAATGGGTTCCCAAGGCAGGTGGTGGAATCTCCATCCTTGGAGATTTTTAAGGCCCACTTGACAAAGCCCTGGCTGGGATGACTTAGCTGGTGTTGGTCCTGCTTTGAGCAGGAGGTTGGACTAGGTGACCTCCTGAAGTCTCTTCTAACCCTAATATTCTATTATTCTATTCTGTGATTCTAAAGACTGTGGGTAGAATATGGGCAGAAGTTCTCAGTTCTGCCTTTTTTCTGATTTGTCTAATTATCAGGTAGCTTCTAATATTCATATTTATTTTTTAAGCAGCTGGGGCTCATGTTCACTCTGTTGTCTTCAGTGGTTCTGCACCCCTTTACATCAGAACTGAATTGGTGTGTATGGGTGTTTTTATGTATGTAGATATATTTAATGGTTTGGAGAGACATCTATCAGGCTAATAAAATGAAATCTAGTGGTCTTGTGTCATTTCAAGTGGAGATGCCATGAGAAGACAAGATTTCCCCTTATGGGGAAGTCCTATAGAATTTAATAGAGAATTATTTACATCCTAGCAATTCTACAGAATGGCTCAAAAATCCTTTACAAAGGAGAGTATTCTCTATCAGATTCTATGTACTTGTAGAGTAATTTCTATAGACCCCTGTTAGATTTCTATACAACACTACTTGTGTCATCCCTTGTCCATAAGGCTCATGTTATTTTGAATGCTCCTTGAGGCTAAACAGCCTATGAAAGATAGAGCATTAAATTCAACCTAATGAAGTAACACTTGCTTACACCAGGGCTGAATCTGATTTATACATTTATTTTTGGTATACCAGTCTCCAGTCACTGATCAGTCTGGCCGCCAGGTGTTCTATACAGACATGTAAATACATCCCCTGGCTCCAAGAGCATAGAGTCATGGGTAATGACACAAAACTTGTACTGGGATAATCCTTGCAAAGCCCTTGTAGCTTTTTGTCTGGAACTGGCTAAAGGTGTGATCAATTCTTATTTTTTGTAGCTTTTCTTGCTAAAATACTCATTCCTTTGTGTCACATTCTCCCAAGTTTTCTCACCTCTAACCATAGCCAGTAGTTACTGAGCCACGAAAAGCTTCCTCCCAGTTGATGTCAGCCAGTGCAGCTGTATTTAGTGTGATGAGCATGTCTGGGCTAATCACCCTTTCCCCTCCTTTGAGTTTTGCCCTTGTTCCCCTTGATTTGCTCATGCACATTCTGTAACCCTATGGCTGGAGCTCCTCATCCAGCTAGGAGTACATTTTGCAATTAAAGGAGGTTGATTAGCACCCTTTGACCATTAGCCCTGAGCTGAACCGGTCTGACTCAGGCTACTTCCACACCCTAAAATCTCCAAAGAAACATATTAGAAATTAAAGCCATGATGCTAACCCCTACCAGCTCAGATCTATTTTTCCTTGGTCTATAGGATACTTGCTTGCTGCTGTTCCACATGTAATTTGGGAGGTAGGAGGGATAGTGTTTTATTTTCACCTTACCATGGAACTTCCAATTTATTTTGTTTGACCTAAACCTGCTGAATTCTAACCCTTCCAGTGCATCATAACGTGACCTGCAATGTAACCTTACACCTAATTAAGTAACCACACTGTAAGTCTTGGCTTATGCTGTTCTTTCAGTGATTTATTTTTCTTCTTATATGCTTATGAAAGTGGAGACCGCCAGTCCATGTTGGGGTCACCCTTAAACCCCTCTTTCTTCAGCTTATGTAAGCAAATGTCCTCTCTGAAACTTCGAAGAGGGGGAGAGCTATGGGGCACTCTTTTGGCGCTGTCATTAAGAGTCTGGGTCAGGCTTGCTCATTGCTGAATGAGTGGGCCACTTGGATCGCCTCACATTTAATGTCCGTTCAGAGGGAAAAACATAGGGTGTAAATCAGCAAACCTGCAATGGAGTGCTATTGATCTGTGCTGCCTAAGGATCAGCTCTTTAATTTATAGTGATTCCGAGCCCAAAAAAGTGACAGATTTGGAGGCTAAAATGCAATAAATAGCAAAGTTCTTTAGCTAGTTACATTAGTCAGAGGGCCAGTTGCTTAGCTAGTGTAAGCTCCACTGGTTCTGACGGGGTGTTGCTAGTTGCCTTCAGCTGGGAATCTACCTCCTGCATAGTGCTTTTTAGCACTTTTAAATGAAGCATGCACAGATAGGCATGGCTTAACAGTAGAAACCCACTTTTATAACAGTGCACGTAATTTATGACCAGGATCCTACCCTTATTATTCTATTGCCTTTATTCAATATACAACATTCTTTTACATCACGTATTTTCCCAGGCCCTTTCTCCCCTTACACATTCTGCCTAAACGCGTCGCTTAACAGCATTTGTTGACACGCTTAGAGCATTTTGATAAGTCTTTCGCCAATGCGTCTCTAATAAAAATAAAAAGAATGACAAGTGGAGAAAATAAAGAGAATTCCAACAGCAACAACTCAAGGTTAAAGCAGCAGAGAATAGGGGGTGGGGAGCATAATGAGAACACAATGTAAAGATCTCAGTTGGCCTTTCTTAGGACCATTGACATGGTTGGTTGGTTGGTTTTTGCACTGGCTCACTAGTTATCTATGTATCTTGGTCCCATTTCAAATTCTTGCGTGAACGGTGACTATCCATTGATGTCTATGGGAGTGGGGTAGATCTATCTACTGTACAAGTTTTATAGCTCATGGCTTAATCCACTCCTGGTCTTCCATGAACAGGAGCCAGGCAGTATCTCCACAGTCTAGAATTCTACTGCAGAGGTTGGTTATTGGCAGCACATGGCAGCTATAGTCCTCATTTTGCCAGGGGCCAGTTACAGGCAGGCACAGAGACCTATAAACTTCAGGTACCTATAAACTTCACACATTCAGCCCATCTCTAGGCAGCCTGTGCCAAGGTATCAATTATAGACCACCTGGCTGTGACTGGAATTCAAAGTTTCCCATACTTGGCACATGCCTCAAGGGACAGACGCAGTGAAAATGCCCCAAAAGCGGATTTGCCAAGCCCAGAACAGTGGTGCAGAGGTTACACATTGGATCCACCCTCTGTGTCAGTGGGGGTGAATACAACCCTCAGTCTTTAAGTGGAAATCTATTTACCCTTTTTTAACCACCTTTGCTCATTATTATCTGAAGATACTTGAGTTTTCCCAGTTCATCTGCTCTCCCTATAGTTAGGGCCCTGCCAAATTCACAGTCCATTTTGGTCAATTTCACCGTCACAAGATTTAAAAAATGTGAAATGTCATGATTTCAGCTATTTAAATCTGAAAGTTCACAGTGTTGTAACTGAAGGGGCCCTAACCCAAAAAGGAGTTGTGGGGGCCGGCAGGAGTCACAAGGGTATGGTACAGGGGAGTTGTGGTAATTTTACCCTTATGTCTGTGCTGCTGGTGGTGGCAGCGCTGCCTTCAGATCTGGGCAGCTGGAGGCAGAGCCGCTACCAGCAGCAGCACAGAAGTAAGGATGGCATGATAAGGTATTACCACCCTTACTTCTGCGCTGCTGCCTGCAGAGCTGGGCCCTCAGTCGGCAGACGCCACTCTCCAGCCACCCAGCTCTGAAGGCAGCACAAAAGTACGGCTGGCAATACTGAGGCCCTCCTAAAATAACCTTGTGACCTCCCCCACCTCTGCAATGAACTCTATTTTATCCATCTGATGATATAGAAAAGAAATATTTTCCTGCTCAGTGATATCTTTAAGACATCCTCTCCCCCAAATCTGAAAATCCTAGTGTGTAGGATACCAATAATGGAAAGATATAGCACATCCTAAACTACTCTAAAGTAACACCCTTGGAACCTATAGGGTCTAGAAGGATTTTACGGCCTAAATACCATAAATGGGTTTCTGAAACTAGAGAGTATGTATCCAGCAACTTGGCAGGTAACAAATTCTCATGCTTCTGCAGGGGATGTCGTCATTGCTTGGCTTTGTGGTGCTAACACCTGGCCTTTTGGAGGAGTTTAATGTTTGTCTCTCTTTCGCTGGCTCTCTGGAAGGATTAGATGACTGTTTCTGGTCACTTCCCCTCCCCATCCAGTGGACTCTGCCTCATTGTTCACCTGCAGAACCTCACATTTGTTTCTGCTGTGTTTCAGACCCTTGGAGGCGTGAGCCAGGCAGCACCGTGTGGCTGAATCCTATCCCCATTTATTGTCTTATTGCCTCTCTGAGGCTGTGCTGAAGTGAGACGCATACGCTCACAGTGGGAGTGGAGATGTCAGACTGCATCAGCTTGCTGGTTGCCTGCTTATTAGCTGGACCAGCATCCCAAAGGAGGAGAAATGGAAAGCACATGTGTGAAGGGACCATCCTTGCCAGTCTTAATGGCTGGGCTGCATGTGGGAAAATCATCTGCTTATCAAGCCTTTGAAGGCAAAAGCAAGGCACCTGATTAATCTGGTAGTCCTTTTTTTTTTCTTGCCACCTTACAGGCCAAGACAGCGCAGCTAGTGAGTGCAATACTTAAGACAAAGTTGTTAACCTAGTACATGTTCAGTGTACTGTGTGCAAATTACCAATTGCTCACAATGTCTGTGTCAGTTGGAGAAATAGAAAGTACCTGTGGTTGGCCCTTATTCAAGTGCAAATACCAATATACTCAGACCATAAGCTCCATGGGGCTGTTTGTTCTGCACTTGTACAATGCCTGGCACAGTTGGGTCTTGGCCTATGACTAGGGCACCTAGGTGCTACCACAATACAAATAATAAATACCCATATTCTTAACTGACACTTTTGGTTTCCACTCGCCTCTCTTGGAAAATCAGAATCCCCAGGAACTAAGGGCTCAATTGACTCATTGCTTTTTTCCAAAACCTAGTTGTCAACAGAAATCAGTAAGACTAGCTGAAAATTTCAGATGGAATTTCCACTATTTTTGTATTTGATTTTGATTAATTTGTTTGTCAAATTATTTGACATTCCTGTAGACTGAGGTTCATTCAAATAATCACTTCTCATCAACTACATTTGACTATTTGTTGTTCCTGCTAAGTTTCTGCATCACCTGACATTTTTTCAGCTCCCGCATTGAGTATTTGAAATTGTAATATGCAGGTGAAAAAAACCCAATGAGATTCCAAGACAGCTATGTGAACTCTTTGGGCATAAAACTTCTTGTGAACATGGAGTTGCATGACTATTCACAAGACCTTCACTTTTTGCAAACATGCTTGAGAAAAAGAAGTGTTCATCAAAGAAGAGTGATGCACATTCAAAGTGATTTCCTGGTATTTATTCAAACAAATATTCATAGATACTTTCTTCAGGTATCTACCCATCTGTATTCACAACAGAAAGAGAATCATATTACAGAAGCATTTGAATGTGTTAGCTGTCCACAGTATATTGCAACGTATTACATGTGATACAGTTAGGGCCCTACCAAATTCATGGTCCATTGTGGTCAATTTCATAGTCATAGGACTTTTTAAAATGGTAAATTTCTTGATTTCAGCTATTTAAATCTGAAATTTCATGGAGTTATAATTGTAGGGATCCTGACCCAAAAAGGAGTTGAGGAGTCACAAGGTTATTGTAGGAGGGTTGTGGTTTGCTGCCCTTACTTCTGTGCTGCTGCTGGTGGTGGCACTGCCTTTAGAGCTGGGCAGCTGGAGAGCGGCGGCTTCTGGAAGGGAGCCCAGCTCCGAAGCAGCACGGCTGCCAGCAGCAGAGCAGAAATAAGGGTGGCATGGTATGGTATTGTCACCCTTACTTCTGTGCTGATGCCTGTAGTGCTGAGCCTTCAGTCAGCACTTGCCACTATCTGGCAATACTATGACACCTCTAAAATAATCTTGTAACCCCCCTGCAATTCCCTTTTGAGTCAAGGCACCTAGTTTGAGAGACGCTGGTCTCTTCCATGAAATCTGTATAGTATAGGGCAGTGGTTCTCAAACTTCAGCAACCTGAGTACCCCCATTTTGATTTAAAATTTTTCTGGGACCCCCAAGCTCCCCATCTCAGCCTCAGGCCCTGCCCCCACTCCACCCCTTCCCCCAAGACCCCACCCCTTCCCCACCTCTTCCTGCCCCCTGCTCACTCCCTCCCTTGCTCGCTCTCCTCCACCTTCACTCACTTTCACCAGGCGGGGGTAGGAGGTTGGGGTGTGGGAGAGGGTGGGGTGTGATGCTTACATTGGGCAGCTCCTCAATGCAACTGGCACATCTCTCTGGCAGCAGCTCTTAGACAGGGGAGCCTGGGTGATCTCCATGTGGTTCCCCCACTTGCAGGCATCCCCCACAGCTCCCAGCTAATGGGAACCACGGAGTCGGAGTTCAGGGCGGGGGCAGCGCACAGAGACCCCCTGGCCCACTCCCCGTTCAGGAACTGCAGGGACATGCCACCGCTTCTGGGAGTGGAGCAGAGCCAGGGAAGGCAAGGAGCCTGCCTTAGCCCTGCTGCATCTCTGAAGGGGGAGGAATTGATCAGCGGGGCCCACGTGTTACTGGGGGTTCTTTTAATTCAAATCTCTTGGTAACTCTTACTCTGTGAGAGGTGGTGTCAGGAAATAAATCAGGGGAGACACGGCCATCCGACCGATAGATGGCTGGCACAGACAGGACAACACAGGAGTGCTTTCACCTAAAGCAAAACTTTACTTGGTCTCAAGCACTTACAGACATCTGCAACAGGTTAGTACAACATCCTCAACCCTTGATCACTACCAAAGCTTAGAGTGGCTCTCGAGTGGCCCAGTGGCAGCCCGTCTGCTGCTGGGGACTACAATATGTATCCAGAGGGAGAGTTCAGAAAAGTCCAACTACCTCAAACTTTCCCCCTTTATTTATACATTACTATATCCCTTAAAGAAAACTTGTTACAAGCAGTTCAATGGTCCAGCAAGAGGCCTCCTTCTGATTATAGATTAATCAAGTGTGGGTTGTTCCAGAGTTTGCAGCCTTGAGGCCCCCCACAATAGACATTCCTGGGGCACACCCTGCTCTTCTAAAATGCGTGTATCAGCGACTTCAGCAAAATTCTTATGAGGAAGGATGTGGGGTCAAGCTGCCCTTTCTGTAGCACCCAAAGACACACCCTCTCCTGCCTTGGTCAAGCTGAGTCTGTGACTTGGCCAGTTTACAGCCTGCTGACTTGACTGTTTTTAGCAACAAGCATAATGGTTTCAGGGACTTTATTGGTTTGCTGACATCCACTTGTACACTCGGACCCCCTGAAGTACCCTCTAGGACCCACAGGGGTCTATGGACCTCAATTTGAAAAACGCTGGTATACGATAAAAGCACAGAAAACATCATATTTCATGGGGAGAGACCAGCTTTCACGGTCCCTGTTTTTCATGGCTGTGAATTTGGTAGGGCCATAGATATAATAAGTAAACAGTTATAATGGCACTTTTGTCTTATAGGATACTGAACTCAAACTCACTGGAGTTAAAAAGTAAACTTCTAGACTGGCCTGAAAGTCAACCGGGCAAGCCCCCTGCTTAAGTTAAGCACAGGATTAAGTGTTTTATTAGGTCAGAATTGAACAGGGCACTAAAGCGAATGGAAGAAATTAAGGACAAATAATAGGAGGGGGTGGGTGGAGAAGAAACCTCCTCATGCATTTAACCATAGTGAAATTAACATAAGATAAAATATGCTGAAAGATTTTGTTCCCATTTGCCTAAAAATCTTTTGTCTCTCTTAGTTTCTGGTCTTTGATAAAGTGGAAAAAACAAACACAAAAAATACCCATTTTAATTGTTTGCAGTGCTGCAGAACTTTTCTCTGACGTGTCCCAAAGCTTCTGCTGAAAGGAGAATAAGCCAAGAACCTTCAGCTGTTTTCACTTTAAAACAATGTAAGAGGCTGAGGGCGAATGCATTTGTTATACATTTGCTAACCCATATCAGACTGAGGCTGTATCTCATACCAACATCTAAATCAGCCCAATTTTGCTCTGAATGTTCTCTTTTACAAAACCAGTAAACTTCCCTCCACAAGCCAGAATATGAGACTATATACACTTCAAGCTGCTGATTGTCCTTTGCTACCATTCCTTTATGTTTATAAGTTTAGCAGGGGGTCCAAAAACTCAAATGAAAAGCACATGGCTTTGTGACTTTAAAACTGAAATGGAAGATGTCTAATATGACAGAACATGTTGTTTATGGAGCCATGGATTTCAGTGAAGGACATCCTTACTGAATCATAATTAAACTACCATAATGAACTCCAAGTTTCATCAGCTGGGCTCAGAAGGGGGAAAAAAGATACTTTTGGTAGGTTCTGCTGAAGTCGTTTGTCCAGACCCACAGCTGTTTTTAATGTGCTGATGAGTGGGAAAACTGTCAAAATTATGCCCTAGAAGTTTCAGGCAAATGGCGGTGTAATATCTCATAGAAACAAACTGAAATCTGTCACTTTAGTCAATCTAATAAATTATGTTTTGCAACTGAAAAATATAATTGTGCTGCACACGCATTATGTGCACACTTCACTTCTAAAAGCTGCAGTGCCACCAGTGAAACAAATGAAAACACTGTAAACTGTGAAATAAATCAGGCTTGGCTAAAAAGACTGCTTTGGGACAAAACAAGCATTTGGCATGGAGCTCTTCAACAACATTTATATAGGCTACAAAGGGGAAAGCTGCATTCCTTGAAATAAAAATAATATTCTCTTGCAAAGAAACATTTTTAAATGATTTTCTACTTTTAGCAAATCCTAGATTATTCACTGGACTCACCTTTGAAGTTCAAGACACAAAAACGATCAACTTTAAAATTAGCACATAAAATTAATGATTGCTGGAGTTGGCAGGCTCCCTGGAAAACCTGGGTGCTTCTGGCATTTTCATTTGGAAAGGCTTCAAAGCTAATGCCTGTATTAAACATTAGAATGGGGAGCTGGAAAGTAAGAGAGATGAAGGAGAGGAAAATATCTCCTGAATATCAGGTGAAGAGCAAATTTCAAGGGACAGCTGTGTCTATGGTTCCAATTCAGTGATGTAACTTCCCAAACCCTTTCCTGAAAGGCTTTGATTATGAGATTCAATAGTGTTTTCTTTTGTGTTTTTCTTCTTTAACATTAAATTGTAAATAAAAGTGTGTGTGTGTGTGGAGGGGGGCAATGAAGGGGGAAGGAAACCGCCCACGTGATCATTATATAACAAACGGAGCTGCCAGGCTTAACGTAGCAGAAATACAAACATTGATGAATGACCGAACTGTGTTAAGACGATGCAGTTGCCTTTGGCCAAACTTGACTTAAAAATGGAAAGCTGTTACTTCCTTGAAGAGACACATATTCAGTTTCACACTGTAAGATAAAACCTCGAAGCCTGAGCTTTTCTTGTATTATTTCATCTTGTGCCCTGTTTGAACTGTATGAGCCATCTGCTATATTCCTCCACGTGCAAAGGAAACTAAATGATCTGATTTAGGATCTCGCAAATGAAAAATTAACTTTTACCCTTGACTCTACAAGCACTCTTGACCTGGGGCTCATATAAGGAATGAGTGATCATGGAATACAGCTGCAAACAAATTTGTGCTTTGCTGAGCAAATTAGATCACAATGTGATGGGGTAGAGAAAGTACAGTTATAACAATACCTAGGTCCATAGCTCTCAAAGACCTTTAACAAAGGAGACCAAGTATCGTTATTCTTATTTTACAGGCAAGGAAACTGAGGCACTAGGCAGCAAGTAACTGCTTCAGACTACTGCTAGGAATTGAACCTAGGTTTCCTGAGGGGTAGCCTACTGCCCTAGTCACTGGACTATGCTGCTAATGGAGGCTGTGGACATACCACCAATCCCTGTCACATTGGGAAAGAAGTATGATATGATGTGGAATTTATGGAAGCCCAGTTGCAAATTGTCATTTTGGTGGAGTGAAGAGAAGGAAATGACATTTCATTAGCAGTAAAGGAAGAGAAAATTGAGTTGTGCAGAGTTGGATTTTTCCCTCTCTGCTTGAGTTTGTTTTTAAAATAAATTAGATTCCTGTCACACATTTGATCAGTTGATAAAAGCTACTTCACAGAAAGTTTTGATTCACATTAATTTTGCCATTGCACAAACGGCGATAATTTAGACCTGGCATCCTGCTTCTACTCACGGCTTTAGCCTTGTAGATCTAGGCCCAAAGAAAGTTGAAAGATGATACTCTTCTCTGAGGGCCTCATGCCACGTGTTTCAATGTACTTGTGGTGACAACATTTACTGAGGTCTCAGCATCAGGAAAAATGAGAGCTCAGACTTTGCCCTTGGTTACCGACGAGCCTCTCTCTTAACTCCAGTTGAATTGGTTTAGTGATCCTGTGGGAAGGATTTGGCCAAACAAATAGCAATCTCTTTATTTCCTAATCTGACAAAGACTTCTGCCATTTTCTAGGACCTTCAGGAACAGGAGCAGGGAATTCAAGCCACCTTAGAATCCCTGTATATGCCAGTTTCCCCTTAAGAACCAACAGGCTTATATGTCTATGAAAGTATTGATAGCTATGATTTGTAGTATCTCAGATATTTGTTCCATACTAAGCAAAAGAGTGGTTGGATGCTTGTTGTGGGTCACTCCACTAGCATGGCGACAAAGTAGGCCTACAAGTTTGGCAAATACCACAAAGAGAATTTTTGTTTGCTTTTAAGAACATAAGCATGGCCATACTGTGTCAGACCAATGGTCCGTTTAGCCCAGTATCCTGTCTCTGACA
Organism: Dermatemys mawii; assembly: GCA_007922305.1. Taxonomy (NCBI): domain Eukaryota; kingdom Metazoa; phylum Chordata; order Testudines; family Dermatemydidae; genus Dermatemys; species Dermatemys mawii. Next base: position 37,581,398 of record ML677352.1, on the reverse strand, counting down.
GTGGACCTTACCAGAACTTCAAGGGGAGTGTACAGAACAGGGCAATTTTGGAAAGATCCACCCCTTCTTCTTTTTTAATTATTTATTAAGCTAAGGAACTATTTCGACTGTGGTGTAAGCACCCACAAGTTTCTTTTTACTAAATCTGGTGAAAATGTGGTTTTGGACTTATTTATCCAGGTCAACAGTTTTCTTGTAGAAAGACCATTTAAGGTGAGAATGATAACAAGGAACAGAAGAGTGAGGCATGAGGGAAAAAAAGGGATGGCTCCTCACAAGTAACTACAGAGCACTTTGGTGGATGTACATATAAATGGAAGCAGCTTTCATAAAGGCTAACAGGCCTCTCTTCTTCCTTCCCTGACTATGAATACCCAGGTGGGCATTTTAGTCTTGGCCTTCTTAACAGTAAAAAATATATGAATAAGTTAAGTTTTGAAATGTTACTGTTTAGTCAACTCTCTGGTTGCAGACACATTTTAATTTGACACAACTATGTTTGCTTTAAATAGTGCAGAATGTGCCAGTCCCTGGGGGTGACTCATTTACTAGCTAATTAACAAGTATCTAATATAAATTTAACATTCACTTCAAACTTACTTTCCTTCAAACCTAACTTTTTTTTGTCTGGGGTAGTTGCAAATGGAAGCCAAATATTTTAGTTGGTTGGGCTGAATGGAGGGATATGCTATGTGTTTAGATTTCCAATTCCTTTGCATCCTTTAAAGAGCTAAATTTAAGAAACTAACATTTCTTAATACAAAGTCATTTTTGTGTGAAACAGCCCCCCAAGACTTTCTGGTATTTCAAAATCCCCAAATTAAAGTTATTTCATTTGCTTTTAAAGAATAGCACCTGAGGTTATTTTTTCCCTATCATACCATCCAATGAATGTAAAAGCCCTCGTTTTCTTTAAAAGGCTCCCATGTAGTTCCTGTGTTGGATGTCTATCTAAGCATTGTGCATTCAAAAACCAAGCCAAGATAATTGCTCCATTGAAGTGCATCAGAAAGCATTTACAGTACCATTGCTTTTCTCATACCGTTGTGTTCACATCATTTGTACCACTTGAGAAGGAGGCGCTTGGAAAGAGGAAAGGCAGAGGCCTGACAAAGACACTGCCCCCCTATGACTGCACAATCTCATCATGGCTGGTGACAGAAGTCTGGTGGGAGGAACCAAAGACCATCCAGTGCCAGATAGCGGAAGTGAAAGCCTCAGAATCAGAGGAGTAAGGCAAAACACGGTCTATGCAGTCAATTGAAAGAGTGCAGTACTTTGGCATGCCTATCATTTCTCCGATTCATGTACTGTCACTACTCTTCCAGACAGCTCTTCCCGTTTAGTCCAGTACTGTGTTACTGGAAGATGGCGAAGTCTGGCCTGACATCAGCAGTATATAGGTTTCCCAATGGCTTAAGTAAGAGGATAAACAACTTAATCCAGCAAACAGACAGCAGGATCTTGTAACTGAGCAGGAGTAATACTCACCAGTGGCTTCATTGCTGGGAATTGCTAGGTAAACAACAACAGAGATGAAAGAAAAGAAGCATTCAAATGCTTTAAAGAGGGGAATGAGTTCTGTGACTCACATGACATGCCTGAGGAATATTTAGAGCTCAAATGACTTAACTTCTTTCTTCTGTGCCTAGTGTTATCAGCAGGGGAGTGTAGCAAATCACAGGGATTTTCACTGTGAGCTCAGCATAGTGTCTTTTTAGGTACTGGAAACTCAACAGGCCCCCCATTGCTCCCTCCCCCACAGAAGTTCGTGATGGAAATTCAGTACTTTTAAGCTAATGGTACTGTAGAGTGGGCCAACAAGCAGAACTAATTCATTCCTAGTTTAGCGCCATTAAGATGCTGCAGCTCCATTAGTGCCTAGGAAGGAAAGTCATAAGGCTGATCTGCATTGGACAGAGGAACTCAAAAGTATTCAGCTTGCAAGTGGGCGAACTCAAATTATCCCTTCCCTCCTGTCATGGAATAAAGGGGACAGGGGTCCTTCTGAGCTGGTTCCTTCTTACCAGGATGGGGGTCTGAAATCACATGTGTGGGATGCAAACACCTAGTAAATAGGGGAGAGGGAGGATTTCCATTAACACAAATAGGTCAGAGCAAATGAGAATTGGGGGCCCAACTCCTAACTCTCTGTTGTGCCTTTGATAATCTCCCTTTAGCTTTTTCCACTGGAATTGACCGATTTGAGTGAAATTGGTTGGAGTGAGCTTGGATTTCCATCTGAACCATTCACCCTTTTCATTGTTGAGGCTGGTTGTGGGGTTTGCTTCTGTAAGTAAGGACGTGGCTACATTTACATTTTATAGTGCTCTAACTTGCTGGCTCAAGGGTGTGAAAACTCACCTCCCTGAAAAATCACCTCCCTGAGTGAAGCAAGTCTGAACACTTTAAAACATTAGTGTAGACAGGCTCCAAGCCCTGAGAGTCATGTTTCCAGCACTCGGAGCTAATCCCCTTGTGGAGGCAGATTACTAGGAGCGCGGGGAGAGCTCTCTCGCACTTCAAAGCGCTGCCCCAGGAGTGTTCCCGTGACAGCGCTTTGAAGTTTCCAGGATAGCCATGACTTTATTCTTTTGTGTTCTGTACAGGGTTGTGATTTTATGGCACTCACATAATACCTTAAATGAAAAAATTAGTCTCGTATTATAACTGTCTTTCCACTCTCAAACCAGTTTGCTTTTTTGTAAACTTATGGTTTTTAGAGAAACACTTTTAGAGGGAGCTGGGTCTAGACCAATGATTCTCAGACTGAGGCTCTTTGCAGCATGTGACACTAAAACACTGGGTGATTTAACTATTAACCATTCTAAGTTGTTAATCAATCAGGATGCTTTTACTATACTATTAATCAATTATCAGAGATGTAGCCATGTTAGTCTGGATCTGCAGAAGTGACAAAGAGTCCTGTGGCACCTTAAAGACTAATAAAAGTATTGAAGCACAAGCTTTCGTGGGCTAACACCCACTTCGTCTGATGAAGTGGGTATTAGCCCATGAAAGCTTATGCTCTAATACTTTAGTTAGTCTTTAAGGTGCCACAGGACTCTTTGTCACTTCTATTAATCAATTGTAGTTGATAAAATAATACGGCATGGTCAGTCATTTTGCCCTGAGAATAATTATACATATATAGAAAATGAAACAATGAATTCATACTACTGTGGCTCTAACATTGACTGATAATTTGGCTCCTGAACCACTGAGGTCTGAGTATCACTGGTCTAGAGAGTGTGTACGGTCCCATGGTGAGAGCCTGGGACAGGCTGCAATGAAGTTCTCTGTTTGATTGCTGCAAAAGCTGCTGATTTGCTTTGTAAGTTTGGGCAAGCAAGTTAACTTCCCTGCCTCTATTTCCATGTCTATAGAAGGAGGATGCTAATACTTTAAACCAGAGGTTTTCAACCTTGTTTTTTTTCCCTGAGGCCCCTCCCAACATGCTATAAAGACTCCAGGGCCCACCTGTGCCATAACAACTGTTTTTCTGCATATAAAACCCAGGGTTGGGGCTAGCAGGTATCAAACAGGGCGATTGACGGAGCCTCTACACCACAGGGGGTCCTGAAAAACTAAATTGCTCAGGCTTTTGCTTCAGCCCTGGGCCTCAGTGAGTCTAATGTTGGCCCTGCATGGCCGACCCCCTGCAGTCTGCTTGTTCTTGGACCCCTGGTTGAGAACTGCTGCTTTAAACCACTTCATAGCTGTTTTGAGGCTTATTTCATTAATGTTTGTAAAGTGCTTGAAGATGCTCCAATGAAAGGCATGTGCCAATATTATACACAGTTTAATAAAACTGAAATGACCCAGCTGAGAAAGGGGGTTGCGACTCAAAATGAGAGTGCCATCAAAGAATCAGCACTCTGTTCATTTATCAGCACTCTGTACATTTATCTGGTACATTGATAGCTATCCAGACGTACACAAAAAGATTTATTTTAGAAATCAAGCTAGAAATCTCACTGAAGCAGGCTGTCAAAGGAGACTCCCCGTACTTCTGAGTCACTGCTGAGACTCCATGAGGTCTAGAAACATGATGAGAACCGTGCGTTTCATGGTGGTTTGCAATCTCCTCCCCACTGTGCCAGTGACACACACACAGTTTATGTTGGGGTTTGTTTTAAGTTCCAGGCAAAGGTTTGGGCCGTTCTGTCTGTTATTAGAACTCTGTGGGCTAGAGTCGGGTTCTCACAACAAAATTTTTGATGGCCTCAGCGGTTGGCCACCGACTTTTGCTGACAATTTTTCCTAAAATACGTCATTAACTGTAGGAAAAACAAATAAATATGCACATATACACATCCAAATCATTTTAATTTTTATGTAGGGCACCAGCACGAAGATAGAGCTCTCCCAGTGCCCTAAAAATCCCACCCCCACAAGGGGAGTAGCTCCCAGCATTGGTGCACTGTCTACACTGCCACTTTACAGCACTGAACACTCAATAATAAAAATAAGGTACAGGACACTGAGGTGAGGACACTCTAATACAGTGGTTCTCCGCATTGCCAGATGACTGTCCCCCTTTCAGAGTCTGATTGATGTTGCGCACCCCTAGTTTCACCTCACTTAAAAACTACTTGCTTACAAACTCAGACGTCAAGAAACAAAAGTGTCACTGCTCACTAGTACTGAAAAATGGCTGACTTTCTTCTTTCTGCTGTATCAGTATAATATAAATCAATTGGAATATAAATTGTGTACTTACATTTCGATGTCGGTTTTTAACTTGTGAGCCTTGTCTGAAGCCCGAGTCCCACCACGCGGGGCTGAAGCCTGAGCCCTGCTGCCAAGGGCTGAAGCATGTTACTTCATTTTGTGGGGCCCACCTATGGCACAGTGCTCCAGGCAATTTCCTTGCTTGCCATGCCCTAAGGCCGGCCCTGAACGTGTGCCCCCCTAAACTCGTCCTGTGACCCACCCTCCAGGGGCTGCAACACTGAGTTGAGAAACACTGATTTAGATGAGCTGAGTAACACTGGAAGACGTCTGTGTACCCAGGGGCACATGTACCCGTACTTGAGAACCACTGTTCTAATGGATAGTAAGTAATGTGCACGTTGAGCAACCCTGGGATTAATCAGGCACAATCTCTCTGATGCTCATATTGGAGCAGCACAGCTCTCCAATGGTGCATACAGGCTGTCTATGTGTATGTCCCACTATCGCTCTTTATGTTCTCTGTATTGCTTTGCTTAGCCCTAAAGGAAAGAGAAAAGGTGACAGACCAGTGGATTTCCCGCCATCCTCATGCTGCAGGGAAGAAATGCACTCCAACCAAAACCCTGGGATCCTAAACTTTGGGGGGTAGGGTCAGGATTTGGTTCTGAATCATGCAGCTCAGCCCCATTTCTAAACCCCATTAGGAATAACAGCAGAAGCCTCTGTGGGAGCTTTCACTCCTATTAGACACTGGAGCCGTGAAGCATAACCTGCTGATGTCTTTGCTGTGAAATACCACTTTATTTTTTTAGACCAAAACTCCCATGGCCAGCTATCTGTGTGTATTTATATTTGTGCTGTATGTATATAATCAAATATTTCTGCCACGCTTCCACGTTAGGCCAGTTTGGTAAGATTGGAGCCAAACAAACAGGAGTGGAAATTTCTTTGCAGCTTCCAAAACTTTAGAAAACAGAGTGCCCTTTTAATATGAACAATTCAGATCATAGTTTGGATGGAAGACTGTCTTCTTGACCTTCTCTCTGTCATGGCACTGGGGAACCTATATAAAGAAACTTGGCAGGCTCTTGCAAAGCATAAATTAGAGGAACTTGCTGAGAGGAGGAGGAGATTTTGGAGTCCCATTAGGGCCTGAGCAGAAGGAGATCAAATGCGTAGCTCTTCAGCTGTGGGAGATAAAAGTTCTAGTACATTCAATTCCTGCTTTCTGCTGCTGCCAATAAGCAGGGGGGCTTCTGCCTTGGCCTCTGACCACTAAAGAAATAACAGAGATAAAGCAAGCAAAATAAATAAATGCTTTGTGGATGGAATAGATAATAATTTCACCGGCTGAATATTAAAATATCTAAGCTCAAGGAAAGGATATATAATTATGGACTTTTGAAGTTCAATAAAGGCTCATTTCATCAGCATGGTAGCTGGTATTTCGGTGAAAAGACAGTGTATTATTCTCATTCTGTCATTCCAGATCCATAAAGGGTAGTTCAGGAGGAGAAGGAAGTTCTGTAAATAGAAATATTTTTGGTGTGTCAGGTTAATTACCACAATCCTTAAATACCCTCCCATTTCTCAATTTTTTTTAATAATCACCATTTTATTAAAATGTTTTAAGCAAAGTATTTATATGTAGCACAATTAAAACTAGTTATTTAGAATGATTTTTAATATGCTTAGGCAGAGGGTCATAGAACTAGATGGGACCTCCTGTGTTATTGAGTCCAGTCCCCTGCACTCAAGGTAGGACTACATAATAACTAGACCATTCCTGACAGGTGTTTATCTAACCTGTCCTTATAATCCTCCTATGATGGAGATTCCACAACCTCCCTAGGCACTTTATTCCAGTGTTTAATCACCCTGCCAGTTAGGGAGTTTTTCCTATTGCCCAACCTAAATTGCCCTTGCTGCAATTTAAGCCCATTGCTTCTTGTTCTATCCTCAGAAGTTAAGGAGAACAATTTTTCATCCGCCTCCTTGTAACAACCTTTTATGTACTTGAAAACTGTTACCATGTCACCCCCCCGATTCTTCTCTTCTCCAGACTAAACAAACCTAATTTTTTCACTCATTCCTCATAGGTCATGTTTTCTAGACCCTTAATGATTTGTGTTGCTCTCTCTGGATTTTCTCCAATTTGTCCACATTTTTCCTGAAATGTGGTGCTCAGAACTGGACAGAGTATTCCAGTTGAGAGGCCTTATTATAGCAGAGTAGAGTGGAATAATTACTTTTCATGTCTTGCTAACAACACTCCTGCTAATACATCCCAGAAAGATGTTCACTTTTTTGCAACAGTGTTACACTGTTGACTCATATTTAGCTTGTGAGCCCCAATAACCCCAGATCCCTGTCTGCAGTACTCCTTCCTAGGCAGTCATTTCCTATTCTCTAAGAGTGCAGTTGATTGTACCTTCCTAAGTAGAGTACTTTGCATTTGTCCTTACTGAATTTCATCCTATTTACCTGAGACCATTTCTCCAGTTTTTCCAGATCATTTTGAATTTTAATCCAATCCTCCAAAGCTCTTACAACCCCTCACAGTTGGTATCGTCCACAAATGTTATGTGTATACTCCCAGTGCCGTTATCTAAATCATTGATGAAGATATTGAACAGAGCTAGACCCACGACCAATCCCTGTGGGACCCCACTCAATATGCCCTTCCAGCTTAACTGTGAACCGTTGATAACTACTACAGGAACAGTTTCCCAACCAGTTATGCACCCACCTTACAGTAGCTCCATCTAAGCTATGTTTCCTGGGTTTGTTTATGAGACAGTCATGCTCCTATTCTCCTCTCTGGGCCAGGCTCCCGGACCAGACTACATTTCCCATGATCTACCACAATCATGGATGGAGAGTGGTGGTGGTGGTAAGAATGGCAGTACATCATGGGAGGTGTAGCCCTGTCCATTGGAAAGAAAGGGGAATGAGGCACCTGAATAGCAACTTCAGTGAAACACCATGGCACCTTGGGCAGACACTGCTTAATACTGTAACACAGAGATGGAGGACACAACTACAGCACAGCAAGTTGCTGATTTTAAATATACTGTTGAAGAAAAGCCCGTTATGGTCAGAATGCAAAATCCAAAATTTCCTGTCATAAGCATACCTAAGGCTGAAAGAAAAACTATTTAAAATAATTTGATTCGAAAACATCAGCTGCATTTTCGTAATGTGAAGCTCATATATAGAAAGAACTATTACTTCTTTAGGCACGTCCTATAGTATGTGCTATATAGGAGGTCAGACCAGACCAAACAAACAAAAACCCACTGTAATTGCATTTGGATACACCTTGTTTCACTAAATATCCCCAATCAGATCATGCAACTGAAGAAAATAAGGCAAGACTCCAGGCTGCATGTCACTGGAAAAGGAACTTATATGTAGGGGCAAGGATGTTTAATGACCCCCTAGCTTCCTGTTAGTGTTTTAACAGCAGGACTTTCCACCTGGCATTGGCCAGAAAGTCAAACTTGTGCATTCAAGTGGAGACCTAGGAAAAGCTTAAGAAGAGTGTACAATATCCAGTTTCATAGTTTAAGAGTGCTGTATAGCTTTTCGTTCAAAGCATGAATCAGCCTAAGCGGAAAAATCAACTGGCCTTTTTCACAATGCCTCTTGCCTGGGAGGTCTGAACATAAGGATTCATAATCCGCTGAAATAAGAATGAAAATAAAGATTCAGTATTCAGTAGTTTTATTTGCTTTTCTCTGTGCGAGTTCTAGATCATGATTTAGAGGAATGGATTCTGTAGTACTTGGGAGGGGCTAATTAAGTGTTCATTTTGGTCTCTGTTTGTTGGACTAGTTATGGCAATACATTTTGTAATAGATATGGTGCTCACCACTTTACCTAACCTGATATTTAGCTTGAACAAGATAGATGTATTGTAGACCATGCTCAGCAAAAGTAATGGCTTATTTACCATCAGAGTTGATGGAGTTTAGGCAAACTTGAATAGGGCTTGAACCCAGCCTGTTTGCCTAACATTTGATAAGTAGGAAACATGAGCCTTCAGATTAGTGCAGTTTTTCATTTTGCTTTTGATCTCAACATAAAATATTGTCTCAGCACAAAGAATGAGGCCTGAGTAAAGACATCCAATGGGTTGCTCTCACAGGGTGACTAGCCCTTTAAGAGCATATGGATCCAGTCCCACACCTCTCAGATGCAGAATATAAGCAATATCTCATGACAGGTAGATCATGTGGCTCAAATAAGGCTTTCCGGGGTGGAGGTAAGAAAGGAGCCTGTGGAGAATCAAAGGGAAGAGAGGGAAGACTCCAGATAGGAAGCCCTAGGAGCTGCTGCTAGACAGAGCAGGGAAGGATTCAAAGGAACAGGATGAGCTGGTCTACCTGGAGAGACTCTTCCTACTGCCTGGACAGAGGGCTGGAGGTGCAGGACAGCAAGGAGCAGCAGTCAGTGAAGGAGGCAAGTCTGCTAGAGGAAAACCTCAGGTGGGGCTAGACTAAGATGCCTGCACCGAGGCTTAGGGGCCAGCTAGGAAGATGGGTGGGAGTTCTTGTGTATCTTTGAGAATTGTTGTTAATGAACCAAGACCCCAAGAAGGGGTGTGACAGGACACGGGAAAGCCTATGTTAAAGTCACTGGGGAGCCCCAAGAGTTTGCAGTGGCTAGTCCACAGCGAGACAGGGTAGATGGTGCCGTGACAGTTTCCCTTCTCATTTAACTGCTTCCTATTATCTTTATACATTACTCATTGTATTTCCTTTTACAGCTACAGCATTTTCTACACCATCTCTCTGTGGTTTTCTTCTGTGTTACTCTTATGCCTTTGTCTGTGTGTTGCGCCTTGAAATCTCCATCCCTGTGTTGAAAAGTAAACAGCTGTTTACACTTGCTTGCCTCACATGATACAAAATTTAATTAGTGCTACTAGGTGTGAAGTAGGGAGGAAGGTAACCCAGTGCCTGGGGTACTGGCTGGGGACATGGGAGACCTAAGTTCAAATCCCTACTGTACCACAGACTTCCTGGGTGGTCTTGGACAAATTACTAAGGTCCAGATTTTAAAAGGTATTTAGGGGTTGCTGCACTTGGTGTTAAAATACCTGGCTGATTTAGGAGCTGATTTAAACTTGGGCTCCTAAATCTTCTAAAGGTATTTAAGCACTTGGAGCCAAAAGCCAAATGAAGGTCAAAGGAGCAGCAGTCCTTAGGAAGGCAAGTCTGCTAGAGGAAAACCTCAGGTAGGACTAGATTAAGATGCCTGCACCAAGGCTGAGGACGTTTACTTGCCTAAATCACTTTTGCAAATTGCTTTTCGATCCAAAATCAGTTAGGTGGTGTAATTCTGAGCACCACAATGCTGAAATGCCTTTAAAAGTCTGGGCGTTAGCCTCTCTGTGCCTCAGGGTCCCAGAGAAGAGATAGGCATGGCCAGGATAAAACCTCACTCTGTGTCGTCATGAAAGCAACACCCCTAAAACTGAGTCAGTCAGGGGATACAAACACACATACACACACATGCACACACACACACACACACACACACACATTATGAAGTGTGACATCATAGGAACTATGCAAAAAAGTGTATTTCTTGTCATTTTTGCAAACCAAATGGGAAAAGAATTAGCTTATAGAGAACAGCTATAAGATCTTCATCTGTATCTGTTTTGCAAATGGGAGAGCAATGTCAGCCCAGACACAGGCTCCAATCTCTATCCCCTTTGCACCACAATAGGAAAACACGCACTGATTCATAGAGACTATCTTAGAGCATCTGGAGAAAATTTTACTGCTGAAGCACGAGATGGGGACTAGTTAAATGATGCCAGAAGAATACATGAGTGAAAAGGTTGCAAAGATACGAACATCTTGGAAAAGCAACTGTCATTAGAAGATCTTCCATCCCTATAAGCCAATAATACAAAAGCTTTCAGAAGCTTCACACAGTGAAAAATGAAGTTCAGTACAAATGTGGGTGAAATCCTAAGCTTGCTTAGAAATCAGTGGGAGTTTTGTCACTGACGTCAATGGGACCATGATTTTCCTCTCTGTATATATGGGCTCCAAGTGGTTCTAAGCCTAAGTGAGGTTAAGAACTTTGCAAGAGGCATCTGCTGGAAGTGAACTCACTCTATGAGAACACTTTACTCTTATGGGTAATACAGTAGTGCCTTGAAGCCCCAACAGAGGTTGGGGCTCCACTGGGCTAGATGCTGCATATACAGATAGTAAGAGAGAGTCCCTACCCCAAAGCACTTTACATTCGAAGTAAATATAGACAGGCAGAAGGGAGGGAGAATACAATAACCTGTATAGAAGAGAAGAGAAGGGAAGCAGGGCTCATACTGCCTCTCCTCATGGAGAAGGTTCTTCTAGTGCACTATTGCAGGAATAATTCCCACAATGTTTTGGATCAATGCTGTTACCTAAAGTGTCAAGCTGAGCTCATCTGTTTGCTTTCTGCAGCCTGGATTTCCAGTCCAAAGAGGCCTGGACAAATCTAAACCAGCAACTGCAATATTCTGGATGCTCATCCATACTGCGTTGCTGAAGGTTTGCCTGTTGCTAGACTGGTTCTTTTGGTTAAGGTGTATTGTCCTGTGAAGGTCAGAACAATATCATTGTTCATGCCATTCTCATTACCTCTCCATGTGTATCACACTGACATTTGCCATCAGCATAACTTAAAAATAAACACAGAATTCAAAATGTAAATCATTTGAGATCTTCTCTGAACAATGCAGCCAGAGTTTGCCAACCTACAGCTCATTTAGGGTGGTAAATTTGACATCCAGGCTCTCATCCGGGGGGGATAAGCAGTGCCCTGTGTTTTCAGAGTGAAAGTCACAATGCCACTGCTGCTGATTGACTAGCATTATACAACCATTCCCAGAAGCACATGTGCTGCCTCCCAGAGCTCAGGCATCCAGGAATTCCAAACTGGGGCTGCTCCTTGGCGTTTTCTTGCTTCTGTTGCACAGTAATAGAAAAGGATATCAATCTTTATTTACAATGTTATGCCTTACGCCCTCCAGCTTGACCCTGTTAGCTCCTTCCATCCAAAGCACTGGAGAACATGCACAAGATGCTTTATGGTCCTCTTTGCTTTTGCCCCCTAAATAAAGAGTAACAATGCTACACTTGCCTGCTGACTGGCCTGGGACTGTCCGCACAACCCCTTCCAACCAGTTCACCTCCTTTCTCACTCATCTCTGTCCCCTATGGGTGCATGGGCAGGCCTCCGAGGAGAGCATCAAGAGAGCAGTGAGACAGCAACAGTGTGTGGTCCTTATGCTGGGAATCCAAGCTACTTGCATTCCGCTCCTCTCCTTCTCCTAACCCAGGGAAGACCCAGCCACTGACCCTAACTGTAGATGCACCAAGATCTCAGGATAGGTGCGTTTATAGAAGGAATGAGTAAAAGTTACATACAAAACCAAAAAACCCCCAAGCAAACCATGCCTCAAGATTTGAATGGAATGGGCTATTGAAATTTAAAAAGAGAATAAAAGCACGTTTTAATAGTGAGCAAATATATGGTAGAGTGCCAGTATGCATTGGCTTTATTGTTCAGCCCTGCATACATTTGTCTTTTTCTTGGCTGGTGTGGGTGTGCATGTATTTTTTTTTCACTCTGATGCCTCTATTAATCCTCTTTAAATTAAGTGTTGGTCTGACCTGTTTTGTAAGGGACTTGTTTGTGGAAAAGCATCAAAATACCTGCCTTGTCAGTTATGACTATATCCTCACCAGACTTTCAAAGCCCTAAACCTCACGCTGAGGGCTTTGAACATCACTCAGGAGCCTAAACCACATACTTGGAATGAGTTTATGAGAAAAACGCAGAAGGACTCAGCAGTAGGTACTGGCAACTGGATCTCTTTCCCTTTTATTCTAGCCGGGTGGAATGAATCCCCTACTGATAGTAACTGGAAAGCCTTTTGCAGACACAATGCCATTTATTTCACAGCAAAGCTCTGAAAATATTAGAAACCCAAATATTATCTCAGGCTTAGATCAAAATAATGAAGAATGTATGGCGGGAGAAAGGGGAGGATGGGAGAGGCACACTGCTTTATGCAAAATAGCTCTTGGAAACCAAAGTAACGGATTGCCCCACAAATGATCTAACAGCCTGTCGTCCTCTCCCCAGTGAGCAACCGTCCTGACAGCACAGATGAGAGTAAGCCATGGAATACTAGCTTCAAAATGTCAGCATGGTTTAGGTTAGGATGTATTTATAACAATTATGAATTGAGTTTATGGTTTGTTTGCTTTCCAGAGAAATCACTAGAAGACAGCAGCTGACATCTGTGGAAGTTCATAATGTAATTTTGTCAGTAAAAAGAATTCCCTGTTCTAATGACTACATGGAGACAGCACTATACTATTAAATGAATAATAATTATAATGATGTACAGTATTTTCATCTACACTATGTAATACTATGTTAATCCAAGGATCCCAAAACATGTCAATTCATTAAGTTTCATGAGTGACAAAGAGTCCTGTGGCACCTTAAAGACTAACTAAAAGACTAACTAAGACTTTAGTTAGTTTTTAAGGTGCCACAGGACTCTTTGTCACTTCTGCAATTCCAGACTAACACGGCTACCCCTCTGATTAAGTTTCATGGTGCTTCCATTTTATAATTATACCTGTTTCACAGATGGCTAAATTGAGGCACAGTAAGGATAAGTGACTGGCCCAAAGTAACACAGTTAGTCACTGAAGGTGCTAATTTGCTACTGTGCAGAGGGCATTATTTAAGCCCATGGTTCTATGCACGCAACTGGAAATAGATTCTGAGTCCCTTGGTTTAACCCCTTACTGATCACACACTGGAATATATATCCGATGTCATTGTGTTAAATGAATTTACATAAATTTTGCTTTCAGAAACAGCCCTTTGGCTATGTTTGGAATAATGTCTGTGATAACTATAGAATTATGATAATATAAGTAAGTAAAAAACCAAGCATTTCAATGGCAGTAGCTATTCTGGAATAGCTCCTCATGTGAATGTTGTATTCCAGAATAAAAACCATTTTATTCCAGAATAATTAGAGTGTTTACATGGGGAGATATTTCAGAATAGCTATTGTAGAATAGTTTATTCTACAATAGCTGTTCTAGTCAATTTTTCAACATAGCCAAGAGCGAAGGCAATTCCTCCCTGGATAAAAGGTCTCACATGTCCATCATTTTAGAATATATTTTTCTAAGGAGCTAAAATTGGGCTTCATAAAGTTCTTCTATACTAAATATCTTGTACTGTAGAATGAAGGTAGTGAGTTGCAGATTATCCACATTGTATTTCCGTGCACTACACCGAGATTGTTAATATCTTCCATTTGTTTCTTCAAATCTTACAAGTGTCTGAATTTCTGTCTGATGTAACTTTTTGCTTAGCTGTTTGGAAACAGCAAGAAAGGTATTTCATTTTCATGTGTGCTTTGCAACAGATATCACAGAGCTATTCAATCACTGCCGAATGACTGCTTGTTAAAATGTTAGATGGCATTTTTATCACAGCTTATGTTATTTGCAGTGATACCCGATCATTATTTAAGGTTAGCCCAAAATAGAACACCTGGCCATTGTTAACTGAGCCATTTTCTTCCCATCTTCATACCATGAGAGAGGCAGGAAGGGAAGAAAGGATTCAATGATGTTTTACAATAGTTATTTATTCTTGGTAAACACGCTTTGCGTGAACAAATGTGCTTTATTACACAGATAATGAAGTATCTTCCTGTGGCTATCAAAGGGCCAAATTCTGCACACAGGTGCATGTATGGGCAAAAGGTAATAAAAGTTCCACACATGCTTCTAACATCAGTGTTTGTCCTAAGTATAGAGAACCAGGCCCTCAGCTGGTATAAATGGATGTAAATCCATTGACTTCTAGGCTGGTTTACACCAGCTGAGAATCTAGCCTTTAGTATTCATTTATACCTGTTGTTTAATTTTAATCTCAGTCATTCATTTGCTTTCTGGTTCTAATAGAATCATAATATATTAAACAGGAGCTAAAGATAACAAATATAAAAGGTTTATGCAGTTAGGAAATGTCAGTGGAACAAATACAACAAATGCCTCTTTAACACACGCGTTCTTTCCATAAATCCTTCCATCAGCCAAAATGTTGACTTTAACCTTTTCCATTTTTCTGCAAGGAAAGCACTGTATTCCCCTGTTACTGAAACAAATACCTCAGAGTGTGGACGGTGCTTTGAACAGGGTAAATAATTACAACATTATATCATGTTATTAATTAAACGGCAAGACCAGCTTTTACAATCGTAAGGCACACCCATAGATGGAAAATGTGGACACAACAAATGGAGTAATGTGTTATTGTGGAAATCTCAAATTGTTTCAGACAACAATTTGGATCCATTAAGCAAAAGTCTAACCCAAAGATGCTTTGCTGTGAATATCATTAGTCATCATGATTATCATGTCATCTTCTCACAATTTTCATTGAAATCAGATTAAAACATTATATATTTTTCTCCTTTTCCACCTTTATTCAGCACCACAAAGGATATCTGAGGATATTTTAATTCAATCAAAAAATTGTATTAAAGAATAATACCGCTGTAGGGTGAAATCTTGGTCCTACTGAAGTCCATGAAAGTTTTGCGTTTGACTTCGGTGTGGCCTGGATTTCAGTCATGGAATCTTCACTTATTGTTTGCAGCCATTGAACATTGGACTTCAACTCTCATAAGTAAAAAGGGTTATACCTGTTAAAGATGTGGTTGGAAGAGCTCTCAGAAAGACCGATAGAATGTGTTGGTGATCAAATAGGCAGCATTTTGTCCTTTAAGTCAGTACCAAATTTGTATCCAGTCAGGGACTTGGAGGGTGTATCTTTCAGATGGGATATAGAACTAAGATCCTGACAACATATGGTCATCATCAAATATCCCGTGAAACATCTAAGAAGATTAAGAGTATGTTTATTCTGCTCAGTTTCTAATTCATGTGATTTATTTTGCCTACCTAAATCCCACCTGTAGTTTTAATTGGAAATAGTATTCTCTAACCACAGCAGATACTGTAAGTTCTTGTATAGGAAATTATAAAGCATAAATTAATGGAGAACATTACAGAAGCTGTGTAATGAATGCCCAGAACTGCCCTCTGGGACCGCTCTAAAAAGGCGTGAAGCTGCCAGAAGTGTCAAGTCAACAATTACTCATGCTTTTGAGAAGAGCTTGGTGAACTATTTGTGGTACATAATTATTAAATGAATTAGCTAAATAAAGTCAATGAGATTGAAGAACATGCTTAAAGTTAAGCATCTGCCTAAGTGCTGCCATGGATTTGTGGCATCCATGAAAACCTGTAGGCACAATCGACCAAGAGAGTTCACACCATTGTGCTGTTATTGCTAAACTGTTGTCTTGTCTTACATTCAGCTACCTGCAAATTGTTCCACTCCGCTAGAAGATCAAGACATTCTTAGATAGCATTCACATTTCCATTCGTCATTTGGATACATCTCTTCAGAGTAAAACCTAAAACAATTTGAACACCATGTATAATTGGATAATACTAACCTGGGCCAAAATGAAATCTATTACCTTTTCAAGTGATCAGAGCCCCAACATCCAGGTCAGCCAGCAGCTAGCATTAAATATTTTGAAAGGAGTTTTCATCAAAGCTGTACATCACTTTAATAATCTAGGATTATGGCTGAACTTTAAAATGAAATCTGAGATGTGCACTGACATAGTGCTAAGAGACTAGCACTTCTGTAATAATTCTAATTTAAGCACCGCTTGGAAAGATGCAGGAAGAAAAACATTTCCTTGTGACTCAGCAGCAATGGTTCTTAAGAAGAACGAAGTATACTGTATATAGTGTTATTTTATAGTACAATCAGCATAATGTTTTAAGCTCATTAAAGCTGTGTACCAGACTGTAAAGTTCAAACATTTACTAAGAAGAGTATACCAGTGGTATAGAGGGAACTAGTATATTATAGCAGTTTATTTGTAAATTTGAGTCCAACATATATATCTTTCATGTCCCACTATACCTTTAGCACTAATCCACAACAATTGTCTAAGAATGGGATCGTGGTGGTGCTGTCTTCAGAGCTGGACATCTGGAGAGTAGCAGCTGCTGGCAGGGAGCGCAGTTCTGAAGGCAGAGCCACTGCCAGCAGCAGCATAGAAGTAAGGATGGCGCGGTAAGGTATTGCCACCCTTACTTCTGCGCTGCTGCCTGCAGCGCTGGGCCCTCAGTCAGCAACCACCACTCTCCAGCCGCCCAGCTCTGAAGACAGCGCAGAAGCAAGGGTGGCAACACCGCAACACCCCTAAAAATAATCTTGTGACCCCCTTTTGGTCATGACACCCGATTTGAGAAACGCTGGTCTTGCCCTGTGAAATCTGTATAGAGCAGGGTGAAAGCACACAAAAGACTAGATTTCACAGGGGGAGACCAGATTTCACATTCCGTGATGCATTTTTCATGGCCATGAATTTGGTAGGGTCCTAATCATGAGAGAACTTAAAAAGTTTTTCTTTCTGAATGAATCTAGCGATTATAAAAAGGAGCTACAATGTCACCATGTAAACACAGATAGTCTATTCTATTCTACCTAGGTTGTTATACTGCTCTCATCACTGTTAGTGTCTGAGTGCCTTCTAGTTGTGCATTAAGTGGCATGACTATACATCTGTCACATGTGGTTTCTTCTCCCATCCTCTCCCCGGGGAGGTGTGGGGGAAATTGCATGTGAAATGGAGTGGTTTTGTTTTGGTAGGGTATTTATTATGTACACACTGCTATATATATTTATGTTCGAGAAGGCCAGGATGAAGAAGTGCACATTGACCCACAGTTGAAGGGGGTGAGGTTCATAGTGGGAATTTTTATATCTTGTGTGAGAAACTAGCCAGGATTCAAATCTGCGATCATTTGCACACAAAGTAGGAGCCCTTCCTCAATACCGTCCAGGTCCTTTACAACGTCTGTTCTCCTGCTGAGAGTTCCCTGCCTCGCAAAGTACATTCCACTGAATAACACTGAGGTCTTCCTTATAAACAGAGAGAGTGAGACTCTCTTCCTGGAAGAATTTTAAAGGGTCAGGGCTGTACAGGGACAGGTGGTGGCAATACAAACTTCCCCACATGATTTTACTCAACCTAGCTCAGGGGCATGATCTCAAAAGTGCTCTCAGTCAGAGTTCATTCTTCATGGCCAGTTAAGTTCTTGGGCTCTTGTTTCAGATATTGTCAATGAGACTGTGCATATTGGTGCTGATGTTGATGTGTGAGGCTTTTGAGATGAGGCTACCCTGTCCACTGAGAACTGAAGATCAGAATTCTCAACCTCACAACCCCATCCCAAACGGTGTTCCTGGTGGGGTTTGGAACCTGAAGTGGTTTGTTCCTGTCTCTCCTTTGCACCATTCTACAATATAACTGACCAAGGCCTAATCCAGCGTGCAGCTGAAATCAATGGCAAAACTTCAGTTGGGTCTCTCACTCTGCCAAGGCCCAAATGCAGGACACAATGTGTAAGAAGTCCTCTTATAGTTGACATAAATTATTCATGCCAAAAAACCATAAATCTCATGGCACACCTTCCTTTATGACGTGAAGGAGAGCAATTTGGGTCCTCCCTTTTCAAGGTGGGCAGATAAATGTGCGACAAATGCCTTAGGTCATTTGTGAGGTAAAATTCTATCACAGGGAGTCCTGCCAACCTTTCCCGTGGTCAGTCGGCAGAAAATATTTTCTCTCCAAAAACTCCCCCTGAAAACAGGGCCATGAAAAGCCACCAGGGTTGAACCCCAGTGCATTCTGTCATGAACTGTTTTGCACACCTCCACTGATAACCTAACAGCTCTGTCTTCTGAGGGGGAGAGCTCTGGAGTTGTGTCTGTCTAGCCAAAACGTGAATAGAGAGTCACGGAGAAATTCAGAATCCCTGTTGAAATGTGAAACCTCTGAGGATTTAATCACATGCAGACCCACAATCAAAGGATTAGCCCATAAAGCCAGGTATTTAATTTATTTGAATGCCGTACTTACAGGGCGTTGCATCTTTAAGAAACTGTGACAGTTTGTTATTTTGACTGAATTTTCTTTTGATCATGTGCAGCCTTTGGCTCTCAGGGTTAAATTGTTTCACACTAAAAGGTGCTTCTAATCGTGTTAATTATCAGGGAGAAACCAGAATCAGCTACTCCTCTTATTTTCTTTTTGACTAATCTGGCATCGATATCACCATTGAGTTGTTTTGACTGAAATGTTTTCAAAGTTGAGGTCACTGCAGACCTTGCTTTAAATATCCCCCTCAGCTGCACTCCCTGTAACGTGATTACTTCTAAGGTATCTCGAGGGCAGTTTGACTTTTCCCAGACAAAAAGGGAAAAGGCCCCAGCTGAGCTTGGAAACAGTCTTGCTACTTGGAGCTTGGTTAAGAACAGGTTATTTATTGTTGTTCTTGGCCCGGGAGGCCATTCAGGGCCTGCACTTCAGTTTGGCTGTGCTGCAGCACAGAAACAGCTGAGGATCCTGCCTTTGCAGCATGGGGTGCCTGACAGGCCATGCAACTTATAGGCCTCACTTGCTGGGAAAAGCTGATCCCTCTAAGCTGATTTCTGGTTAAATAAAAAACAGGCCAAGGAGCTGAGAGCCACTTGGCCAAACTTGATAAATAATTTAGTTGTTGCTGTTAATTAAGAAACCGCCCAGATATATGCCTCTCATAATAGACTAATAAGGATCTGAAGCCCCTTATTCAGGCAAAACTCCAATTGATTTCAACGCCAATGGTGCCTAAGTAAGGATGAAGGATCTGTTTCAGCTCCTCTTGAAGTCAATGACTCTTACAAGAACAGTATCAAGCCTTAACGAATGTAGGATTTGTCCACAGATGGCTTAACCCCAAGGGACTTGGTCCAATGGATAGCATTCTAGTGTGGGTGTCAGGGGACACCAGCTGTTTGACCTTGGGCAACGCTTTGTGCTCAGTTTACCCACATGTGAAATGGGTATCCCCCTTTTACAAAGCACGTTCAGATCTATGGATACAAATAATACGTGTTTTTATTTATCATTATGCTACAAACTCTTATGTAACAGTCTCACTAACTGCAAGGAGTAACAGTACTTGTGTAAGTATAGGCATATTGGACAAGGCCATCTATCATTTCCAAGGTGCTTTACAGATATTATTTATCTAACAGAACTGCCCTAGAAACTTGTATTAAAATGGTGGGCAAAATATTGTCTCTCTTTCTTTCCTTCTAATTAGTACATTTCATTTTCATCTTCATTTTAGATGCTCTAGTTTATATAAAATGCCTTACAGCATCATGCCTCCAAGAAATAGTTCATTGTGGGCCATAACATGCATATTACAAAGGGTTTGTCTTCATTTCAAGTTTAAACCTCAAAGTTTTCAGCTGTCTTGTATATTTCCCTTGGCTCTCGCCATAGGACAAATCAGTCAGTGCCCCAGTAAAACTGTGGACAAGGGTTTCATTACAACAGACTGTCCCTGAAGCCTAGCTAACATGGTAAAGTTAGAGCTGACCTAGGGACATGGTGGATTCACTTGCACCTTTTAGGTCAAGACTGGGTGTCTTTTGAAAAGAGAGGCCCTAGCTTGGGCAAAAGTTATGGGCTTGATGCAGAAATCATCAGGTGAGGTTCTTTGGCCCATGTGATGCAGGAGGCCAGAGTAGGTGATCATAATGGTCTCTTCTGGCCTTAAAAATCTATGAATCTACAAATGTACATTTAGGGTGAACATCTACATTACTTGTAGGGAAAGACTCCCATTGACTTCAGTTGACTTTGAACCAGGCTCCAAACAAATCATATTCACAGACATATAAAGGAGGAGGCTTTTGGTTCCTTAATGAATTTTACTTTCTGCCATTTGGTTTGCTCATGCTTTGGCGAATCCTGGATGAGTACTTATAGAAGAAGAATGTGTGAATCCCTTGCCATTAAAACATGTGCTCACAGCCCTAAGCGGCATAATGATTCATATCCTCTTCTAATCACCATTGAGTCTATGTGGAAAACTTGGAGAAATCTTCTGAGAGGCTTAAAATCCAATGTATATTTAGGTTCCAAGATGACCATATGGGCTGTGACTCATTTCTTAAGATAAGTACATAAAAATCAATTATACGGGCATTTTGGTTACCAGAAGGAATCTGTTCCACTGGTCATTTGTTTTCTAATATCTTGTCTTATAATTTTTTTAAAAAAAATCATGAAACACAGCAAATTATATACTATTTCTGGCAGCAGACAGATTGAGACAGATGCATGACTATTTATTTAAAACTAGGTTGGGATACTATCCCAGTACAGTCTGAAAATTCTGAGTTCAAAGATGTGCTAAAAACACCTAGCAGGGAAAGGAAGGGGTAATACAGCGAAGACTCACCGGCATGGTGCCTCCTGCTGGTTGACTGGGAATTAGCTCACTTCCAGCTCAGAGCGCTCTCTGCAGGCCAGTGTCTCACCTGCCGCTGATCCTGTTTCCCTCCTGGACCCTGGTGCCTCTTTACCTCAGGGTTCTGCCCCCAACAGTATCCCCACACTCTGGGTCTCCCCTCCCAGGGAAGCCCCCAACCCCCTAAACTCACCTTGCCTCAGTGGCTACTGCCAGTCGTCATCTAGTCCTCGCTCACTGGGACAGACAGCACTCTGTAATGGCCGCTCATCATTGGCAAGAGGTAGGACCTGCTGCCTTTCCTATCCTCGGGCTGCTCTTCTGCAACCCCAGTATCTTTTGGCTTTAAACAAGGCCCGCAGCCTGGGGGTTTTCCAGGCTGGAGATCCCCAGCTCCCTTTGCCCTTTTCCCCAGCACTGCTCTGCTCTGCTTCAGGTACTTTTTTCTCCCAGGCAGTTCGGTTCTTCTCACTCCACTGCTAGAGAGAGACTCCTCTGCTCCTGGCTCCCAGCCCTCTTATAAGGGCCAGCTGGGCCCTGACTGTGCTGGTCACGGCTTTGGCTGCTACTCCAATCAGCCTAGCTTGGCTGTTTTAACCCTTGTTTTACTGGAATTGGGGCAGCTGCCCCACTACAGAAGGGAAAAACATCTGGAGAAGAGAGTGTGGTCTAGTAGTTAGAGAAGAGGTGCTGTTAGTCAAGACTTTTGGGCTCAGTTTCTTGCCCATCTCTTGACTTTGCGTTCCTTGCATACGCCGCATAAACCAACATTTTCAAACTTGGATGCCTAAAATTAGGAACCTAAATCAATAGCAGGCACCTAAATAAACAGCTAGATTTTCAGAGGAGCTGAGCATCCAGAGCATCACTCATTTCACGTTTAAACATTTTGGGCCTTAGCTCTTCTATTCTCTAGTTTGAAAATCTGCACAATAAATCACACAGTGATTATTTGCCCTGTATTTTCTGTGCACTGGTCAATATAAGGTATTATATAAGTTATTACCTACAGCATAACAATTTAGGGCCTTATTCATATTGAGTAGCACCTTCCGCCATGTATGGTCCTGTTGATTTCATCTTGACTACCCATGGAATAAGTTCCTGCTATTTACCACGAATACAGCCAGTGTTCTATGACAGAATATAGAAAAGTGTCTCACCTTGCTACTGAAGGCCTCTTGCACAAGAAAACCACAATATGTTGTAGCCATTTAGGACTTTTCTACTTCCAGGATTAGTGTTCTGTGAATTATAATGTGATTCAAGGAAAACATCCAGAAATTGTATTAATCTCAAATACTCCTCTCTCTTCTTGTGTGGAGAAGGACAAGGATATCAGAATGCCCAGGGAGATTGGGCATTATTACATGCTCATAATACTTCAACTCAGCCACAAGGTATAGCTCAATGCAGAAATCAGTGGGTGAAATTCTATGGCCTGTGTTATGCATGAAGGTTAGTTGGACTAGATGATCACAATAAACTCTTCCATGGGCATTTGTGTGTATGTGTCTGTGATACTATGGTAGCTCCTATTATAAGTACTGTACACGAAGGTGCCGTAGCTTCTGCAGGGCATCAGGGTTGAGGGCCAATGGTGCCCACTTTACTGCATCCTCAATTAGCCCATGAGGAACCTGAATCTTTTCTTTCTCTAAGGGTCTGATCCTGCAAGGTGCTGAGCACCATCTACTCCCATTGGAGTCAGTGGCAGGTGAGAATGCCTCTTGCAGCAGAACAGACTTGATTCTCTGCAGCGTCAGGCCCCAGAATAGCACTCAAAAAAATCAAATCTCATCTCCAGTTGGCACACTCTCCATCCCACTGCTCTCTCCTACTTTTGCCTTAGGTGGCTCTTTTATCTGCTGTGTGCATCTCCATTGCATTTCCTCTGCCCGCTCCAAGAACAGAACCTCCATTGGCAGAGAATTTTGCCCTAAGTAATCACTTGTCTATATTGATTTTATACTTTTTCTTTTTTTGTTGTTTTCTTAAGCATTTGACATAACCGGCTTGTTGGCCAAGCTCAGCCCTTTGAAATATTGCTCTGCTGCTCACTGATCTTATCATACAAAAATATTTATCCACATTTGCGCTTCATAAAACGTGATTTAAATTGCATATGTCTGAGTGAGCCGGTGCCTTTCTGACACAGCCCTGAGTTACAGGGGTTGTGAGGAGGCCGCATTGCACTAGATTCCCCATGAAGAATTCCTGTTGACTCAGTCACAATTCCACCCGGAGCTCCCAGGAAGGACAGATTTCTGCAGCCCCTTTGCCACCCTCTGAAAAAGGGCAGCACATGTTCCCTTTGCAAACGGACTTCTCTGCTGGCTGGGGAAGAGGTGAGGAATGATCTTGCTCTAATCCCACCCCTTCCTGCCTGTTTAGAGGAGGCTGCAGCTAATATGGAGCAGAGGATCCATTGACTAGCCACACTGTCACTAGCACATTTACAGGGAGCTGAAGGGGAAGAAAGGTATCTTGAACCTTCCCTCCCTTCCACATAGGGCCAGTCACGGTCTGGTCCTATGTGTCTCAGACTCTTCATATTGTGATGGTGATTTTGCAGCATTTCTTGCACAAAATACCCATAGTAACAAAAAATATCATTTGGAATGTTCCATTGCAATATTATTTTTATGTTATAGCTCAAACAGAAGTTAGGGTCTTGATGCTGAGTTTGTATGGCCTGAGTTATGCAGGAGATCAGACTGAAGGTTCATGATCGTTCCTTCTGGCCTTAAAATCTACAAATCTATTATTTAGTTATTTATTCATTATCATTAGCACAAAGCACTGGACAACATATGAAGTGAATCACTTCTTAGATGAAAGATATTCACTCTCTGTACATTGGTGAATGAGAACTGACTGTCAGTCAAACACCATATGGGATATGTTTTAGTATTAAAGGGTTCTTCACATTTAACTCTTTGACTGTTGGAGATCCTGCTTGCTTAGACATCAGCATTGGTATGCTAATAAAATCATTTAGCATTAGCTGCACTGTGTTATGATTGGGGAACTACCAAATTCATGGCCATGAAAAATGTGTCACAGACCATGAAATCTGTTCTCCCCCTGTGAAATCTGTATACAGTAGGGTAAAAGCACACAAAAGACCAGATTTCACAGAGGAGACCGGTGTTTCTCAAACTGGGGGTTCTGACCAAAAAGGGAGTTGCAGGGGGGTCTCAAAGTTATTTTAGGGGGGTTGCAGTGTTGCCATCCTTACTTCTGTGCTGCCGTCAGAGCTGGGTGGTTGGAGACCAGTGGCTGCTGACTCTGGCCCAGCTCTGCAGGCAGCAGTGCAGAAGTAAGGGTGGCAATACCATACCATGCCATTCTTAGTTCTGCTCTGCTGCTGGCGATGGCTCTGCCTTCAGAGCTGGGCTCCCGGTCAACAGCCACTGCTCTCCAGATGCCTAGCTCTGAAGGCAGCGCCACCAGCAGCAGCAGTGCAGAAGTAAGGGTAGCAAACCGCAATCCCCTCGATTACTTTTGTGATTCTCCCAACAACTCATTTTTTGGGTCAGGACCCCTACAATTACAACACTATGAAATTTCAGATTTAAATAGCTGAAATCATGAAATGTACAATTTTTAAAATCCTAAGTCCTTGAAATTGACTAAAAGGGACCGTGAATTTGGTAGGGTCCTAGTTATGATTTGCTCCATGCCACACTTTTAAAATTCTGATACATAAAAGGAGCAGAAGGGGAAAGTAGTGGGAGCAAAATGGATTCTATTGAGGGTAAAAGCAGCCCGAAGTGAGGCCAGCCATTGGTGGTACTACTTTAATAGAAGCCAGCAAAGTTCACATAAGCCCATTGGACTCGACAGGAGTCTTTCCATTGACCTAGATAAGGTTTGCATCAGGCCCTTCACCGTGATCCGTGCATGGCAAACTGTGCATCTAATACACTTTTAATGAAAATGTGATCCTCTGAAATGCTGCCAAGTGTGACAGGCACAGAGGCAAAGACTAGGGAGGGCAATCATGGGGAAAGATCTTACAGCTCTTTCATAAGCCTTCATATTATAAAAGTCTGAGGAAGCCAGCCCACATCAACAGCAGAATGAACTGACTCCTACAGGGACACGTCACGTGATCACAGTTTAATAAAGTTCCTGTATCATGCTTTGTTAATGAAATTTTTGGATAGAAGCTAACAAAGAGGTCACTGTGGTGGAAAAGAATGCAGCCTTTGATTTTTGATATATTTTTTTTAGGGTTCATGATATGTCATTTTCAGTGAGTTGCTGGCTGAATGAAATGCTCTCCCAGTGCCAACTACTGCCTAATAAATGTTTCTTATGAAAAATATTTCATATTCTGGAGGCGATCATCGGCATTCTCAGCTGAGCCCCTGGTAGAAACATGGATTCTTCTTTTCTGTAAGAAATCTCCTATTACCCATCCCTTCAATAAGTGCTGAAGGATGAGTTCAGGGCTGCGTGGCAAAGTGGGGTATTTTATGAAGACAGTTAGCCTCTGGGACTCAGCTGAAGCCTTGCCCAGCATGTACTAAGGGAAGAATCAGTTTGTCATGATGGTTCCATACGTTCAGACATAAGTTCCTATAGCCTCAACCTTGTTTACAGTACCCCAGAGGGCAGTCCACAAAATGAATGGTCATGCATTGGAAGTAAATATGCAGACAATGAAATATGTGTCAGGTTTGAACTTTTGAAGCATAGCCACTCTCTATAAAGTGGGAGCTACTATGTGTTTGTATGAGGGGGATGAAATGGAAAATCGAAAACCCATGGAAGAGGGTCAACAGGAAGGGCATGAGGAGGAAAAGAGTGTTTTTACAGTATGTTCTGCCTGCTGGTATTGCTGCTTTACTCTCACTCACTGCAGCTGTGATGGAGCTTCCCAGGGCGGGGATAGAACCAGGGGAGGAATCAGAAGAACCACTTCTCTCTGTATCACAATCTGTTTGCAGACAGTTGATGTTTACAATGCATTTCACCATGCAGATTTCTGTTCCTAAAAGCAGCCGTGTCTCTATTGCTGTGGTTTTTCTACACTGCGAAGGACTCTTTTTGTGCGAAGGGCCCAGGTGTGTCTGGAGTTGATGCAGTGGAATTGGGAAAGGAATTGAGAGAGGTGAGGAGATGCTGGGGCCATTAAGAAGAAGCCCAGCAGACTTTTGACCTGCAGATCCCATCATTCATTACTATGTCTGGAACTCACTCTCTCAGTATTACCCCGCCACAGGGCCTACATCTCAGAGACAGCGCCACCTATAGGAGGAGGCAAAAGGGGCAGTTTGCCCCAGGCCTCCCCTGCTTGAGAGGGCCCGAAGCCATGGAATTTGAGTGAATGGCACTACAATCTGGGAAAGTGGGTTGTCACTCAATTTGGCTTGGCTGCACCCCCTCATGAGAGAGGAGTGGCCAGATGAAACCTGAGTGGTGCTGCGACCCTGTGTGCGAAGTCAGAACGCCCGGAGCGGGGAGCTGTGACCAGGCCTGTGTGACAGGAGTTGCTCCTGCAGGATGGGTGTGGGGTGACCACACTCTCCTGCCCATTCCTGGAGCATTAGTTTCCAGGTGGGGAGAGTTGGGGCCCTTAGCGTCAGATTTTGCCACTGGCTTCACAGGAACTTGTGTGCCCTGCTCAGTGAGGATGGTGTAATGGGAAGTCCAGGAAGAGGGGATTTGGCCCTCAATCAATTGCTTAGATGATAATTAAAAGTGCTTAGAAAATTTTAGTCCAAAAATATGTAGATGAAAAATGGAAACATTTAGTTTTTGGCCTCAATTTTTGTGGAATCTTCCCTTCCCACCCCCCCTGTATATTTTCAACCAACTCGCCTAATAATTCTTGGTTAAATTTCTCAGGGTACCAATTACTTGTTTGCAAAGCTCTTTGAAGATCTAAAGAGTGGCAGAAATAGCTCTGATACTGTGATAATTTAGGGAGGTGTAGATGATAAACAGGTAAAAGTTCGCTGAATACACTTTATCATACTTTGACCTTTTATAGTGCATATGTGGTAAGTGAAATGACAACAAGCTCAGATTTTTTCTTTTTATTTGGGTTTTTTCTTTTTATTTTGTCCGCCACTGGGTCTTTCATAACAAAACCAAATCAATTTAAATACCCCCTTGAAAGGGATAATGTGGAATCCAGTCTTCTGAAAAGTAAATTAATCTTGTTCTTTCCCTTTAAGAAAAAAAAAAACAACTGAAAATAAAATAATAAAATGGGCATTTTCCTGCTGCACCCGCAGTCTGGGGGCTCTCTTGGCTTTGAACTCTTCTCGACAGTGTACTTTATCATCTGTAATAATAAACGCAGAGCTGATGGAACTAAAACAGGCAGGCTTCCAGGGCCGATGCCTTGGTATTTTCTTTTTTG
This sequence comes from Dermatemys mawii, assembly GCA_007922305.1. Taxonomy (NCBI): domain Eukaryota; kingdom Metazoa; phylum Chordata; order Testudines; family Dermatemydidae; genus Dermatemys; species Dermatemys mawii. Next base: position 37,553,894 of record ML677352.1, on the reverse strand, counting down.
TTTTGTTTTGTTTTGTTAGCAAACTTTTCCTATTGTTATCTCCCTACTCCAAAAACAAGAATGGTTAAAAAGTCATTGGCGCATGCCAGGCAAAGAACACCCTCAGCTTCTCACCAAAGTTTTTAAAGCGAAAAATGGCAAATGCAGCCAAATTATTCCTGGTGGTGGTGGTTACTGTAATAAAATGTGGGCTGTAGGAATACTGATACTCTGGAGCCTTCCAGCTGTTTAGAAAGAGAGAGAGAGAATGAGAGAGAGAGAGAGAGAGAGAATGGTAGTACATAATTTATTATTTTCAGGACATAATAGCTTACAGCTCCAACAGCATTATGTATATGTTGTACAGATCATCAAATAGCACATAGTCTAATAATGAGAAACGGACAAACACCAGATGCCTGGTATTTGGCAGAATTGCCAATATTGCGAGGTGTCAGGTAACAGAATTTATATTCTGTGTTTACCAGCCACCAATAAAGTCTATTATATTGTAGAGCCCTCCCCTCCATCTTTCAGTATCCTCGTTTCTAGCTATTGCTTCACTTGTTATCTTTGGCCACCTGGAGGCAGGCTATTATATTCCTGGCTACTTTGTATCCTAATAAAATGTTGCTCAAACAAAATTGGCAAAGAAGGTTGGTTTGAGAAACTCATTTGGGAAAAAAAAAAAAAGAATTAGCAGCAGGGCAGTAACCTATCAATAGCTGCAGTCAACTAGTTTTACAAATACTTTAAGATGGCCTTAAGATGGCTCCTTAAAGGTACTGGCTTAAACGCTGACTACTACCCCTCAATATTGTTCCCCTGGAACTTGGAATTCTCCTGCTTTCTCATGCACCAAATGACCTCCTCTGAAGCTTTCTCAGAATTGCCCTCTGCAAGACTTTGACAGCTCCCGAAGCATCATGGCCTACATTTACATCAGGTACGAGTGATCGGGGGTATCTCAGTTTTGGGGTGCCCAACCTTAGATGCATCATAAAAGGGCCTTGATTTTCTGAGGGAGAATGCTCGGTAGTTTCTGAAAGGGACTATAAAGAAGTACTGGCTTTTTAAGTCCAGAAAAAATCGTTGGAGAGGCCAGTTTCTTCATTCCAGGTGTCCGGAATAACCCAATTGGATGTAGGGTGAAAGGAAGATGGTCCTGGGTTAGTGTCTGGGATTGGGGGCTGGGATACAGGAAAAACCAGGACTATTTTTCCTTTAAGGGCTCGGGACAGTGAGCAGGGTAAGGCTCTCTTCTTGCACATCCAGGTATCTGGGGTTATTAGACCCACATGGGAAGGATTAAGGGAGTGATCAGATGCCTGAGTGGGTGAATACAAAAGGAGGCTCCAAACACAGCCAGAGAGAGCTCACTGAGAGAAGGGCTGTGGAAGCCCTGATCTAAAGGGGAAAGTTTGTGGGCCTGAGAGGCCAAGATTTGACCCACTCAGTTCCAGGAAGAAGGCCTGTGGAAACCCTGATACTCAGCAATCTAAGGGCTCTCTGGAAGTTGGACAATGTTGAATAAATTAGAACCCAAGAGAAGGTGACTCTTGTTTTAAAGACTTTTGACTATGAGTAAGTTAGGGGGACAGAGGCAGGCGACTGTAGTGTCATACTACGCAGCAAGGGGGTGCACTTGGAGACCACAGCCCACCTATAGGCCCTTTCAAGATGACTCAGGCTCTGCAGCCAAAATGAATATATCCAAAATCACTACTCACTTATGAAGGTCCTTAAGTATCCCCTGACAGCCTAAGCACGGGCCTGACTTTCTGAATTATTGAGCATCACCAACTCCCATTGGTGTCCATAGGAAACACATGTGATCAGGAGCTGAGCAGAGTGTGTGAAAAGCAAGTACCAGATGTATCTGATCTGTCCTTTCCAGGTTGCAAGTGCCTTGGGGCAGAGGTTGTTGTCTCAGTCTATTTGAAAAGGCTGAGGATGCTGTTGGCTCAATTAAAAAGAAGAATAATCTGCATGCATGGTGTGAATGTCCTAAGATAACAGTCTTCTGGAGGAAAACAAGTGGAATTTTCAAGATAACTGTAGTCAGGCTGCCCATGGTAGGTCTATGAGGTTTACAGTGAAAAGGAAGTTATTGTCTCAGGGAGGGACCCATTGATAATACAATGTGACAGCTTGTTTTTAGAAAAAGAGTATCAAGCAACATCAGTGACCTAGAGAAATGAGAAAGTTTCAGTGGAAAAAATGACAGAAAGCATTACCTCAGGAAAGAGTAGATTTTATCATATAGGGTTACCATTTGGGAAATTTAAACAAAATAAATACACAGTTAATAAGAGGTTGACCAAACACAACTGGATCTTTTAAAGATACCACAGACAGGTGATGAATAAGATGTATTAATGCTTGTATGTAAAGATCAAATATGCTATTAATGGCAACGTTAAAAGTTTAAGAAAATAGGAATAATAACACAAAAAACTGTCGGAACATCCAATGTCTTTCCCCAGCAGTATTTCAGTTATCAGTTAAGGAAGAGGTTCCTTATGATGTGAACACAAAATGCCTCTTCACATTATGAAATGTTTTCTTCCCAATGGATTCCATTTCTCAGTTCAGAATTTTCAACAAGATTTAAGGTAGCTTGACATCCATATTCCAGTGTGGGGTGTTACGTTCTGCCCTTGCTTCAAATAGGAAAGGGATACGTTGAGCATCTTCCCAGAGCTTGACTGCTGTGTCGCTTTGAAGGTGCCAAATAGCTCCATTCCACCCAGAGCTTGTCTTTATTTTCATGGCGGGTGGATCTATACATATACAATAGGGCACCTCAAATGTTCAAAGGGTATAAGATGGAGGAGGCAGGCCTGGGGACATGTCTATTATGCACATTCCCTGTCTCCATCCCTGCCCTACAGCTGTGAATCTTCGGAAAAATTCCTGCAGCCTGAGTTTGAGCTAACTTCTCAGGAAAGCTCCCGTGCCCAATGGGCTTGATCCAGCGCGTTCACATCCATTGACTTCAGCAGGTTTTGGCTCAGGCTCTGGGGAACTTTCTCTGGAAAGAAGGCAGCTGTGTCTACCAGGAGTCTCTGACAAGCAACCCACAGGAGCTCTGTTAACAGGTAGCCAATTGGAAATAGGGAATTTCTGAGCCTGTATGGAAGCACAGATCTTCTGAAAGGATGTCCTTGGCATTACAGCAGATCTCTGCAGAGATATCAAGGACCCTTGATTTCTGAACTCCCACTTGTCCTATGAGTAGGAGAAGACTGAACTCCTCCTTCTGTAGACTGCTGTCCGGTGATCTCTTAAAATTTCCTTTCCCCTGGTTCCCTCTATGTACAAAGCAGCTCTGGCCCGGTGTTAGTGAGAAGTTGTGTTTGCATAATGCCACATATGTTGCCTTTGCAAACCAACCGGAGGACTAATGCAGGCTGTAAGTTCTCATTGCTTAGCAGGTGGGAAAAAATGTAGAAAGCATGCTGTGATTCCGGAGACTTAGGCCAACTCTAGGCCTCTGTATCAACTGAGAGTCTGTCAGGTTTCATGCTAATGAAACTTTTATTAAAAGTAAGTTGTTAAAATTGCACTAACGTATGTAGAGTTTGGACTTCCCTAAATGCTGGTGAATGGAGGACAGTAATACTCATGTGCTAAGCCCTGTATGTCTCATGTTAAGAGTAATAGCTGTACATGTGTGTTACATAACTCTCACGTGGCTGAGACAGACCCCATGATAACTAAACCTATTAATCATTGCTGAGGTTTTCCCATAGAAATGATTACACCCCTTAGGAGAGAGTGGTCAGTGGATAACCATTTTAAAAAGCAACGCATCCAAAGAAAATGCCTAGATTCTCAATACAGTAGATAGAAACCAGTTTATATGACAATGGAGAAGGCGAAACTCTCAAACAGGGATGCGTCACACAGGGCGACTTCGTGGAAGAATTACCTCATGGACTTCCTCCTCAGCTTTTGCATCAAAGAACTAAAAAAGAGCTTTTGCGTCAAAGCTTTTGCATCAAAGAACTAAAAAAGAGCCACCGTGGCTTAAAAATCATGTAAAAGAAGCAGTGAGGGATAAAAAGGCATCTTTTAAAAAGTGGAAGTCAAATCCTACTGAGGTAACTAGAGAGGAGCATAAACACTGCCAAATTAAGTGTAAAAATGTAATAAGAAAAGCCAAAATGGAATTTGAAGAACAGCTAGCCAGAAACTCAAAAGGTAATAATAAAATGTTTTTTAAATACGTCAGAATCAGGAAGCCTGCTAAACAACCAGTGGGACCCCTGGATGATAGAGATACAAAAGGAGCACTTAAAGATGATAAAGTCATTGCGGAGAAACTAAATGAATTCTTTGCTTCGGTCTTCACGGCTGAGGACGTTAGGGAGATTCGCAAACCTGAGCCATCTTTTGTAGGTGACAAATCTGAGGAAGTGTCACAGATTGAAGTGTCACTAGAGGAGGTCTTGGAACTAATTGATAAACTTAACTGTAACAAGTCACCAGGACCAGATGGCATTCACTCAAGAGTTCTGAAAGAACTCAAATTTGAAATTGTGGAAATATTAACTAAGTTTTGTAATCTGTCCTTTAAATAGGCTTCTGTACCCAATGACTGGAAGATAGCTAATGTAACGCCAATATTTAAAAAGGGCTCTAGAGGTGATCCCAGTAACTACAGACCGGTAAGTCTAACGTCCGTACCGGGCAAATTAGTTGAAACGATAGTAAAGAATAAAATTGTCAGGCACATAGAAGAACATAAATTGTTGGGCAAAAGTCAGCATGGTTTCTGTAAAGGGAAATCATGTCTTACTAATCTATTAGAGTTCTTTGAAGGGGTCAACAAACATGTGGACAAGGAGGATCCAGTGGACGTAGTGTACTTAGATTTCCAGAAAGCCTTTGACAAGGTTCCTCACCAAAGGCTCTTACGTAAATTAAGTTGCCATGGGATAAGAGGGAAGAACCTTTTGTGGATTGAGAACTGGTTAAAAGACAGGGAACAAAGAATAGGAATAAATGGTAAATTTTCAGAATGGAGAGGGGTAACTAGTGGTGTTCCCCAAGGGTCAGTCCTAGGACCAATCCTATTCAACGTATTCATCAATGATTTGGAGGAAGGGATAAACAGTGAGGTGGCAAAGTTTGCAGACGATACTAAACTGCTCAAAATAGTTAAGACCCAAGCAGACTGTGAAAAACTTCAAAAAGATCTCACAAAACTAAGTGATTCGGCAACAAAATGGCAAATGAAATTTAATGTGGATAAATGCAAAGTAATGCACTTTGGAAAAAATAACCCCAACTATACGTACAATATGATGGGGGCTAATTTAGCTACAACTATTCAGGAAAGAGATCTTGAAGTCATCGCGGATAGTTCTCTGAAGATGTCCATGCAGTGTGCAGCGGCAGTCAAAAAAGCAAACAGGATGTTAGGAATCATTAACAAAGGGATAGATAGTAAGACAGAGAATATCTTATTGCGCCTATACAAATCCATGGTGTGCCCACATCTTGAATACTGTGTACAAATGTGGTCTCCTCATCTCAAAAAGGATATACTGGCATTAGAAAAGGTTCAGAGAAGGGCAACTAAAATGATTAGGGGATTGGAACGGGTTCCATATGAGGAGAGATTAAAGAGGCTAGGACTTTTTAGCTTGGAAAAGAGGAGAGTAAGGGGGGATATGATAGAGGTATATAAAATTATGAGTGGCATGGAGAAAGTGAATAAGGAAAAGTTATTTACTTGTTCCCATAATAGCAGTACTAGGGGCCACTCATTGAAATTAGTGGGCAGCAGGTTTAAAACAAATAAAAGGAAGTTCTTCTTCACGCAGCGCACAGTCAACCTGTGGAACTCCTTGCCTGAGGAGGCTGTGAAGGCTAGGACTATAACAGGGCTTAAAAGAGAACTGGATAAATTCATGGAGGTTAAGTCCATTAATGGCTATTAGCCAGGCTGGGTAAGGAATGGTGTCCCTAGCCTCTGTTTGTCAGAGGGGAGTGATGGACGGCAGGAGAGAGATCACTTGATCTTTGCCTGTTAGTTTCACACACTCCGGAGCACCTGGCATTGGCCACTGTCGGTAGACAGGATACTGGGCTAGATGGACCTTTGGTCTGAGCCAGTACGGCCCTTTTTATGTTCTTATGTTATGTTCTTATCTGTGAGCCCAGGGAGTCAGAACAGTCTCCTGGCAGGCTTTTCTGATGAAAGCTGCCTAATGGAAGGAAATAGGGGTCTCTTTACCAGACTGGATCCTAAGAGGCAATAGCTTTGTGAGGTATAGGACCACTAACTGCCACAGAAGCAGAAGCTAAACCTATAAGACTTTGTTAATATGAACAGAAGTTTTATAAGATGATAACCTAGGCTTGTCTTTGTCTGTCTGTGTCTTTAGAATTCTTAGCATTGTGCAGATATCTCTTGCTTGATTTTCATTTAATTAATAAAGCCAAAAAAAGTTTGTTACAGGATCAGACTGAGTATTGCCTTATTGGATAAAGAAGGAAGATCTACTGAGGAACTGATTCGTGGTATGGGTCTGGTCCTTTGGGAAGCGACGAACTTGGGGTTTGGTATTACAGTGAACATCATGCTTACTTGGTATCAAGAGGGATTGGGATTTCCAAGGGAGACTTTTTAAATATATTAAGGCTGGCAAATGCCAAAGGAGTTGATAAGCAATGTGGTTAGCTGGTGTGTCTAAGGAGGCAGAGTCACAGCTGTCAGTGGCTTAACTTTCCTGTTAATGAACAGTCTGCCCTGAAGTGCAATTCAAGGTCTTGAGCTCCAAGGGGCATGATACATGCCAATCCCAAACAAGGAAGGCTTGTTTTTCATTTATTGTGGAGATCATCAAAGATAGGGAAACAGAGAGGCAATTCTGGAGAAGCCCAGAGGAAGGCTTCACAGCATAGGAAACGTTAGTCAAATAAAAGTAGAGGATGTTTATGGTGTGAAATCAGGAAGTGCTTTCAGGGAATTGATAGGAAAATTCAGATGAGGAAGGCGAGGGGAAAACAGAATATACACACTCACAGCCGTTTTGATTATGTTGTTCAGTAGCATTTTTAGAAAATTGGACCGTCATCAAATCTTAAATTTGATCATGAACTTCCATTGGTCCTTCCCCTCCGCTCCAAGTTGAAATTCAGGAAATAGATATTTTTGTCTCATGTATGGTTCTATTTTGGTTTGTGAGTCTATTTTGAGAGATGTCCCTAAGCCCAGTTCATCCCTAGTATCACCTCTCTACTCTGAAGCATTGACTGCGGCTCATAGAATTAACATATGTACAACACAACTTAAACAAGCACAAACAAAATGCCTTTGAAAGTTAAAGATGAAATCAGTTTCCTAACTAGATCCTCTCTTCCCTGATCTTGAACGGCTTGTTACTGTACAAGCATTCAGTGCTGAGGTGCTGGCACAGCTCTCTTATATCATTATTTCAATCACAGAAAAGCTTTGGCTTTAAAAAAAAAATCACTCACGATCAGAAATTGTTCTGTGCAGGATGGTATCCAAACTGAAGAACAGAGAGGTCCTGGGAGCATCGTGAGGATGGCAGAGGGTATAACTTGAAACCAAACTAAGGGCCCAATCCTGCAAACACGCCCAAGCTTAGCACTTAGGGCTGTCATTAGCCCCAAAAGGACCTAGTTTGCTTTTTCCTAGTTGCCAAACTATGAGACATGACATGGATTAGTGAAAACTGGCTTTTCACTCTCTCCTCTTTTTTTGTTTTGTTACCGTGTCCTGTAATGTGAGAACTAGATGATCTTAGATAGCTATAAATGTTTGAACACTTAAAACAAATAAAAGGAAATGATCTTCATGCAGCCTTTGATCAGTCTAGGGCAGTGGTTCCCAAACTTTAACAACCCGCGAACCCCTTTCACTAAAATGTCAAGTCTCGTGAACCCCCTCCTAAAAATGAATATTTTCAGGGATTTTCTCCCTTACCTGAGCATAAATTATAAAAGCAGTGATCTTGAAAATATTATATTTGTTTTTATGACACACTTATTACACACTATTTATTATTCATTATTTATCATTACAGTATTCATTTTCTTACATTATGAAAACGTCAATACTCTTCCAAGATTTCACTTTTGTGGCTGGTATCACTTTGATTAAGCCTGTTATAAGACAAGGCCCCGACGTTTCACCAAGGAGTATCAGATGTGAAACAGCATGAAGGTATTTAAGAAACCATCTCAAAGAGTTCCTCTTACACAAGCATTCGGGTCTTGAGCAGTCCAGGAAAACAACGCACACTACAACACACCGTAAACTTGTTCTTCATAATAATTTTTAAAACAATACTAGCTCCCTATTTAATTTTTAAAACAGCCAAAAAAGTACCTATGTCCTTTCCATTTCTTATAAGGAGTTTATGTCTCCTCAGTGTGATAGATAGGCTTGTTTGATCTACATAGCTATTGCAAGTCCTACATAGCTATCAGAAGTCCCTGGTGCTCCATGCTGCTGGACCCGTGCTACTCAAGGTCCCTAGGGACAGGCTCTGTCCGCCATTAGGGATTTTTTTCCCGAGAACTCCCTGTAACATTTTGCGAACCCTAGGGGTTCACAAACCCCAGTTTGGGACCCACTGATCTATGGAATACACTGCTGCAAGAGATCGTCCAGTTAAATACAATCATTTTCACCATCAATAATAGCACTTATAGGTTTGCTAGGCTTACAATACCCTTGCTATGACAGTAACTTCATTTACCCTTCAAGGCATAGCATGATCACTTGTGGGAGTTTCAGGAGAGAATGATCCCTCATTTATAGTGCTGTAGGAACATTATTAAGGGGAAAGGAATCATCTTCTTCGAAAGCATCACATATTGGCCACTAATGGAACAAGGATGCTGGCCTAGATAGGATTTACCACGAAGGATTATAAGCTTATGTATCAGCAGAGTTGATTTAACTTTTAATCAGAGCAAATTGTTTTTAACATGCTGATAACACTGTAGTGGCTCCAAAAACAAAACACAAGCATGCAATCTATCAGATGCCACCCCAGAAACCTGCCAAAACAACCCTTTGCTTGAAACAATAAAAACTGGAAAGAATCAAAACTCTTGGCCCTAAAAATCGCTTTTCTTTTTTTCTTTAAAAAAATCCTAGCTTTAAATCGCTGTAATTTGGACTAGGTTAATGCAAAAATGAAAACCATTCAATAAATCTTTTTTGCTGGAGATCAAAAGCAAAGATTTTAGGAAACTGGAAAATTGATTCTATGACATTTTGTCACACTCTGTAACATTCATATTTTTCAGGAAACTGTCAGCCATGATTGTTAGAATACTTTATCTGATGTTTTTATTTAAACTACTAATCTGGTCACCGATCTCTTCAGAAAAAGCCAATGGAAAGTTAAAGGTAATGTTGTGTGTTCAGCTTAATCCCTTGCATGTGGTAGAGTCCTTATTCCAGAAAGCATTTAAGCACATGCTTAATGTGAAGCACGTGCTTAACATGTCAACTTTGATGGGACTCAACTATGTGCTTCAAGTCAAGCATGTGCTTATGCATTGTCTTGAATGTACTTTCCTGAACTGGGGCTTGAACATTTTTCAGATATCTTCACAGTTAGCACTGCTGAGATTACCTTCATCTGGGAGCATCCTCAAAACACTTTTTGCTCCTAATAAAGTTCTGTTTTCTGTTACAAAATCCTATCTGAACTCAGTCTCTGCTCAAACAGGAATTCATAACAGAAAACCAGTCTTAAAAGCAATACATGAGAGTCTGTTTCATCAGGGCTTTGTCATGTCAGTTGTTAGGCAACAAATGACAACAAATTCCATTCTCAGTCACAGCGGTATGGTCAAGGTATATGTTGCTCTCATTCTGTTTTTGTATACCCCTAAACCTTTAAATTCAAGGATGTTTTCTAGGGGGCAAAGTCATGTGGGGATTTCAGAAGTCAGTAGGCAGACAGGATAGAGAACAATATCCTGGAGATATTGATTTACACTAGCAAAGGATCTGGCCCTCTGTTTTCATCTCATGTAGATTTTATATTTGTTCTTTCTTTCTTTGCTGCTTTTCTTTATCTAGAATGCAAATAGTCTAGAGTGAAAGAACATTTCTAAAAAGCACAAAATGTAATTCTGAGTAGGTGCCACATGTTGACTGACTAAGGCCAGCTTTGATAGCATTCCCTAATCTTCTGCTCACAAAGTGTTCTATGTTCCATACAATACTGGCATCCTTTCACTTTTGTTGTTGAAAATTAATGACATCAGAAAAAAGGAACGATAAAACTGAGGTTATGGAAAGAACCGCTTGCACCGAAAGAAAGAAATTCCACAGCATTTTAAGCTTTTGGCATGAATAATGTATTTTTAGCCCATACATTGTAGCCTATACTTGAGCATTACCAGGATGATAAAATAGCACAGGGGTAGATTTGGTCAGGAGTTGGATTTTCTGTTTTATGGGGAATTCCATGGGTTTTTTTAACCTTCTGGAATGCAATGAAAACCAAAAATTTTGAAATTTCCTATGACACAATATTCTGGAAAAAATATTATTTCAAGGTGATTGAAACATTTTATTTCAATAAAACCAAAGCATTTCACTCTTATTTTGATCTCTTTTAACTTTTAAAAACATATTTTATATAAAAACAAGAAATACCATTTAAAAACAAAAAACCCAAAACTTTTCATTCTGAAAATGTCAAAACAAAACACATTGTTTTGGGGTTTTTTCTCAGTGTAATTTAATCAGAATTGACATGTTTTTCAAAATGTGTCAATTTCAATGAAAATGGCATTTTTCATGAAAAAACTGTTTTGACAAAATATTTCTGACTATCTGTATACAGGAATCCCATATACAGTTTGATGGTAATATGATATCTGCTTCCTTTGGGTGGATCCATGCAGTTAAATTTAACAGCTGGGAACCGTGTGTGGAACGGGGCTGAAAGTATATTTATTTTACTTCCATTTTATTTTCTCTCTTCTTTGATGGTACAGTGCTGAATGTATCCCTGTTCTAGCCCCCCAGTAGACAGTACCTACTGAAAGATATGTCAGAATTTTTCATTGCCATTACCTCAAGCATTCATTAATCCTTTTGATTTTAGCCTCTTTGAAGCCTAGAATTTGGATACTTTTAAGAACACACAGGAATCAGATATGAAGACCTTTCAACCAATGCAAAAGTTTAAAACTCTTATTCATATGTTGTGGAGAAGCTCTCAGTACACTCACAATGACTGATGTTCTGATGTTTATCTTTTGGCAAAATCTCACTTTACATTTAATACAGTCACTTGCATTTTCCTGGTTTTAGATTCAATTTCCAATCTTAATAAATGAAACTGTCTATCACATTTCTTTGCCCACTGTGGCATGCTTTGTGCAACGTATGATTTCAATGGTAATGATGCAGAAGAGTAAAATAAACATGAAACAGAACAATACACATATACACAAATGTGACAAAAATTCTGGTCCTTCCTCTAAATTAGGCCAGAAAATTGGCATCAGATTTTATTACACAGGCTGACATCAAGAACACAAACAGCATTAAAAAAAATAGGGCCTGTCAAAATATGGAGACTAATATCTGCTGTTAACTTTTTCACTGCTGCTTAATATTCCAGGTATTTTTTGGAATGGGGGTGGGGGGGAAGACCTTTAAGCTTAATACAAGGAACTGAAAAAATAGGACCCTTTATATTCCTGTGATTCCATTTATATCCATAGTGTATTCAGTTACACTGGGATGAATTTGGACCATCCATTTCTATAGACTATTAGAACATCAAGTCTGTTGCCACAGCAGAGATGTTGTACTAGAGAACTAGCAGCGAAGCAGATAAGCATGTTATGTTAGCATTCTTCTGTAAACTTTGCTTTGTTTTGGTTCAACAGGCACAGATTTTTATAGCCCAAATAAAAAGAAAAATATCACATATGTTGCATGTAACTGGAGTTTCACAAAAGCTGGCTTTGAGGGGAACACTTGTATCTTTGCTGAGTTAGTAAAATCCATATGGGACAGATACTGGGTTCTATTGTGTGACTATTAATTACTAGAATTTTATTTATTATTTCTATAGTACCAGCAGCATTCTAGGCGATTTGCAGATTTAGTTTAGTTTTCTATCCCCTATTTTGTTAACACATCTCCTACACATAAGCTAGTCTGTATTCTCATAGACCTTCTTAGAAAAAGGAAAGACTTTAGTATTGCCAATGAGTCAGGCCCTGTCTCAGGGTAGCTGTCCCCTGAGGGTGCTCAGATGCTCAGCCTACCTGTGACAGGCTCTGCTAAAGAGAATAAGCCAGCCCTGATCCATCTGGGAGAACTGATTGCCTATGTAGTTGGTAGTAATTAATTAGTTAAGGAACATCTGGGCCTTATAAAGGGCTATGTGGGCTCAGGCAAGTGAGAACCAAGGGAGGAAGCACTTGGGGGAAAGAACTCCTCAGAGGAGCTGGCTATGAAGCTACTCATGGGGTTGATTTCCCAAGAGTGCAGAGGCTCCTGGGGACAGGAACGATTCCTAGAATGCAGAAAGAGAGTGCTTCCAAGGGGTAGCTTTCTCAGGGAGAACAGGTGAGGGAGCTTACAAGGAAAAGAAATTAAGGAAGAATGCTCCTAGATGGGAGAGGCTCAGTAAGGGAGGAGCTATGAATGTCAAGTCAGAGCAAAAGCTGGTCCCAGAGGACAGACTTCACCAGGTAGAAGCAGGAGCCCCAGATCAAAGAAATTATATGTTGTTCTGAGGAAGGGTTATCATAGATTGACCTCTGTGGGGCACTTCCCCAGCTGATGAGAAGAGGTCCTATCTCCAGAACCCTCTTCTGGGTCAAGAGGGCCTCATTGGTGAGGGACATGGATAAAGACCCTTCTCTCTCCAGCTACGATGGAGGCCTGTTTGTATAATGGTTTGTCTTTGGAGTAAATACACCAGACCCCTGATGGGGCACTGGTCAATATACCGGCCTCACTGGATTTATTGAAAGCCCACTGAGGAAGGCAGAGAGTTAATTATAGCACTGTATTGAGCTGCCAGGAGGCACCCCAGGGATGAGGGTATGTAACACAGAGATCCCTTGGCATAAGGTCCTCTGTTCTTTGCAAGCAGCTCTCACCTCAGACGTGACAAACTCACTGCACCAAATACATATTACAGGATATTTATCCAACAAGAGTAACATGCAACATAGCTACAGAAAGCTTGTAACTTGTCAAGATTGACATTCTTGGTGAGATGTACGTATGGATAATATTTAAGAATAAAGTCTTTATACTGAAAGTATACTTTTTGGATTTGGAGTAAAAATGAGTTTCTGGAATTAATATATCTCAGCAATGACCTATTCAGGCAGGAGGGAATTGTCACTACGATCTGTTTAGTCTTGCTCAATACCAAGATTTTCAATGGAGAACCATGAGAGGCAACTGCAAATGACTGAACCCACTTGAAGTTAAAAAAGAACATTGCAACGAGACAGGGGTTCACTCTGTCTGTGAACAGAAACAAAAGACTTTTTCAAATAACACAGAGGGGAGAAAGAGAGAGAGGTCCTCTGAATCCTTTCACTGAGGAGACATCATGAGGAGCAAGGTGTTCTCATGGAAAATTGGATCCTGGTTTCTGGGAAGCCAGCCAACTCTGCAATAGACTCAGCTTTGGAAGAGAGGAGGGGGAACCTACTTTATTAGATAGGAGGTAACTATTAATAAGTGTAGACCTATGATTTTGTCTTATGATTTGCCACAGCTCTGTGAAGCAGCACAAGTGGAGGAGCAATGGGTTCTGGAGATTAAGACCAAGGTAAATTACCAGGCAGATGCGTGGAGCCAGGACTGAACTAAGAGGGGGAGTAATAGGCTGAGACTTGGGTGCAACCGCAGAACTGGGATGTAAAGCCCCTTGGCTTGCAGTTTTAGGGAGTGTTAGCGCTCCTTTATTTCTGATGTGCCTTTCAGCAGAACAGTCCATTTGCTTGTTCTGTCTTTGCTGCTGCTCTTCCCATTCCAGTGATAGCAGAACTATTTCCTTATGTACAGGCGTGTCGCGTCTTGTGCGAGGGTTCCGTTCTGCGGTTACCGCGTAAAGCGGAAACGGCGTATATCCAGAACCCATTGACTTCAATGGAAGGTGAAATTGCGCCCCCTGCAGGAAGTTTAAAATTTTGTTTTCTCCTTTCTTTTTTGGTTTTTGCAGACCGCGTAAAGTGGAAATCACGTAAGTTGAATCAGCGTAAGACGCGACATGCCTGTATACAAACATCACATGAAAGCCAAGATGGCATTCAGATGTGTAACTGCTTCTGATTAGGACAATCAAGATACAAAATGTCCTAAAATATTGTCTAGGGGGGTAGTAGGTGAGAGAACAAAGCACATACTGGGAGAGGAGCTTCATGCTTGCTAGCTTCTAAGAATGACAACCCCTTTAGGTTTAAGATTAGCAGCCGTGTTAGTCTGTATCCGTAAAGAAAACGAAGAATACTTGTGGCACCTTAAATTGGTTAATCCCTTTAGGTTACTTTTGGAATACCTTCAGGTAGATCTAAGGATTAAAGTAAGAAGGAGTGGGGGTTGCAGCTCCCTTTCCTCCTTAAAATCAGAGGAGCAATCCCCTCCTTTCCCTGGTTTAGGGAAGCAGTGCTTCCCTGTTCTTTGCACCTCTGCTGGTGCACTGAGAACTCCTCATTCTGTTTCAATCTCTTTTAACCCCTAGGTAGCTCACAATGTCATTAACACAGAGGCGAGAGCTTTGATGGATGTCACAAAGTGGCCATCCTAGGGTTAACTGGCTTACATAGAGGATTATGGGATGGAGCCAAGCTTCATCCTTCCCTTACTTCCTCTTTTAGTCACTAGGAGTCTTCCCCCTACTATGTTGTGATGCAGTTAAATAAAGCAGCAAGTTCCCAGCCAACAGTCCTGAGAGTAGACTTTTGTTGTTGTTGTTGCATTGGGCCGATGCTTTACTAAAATTTTAGTTTATTTTTATTTTTTTAAACTGGAGTTTTCTACTTAAACTCTGGGGTAACCAAAAATAAATGCATCCGGCCTTTTAAAATCAGAAAATAACTGAGCGTCACAATTAAACTGAGCAATCTAAAGCAAGCAGAATAAGCCCTGCTGGGTGTTGTACCTAAGAGATGAAATACGACATGACAAGGGCAATTAGAATGGTGACAAGGCTGTGAATCGGTCATGCAGCTTTGACTATCATGTTTTCCCTTGACTTGCAAGGACACACAAAATCAACAGCTCTCAAGACGGTTTCCTAAACCGAGAGAGCGATCTATACCTCTGACTGCAGTATCCTCGTACAAGGGTTAAATTCTTCATTCACACACAAGAACTGATTATGTGCCTAGATTTCCAACTACATGAACTTCATTTGGATACCAGATGGTTAGAAGTGGCTAGTGATGATGTTCCGCCTTAGTTTGCAGCTCTATTGCCAGATTATAGGCAGCTAAATCATGCAGAAACAGTAGGTAAAAATTGAAAACATGTATAGCAATACAAGGCGCAGGTCTGTTTAGTCAAGGAAGTAGGATCTAATGAGGAAGAGAGAAAGCTGGTCCAAGGCATTAGTCTCAGACCTTGTGGACCTGGATTTAGTTCTCTGCTCTACCAGAGACCTCTTGTGTGACTATAAGCAAGACGCTTTACCTTCTCTGTGCCTCAGTTTCCCCTCTGTAGAATGGGGATAACATCATCTCCCTACCTCAAAGGGCTGTGTTGAAAATAAAGACAGGATTGTGGGGTGCTCTGATACCCAAGTACCAGAGGTCACTGAAGTACCTAAGAGAGAGTAGTCAGAGCACAAGGTTAGCTTTCAGGAGTTCTCATTTCTAGTCCCGCTTCCGATCTGCTGTGTGACCTCAAGTTATATATGCTGTGCATCATTTGGTTGTGAAATTATAGTACTTCCCTAATTCACAGAGATGTTGTGAGGCTTAGTTAATGTTTGTAAAGTGCTTGGATATCATGTGAGGGAAGATCCAACAGAAGTGCCTCTAGAATTAGAATGATCACGTTGATGGGTGGAATAATGTGGGAGCATGATCCTACCAGTTAACAACAGCAGAAGAGACGCTCTTTTGCTCTTGGGTCATTTTTTTTAAAAGTGTGTGTGTGTGTGTGTATCAAATTTATGCTTTCTTGGTATCAGGGTGTTGAAACTATTTAAAAACTATGTGGCCAACACCAAAGAAATGGGACTATACTGCCATAATAAAGACAGTCATCATTTCAACAAAATCAATCAAAAAGATATAAAATGTGGCATTTTCCTGGAAAATTCAATAAATTTCAGGGTCAAACGGGTTGTAGTATCTCGAGTTTTAGAAAAAAAATGTATTTTTTTGATGTTTTCTCTAAAACCAAATCAAACCTAACAGATACTCCCTCCTCTCCCCCCAAAAAGCCAGTATTACCTTGCTTCTATTTACTTCTGCAAAACAAACAGCAAGAGCACTTGAAGAAAATCTACTAAGGTTTATGCAGCTGTTTACAGGATGGACTGAAAGGGCCCAATTCTCCTCTCATATGTTTTACACAGTGTAAGATAATTTACTTCAGTGGAGTCACACCTGATTTATTCCAGTGTAAGAAAGAAGAGTATCAGGCCCAGAATTTAAAAGAAATGGTTGATCAATCCGTGTTCAGCCTTTGTATCCAAAAGGCTTTACCTAAGAAATAGATGGGTTTGGTGCAAAAGAAATCTGTATTATACGTTCTTTGATTTGTCTTTGAAAAGGACTATCCATGAAATAAGAGAAACGGAGAATAGTTTCAAATGCAAACTAGGGAGATTTGGGGCTTTTTTGGATGCTGAATGACTGAGCGACTTGGTTGGCTTGTCACATTTTCCCTGGGAGATTATGCAGTATACAGGAACTGTGAGGGGTACGCAGTAAGCAGATGTCTGGAAACTGGCTTTTATCCTTCCAGGGACTAAAGGGAGCAAGCCAAGATCAGTGATCATCGTCAGTAAGGATTCCCACCTGGAGAGATCATATCAACCTGGAAAGCTGTAAGCCTGAGATTTGAAAGCACTCTTTTTTTAAAATGGCATTGCACTTTTAGCTGATCTAAATGAAATTTAGTGCAGCAGGGAATTCAGCCTGCAAATGTTTAAAAATCTTTTAAGTTTGGATATATTTTACTTCAGCAAATAATCAAGTCCCAAGAATAATATAGATGAGTAATATATTAAAAACAGGCTTGTACGGCTCCAAGAAAAATGTTGGAGGATCTATAGCAGTCATTGTTAGGCACTGCAGGTTTAAATATATAGACTTTTACAGCTTTAAATGGATGGCTACATAGTGACTTGCATTGAAGAATGGCTTTTGTTGTGATAAGACATACAAGGTGAAATTCATCATGGGCAGAAGGCCATATGAGGCCTAGGAACCAAGTGAGTTTCCAGTAAGGGAATGATCTTAGGCAACTTGAGCATTGGATATTGGCATGAACAGGATAAAATCTGTAATTTAAAAAAAAATCTGTTCCAAAATGGGCTGAAAACAAAAATTTGAAATTTCCCCTGAAGTGAAGGTCAGGGAGTAGGGGTGTGAGAGGGATAATTTGGATGAATCAAAACATTAATTTTGATAAAATGGAAGCATTTTGTTCTGATTTAAATTTTATTTTATATTTTGATATTTTTTAAAAAAATGAAGTAAAAAGTCATTTTGAAATGGGAAATCAAAACATTGTGTTCCACATAATCATGGATCATAATGGAATATTTTGACTTTAACAAAATACTTTTTTAAAATTTTTCTTCTGAAGCAAAATTTTGTTGACATTGACATGTTTTGCTTTTGACAAATTGTCATTTTCTGTTCTGATGGAAAATGTACCGCCAGCTCTACCATGGACCACAACTTCTGTGGAACTTAATGGGAGCTCCTGGGTGTAAAAGAATTTAGGATGAAGTCATAAATACTCTAATTTCACCAGAGGATTCAGTTTTTTTCTAGGCCAATACAGGAGACACCACAGCAAAGTCAAATAGCACAAAGTATTAAATTTTAAGACCCATACTCAAGTTTGGCTAGTTTTGGGGATAGGATACCAGACATCATGAACCAACGGTCTCATCTGATATTACAAATCCTCTTCTTCGAAGACCATGTGTGTGTCCCAACTAAGGGAATGGTTCCACTGAAGTCAAAGGAAACTTCCAAGGTTCAGTCTTTAAACCCATCCTTTGGCATACTGGTTGACGTCTGTAGATGCTCTGGATCCTTCACAGTCAGGCCCCAAGAGGGAATGTGGTTTAGCTCAATGAGCGTGGGGCTAGGAGTTAGCAACCCCAGGTTCTCATTGTGGCTCTACCACTAACTTGCTTTAGTTGCCTCTTGGACGAATCACTTGGGCCATTATGTTCAAAAGTGGCCTCTAATTTTACGTACTTCAATTGTTGGGTGCCCACCTTTAGAGACCGTTGTCCTGATTTTCCAAGGTGCCCATCACCAACAGCTTCCATTGACTTCAGCAGCAGTTGTGGGTGGCATGTAGCTGTTTCCATTTGAGAATCTCACTACATTGGTCATGTTGCAAATTGTTGACCTAAATCTTACCATGGTTCAACTGCTTCAACTACCAGTATAATAGGACAAGTAATGTCTACTTACCTGCTGTGCAGAGGTGTGGTAAGAATTCATTAAAGTTTGTACAGAACTAAGTATTATTGTTAGATTGAAGACAGCTGATGCCTTAGAAACATTAGCGTTTCCTATCTCAGGAGGAATTGTTACACATATCCTTTCATACAAAAAGGTAAGAAATTCAGACCTCAGAAAAATGATAAGTTCCAACTATTAGAATTGTAGAGCTGAACTTTCCTGTCATTTGCATTGGTGTGGTTTTAATTATTTTTTAATCAAATCTGAAAGCAGGGAGGTTTTGAAGCACTACTGCTATGTATCTGGCAGCAGTACAATTGGACTTAGTTGTTTATATTTTCATGCCAGAAGGAATATCCATGGAACCAATATTTCATCTGCTTTGGGACCTAGAAAAAGTAACAGCAAATATGACCATGTGCTCTAACTGTAAACAGGACACACAGAGTAACGTATACAGCAGAGTTCAGCAACATAACATAGGGAATCAAGCCAAAAAGTACTGTCAAATAACTCCATTCTTTTTACCTTTTCTAAAGTAATGATAAACATGAAATCAATGTGGGGAATGGAGCAGGAAGTAGATTCTGCTTAAAAAGCGATGGCTTGCTATAGCCCAATATTAATAAAAGTCTCTTCTGCTGCTATTCAAATTGAAACTCCTCTGTAATGCCACTGCCAGTGAAAGTTTGTTTGGCAGATGTGTCCTCCCTCCCATATCTCCTGGGTATTTTGCACAAATATACCAAGTGGTGGCCTCTGAAACATAGCTTGCAATCACGCTCAGTAATGAGGTAACTCTGATATAGTAGGATAATATTCTGGGTCATTTCAAACCTCTTTGTTTGGCATATTATGAAGGCTATATAGTTTACTGAGTAGTGCCAAAGGCTAGGACCTAGAAGTTCCTGAGTTTGAACCCAGCTATAGCACTGAACTGATCTCGGTTTCCCTATTTGTAAAATAAGGTTAGTGATTTCCACCTACAGGTGCTTGGAGGGTTAATTATTTAATATATTTACCATGATTTGAAACTGTAAAGTTTGCTCTAAGTACCAAATAGGAAAAAAAAATCTCCCACAGAAAATGATGACTTTTTGTGGAAAAAACAAAAATATTTGTCTTCAGCAATCAATATCTGATTGAATATCAGTTGAAAACTGCCAAAATATGAAAAAATTCTGGCTTTGTGACAAAAAAATCTAAATTTTTGGAGGCAAGCACACACTTTTTAGGAAAGGTGTTGTTTTTTTTTAATTTCAGTGCATGAAAGTTCAACCCTAATACTACACAGCAGTAATATGATCTTCACAGAGCTCCAGTTCTACCTGTTACAAGCAATAAGACCTGATCCTTTATATTAAAATAAAAAACAAACAAACAAACAAACAAAAAGCAAAAACCTTATGAAACAGTTGGTAGCAAGTGGTTCACCATTTGCGATTCTCAAAAATCATCCAGGAACTGTTTGTTCTTTAACCTAGTACATTTGTCCATTGGTTACTTGTTGGCATTCAATTTGTAAACAAAACATAAACTAGCTGACAGCTTGTGCGGTATACTGCAAGACACACAAAGCTATTCCCAGCGGTCTCTCCAATTCCAATCACTAAGCAGGCAATTTTAACTATTTAGTTCTTCCCGCTTGCCCTGTGCACCGAAAAAGGAACCGACCTGATATACAGTCTGTGACCTTTCAACTCTGAATGGCCACCAGCCAGACTTCCACTTGGGTGTCTTCGGTGCACTGAGATACAGATCTCCTATCTGGCAATACTCCAGCCTATTTCTCTTCCATACCATGGCAGGAAACATTACACTTCTCTGAACAAATGACCTAAAAGTCACAGGTGAGTTAAATAGAAGCGTAAGTTATACGGACTAGCAGCAATGAAGCCATTCTCCAGGATGAAAGGGTAAATAAACAAACAATTTATTTTTGCTTTGAAACATACTCTTTGGTAAATGATGTATGAAGCCTCCGCCTTAGGTTTCACCAAGCAGACCCCAGGAATGTCATGAGCAAGAGTCCTTTCAAGACACCTATCCAGCTGGTCATCTGTAGGGCAATGCGGACACGGCTAATTGTTAGGGCAACATTCAATTTGAGGGGTCTTTTGCCACTGACTTCAACAGAAGCAGGATCAGACCCTTATTGCAGAGATGGGATCACATCCAAAGGAGCAGCTTTAATTCAAATCAGCTGGGGGGCTGGCCAATGGGGGTCTGAAAATATGTTATGGTAAGTCATGCCGAGTTCAGAGACCAGTGGATAACTGCACATATGGAAATTGGTCGATGTGTGAGTGTTTAGGATGAATAAGAAAGAGAAAATTTCTAAACATGTAATAAAAATGGAAAGGAATGTGTCTGGGGACTGTATTTTTTCCCTTTGATGACCTAATCCCAAGACCATTTAAGTAAATGGAAGTCTTTCCACTGACCTCAGCAGGCTTTGAATCAGACCTCTCTGGCATAGGTTATCACTGGCATGAAATAGAATGTTCACCATTGAAAGTTGAAAGCTAATAATCAACTGTGCCAGGCTTCTTCTTCTGCAGGTTAATATCTACATGGTGGGCAAATAACAACATTAAGTTCCAATTCAGCAACATGTCAGATTTAATTATATCCGTATATATTAGCAATTTTTTTTTTACCAAAATAGAAAATATCAGTGTTCAAGTTGCAAACAAAGGGCAGAACTTCTTTCTCCAGTGTGATGGCCCAAACTGCACATCAGAGAAAGGACTCCTGCCAATAATGAACATAGAAAGCAAAAGCAAATGGTGCATCTTGCCCTTAAACCAAATAACTGAAGCACATGAGCTACTACATACTCATTGTCCATTTTCTTTGTCACTGACCGGCGAAATCTTCCTAATTATTCAGTTAGAAAGTCATCCTAATGCTTTCACTGTGACAGACAGAACTGCTTTCCCTTAGGGGAATACTTCTATGTATTTCTGTTGGTTAACAAATGTGATTATGCCCACTCTCGCAAAGAAAAATGAAGATGGGAGAGAAAGTTATTAAGGAAAGCACACTGAGAAATGATAAGTGTGCAATAGAGAGATGCCCCAATCAGAGTAATGGATCAGGACCCTGGCAGCCTTTAGAGACTAAAGATCTAGATCTGCATCCAAATTTCATTTCCTTAAGATGGAGCTGAATCTCCTAACACTTTGTGGAAGTTCAGATCCAGGTCTGGATTCAAACTACCACTGCTACTAGGACAAGGAGGCTGGGTCACAGTCTCCTACTTCTGATTCTGCCACTGATTGACTGTGTGGCTGTGGTCAGATCACTTAGCCCTCCATGACCTCTGTAAAATAGATACAAATTATCCTCACCTGGGGTGACATGTTCAACATAAGTGTGTCATACAAGTGGCCTGATTATAAGTGGTACAGAGAACTCTCAAGTCTCATTGAATCAGCCCACTTATAGCAGGGATTTAAATGCCTAAATTTGGACTTCCCAGATCCGAAAATGTTATGACACTGAATTAATATTGGTAAACCAAATAAGAGAAAATTGTATTAATAATAGGTACAGAACTTTACTATGTTTACTGTGATTTCAGGATACAGAGATCTTCTGCAAGCAATAGTAGATACTTTTGATATGATGTACACAACATTTTCATGATTCGTGTTGTTGTGCATTTGTTAATCAAGCCCTCCCAAAAAAAGACTAGACACTAGAAATCAAATTCCTGACATTCCTTGTATTGTCCAGCTGAGCCTTGTGGTACAAAGGGCATTTCTGAGTGGCTATTGAATGACTCTATTTTTGAAAACGGGCTGTGTTTGTTATTGAATCCTTTCTCTGTTGTTTGTTTGTTCTTTCCCCTTTCACCAAGATCTTTATTTATGAGGATGAACCCGACGCCTTGGTGAGGAACTGACCCCCATGAATGCAATCATGGGTCTCAGTGGGCTGTTCGTTCCTGAATAAATACTTTAAAGTAAACAAATGTGCTACCACAATTTCATAACTTGCCCGTTTGAGGATTAAAATAAGTTGAGCGGAAGAAAACAACACAACAATTCAGTTTATTTTAGCAGACACTAGTTGCCTCTACCACGCTATACTGAAGGAACGCCCCTTTCCCCCTCCCCGCCCCCACCGGAATCTCATTTTCTAATTTAAAGTACTACAGTTTATTATTAGGTTTGTGGTGAGTGTGGTGTGCACTTAGTGAAAGTGGGGACTTGGAGGTCAAGATTCTTGCGTTCTCTGTCACGCCACTTTGCTTGCAGGGCTAAATCCAATTTTTCTTAGTCTCAAGAACTCGCTCGTTGACTCCAGCAGCACAACTCACATGAGCAAGCCCCGTGTGACAGCTTTGCTAATACCTATTTTAAAGAGTAGTTGAAACAAGCTGAACCAGAACCCCGGATCCCAATACCCTCTAATCAAATCCAGGGTTAAAAAAAGAAGGCAAGATTTGGCCCCATGCTATATGAAGGGCTGTTTCTGTTCCCTACTAATGTCAAAGGAGGAATTCCTATGAACTTCCACAGGATCAGATCTGAGTCCTAAATCTGTAAACCAGAGTAACACACAAAGCAATGCAGCTGCAATATTGAAAGTATTGGTTTGGATTGAAAAGGAACATTTCATTCAAAGACTGTGTGTTTTCATACTTGCACAAAAGCAGGGCTCCTGCTTACTTGACCTAACCTTGGACAACATCTCTGGAACTTGAGGATATGCTAAAACATTTTCCCCAGGAACTGAAATGAGAGGGAGTGTTTGAATTTAACTAGTTGACCAATGGAGGAAGGGAGGTGTTTCTGAAGGAAATCCAACCCAAAGTAAAAGGGCATTAGAGATAGTCTATAACCAAATCCCAGATCCTAAGTCTGACCAGTTACAGTATATTCCGAACAGAAGCCTAAAATGTATGTCTTATTTCTTTAAAATGAGGACAATTTCTTCATAGTCCTGTTCCAAAAGCACAACTGTTTCCAATGGAGAGAAACAAGCACTTTGATTTGTAAAAGCAAATGGTAACAGCAACAATCTAAAAAACTGAGTTAATAATAATAATATATAACTTACGGTTAATTTCTCTTTTACGGAAAGTGTCTAAAATCAGCCCTCTCAGAAATATGTTTTTCATTAAGAAACGTTTGACTTTATAAAAGCAAAGCCAAAGTTCTCAGATTCATTTAATAAATGCACAGTTTCTCATTAGACTGCATTTAATTTTGGAGTAAAATTCTGATGATTACAGTAAATTTGTTCACTTATGAAATAAAGAGGAAAAGTGATACAGAGAAGAGATTAGGGGCAAGAAAAACAATCATTCTATCAAAACAGTTACATACAAAGGCAGTATTGCTGCAAAGCCCCTCAGTCCCGCTGCAGAAAGGGCCTCTCCCAGTTCTCTTTAGAACAATCTCATTTGAAGGACACTAACATCACGGATGTATAAATGTTTCAAGGTGGGAAGACAGAGTTGAAGACCATTCTGTGCCAGAGCCAATTTTATTTAGAATTAGAAAAGTAAAACCCAACTTCCTGCTCTTTTAAAATGGCTGAAGAGGGAAAATAAACCAAAAAACAAAAGTTTCCAGGGTCTGGAATAAGCTGTGCATTGCTGCTTTCACATCTTCTCTCTGCTGGTCAAGCAGTTCAGGGTTCACCTCAATAGTTACCTGTCCTCTGGTGAGTCTGTTTGTCATCCTACTCTGTATCTTTCTGCACAGTCAGATATATACATCAGCAGCCACTCGCAAACAGCATTGCATTGTTCTGGTTTATTTTCTGCTTTTTCTTGTCTCAATTTAGAATTCCACACATAAGTACAAGGCGCATCTGACTTGCTGTTTGGGGACTGGATTCAGTGATTTCTGTCCGTCCATTGTCAAGCTGTGCCGTTGGGGAAACGGGTGGGAAAGCAGAAAAGAGCCCTTCTCACCTGTGCAGTGGCCAGGCAGGAATGTCAATCCAAGTACTCAGGGGACCAGGGAGGCTGCTACCAGGATGTTCTCCCTGGCAAAACATGGTGCCCCAAAGACTGGGGTGAAGGGTGGCAAGTGGACAGGGTGAAAGTATAAGGAGGAGAGTATAGGTGTGGCTATGCCTATGTGCCCTATGTGTTGGCTGTGGTCCTAGTTTTGTGAATCATAGAATATTAGGGCTGGAAGAGACCTCGGGAGGTCATCTAGTCCAACCCCCTGCTCAAAGCAGGGCCAATTCCCAACTAAATCATCCCAGCCAGGGCTTTGTCAAGCCAGCAAGGCTGGCTCTAGGCATCAGCAAAGGAAGCATGTGCTTGAGGTGGCACATTTCAAGGGGCGGCTTTTTTTTCCCCTTTGGCTTTTTTTTTCCTTGCTTGGGGAGTTGCCCTTTTGGTGCTTGGGGCAGCAAAAAAGCTAGTGCTGGCCCTGCAAGCCAGGCCTAAAAAACCCTCTAAGGGTGCAGATTCCCCTACCTCCCTAGATAGCCCATTCCAGTGCTTCGCCACCCTCCTAGTAAAATAGTGTTTCCTAATATCCAATCTAGACCTCCCCTACTGCAACTTGAGATCATTGCTCCTTGTTCTGTCATCTGCCACCACTGAGAACAGCCGAGCTCCATCCTCTTTGGAACCCCCCTTCAGGTAGTTGAAGGCTGCTATCAAATCCCCCCTCACTTTTCTCTTCTGCAGACTGAATAACCCCAGTTCCCCCAGCCTCTTCTTGTAAATCATGTGCCCCATTCTTTAACCATTTTTGTTGCCCTCTTCTGGACTCTCTCCAATTTGTCCACATCCCTTCTGTAGTGAGGGGACGAAAACTGGACACAGTACTCCAGGTGTGGCCTCACCAGTGCTGAATAGAGGGGAATAATCACTTCCCTCAATCTGCTGGCGGCGTGCCTACTAATACGTTGTTGGCATTCTTGGCAGTGAGGGCACACTGCTGACTCATAGGGGGACATCTGTTCCTGAGAAACTGACTCAGAAACATTTGTAATGAAATTCTTGGTGCTGTCGGTTCATAATGTATCCTAGGCTCTGATGAAACACTTTTTTTTTTAATTAATATGATTAAATTGATGACCAGGCATTTTTTGGTATCATCAAATCATTAACCTTCTCCTTGAATTGAAAGATACCGAGGTCCCTCAGCTAATTCTTTTCCTGTTGCAGGATTGGGTTTACACTTTCTCTTGTAGTGCTGAGGTCATACAGGGTTGGCACAGACTGTCTGCCTTCTGCATATGCTGTGTGATACCTTGGCCCAACAGTGATGTGAAGAATAGTGGAATGCGCATCGACCTAGAACTTCTTTGGTTTGTGAGTTGAAGGGCAAGCACTGGCGTGGTGTTTTAAGCAGGGCTTGTTGCGCAGTCAGGAAGGGGCGTTTGATCTCACCGTGATGGGAAAAGTTGCTGCCTTTAGCTACATTTAGAAAGCATTTGTTTCTCCTGAGTTCTGATAAGCTGCATGGTGGCTTTGAAGCCCAAAAGGGTGAGTCAGAGGGAATTCCTCTGCCATTTGGGAAGGGTTCCCCCCCATGACGGATGAGACCCCTGTCAAAAATCTCCGAATGGGCTCCCCTTGGGTTATCTAAATAGCATATAAATCATTGTCAGAGCTGCCATTTCCTCCAAAGAGGACCCAAGCGAGTGATTAATAACATGCAAACAGTGGTACTGTGTGGAGCTGCAGACAATTTTATTATAATTTCCTTCCACTTGGTAAGCACTTCCATAGAGATAGACTGACATCATGTCCAAAGTGCCAGCACTCCAGTCTCCTCATATCTCCTGTCCACAGAGCCCAGAGGTCAGTGTGGGGTTTAATGCTCCAGCCTTTGACTGCCCAGCTGCAATCCATCCACATGAGGGTTTGGTTTTGTTTGGTTGGACAGAGCTTCGTATAACGAAGAAATTGACACGGGATTATATCTTGGACACTGACTGTTCTAAAAGTCCTATAAAGTGGCAAACAATGTGTAAGTGAAATACTTCAGCACAGCTACCCAGCTTCAGATAGTTATGTGCCAGTCTGATGAGATGAATGTGCCAGGACAGGGCAACTCAACAAAAAAAACAATCATTTACAAGTGAAATGGACAATAATACATTTTAGAGTGTGGGATGTTTTTTTTTAAAAAAAAGATTACTACTAATAATTGTGATTAATAACGCCCATGCCATATTTTATTTGTAGTTTTTAAATACATTATTTTGCCATAATTTTATTTGTAGTTTTTAAATACTTGCTTGTTTTTTAAAAAAGTAGTATTAGTAGCTTTTTACATTACAGGCCAGGTGGTCAGTTAATAATTCGTTAAGAATATCATCCTGCTAAATCAGAGTTACTTCGTTACTGAGCATGATTGCAAGCTATGTTTCAGAAGTCACCACTTTGTATATTTGTGCAACATACCCAGGAGATATGGGAGGGAGGAAATATCTTCTGCCAAACAAACTTTCACTGGCAGTGGCATTACAGAAGAGTTTCAATTTGAATAGCAGCAGAAGAGACTTTTACTAATATTGGGCTATAGCAAGCCATCGCTTATTAAGCAGAATCTACTTCCTGCTCCATTCCCCACATTGATTTCATATTTATCGTTACTTTAGAAAAGGTAAAAAGAATTGAGGTATATGACAGTATTTTTTGGCTTGACTCCCTATGTTATGTTGCTGAACTCTGCTGTATACATTACTCTGTGTGTCCTGTTTACAGTTAGAGCACATGGTTATATTTGCTGTTAATTTTTGTAGGTCCCACATGAACTCCCCTCCCAGTGTGATGCTGTGACCAAAAGCGCAAATATGATCCTGGGATGCATAACCAGGGGAATCTTTAGCGGAAGTAGAGAGATTATTTTACCTCTGAGGTTGGTACTGATGTGACTGCTGATGGAATCCTGTGTCCAGTTCTGATGCCCAGAATTCAAGAAGGATGCTGATAAATTGGACAAGGTTCAGGAAAGAGCCACAAGAATGATTAAAGGATTGGAAAACATGCATGATAGTGATAGTCTCAAGCAGCTCAATTTATTTAGGTTCACAAAGAGAAGGTTCAAAGATGGTTTGATTAGTCAATTAGTACCTAAATGGAGAATGAATATTTAATAATGGGCTCTTCAATCTAGTAGAGAAAGGTATAACACAAAGCAATGGGAGTTGAAGCTGGACAATTTCGGACTGGAAATAAGCTGTACATTTTTAACAGTGAGTAATTAACCAGTGGAATAATTTACCAAGAGTCATGGAGGATTCTCAATTTTAAAATCAAGATTGGATGCTTTTCTAACAGATGTGCTATAGGAATTATTTTGGGGAAGTTCTATGGCCTCTACAGGAAGTTAGACTAGGTGATCATAATAGATTCTGGCTTTACAATCTATGTATCTATGTGGAATCTGTGAGCTTTCAAAACACTCAGGAAAATATAGACACTAAACTTTGGGGTTTAAAATGAATGTAGTCACATTTTGGTCATTATTACCGGCTTTCCTTAAATACTATTTTATATTGCAGTGCATCATTTATATCAAAACCAGGGGCTCACACCTTCCTTTCGGCCCTTTTTACGACTGTTTGTGAACTTCAAAGCATTGGTATTGGAACTAGGGGTGCTGGGGATGCTGAGCTATCTCTTGGCTCAGAGTGGTTGCCATTATAAACAGAGTTTACAGTTTGCTTCAGTGTGTGTCAGCACCCCCACTATACAAATAGTTCCAGCACCTGTTTCAAAACACTTCTTGATTGTACATGGAAAAGGATATTTCAGGCCTTCACCTGATATGGATCAATTCCTGTCACCAACACACTGTAAACATTTATAAACAGTCACATAATTTCAAGAAAGGCAAGTTTACCTGATGCTTCAACTTTGAACAATACTGCCCATTATTGCCTTCTGGAAACTCTCCCAATGGATTGTAGTTTGTGTGGATAAAATAAATGCCCAAGATATATCACAATTTGTGAATTTCTCAGAAATCTGATATACACCCTTCATTAAGCTAATTAATCATCCCCAAGCAAAAATACTCTTACGTCAAACTGTCTTTATCTGTCACTTGTTAAGTCATTCCATGAGATATTATGAAAAATGATGCTTGTTTATTTATAGGAGAACATGATGCCTATTTGGTCTTGGTATTAGAACTCCAAGTATCCTGAAAATTCATGAATTTATCTTCAGGGAGATAAAATGGGTAATATTTTCAAAAGTGCCTATGTGACTTAAGCGAAAGTTAATGAGATTTAGGCTCTGAAGTCACCTAGGTTCTTGTGAAAATTGCATTACCTAAGGCTACAAGGTATGGGGTCATCTTACTGTTCTCTCTGCTTCCAATAACACCGTCCTCTGTTAAACAATAAAGGGTTTCTTAAGAAAAATATATTATTCTTCATATTATAGACATAGATAGACACAAGTAGCATTTTCAAGCCAACCCATTCCTGATTTCAATATCTGCACATCTGCAATTCTTAGAGGTATGACTCATGTTTTAAAAAGTTGCAGTTTAGTTTGCCTAGAGAAAAATTCTCTCCTCTGGTTTGCTCCACAGATATCAGCTCTGCGCTATGGCTGTCCTCTATCCAGCTGAACTCATTCCATAGGCAGGTTATTCAACAGAGACACTGGCTGCATGGATCAGAGAGCAGACCTTTGCATTTAGAAATGCAAGATGCCATTTAGCACAGACTTCCAGAGTGAAATCCTGCCTCCATAGAAGTCAATGGAATCTTTGCTGTTGACTTAGTGGGCCCAGAATTTTACCCTCAGTCTCCTGTCCACTTATCCTTACATTAGCAGTACTACATGGAGCATCCCCTACAGTGGTCACCAAGTTCAGTAGGATTACTCAGAAGGTAAATGTTATTGGGGTTGCAAAATGGGATCCTTTGTGACTTTGATTTCCTGGTTCAATGCATTTCTGCACTAGGGCTGCTGGTAGCTGTCATGTTCAGCAAAGGGGATTATTTTGCATGTCTGCCTGGGGCTCTAAGTCTTGGCTGATAATTGCCTCATGAGTCACTTCTGGTTTTTGCAGCAGCTGTCAAACAGCTGATAGAAAGGAATGACCAGACTGCTCATATTGTCCTTTGCTATGTTTTTCGGATGGAACCCACTTCCATTATTAGGTCATAACGGGGTGAAAAAATGGCTGCAGAGCTAGGCATTACATCTGGGAGGAACGTGATCCTGCAGTTCTTGTGCCTCTCCTTTGACACAGAGCAGCTAGAAACACGGAGAAGATGCCAACTCTTTTTTTCAGCTAAAAGAGGGGTGTAATAGCTGCCTTCTCTTCTGTTAAAGGATACAGTTTCCCTTCCTTGTTTTCAGGTTCTGTCTGGGTGCTTTGATTCTGTGAGGCAGAAGGGGTGAGTGTAATGGGAGATATGTCCCTAATGAAAGAGTAAGGAAGAAACCTTTGGATCCTCTGCCTGATGATGTGCTGGTTGGAAAGGAAAGTGTGTATAGAGTAAGCAAAAAAACCTCCAAGCTTTAATCTGTAGCAAAACCACCATAAATGGAGGGGGGAAATGAAAATATTTCAATGCATTTGAGCATATCCACTTACATCCATTTATCTTTGTTATAAAGTATGCTGTCCTACCTGCGGTTCAGATGCTCGTCTATTTTGGCTTCCTTTGGCGTTAATCTAAGTTTGAATCAAATCTTGTCAGTGTTAGCTTTTGATATTTTAGTCTATTCCACTAGAAAGATAAGGGACTTGAAAAAGCAAGAGAGAGACTAACTCTAAAATAAATAGGTTTAAGATTAGCAGCCATGTTAGTCTGTATCCATAAATAAGATGAAGGAGACTTGTGGCACCTTAGAGACTAACCAGTTTATTTCAGCATAAGCTTTTGTGGGCTATAGCCCACTTCATCCTAAATAAATATCTAAAATAAATTGTTTGAGATTTAAACCATGGGCCGTCTCCTCCGTGGGTATAAATCAGAGGTATTCCACCAAAATCAGTAGACCTATGCTGGTTTGCTAAGCCACTAATCTTATACTCCACCTGAACTGTCCTGTCCTTTTGCTACAGCAATGCCATTTGCCACTCTGCAATAAACCACTGTCATTCCATGTCAGCCACCAATTAGTAAATGTTATGGTCATGGCAGATTTGGAAAAGGGCCGCTGTGTTATGAGTTTAGAAACTTTCAAGTGCCATTATTAGCTTTTCATTTTCTTAGGCATTAACAATACTTTGCAAATTTTCACACTGTATTGTTCACATGTTCTCTGCAATGCATGGAAAGTCTAGTTATTCTCAGCTACTGCTATGGGCAATTTCAAAGGGTGCTTTCTAGATGCCAGCAGTAACCATCTTACAGATGAGATTCAGGTGCCAGGGATGAACAATGGTTTTGAAACACCCTTAGAGCAGGGTTGTTTGGATAGCTGAGTGGCATGGCTAGCTAAACAATATCCATATGCAATGATCTTCTTGATTCACAATGTTGAAACTAAAACCTTCTTGGCTTTAAACTTTAAGCCTCTGCATACATTCCCCCGAGAATGTGATTTTCTGGCAAACTATAAGTTCTTAAATATCTCTTCTCCAATTACATTCTCACAGGTTAGTATTTATGCAGACCCGGCTTTTCAAATCCTTGTAGCCGGTACCGGGCTGAGACTTAATGCATTGCAGGTGGCTTTTGGTGCTTTGGGCTCTCTGACCAAACTGATTCCAGATGGCCACACAGTATGAGTAATAACATCAGCTCATTAAGCTGCAACATTTCAACTACAATCACAGCATTATCAATGAAAGGAAAGCTAATGGAATATCAGCAGCACCTTAAGCCATAAATAGGATTTGAAAAAAAACCTTTGAACCCAGGGTCTTCTCATCATTTCCATGTTGGGCCCTCACATAATGGGAGTATCCAGTGGAAAAAATGATTAAACGGACTCCCAAAGGCTGCCGTACTGTGGTCCCCAAAACTTCTGATTTTGAAAGCGCTGTTGAGCTGGGTCATTGAGCTTGCACAATGGTATCATCTATGCCAGTTTAGAAAAGATCTTGGGCAGGCAAAAAGAAATACATGTTGTAGCCTTTGTCATTTTGATTCATGTTCCTGTTGCAAATGTTCTATGAAACGATTTTGTGCGCAAATTGTCACCAAAAGGTTTGGTAATCAATTTGTTCCACTGTGGACACACACCATATGTCCAGGAGGATGTCTCCTCTAATGCCATGTGCAGGCAAGTCCTGCTGCTTTGCAGCAAGTTTAGAATATATTTTGTTGGGCTGGGTGTTGTTCAGGATCCGTGCATAGTCTGGGAGTTTAAAACCACATGATCTTGGATACCCAGGTGATGAGTTTACTATAAAGAACCTAAATACAATAGAAGGCAATCTCTAAATTAAGAAATACTCTTGAGTTTATGATGACATTTAGCCAGGAAGTAAGTGTTGGATCACAAGTCTGGCATGTACTGAACAGTAGTAGGATATTGATCCTACATAAATCTCTTAAAAATATTAAATCCAGAAATTTTATTCTCCTCTTGTAATTAGCCTTGTAATTAGCTTTGAAGCTTTTCTTTCAATCACTTGATAAACTGCTATTGATATTTACTGAGGCCTCAGTCCTGTTCACACTCATACAGTTGACTTTAAGCATGTGACTGGTCCTATTGACTGCAGTAGGCTTCCTCTAGTATATAAAGTTCAGAACATGTGCAAATGTTTGCAGGATCTGAACCTAATGCTGATGGTTTATCATGGTGAAAATCTTGGCTTTGTCATAAACCTAAATTGCGAGTGTTAGAACTTCATGGAAAGACAATGTATAAAGCCATAGGGCTGCATTATTTAAAGCAAGATATTCTTTATTCTGCAATATAAACCACAAAATAATAAGTAACTAGTGTTTTTGAATCATCTTAAGCCCCAGGTCAAGTTACCCCCCATAGTTTACTATACTGGATATGAAAGCCACATTTGTTATATCTATGGAGGAGTTTTGATCAGCAGGTTATGAACATAACTTGTTATGTAAAAGAGCACTAAGGATGAAATGGGACTTGAATGTCCAGCTCTCTGAGGCTTGTGAAAATCTCAGCCTAAATGTCATGGTTTTCGTCACAGAGGTTATGGCAGGTTTGGACATATAGCCTAATGCCGATTCTGATGCCCTTACTCATGCTGATAGTCAATGGGGATCATTTGTGAAGTGAGGTGCTAGTCAGCATGAATAAGAGGACCAAATTTGGCCCTTAGTAATTACAGATTTTTTTTAGCTTTAAATGAATTCTATTCCCTGACCGTCAATATCTGCATATTTGTTACACGTAAACAGAAAAAAATAGTCAGGATTGTCTAGGGCAATATAGTAGAGTATAGGTTATATGATAGAACAAGCACTACAGTGTAAGCAAAAGTGTGTACACCTCACATTATGTTATTTGATGTTTAATTATCAACATCAGTACTCTTGCAGGTTGTTCTTTAGCCATCCATTCTGAAGGTCTCACCAATGTGCAGTATCACTACTTCCAGAGGTTGCAGGCCTGTTCTAAGTGCTGGGCTCTGACCCAAAGAGGGATTTTGTGTTGGCGACTACTGGCAGTGACAACAACTCCAGTGACGGGTGCACTGAGGAAGTTATGTGTAAGTATAACAAGGAGACACCAAAGGAGGCTGAGCCTGTTTGAAAGTCAGGACTGTGGGCAATGTAACTCCTTGGTCTTGTGGGATTTTTCATCTCAGGCTGCTGTGATCCTTTGAGTTTTTTAACTTAATGCCTCCCGTACCAACCCACCACAAAGGATGAGTTTGAGTGAAATATTTGGCCTTAATGTTGGCATTACAGCTTTTGCCCTCCTTTGCTCTAGAATTTTCATTGATATATTTTACAGCCCTATTGGTGTCTGCAGTTTTCTAATAATTTGTAACACACATGTAAGTAGGTTAAGGCTTAGCATTGAAAATAGCAATTACACAGGAAGAACTTTGTTACATTAGGACCATGCATCCTATCTCATGCTTTTACCTATTTGTCTTTATAGCAAGTAAGGATGGAGACCTAGGGCCAGATTCTTTCTCTGGGTTCTGGTTCAGGTAAAGGAAAGGTACCAGAATCTGTCTGCCATTGCCCCACTGAAAACCCTCTCCGTGCAGAGAAAACTCAGCTAGTTTCAGGGACCTGGTGGGGAAGAAAGATTTATCACATCTAGACGAGACAGGATAAATTGATCCCCAATACATCGAACACTACCTGCTGATCTGGCGGGTAGGATAAACGTACCCTTTGGCTTGGCCTACACTAGGGAGAGAGGGGTCGACCTAAGATACGCAACTTCAGCTACGAGAATAACGTAGCTGAAGTCGGCACATCTTAGGCCAACTTACCTGCTAGCCTCACGGCAGCAGCGGTTGGCAGCGGGCTCTCCTGTCGACTCCAGCTTGCGCCTTTTGGCGAGCTGGGGTTCCGGAGTTGACGGGAATGCCTTTGGTGATTGATTTATCACATCTTGATGAGATGCAATAAATCGATCGCCAATGGATCAATCACTACCCGCTGATCCGGTGGGTAGTGACGACATACCCTGAGTCTCTCAAAATGAGACACTGAGGTGCTTTTGAAAATTTTACCTTGGTTAAGTAATATTTATGAAATCATGACTATTTTGGTTTAAAAATATTTTTCTATTCCTAGAGTTAGGTTTAACATTTGACACATACATTCCCCATAATTTATTTCATGATAATATTTCAATATTTTATGTGTTTTTTTTAAAAAAATCGTCCATCATGATGAGAGGTAGGAGCAAAACTGTGTACAACAATATCTGTTGTTTTAGAAGGATGCAAAATTTACCTATCACCACACCATCTGAGTTTCCTTTTCTGGGATTTTACTGGTACATGGAGAGATTTATAAGGCATTCCTTTAACTATGGAACCCTGTAATGT
The DNA here is from genome assembly GCA_007922305.1 of Dermatemys mawii. Taxonomy (NCBI): domain Eukaryota; kingdom Metazoa; phylum Chordata; order Testudines; family Dermatemydidae; genus Dermatemys; species Dermatemys mawii. The sequence continues at coordinate 37,519,350 of ML677352.1, read as the reverse complement.
TTTGACATAGAAACATGGAGAGCCATGAGCCTTAACCGAGAGGATACACAAAACAACCGCTTGGAAGTAAATACAGAGGGCTGTGGAGGCCAGTGCTGTGTAGTGTAAAGAACTGGTGGTAATAAAATACACTAATAAAAATGACGTGTACATACTTAGCATGGTCTATGATGAGAGAACAACTGAAGATGCTATTTAAGGGCAAACAAGCAGAAAAACAACCCTACATGTGTAGCTGATTAAAGCAAACACTAGAGAGAGGTGACCCGAACAGATCAAAATGCTATTGCCTTATGTATAAAGCCAAGGAGTTCACATCATTCACAGGTAGTGATGTTCAGACTTTGTCATATACCAAAAAACAACCATTGGAAAGGCTTATATGATTTCTGGATTTGTTGGTAGTGCACAGCTGATTACATTTGAGGACGGACAATGTGGTCGAGTCTAACACAGGAGATCGGGGTTCAAGTGCTGGGTCTGCTGCAGGCTTCCCTTCTGACCCTGGATAAATCACTTAATCTTGCTGCCTCTTCATTCCTCATCTGTAAAATGGGGATAATGACAAAATTTTCCTTCCACACTGGGGTGTTGCGATAACACATTCATCAATGAGGTGCTTCGACATTACAGTCATGGGAGCCTCTAAATATTTCATAAAACATATTTCACCCCTGCTCAAAGAAGAGCTAATGGGACTGAAAATATATTCTCTAACCAAGGGATATAATTCATATACTGGAGTTCAGTTGACCAGGTATAAACTTTCCTTCATCTTACAATTACATTGCATTGAGTTGCTCCCATTCCACCACTCCATTGTTAGCAGGTTGCATAGTTATAGGGTAAAGTAACTGGTGTAGAGACCTTGTCTACATACAGTAGCTCTCCATAAAGCATCTAATGTGCTATTGGTGCTATACAAATATTAACACTAATAAGAGAAGTGTATTAGAGAATGCGAGAAGCAGCCTATGGGTTTGAAAAGTTTAGTTAGCTCACTTTAAAAATCATCTCCTTGTGCCTCTCCATCTTCAGCTTCCATCCAGGGCTGGACTCACTCTAGCTCATATAGGAATGGGAAATACTGTAAAGCGCAGAAGCAAACATCTCCTCTGCACATATTCGGTCCAATTTTGCAGACCCATAAAGGTCAGAGTCAATTCAGCCAAGCATCTGCCGTAACAGCTGCTGATCTGGACTGAACCAAACCGCCCAAGTGTTTGAGGGTCACCCACTGCTTTTAGGAAGGCACTGCACAGTGAATGGAAAGCACACGTTCAGCAATCTGACTCAGGTAATTTTCTTCTGGAAGTTTTGAATAGTGAACTTTTGTGTTAAGTGTCGCGATGGTCAGGCCCGCCAGCCCACACACCCAGTATCCAAATCCACTGAGAGTAACGGTGTTTGAAATCAAGCTGAGATCCAGATCCCCATTTGGCCCATGGCCCCTGTCATAGTTACACAGCTAGCTGCACCTCTAGCCCCTTTCTGATCTCTTTGGGTGCACCCCCTCAGGTGTCGAGCTTTTTGCCTGGGGTGGAATTTCATAATTTCCCCACTCCTAAACCAGGCTCTGGGGTATAGTACCTTGTGTATCCACTGTCTTTACCCAGCAGGTCCGACCTGTGGTTCTTAACATAAGGAATCTGTGGCCAGGGGTGAAAAGTGGCCAGATAGCCTGTTTAAACTGAAATATTGTTTAACTTTAAAAGTCGGAATAAAACACTTAGAAGTATTTTAGCAGTGCAGTCTATACATGTCTATCTTACCTAAAGCCTTACCCACACAGGCTTAGCTTCTTCAGACACTCCAATGAGTCCAGAATACCATCCTGAAAAATCTCCAACAGTAAGGGCTGGTCGTCACTAGCGCGGGGGATCGACTGTAGATACGCAATTTCAGCTACGTTAATAATGTAGCTGAAATGGGCGTATCTACAGCCGACTTACCTGTCGTCCTCACAGCGGCGGGCGGCGGCGCGCTCCCCCGTCGACTTCAGCTTGCGCCTTTTGGCGAGCTGGAGTTACGGAGTCGACAGGGGTGCCGCTGGCGATCGATCTCTCCCGGCTCTAGTGAAGACAAGCCCTAACTGTCTTGCCCATTGAGAGAAAGTTCCCTTAATCCAGCCTGAGTTCCTTGGTTCTTTCAGTTCCCAGGCATTTTTACCCTGCCATCCAAAAGCAGTTTGCTGGACCCACCAGGAAGTCAGACCAGTCTTCTCATGGCTAATATCTCCCGCACTGTCCTGCAATGACCCTCAAGTGTTTGCTGAGAGGTAACTTATGCTGACTCATTTTTTGCCTTCCGGCATGTTTCCTAACAGCTTTGTTGATTTAACTCACTGTATTCCTATGATAAACACTCCAATAACTAGGGCCCTACCAAATTTTTCATGGCTGTGAATTTGGTAGGGCCCTACTAATAACCAGGTCACATACAATATTCCTGAATTAATACAAAGTTTGAAAACAATTGACATTTTCTAACCATCTCTAGCTGCAAATGAAAAATGTTTTTCACATACAGACTGATTAAGTATATGTATGCACTGTCCTGCTTTCATACCACAGTGTTTATTTATAAAACAGTCTAAAACACTTGTCTTATGCTTAGATTGTAAACCCTTTGGGAAAGAGACTGTCTTTTTGCTTTGTGTTTGCACAGCACCGAGCACAATGGGGTTCTGGTCTATGACTGGGGTCCTAGGTGCTATTGCAATGCAAGGAATTGAGGATAACAAAAATAATCTTCAATCAGAGGACCCCTGCCTCATTCAAAGAATGGGACCTTATTTCATATGTCCTTTCTCTCCTCCGCCCACCATTCATATCATCTGGTTTGAACCTTTACCAATCCCTCAAATTAATCCCTACAATTTTTGCCATGTGTCGAGCACTTCAGATTTTAAAGATCCCTTTCCCAAATGTTATTGAAAGTCTCCTTTTTATTTTCTGTAAAAATGTCAAGAAGTAACCAGCAGCAGTTTCACAGCTCTGAATAGCATCATCGTGGTGTAGGGTGGCATTGTGTGATTGCAGCTGTATGGCTGATGGCAGGTTCAGAGTAAGGACATAAATTCTTCTCAATCCTATTGCACCGCCAGTGAAAGCAGAAGCTACTTCTGGCTTCCACAACACTTGTTGCAGTCTTGCCAATAGGAAGAGGAACTTGTTCAGCTGTTGCTTTCATCTCTGTGCATGATCAGCGCCATTAAAATAAGGGAAAGGACTCCCATTGGACAGGGCCACAAAAAAATAAAACCCTACAACAACAAACAACGAAAACCCACCAACAAATGCCAACCCTTAAATCTAAGGCCCTGAAAGCCCCAGGGTATCAATCACTGTCGTGCATAATCACAGCCGGAAATACAAAAGAAGTCTGCAGTCTGTCAGCTCTGCAGACAGATTTGGTGGTGACACGAGCAGAGCCAACATTTAGCAATGACTGATTTTTCATTATAAAGATACACGATCTTTCTCTGCATTCCGAAAAGCTAAGCTTTGCTCCCAGTAGAGAGCCAAGCCATTTACTGTATAGTTCCTATTGCTTACTGCACTGGGAATTGTTGCCTTGGATAAGAATTTCTAGCATTTTCCCCCTAGTTGCTTTGTTCCACATGCACTGTGCTCTTTGCACATGCTGACGGCTCTCGCATGAATTACACTTTGCCTAATTTGGTTGCATGTCCTTCCTGCTTTTGTGTCCTACAAATTGGCAATGTCATGTATTTACTTTGGTAATCAACCAGTTCTTTGAAAATCTGCAAGTTTAATCCTCCAAGAGAGATAAATAAAAGGGTTGGAGTTTCTTTTTCGAATGGTGGAAAAAATCCCTTCATTTTCATATCTTTAGGACATGTCTTCTTCAGGCCATCAGATTTTGGAAACTTCCCATCTGAAATTGGGACAAAATGGAAAAATTTCAAAAATATTTGTGAGCTGAAAATGTTTTGGTTCATGTCAAGCAAGGCATTTAGTTGTGATCACTCCAAAAAGCTATATTTTGCTTTCAACCATTTTTTAAAAATTTAAAACAAAATTGTATTATAATTTGCTTAAATTTCAAAATGATATATTACTTCAGTATTTTTTCAAATATTTTTCCAAATGTTTTCAAATTGGAAAATTTGTCACAATCAACCCTTTCCCATGGAAAGGGATTAGGTTTCAATGATTCCATGTTTTCTGACAAAAATGAGTTTGTCAAAAAATTCCTAATCAGCTCTATTATGAGCCTTCTGTAAGCTGCCTCCCCAATCCCTCCTCCTTTATTCTGGGCTGTAGATATCCTGCACCATCTAGTCATTATTTCTGGCAGATGTTAATGAAACAAAACATAACAAGAATTCAAGTTAAACTGCTCTCTTATCTATCTGGGTACTGCTATGACCTCACCACTTACATTCTTAAATATAACTAGAAATCCAGCATTATTCCTGGGTAATTAAAAAAAACAACAAAACAAACAGAATAAGAGAGCCCCTAGCGGAAATATTGGCCTTTTACATTTTTGGCAACACTAGTAGACAGCTACCTGCCTATGAGTTGTCAGCAGGTATGAAGAAATGATGCACTTCGTCTTTTCTACAGGGTTCTATTGTATATCTGCCATGCTGGTAAATGTACGGTTATTGACGGTAGCCTCATAAGAATCTCCATGTATCTCCATTCTCCTTTTCTCCTCCCTACCCAACCTGGAAAAATAATTTCACAAAGGTGGCTTTAGGAGAGGATGGGACAATCCTGGTCCATGGCCATCTGGAACCAACACTTGCTGGAGATAAAAATGTACAGTTCTAGATCACTATTTTGCAGAGTTCCCCATTTTCTCCCACAAACAACCCCATCTGCTACTCTAATACAGCTGTAAGTTTAGAGTTCAACCCTGCAAACTCATGCTAGTGGTGCTAATTCCCATAAATAGTCCAACTGAAAATAGGAGTACAGCTCATGTGAATAAAGGCCTGCAGGACTTGGCCTTTGGAGCTCTAGCCAAAGCCAATGGTAATCAATGAGACTTTCTGTAGGCTTTGGATCTGGTCTGAACTGCCTGACCTTATCAGATGCTTAGTGCCTTCAACTCCCCTTTGCTTCACTGGGAGCTGAAACGCCCAATAGGACTGAACCCAAAGGATTATCTCAAGTTTCATCAGACTAGGGTGACCAGATGTCCTGTTTTTAAAGGAACAGTCCCATACTTAAGCCCTCCTGCAATTGTCCCGATTTCTTCTTAAAAATGGGTAAATTGTCCCATATTTTCTGTTTCCCCCCCCCCCATCAGTACTGGTGGATCCTGATGCTGGCCAGATCCCTGCTTGTCAGCCACCCTGCTCACCAATGGTGACTGGTGTGGGGGGGTTCCCAGTGGACAACAATGAGGGTGGGTGTGCAATGCTGGTGGCAAAGCTGAAGTAAGTGCGGGGCTAGCCACTCCCTCTGCTGGTCCCTCAGTGCAGCTCCCACTGCCTGCTGGCTCTTGGCGAGCAGGGCCCCATCCCCTGTCCTGTTTCCGGCTAGCACTGGCTCTGCACTGCGGTGGCTGGTGAGTGTGGGCAGGCGCTACGCGGTGGCTGGTTACGTGTCACCTCTGCTGCCCACCCATTGGCCCTTTACGTACTCCCCCTTCTCGCTTTGCCCCTTCATGCCCCACCCCATCCCACTGCTCCTGCCTACCTCCCCCGCCCCCGCCCAGCAGGGCACGTCCCGCTCCTGGCGCTGTGCAGAGAACCAGCCCCTGGTTGGAGCGCTCAGCTCACCAACAGCCTGGCCGTCAGGCTCCTTCCTTCCCTCCCGCACTGCCTCTGGCTGGGCCGGAGCCCTGGGAAAGCTCACGACCCTCCGGCCTGGGGCGCTGGCCAGGAGGAGCCGAGCCCTGCCTGTGTCAAAGCCCCGCACAGCGCTGGCACGGGAAAGTCTCTCGGCACTCAGTTAAGCTCTGGCATGGGGAGGGGAAGCAACTTCCAGCCTGTTCACTCCCTGATCCTGCAGGCTCCACAGTAGCCCCCAAGGCAGGTGCTTAGCACCCTCTTTACCCACCCTCCTCCCCACCCTGGGGGCAAGGAGCTGCTCCATCCTCTAGACCAGGGGTGGGCAAACGTTTTGGCCTGAGGGCCACACAGGGGTTCAAAATTGTGCGGAGGGCTGGGTAGGGAAGACCCCACCCCCTAGCTGACCCCCAGAATGCCCCCCTCAGAACCCCTGACCCATCCAACCCCCCTTCCTTGTCCCATGATCACCCCCTTCAGAGACCCCCCCACTCTAACTGCCCCCCCAGGACACCATTCCCTATATAGCCCTCCTGCTCTCTGTTCCCTGACTGCCCCCTCCTGAGACTCCCCCCACACCCATCCTAACCACCACCCCGCGGAACCCCACCACCTAAGCTCCCCCACAACTTGCTTACCTGCTGAGCCGGGCGCTGGGCCCTGCCGCTCACAGTGCTCCGCCCTGCCCCTGGGCTGGGAGGGTGGGGCCCCACGGCTTGCCGCGGGCCCGCTGTCTCAGGCTCTGGGCAGCTGCAGGCCCACTGTCCCAGGCGGCGCGCCAGCCCTGCTCTCCGAGAGCCGGCCCCGCTCTCCAGGGCGCTCTCAAAGCGCCCCACCGAGGAAAGCGGGACCACTGGTCCTGCTCCCCTGGCAGGAGCTCACAGGCTGATAAAAACAACTCATGGGCCACAAGTGGCCCGCGGGCCGCAGTTTGCCCACCCCTGCTCTAGACACCATCCCCTGCTGAGCCACCTCTTTGGCCGGGGTTGGCTGAAGCCCCTGCAGTCAGGTTCCCTGGACCCTGGTGCACAATGCATCCTTAGGGCTTAACCCCTTCCTGCCCATGCTGTAGCTGGGGGACAGAAGGTGGCTGGGTTATGTCAGAGGCCAGCAGCCTTTTGACACTGTGCAGGGACAGGAGCTGCCTCCATCCACAGGGAAGCAGGGGGTGTGGAAGGGAAAGAGATTAGCTCTGCAAAGACACGGGCCAGGTCATCCCTTCCATCCCCCTTCCTCCTTCCCATCCTTTCCCTTCCCCTCCGTGTTGCCTTGGGAAGATGTGGCGCCATGTACCAGGAGAGGCAGGTCTGTCCCAGGGGCCCAACTGGACATGGAGAGAGGAGAGCGCCAGACAGGGAGAGTCGGGTCCGGTTGGTCACTCCCCCGCTGTGTGAGAGTGGTGAACAGGAGTGTATGTGTCACCCCTCCCCGTGTGAACCCTAAAGCCTTAAAGACGAGAAGGTAAATAAAAAAAATCCAGCTACACAGTATTTCTTTTTAACAGGGGCTCAGTCAACTTGATGTTAATTTGAATATTTGTACTGCATAATTCTGATTGATTGCCATTGAACTTGCTTGAATACGAGTAATTTTACTAGGTATCCTGTATTCAGCACAGGGAAATACGGTCACCCTACATCAGACCCCTCCTAGGTTTGAACTATTGCCACTGCCCATTCAACAATAACAACTTGTTTTGTTCTCATTTGTGAGGAAAGTCCAGTCCCTACATTACATTAAAATAATGGCAACTCTTTCTCGGTGTCTCCTATAAAATGGATGTTTTTTTCTAAAATCTATTTCTACTTATTTTTAGTTGAGTCCTGTAAGACTATTGGAGGTGGGAGTAGTGGGGAGAGCGGTGAGGAAAACAGGAGATTAACAAGTGATCCTGTTTCCACGGTCAAAGGTTTCCTTTTGCAGTTAGAGAAGTTTCTCTTTGTTATGTTGGCCTTTAAAGCGAAAACCAGCATGCTAGCTAGAAATCTTCAGCACAACACATTCCTATAAAATTCTGTCAGTGGTATCAAATTGTTTTACAGCCCCATGCCAAATGAATGGACGGTCTCATCTGGCATCAACCCACACTTGAAAAGTATATGTCAGGATTAAGATGATGGCATTTAGGCTGCTCCGTTTAACAGCCAACGTTGCGTTACTCATCCTAGGGATGGGTGAACTGGATAGTACAGTTGCTGACGAGCCTAAACCAGCACCTCGTTCTCAGTGAGCCAAACCCGGCTCAATCTGAAATGGAAAATATTTGACTACTGATTACTTTGACAACAAGAGAGGACAGGTATTTCAGCCAGTTGGTGCTTGTGTTGAGACTCATTGGGGCACAACTAGACTCACTCGTGACATGTGCATCATCCCTTTTGCACAAATTCTTCGCCTCGCTTCCGTGCCATTGGTGCTGAGGTGAGGTGATGATCTCCTGAGAAAGGAGGAATAAGCGGCTCTACCACCCTTTGGGATAAGAGAGACCCTGATAGGGGGCTATATGCATAGGTTTGGGTGCTGGATGGAACCTGCTGGTTGCTCTTGCTGCTGGAAAAATGGAGGAATGTTATGACTATTTATTTTATGCCTGAAATGGGCTGGTCTCTGCAGACACACATAGGAAGACAAGCTCCCGGATGAGTTTACATTCTAAACAGAAAAGGAGACATCTCATCATTCCTCTGCCAACATTTTAAAATAAAGTGGGGTTTTCTATAATTTGATGATCACAACTTTGTTATTTTGTGGTGTGGATGGCACAGCTGGAGAAGAAGCAGTAAGGGAAGTAGAAACAGGCTTCCTGGCTGTTGCAACATCCCTATGGGCAAATCCTATGTAGAATAGAAGGGCCCAAAGTGCCTGAATTGGTCCAATTCTCTTCTGTAAGGAGGCAGGGATCTGCACCATCTATCCTCCCATGGAAAGATCTATACCATCTATCCTCTGTGGAGTTTTGCTTAGCAGGGATCTGTCGTCAGCAGCTTGGAGGGGTGGTTTGGGACAGAGGTCTGGCTGTAGACTTGTAGCTATATGGATCCACCATCCAACACTTGTCTAGGTACAAGTTTCTGCACCAGAAGCGTTTGGATCGCTAGGCTGCTGCAAGAACCATGGATCAGCTTTGCTATTTACCTACTATCGATGCATCTTAGGGCTGTGTGCTGTGGCCCATCACCATAATATCTGCAGGCAAGTCTATACTTTCAGCTGGGAGTGTAATTCCCAGATCGAGGTGACGTACCTGCGCGAGGTCTGATCGACCTAGTGCATTAAAAATAGTGTAGCTGTGGCAATGCGAGTGATGGAAGGGGCTAGCCATCCAGCGGGGTCGGGGGCGAGGGGGAATGGGGAGGCGAGGCTGCTAGTCCTTCCCACTGCTCATGCTGCCGTGGTTATACTCAATTTTTAGCATGCCAGCAGTGACTGAGCTCCTGATGAGGAAGGAATAAGGGGGAATACCACCTCAGTCTCTGCTTGCAACATATTGAGATTTTTATGCAACGTGGGTACTGTGACACACCCATTCTGACCCAGTAGCTGGGGAGCTGTGGTATATGTACAATACACAACATTCAGCGTCACTGCGGTTTATGGATACAGTCGACCGCAAGGTGCTGCTGACCTGCTGGCATGAGATAACTGGAGCAGGCAGGGCATCCCTATAGACATTCTTCTCCAATAGGTTCCAGGCAGCAGGAATGGGTAGAGCCCTCAGCTATGCAGTCACTCTGCCTCTTCAGCACCTACACAAAGTTATGTAGAGCCAATCATGGGATCAATCCCGCTCATGCAGAACACAACCACTTCCCTCCTCAGCTGGGAGGCCATGAGTTCCATCCTTCCTGGGCTCCATTTCCTCTAATGGCTCCCAGGGGAAGATCTTGATACTCATCCTCAAAATCCTCACTGTTTCAGGACCTGAGAACACCAGTGATCCTGTCGTGGCTATGACTCACCAAGACAATTGTGCTCCTCATGGAAAATGCAGTTCACAAAGCCAGAAAAAACATTCTTGGCTGTGGGGATTCATCAGTGGAAGTTCTGGACAAAATGAGGCTAATCTGGAGTCAAACCACCTTCTGGAAACCTTGTTTATGAAGCCCTACTATCCATAACCAGAAGGAATTAGACATACGCACACTGCAATCAATCAGAGTCTATATTCCACCCCCCACAATACAGTCTTCTGTAGCCAAGAAAGGGGAACAGTAGAAAGCTCCATGAGATCCACCAGAACCCCTTCATGAGGAATAAATGCAAATGAATAGTGTAGCTGAAGTCGACTTATTCAGGTCAACTTACTGGGAGTCTTCACAGCGCTGAGTAGCTCCCCCATCAAATACACCTGTGCCTCTCAGCACGGTGGAGTTCCGGAGCACTCGGGGATCGATTTATTGTGTCTAGACAAGACACCATAAATCGACCCCCTAAAGATCATCTCTGCCCGCTGATCTGGTGGGTAATGTAGACCTGGCCTTATATACTACATAGGCAGGCATCATGGCATGATAGATAATTCCCACACTGGTGCTGCAGTTGCAATTTATGGACATCTGAAAACAGTGGATGTTTTTACTTTACATGGAGTAACAGTTCTGGTGCATGGCCCCAGGACCAACATTTTCCCCCTCCCCAAAATGCTGTCCACTACCTAAAGAACTTATTTAATCCCTGCTAACATTGAAACTTAACCTATCTGCTTAGAACTACTGGATCTCCCTACATTGGGGTTTATTTTGTCATCAAGCCAAATACAGTCATGTAGTTCTGAACCTTTGGCACCTGCCTGCATGTTAGCATCTGGGAGGGAAATATTTTTTGTCTGCTCTCTCTGTATATAACATATTTATTTTATAGAGAAAAAGCTACCCCAAGGGCTCAGTTCTCAAACTCACTCCCAGAAAAAATTGATTTCCAGGCCTTGAAGCTTGGCGGTGGAAGAAAGAGAATTTTAATCACGCATATTAGTTGATACCATACAAAATACAGAGCCACAACATAGTGACACAATATTTCATAAGAAACCTTGATTGCTTTTCAATATGGTAAGAAATGTAACCCGTGATTTGGGGAGCTTTGTCAAAGGGGATATTTTTTATAGATTAAGACATTTTAACTCACACTTATTCAAATATAAAATTTTGTTTTATCACATTATTTGACTGAAAACTTTGAGGTGTGTGCACTTTGGGCATAGGACAATTCTTGGTCGCTAGTTTCAGATTTATTGCATGCACCTGCCAACATTCTTTAGAACTAAAGCTCACTTATGTGCGAAGGGCTAGCTTAAGGTCTATGTACCAATGAAATCCTGCTTATATCAAATTTAAGCCCTAAAAAGAGGGCATAAGTGGTGCATGAGGGTGAATTATACTCAAGGTGCACATGTAAAAATTATTATTTTTATTAACACCCAGCTCTGCTATAAAGCTTTTGATCTTTTAAGGTCAGGCTTGACAAAGCCCTGGCTGGGATGATTTAGTTGGGTTTGGTCCTGCTTTGAGCAGGGGGTTGGACTAGATGACCTCCTGAGGGCCCTTCCGACTCTGATATGCTATGATTCAAATTCTATGATTCTATGATCTTTAGTTCTTCAAGTGTTTTACAAAGGAAGTCAGTATCACACAGTTTAAAAATAAAATACATACCCAGCTTAATAATGGTGACTCTAGTTAGATTCTTATTGTCCACTGCCAACTCTCTTGCTTTTATTATTTTCCTACAGATGAACTGTCTAAAAATATTCATATGTAAATGAGAGAAACATCTGCTGCAAATTGGCCCTGGCAGTGCAAGGGTGGACTTAAAGAGTGAGCTTCACTGGTGACAATATCATGGGATTCCATCTTTATAGGGCCAGAGCCTAAGATGGAGCAGATCAGTGTAGTTCCATTTATTTGGCGTCAATTGAGGATGTGGCCTATATTCTCTGTAATCTCATCTGTATCACATTGGCTCAGTTTACAAGGTCAGCAAGGATCTGCCAAACTGTGATCCTACTGGGAGGTGAAATCAAGTTTTTGTACACTCTCTGCCTCTTACATCATCACTGATAATAAAAAAGAATTCATCGTCAGAACTTGGCCAACATTTTTGTTGCTGAGGCAGGCCCAATGGAATGCAGCTCACTTTCTTTGAATTGTGTTTGCCTTCTGAGAAACATAACTCAGTGATACATAAGGAAGCAACTCACATAGTCCAGGGAGGAGTGAACATGCATCAGGATTCCTGCAACACAATTCCATTTTGGAACGGTGCGCTGCCTTATTTAATATCCATGAAAAGACTGCCAGGTCACAAATAAACAAGACAAAAAGCCAACGAAGACAAAGAGTCGTTGCCTCAAGGAGGTTTTTGGTTCTCTGTGATGAAGTAGCATATCTGCAGTGTGGTCATATCGGAAAAGCTCGATCCGGTTACACTACACATCAGGGACGGGTGGATTATTTTAGTAATCAGTGAACAGAAGCCATGCCATGCGACCTCTGTATTGAATCTAAGGGCAAAATGGCCAATGTTATGTGGGTGGTTGAACTAGATGATAACAGTCCCTTAAAGAGTCTGTGAATGAATTGATGAAGATTGCTCCTTGCCATATGTGCCCGCATCTGGTGATATAAACAGGCCGATATATGATATAAACAGGTCGGCGTGGGGAGTGGCCCAACCTTGGCTCTGTCCTGCACTGTGCCATCCAGCACAGCCAAACACAGACTAGGCTTAGATAACTTCCCCCCTGGAGAAAGAGGGGAACTAGACAGAGAAGCATGACTCTCCAAGCAGATTGCAATGTGACAGTCTAGGCCAGGGTGAGCAAACTTTTTGACCCAAGGGCCACATCTGCATATGGAAATTGTATGGCAGGCCATGAATGCTCACAAAATTGGGGGTTTGGTTGTGGAAGGGAATGAGGGCTCTGGCTGGGGGGGTGGGTTCTGGAGTGGAGTCAGAAATGAGGAGTTCAGGGTGCGGAAGGGGGTTTGAGGCTGGGGAAGGAGTTTGGGATGTGGGCTCTGTGGTGGGGCCGTGGATATGGGGTTGGGGTGCAGGAGGGTGCTCCAGGCTGGGACTGAGGGGTTCAAAGGTTTGGGAGGGGGATCAGGGCTGGGGCGGGGGTTGGGGCATGGGAGGAGGTCAGAGGTACAGGCTCTGGATGGCACTTACCTCAAGCAGCTCCAGGAAGCAATGGCATGTCCCTCCTCTGGCTCCTATGTGGAGACATGGCCAGGCAGCTCTGTGCACTGCCCCTTCCACAACCACTGCCCCTGTAGCTCCCATTGGCCACGGTTCCCAGCCAATGGAAGCCGCAGAGACAGCGTTTGTGGCAAGGACAGTGTGCAGAGCCCCATGGCTGCCCCTATATATAGGAGCCGGAGAGGGGACAAGCCGCTGCTTCCAGGAGTTGCATGGAGTCACGGCACATGCAGAGCAGGGCAAGCCTCCAACCCCGCTGAAGCTTGAGGGCTGGAATAAAACACCTGAAGGGCCAGATGTGGTCACCTGGCCGTAATCTGTCCATCACTGGTCTAAGCCAAAGTGACTTGAATTTTGAATGTTGACTGCCAGCCATGAAATGCTTGTGAACAAACAACGGACTAATGACTGTGAATGGAAATTATTGGGAAAGCCTTTTGAATGGTGAATAAACTAGAGAAAACGTTGACTGCTTTGTGAAGAATTCATGAATGGAAAAAACCAAAAATGTTTGAAATCAATAATTCACTACTCATCTAACTGTATGGCTTTCCTCCCAACCCTCCGACCCATGCTACTCTGAGCTACTAGCTCTTGCATGCTTCCTGGTTCAAAGCCTGGTAGAGCCATACTTGTCAATCTGATTTTTTTTTCCTCACAATTTTCTAATGACAATAAACACTTCAAAGATAGAGAAAAGTCGGAAGCCAACTTTTAGCCCAGAGCTCAGTTTTATGGCTCTGTAATAAACCCCTTTAAAAAAATGTTTATAATGGCTATGACCACAGGCACTTAACCATAGCAGTGCTTTCTATCGCCCCTATAATGTTAAGTGCCAATAAATCAACAGAATTGTCATTATATCCTGTGGCTATTTGCAAAGGCTTTAGAGAGTTGGGGGGTTTTCCCCTATTTTGTCAACAAAGGTGTTTTTGTTGTGGTGGGTTGATTTTTTTAAGGCATGATAGTGGATAAAATGCCATCCACCGTGCAATTGAAATTCTGGTTTCCAAAAGGTAGTTTGAATAATGTCATGCTACTGTTTTTGGAAATATTTCACACATCCCATTCGCATCCAAGTCTGACCAGTGGCTACATAATGATCACCAGTAATGTACATTTTCTAACCCAAAGGCAGTCTGATCAGACTGGCAATTAGAGCAGAGTTTACAGCATGGAATGATTTGTTTAGGGGGGAAACTCGACCCTGTGTTGAAATACAAACCATTAAACAAAGGTTTCTCCTCTGATCTTAGACAGAACCCTGAAGCTTCCACAGTGGTTGTTAGTGGTAAATGATTGTGACCCAGCTTGTGTGAAATGAAAATGATCTTCTCCAGATGTCTTTAAACCTAGTTCACCTTTGAAACTCATTAGTAAGTGATGCATCTGATGCAGTGTCCCATGTAATATTTCTTGAAAAACAATTATTATTCTCAGGACTGGCCATAATAAAGAGGGAATCAGGATAAAATGGTATCAAAAATTGAAACATTCATTGAGTGAAGCTACAGTTGATAGGGAAACAGAAGAAACATTTTATGAACATTTCAATAAAACGATTCCTGATTTACAATGTCATAGCTCTGCACTCAGACAGGTGCTACAAGAGGGCAGTTCTGACTCCACAGTTCAGAACCAGCTGCCCCTAGATCACAGGGACAGTCTTTGTCCAGCACAACCTTGCTCTCAGTGTGCCTGCTTCGCTTCATCCTTGGGAAAGGCTAGCAGTTGTCACAAGTGGTGACACTGCCAGCTTTCCAAAGGCAGCAAGATCCCTTCTCCAGGGACAATTCTACACCAGTATCTCCGGCTGGTTTAAGGCCACTTTGCACTGCATACATAGTTAAACCCTACTGAGCACCAGTCCAGTTACAGCAGGGCTGATATTTGTTGCCTGCAAGGCTTCTGAGTTGCCAGATGTCAGGCCCTCTGAAGTGGCTCCCAGTCATGAATGCCAACCCCAGGGCAGACTGTCAAAAAGCTAGGCAGAGACCCAAATTGGCTGTGTGTTCTATAATTAGATTTCACCAGCCCAGGAACAAATGTGAACTCCTGAAGCACGATAAAGGTCTTACCATGGAGTCCCGTTGGGCACTCCAGTCTGTGTTGCCAGCCAGGCAAGCTGGATTTAGTGAGAAATGGTCACCTTACACCAAAAATCACAACACTATGCAGGTTACCCCCAGTCCCAAAGAACCCGTCACTTACCCCAGGTCAATGTTTGCACCTTAGATCTCACACCAGAGACAATGCCTGTAGCCCATCCTATAGTAAACTATCTAAGGATTTCTAAACTAAGAAAAGCAATGAGAGTTGTTACAGAGTTAAAACAGGCAAGTATACACACAGAGATGAATTAGAGTCTATGGCTCCAAAAAGTGACAGAGTTGTAGCTCTGAATGTCTTTTAAGGCTAACCCAGGTATACCCTGTAGATCTCTGCTTCTGTTTCACAACTCTGGCTCTGTGAGAGGTCAAACAGCAAAAGAGATGAAAACATTGCTTTTTAGCTATTTTTATTTCCTTCTTCCAGAATTCAAAGCTGATGTAATGAGCCCTTTTGCATATAGCCTCTTCATGAGTGTACATAAGAATGGCCAGACTGGGTCAGACCATAGGTCCATCTAGCCCAGTATCCTGTCTTCCAACAGTGGCCAATGCCAGGTGCCCCAAGGGGAATGAACAGACAAGTAATCATCAAGTGAGCCATCCCCTGTCAACCAATCCCAGGTTCTGGCAAACAGAAGCTAGGGACACCATCCCTGCGCAAGAGTAGTAGTAAAGAGTAAAGGGAGCAATTAAGAAAGCCTTTGTATTGTGATGTCCCACCATGGCCCATTTTGTTCTGATGGGCAGGAGATGATGTCTCTTGGCTATGTTCATAGTGTGAGAGCAAACATTTTTACAGTTACAAACAAAAATGTAAATATTACCTTACGGCAGGTGATGAAGAAATTATAAGTCAGACGAATGCATGCAGTAACCTACAAGCATCTCATAAAGTCTAAACACTAAACACATTGTTATAGGTCCAATACCCAGCTTAAGCATCCTAAACACACAGGGGAAACAGTCTGGCTGCCAGCAACAAATTTGTCAGTGCTTGACTGAGGCCAAAAGCCTTGGCATGAGTTGGCACCTGATTTGCCAGCCTCACACCATGTGACCTTATTCATGTGGCTATGACCTTCATCCCTCACCCTCCCTTCACCATTGTTGCTCTACCTTCCTTGCATCACCTCCAAATTTAATTTGTGAACTCCTCAAAGCAAGGAACTTCTATTCAACCTGTTCAGGGTGGTACCTCGCACATTTTGGGGCACTAATAAAATGCATTGTGCTTGGCACTGTGCAAGAAAATGAAGACACAGTCCCTGCCTCAAGGAGCCTAATGCTCACGGGCATTAGGAAATATTGCCTAAGGGTTGCTACAGCACTGCAGCTTGCAATACAGATACTTCACACTAGGGAAGTGCATCTCCACTGGGGGTGAGGCATGGCTGTAGTCATTACAGCTCCAAACATCCTAATGTGGACAAGCCTAATTCACAGAATTAAAATTGGCTCAGGTCAGAACATTGTCACTCAGCTGAAAATGGCTGAAGGGTCATAAAAAAGGGCAACGATAAGGACTACAGGGATTAGAGTCCGACCCATTCTGATTCATTAATATTCTGAAAGAGGATTTCATTCACAGGCGATACCAAGTTAGGAGCTGTTACAGACACCCATGAGGCCAGAGGAACAACCTGAAGGGAATTAAAGGACAAGTTATGAAATGTGCATACGGAGCTAAGCAGCTGGGCAGCATGATGGCAGACAAAGTTAATTTGATTTGTTGGCAAATTCAGGGCAATGCACGCAGGAATGAAGGAGTAGTCTGAACTACTCTTGCACACGTCTGGGTTCTACATTAACTGTAGCCACTCTGGGAAAAGAGCTACGCAGCACTGTGGACAATTTAATTGATACTTCTGCTCTGAGCTCAGCCGCAGTCAATGAAGCAAACAAAATGTTAAGAGAATTCCACGCCACATTGATACTGAAACTACAACAGCAACCTCCTGTGGAATTCTGACCAGGCTCCTGATCTGTAAAAACTGAGGGCAGAAGGCTCGGCGGAGAGAAATTGATGCAGCTTCATTGAAGTCAATGGAACTATGCCAATTTACACCAGCTGTGGAGCTGACCCAAAATATACCTCGTCCACCTGATGATTAATGGAAATAAAAACTCCAGGTATTTTATCTTGATCCAAATTAGTTGACTGGGGGTAGAATTTTCCCAAGTGCCTGAGTCTTAAGTCCCATTTTCAAAAGCGGCAGGCCTTGAGAAGCCTAAGTCCCCTTTCAACAGATTTTAGGTCCAGATCCTCGTGGATTATTTAGTGCCCAACTCACATTGATTTCAATGGATATCTTTGAGCATCAGGGTATTAGAAGCTTACATCCCATAGAAAGTCAATGGGACTGGTGAAAATTTTACCTGTAGGACTTAAAAGAAAATGGGCATTGTTTCAGAGAACGCTTGCTTTGTAAGCCTTGCAGCACAAAACCTGGAACTGTTTCTAAGCCAGGCTGCACTGGATGACAAAAGCCCGAAAGGCAGGGAGAAGCCGGGTTAGAGCTTATTGTACATGAGTTGACACCGTCTCAGTCTGAAAGCAATATATGAAAAATAAACTACCTTTTCCCAAAAAAAAGAGTAAACATGGTGAGTTTTCCAACTGTGTCAATAACCCTGGGGCAAAATGGATTCGAAGGCAGAAATGGATCATATAGAAAAACAAGGTTTAACTGTTCATAATTAAAAAGTCAATATTGGAAGGAAAAAGCTAAACAGCCTTGGAAGCCACCTGTCTCCTCTTAAAGCATGTTTTGAAGATCCTTACCACCTAAGGATTAAGAGCTGCTGCCTGTGAGGAAATCACTTGGTTGGAATTTTTCATGGAGCTTGAATTTGTTGGAAAACAGCCCCAGTCAAGCAGAACTGCGGAGATTCAATTGGATTTACATTACAAAATAGATACCAAGCACAGGCATCTAGGAAACGGCTGAGAAATAAAATTGAGAGGGGTGGATGGGAGGGGGAAGGCATTTCTAGGTAAACAACATTTTAAAAGTCTGTTTGACTGAAAGAGCAATAAAATTAAAATTCCCACTTCACCTGCCTTGGGGGTAGCAAAATGAGACACCGAGTTAGATGTCAGAGGAAATAAACAGATTTCAGTATACAATAAGCATGAGGCTGTAATATTATTACAGGATAAAGTGTTCTGAGACAGAGCAACCTGACCCCAGAATATGCCCCTTCATGAAGGAAAATAAGGACCTGATCTAAACCCCAGACTTTCTGTTGACTTCAGTGGTCTTTGGATCAGTCCCTGACTGCATAGTAAAGGTTAAAAGCTCAGTTTTTTAGGAATATGTGAGTCTGCTTTGTCTTGCTGGCTATTATCTTATCAAAATGTGGTTTCTACATCTGTAGTAGGTAGGTATGTATCCGAATCTGTAAATGCTGAATTGTTTCCGTATGGTAGATATTTCATTTGAAAGAGTGTCTCTACTTGGGAATGCCATTACTGTCCAACATAATCTTCTGTGAGTCATAATGTAAACTCAAAATTTATTCAATTTATTAGCAATTGCGATGTGCCAAGAAAATAGAATCCAGGATCGAAGACCGAGAGCTACAATTCTAAAATGAGCATGATTGTACCCCTGAGTTGTGCTAATGTAGAATATCAGAATCAAAAGAACCATTTCCTTTAGTGCTCACATAAAATGGTGCATTTTGTTGGACGAACAGAGTCACAGTGGATGAGGTAGTACCTTTCATTGGACCAACTTAGCAACTTATGACTGCAGAGATGTTAACGGGCCACTGTACCTTAAATGGTCCCGTAAAATATGAGGTTTCAGAGTAGCAGCCATGTTAGTCTGTATCCACAAAAAGAACAAGAGTACTTGTGGCACCTTAGAGACTAACCAATTTATTTAAGCATAAGCTTTCGTGGGCAACAGCCTACTTCATCAGATGCATAGAATGGAACATATACTAGGAAGATAGATAGATAGATACATACATACATACTGTACAGAGAACATGAAAAGGTGGAAGTTGCCATATATATATATCTTCCTACTGTATGTTCCATTCTATGCATCTGATGAAGTAGGCTGTAGCCCATGAAAGCTTATGCTTAAATAAATTTGTTAGTCTCTAAGGTGCCACAAGTACTCCTGGTTTTTTAGAATATGAACTAACTGCTTACGCAAAACAATCTGTTCCACCTTGCTATGCTGCTCAGAGTATCTTTCCCAGACCTGAAGAAGAGCTTTGTATGGCTCAAAAGCTTGTCTCGCTCACCCATAGAAGTTGGTCCAGTAAAAGATACTACCTCACCCACCTTGTCTCTTTAATATCCTAGCGCCAACACAGCTACAATTACACTGCAAACCATAACAGAGTCCAAGTTGTTTTCCTTTTGCGTGCAAAGGCTGAATTTTACAGTTAATACATGGAGGGGAATCAATATTCTTGTTTGTTATTTAAAGTGGATCCCTAATGTAAATACAAGTGATCAATGAACCTTGAAAAAAGCAGGCCAAACCCTGATCCCACTGAGATCAATGGATGATACCACAGCTGCCAAAGCAAAGCACCCAGGAAATCTATTATGCTCGAGCATCTAGAATCCACATTACTTCTGCAGAACCTTCTGCTGGCCAGACAGTATAGTGGCATCTCTTTGAGAACAGACAAGCTGCTTGTTGAGATAACGTACTACCACTGTGGTCAGAGTGGGAGAAAGGTATACAGGAACATGTAGTGAACAGAATGAAAATCAAGTCACGAAGCAAGTATTAAAATGTGTCATTTCTCGCTAGAATATTTAATCTTAAGGGCAATGCTAGTTCTTGCACCCTAACCGTTTCAATTTGGATTTGGAGTAATGAGAAATGGTACACTGTATTGGTAATACTTTGAATCTTTTAAGCCCAGCAGTTTTAGTGGTCAGAATTTCCTCTAGCTCGACGTTGATGCATTATATGTGAGTTTGTTCACAGAATAATTACTTGTATGCTCCACACCTGTTGATATGCCTAGCTGGACAGAGTGGTATTTGATGTAAAATTTCACACGCAGGACCACTAACTGGGTTAAAGGATGTGGGTCACTTTCTCTGACAGAGTGCTGAGGAATTCAGCTTCAAGCGGATAAACCATTAGGTAGCAATACTTCTCCTGCATTCAGTAAAGTCACCGTAAGGATTATTTATTTGGAACTGACAGGGGCGGTCAGGGCTATTACCAACATGTGAACATGTTGCTGAGTTTCTCACCAGGCTCCAAGATTAATTTATTAAGTACCACTCCCAATTAATAATGAGAGAACCTCAAAAGGTTCAGAGCTGGAGTACCAGTGCAAAGGAAGAGAGTCTGAAGGTAGCCTTATTTCTGACAAGAGCTGGTTCTGAAGCACTTGATGCGTTTGAAAGTTTTCAGCTAGAACTCAGATGCTGAGTGAAGCAGACCTCGGTCAGACTCACTGGCTTGGAGTGATCACTGAACACCCCTGTTAGCAGAAGTTTCTCTGAACCATCCAGGTTTCTAACGTCAGGATGGCAGGAGAGGTGCCGGCACAATTATTATAGTGGGGGTGCTGAGAGTCATTGAACCAAACTGTAAACCCTATATATGATGGAAACCACTTCAACCCAGGGTCTACTGCCTCACTTGCCCTTCCCTTCCCCCCCAACCTCATTCCAGCCCCTATGAATGGCAGTATAAACTGAGAGGGAACGAGGAGTGTACATGGCCTTGGGGAGACAGAGAATGCTAGCGTGTGTGAGGTAGCTGGTTATTTTTCTGTGGTGCCATAAATAGACTGAAAAACACAGCGGAAGGGGGGATGGTAACAAAGCATTTTACTAAACTGGTCACCATAATAACCCTGGCTGCTGACCATGGGAATGGCTTGTTAATGTGATTGTTATACAGAAACCAAATATGCAATGAAGACAAAGAAGGGAGAAAATTCACGCTTGCCAAGCCAATTGCATGGTGTAGGTAGCTATATCCATGGCAAAGTGGCATTGATCTTTAATTAGTTCCAGATCCTGAGTGTCCATATAGGGGTATCTGTGTTTTCTGCCCATAAAACTTGCACCTTCTAGGACTAATGTAACAAATGGAAAGTGATCTCCAAAGACTTTCCCGCAGAATGGGGCCCATTGTTGGTAAGAGAACCTGAAGTAATGTCACCCAAGAAGTGATGCCCTGCAGGGAGATTGATAGCAGGATTTCAATTTGCTAATAACAAAAGGCTTCCTTGATTAATCTGGTGGAAAAGCACCTCAATAGAACATCCAGAATTCAGTGAGAGAGTAGGCTAAGTTCTGTTGTCAGTAACATGCATACAACCCCATAGTTATGTGTGTCTGACCTAGAACTTGGTCCAATATCTCCTTCATAAGAATGTAGGAAAACATTAGGCTAAATCTTCAGTGAAGCTCGAGCAGAGCTCAGTGAAGGTGAGGTGAGGAGGGAAAGGCAGATTTAACCCACCTTTCCAACCCACTGCCCAATACTGGGGTTGGCCTGATGCCAAACTAACTCCTAATGCATGTTACATTTTGGCTGCTTTAATTCACCTCAGCTCGTAGTGATCTCCAAGGGGCCATTTTGTCACTGAGGATTGGTGGAACACAGCACATTCTAGATCGCTCCTTTTCATTCCTAGGCCGCAGCTCTCATTTACTCTGCTTCTTAATTCCCAAGCCAAGATCTATCCACTTTTCATATCCAATGTTCTCCATCTCAAAGAAGTGGCACCCCACGGAAATAAAACGTATTTGCCCAGACCACAGTACCATCTATGTGATGAGCCACTCCCAAGAGGCAAAACATTGGCTTACGAAACCACCTCAAGGAATCCACAAACACAAAATGGAAACTTTGACATTTAGTTCAGACCCACCCCGAACAGGCAGCACATTTTTGCTGATTGCATAGACAGGAACCACTGCTTAGTAGAGCTGATTAAATTATTCCTTGTAAATAATATTTGCTGTGACTTTAGCCCTTTTTTTCTGTTCCTCGTGCCCCAGAGAGCTTACGTCCTGAATAAACAATAGAGAAAACGGAATGACGATTGTCTCAATTTCATGGATAGGGAGTCAAGGCAAAGAGATTAATGACTAGCTTCTCATTGGGAGCAAAGTCCTGATTCAAGTTGCCTGTCCAGGGTCACACAGGATGTCTCTGATAGAACAGAAATCCAACCCACATCTTCATCACGTTCTAGTCCACACAAGGCATTCCTTCCTTTAAGCAAGAGTTCCCCCAACTTTAATTGATACAGCAACCCAAGCAGTCAAACCTATGTCTTGCACACATTCAATAGGGCTCAAAGTGTTAGTGCATCTGAGTGGTTAATCAATGTATCATAGCGAGAGTGTGAGTTCTCCTCCCTAAAAGAAATATACAGTCATGCACTCTATGCTTACTCTTTGCAGAATGTTTTCAATTCCATCAGTCTAAACACTGAGTAGTATTTTAAACAGATGTAGGCCATCAGTTTTTTATAAACACTGTAATTGTTTGGCACCGCTATTGTTTACCTTTAAAGATGTCTGTGCGTATGCTTGCAAATTACATCAGGCACACACATTCTGCTATACAAAGAAACACAATTTATATTCCCAACTTTCCTTCCATAAATTTTTTTTACTGCAGATCCAGCACCAAATGACAATTATTACCCTCGTAGCTTTGTGCTGCCCACTTGGCCATTTTAGAATAGTTGGCCTGCCGGGTGTGATGGGAGGGTGTGGCCTGGATTCTAACCCAACAGCATCTTTTCTTTCATTAGCCGGCTGCAAAATAGCATTGCTGAAATCCCAAATTGTTCATGCCGGGTCAAATGAAAATATTGCACTTATGATTAGCCTCGAAAGCTTTGGCTAAGTATCCAAAATTTCAGCTGCTTATCGAAAATTTTGCTTGAACTTACCCAGTCGTCTTTCGGCAACAAATGATCCTGAAAACAGAATTTTAATGTTCAGCACTTACAACGTGTTTGAGGTTTGCTCTTCACTAGTATCAGTCTCTGTCTCAAAAGAAGAGGAGATATTCATAAAAATTACTAATTTGGCACACGGAAAGAAAAGATTAAATGTTTATAAATCTAGTGTGCTGATTAACATAGTCTTTAAAAATATGTGTGGTATCAATACAAATTAAAATCCATCAGTCCAGCAATGAAGCTATGTTAATAATAAAACAGACTGGAAGCAACTAGGGACATAGACAGTAGGCCAAGGATTTAATTTACTTATTTATAATTATTATTATTTTATTAATTGTAACACTGAAAAGCCCAAATAAATTGAACCCTATTTTGTTGGCACTGTACAAATACATAGTAAGAGACACTCCCTGCCCATAAGATCTAAATACACATGATTGCTATGGTGTTTCATGGGAATTGTTGTTTGGGTGCTTTAGTCTCCCATTCTCTTCTACAGGCTAGAGTCTTTGACTGGACTACATCTTCCATGATGCACCATGGTCTCTATTCTTGTGAAGTCACCCGGTGCATGATGGGAGATGACATTCAGCTGTGGAAGCTAGCCCTAAAAGAAGAATGGGAATATAAGGCACCGGGAACCATAATGCCCATAAGGCATCATGGCAGCATCTCCAAAGAGAAATATCTTGTTTTTTAATGAAAACTTTCTAAAAAAAACTGAAGAAGCATTAGGAAGGAAGCAATTTTATCCCCATTTTACAGATGGGGAACTGAGGCACAGTAAGACTAGGTGACTTGCCACACAAGAGGGCTGCGGCAGGGACAGCAGCTGAAGCCTGCTCTCTCTGAATCCCAGTCCCAGGCCTTACCCAGAAGAGTATCGTTCCTCTCCAGGTTACACCTGCATAAATCCAGACTAACGTTGATTTCAGTGGAATTGCACAAGATGTAAATTAGCAGTAGATTTGGTGGTGCTGTACTAAATAATAACAGCAACAATCAAAGGAACCATTTGTCAGAGCGTATATTAAGTTTGCAATGTGCCTTTTTCTCAGTCTCGTCATCTGCATAGCGCATTTTCTTGCGGTGAAAATAGATTGTTAAAATGTCACAATAACGGATCAGAATAGCCTCCGGGCTTTGCATCACTTTTGCCTCAGTGCAACAAACAGGGGAAGCTGCTCAGAGACTATTATCAAAGTAATCAGGAAGCAATTGGCCCTTCCTTTTCCCCACACAAAACAAAAGATACCAAGCTCAGCAGGCTTTGATCAGGTTAGTGTCAACTATATTCATTCTTAATCGGTTTGCCATTGATGAGAAAAAGTTTTGTGCAGGTATCAAAGCAAAGGTGATGTGCTCCCCATGACAATGAAAAATTGATAGGTCAAAACCCGAGTTCACTGAAATTAGTGACTTCACCCTACATACTTTAAATCGGGGTTCCCTGCAAAATAGGGTAGCTCCTCAGAGAACACAATGGGACTCACAGGCTTCTCATGAAGTTTAACAGGAAGAGCTCTCTGGGATCCAATTAGAGTTTGAAGACTCTGTCTCACAAGAGGCTAGAGTTAACTGCAGAGCTTAGTGGTTGTGGCCTGAGCAGTCTGTTCTTCCATCTGCACACAGGGGCCTTATTCTAAGAATTCCTATGCACACTAGTGGGAGTCTGGGAATCAGGCCCATAACACCATACCCCATCCCCAATGTGGAAAATGCAGATGGCCCAGGAAGAGTCAAAAGGTCACAGAACTTGGACTCAATGTCCCTTTTATTCTTCTGACAAGAGCTGAGTTTGACGTTAGGCTTTCCCCAGGAGCCATGCCCTTGGATGGAAAGGAGCCTGAAATGATCATCACTTCTATATTGATTGGATTGTCTGTCCAAAGAGAATGCTGCTGATGACTGGCTCTCCTTGGCAAATTAGCTGACGGGGAGGTCAGTCCTTGGAAAACATACGCCACCTCCCACAAATGATTATTCTCCAGGGAAAACACATGTTTCTTACTCAGGTCGGTGCCAACAGTGGTTTCCAAGCTTTTGCTCCTCAGAGTTAAAGGTGGTGTCTAGTCTGTCCTCTTCTCTGCATCTGTATGGAGGCCAGAAGATATACATTTAATGCTCTTATCTTTGTCAATCCCTGTGCACATAAGCAAAGGTGTTTCTAATATGCTGATGAGCATCTCATACCCTACTATCAGCGTCCTGTTACATGACTGGTTTCGATGCCTTTATGGGGCAGGTCAGTGCAGAGTGTCTGTCTTGAGTTCGTACACTTTTACTCTGACCTAAATGAGTTTCTGTTATTTGCTTAACTTTTGCTTTTGGGTAAAAATATTTGAAACTCAAATGGCAAGAAGAAAACATTTTTCTTCCCACAGCTTTTTACAATACTGATTAAATCCAAACTGTGTCTGATCACTTCTTTATGGGTAAATCATTCCTATCACTTCTGCTCATCACCATGGGGGCTGCTTTGTGAACAAGACCTCACCAGGAAATGGCACCACGGTCTAAGACTTTACCCATCTATACACCGGCTTGCATAATTCTAAGGCCTGATCCTGCAGCCTTTAAATTACTGGAATAGTCATTCCATCTAGGTCAATGTGGCTTTTCATATGACTAGTCACATGAGTAAGGCTGTGCAGGGTTGGGCTTTTAAATGGCAGTGATGGATAAACCCCAGAAGCTTTAATGGTTCAATTCAGTCAAACACCCCAGCGAGCAGACGCTTACCTGGAGTTGATCCAAACTTTATAGGTTAGCTAAACGGGACTAGAAATCTCAGTGGGACAGGCTTCCAGTGGGCCAGTGAATTTGTAAGAGTCAAGATTTCTCCTGGCATTTCAGAACCACCACTTCTTACCCCATCCAGAACCCAAAAGTGGAAAAATCACATGACCATCTCAAAAGAAAAAAAAACTAGTAAATTAATTCAACTCCTTTGATCCCTGCAAAAGGTTTTGAAGAATGTTGGGGTTGGTTCTTTTATCTGAACTGATTCACCCAGTCTTCCTTCTAATGACCGCCCATCAGAAATTGCAATAGTTGAGCCCAGATCCCAGCATCCTCAAATTCTGAGGAGGTTCAGCACTAGATCTGAGCCTCGTGATTAGCCCAGTCCAGTAACAGGCCAAACAATAAACCAGGATCCTGACACCAACAGTGAATTTTAACAAAGGCCTACTTTTAGCTATAGTCTGGCAATGACTCCAGCATGCCTTCTGTAGATACGGTGCAAGGTTGCTTTAGAAAATACGCGGTGGTAGGGAAGGACCAAAGGTTTCATGCAGCATTCAATCGCATATACTCTCCCTGCTCCTTCCTTGGCCAGCTCCTGACTGATTCTCAAACACTCCCAGTGCAGCTGCACACAGGGAACCCTGCAGAGGTCGTCTCCAGGCCTTGTAGGGGCTGGTTACAAATCCTGTCTCCGCCACTGCGCAACAAAACAGCACCAATTCCACACTGCAAGAGACTCCTCCATCCACAGGGGGAGAGTGCCGGACGTACCCCTGGAGACAGGCCACACTCTGAGTTGTTTGATCTTCTACACAACATTTTTGTTGAGCAATAATAATACTAGAAGTAGCTATCTGGGGACTGCAAAGGCGCTGATGTGACGACAACTGGAGCTGTGCCCAGAGGGAAGAACTGCTTCTTTGCAGCCGCTGGAGTTTCATTGTGAGTGTTCAGTGAAGTGGCAAACACCTCACAATTTAATACCGACGCTGGGTACATTCTGTTGTTGCCATTCTCAGTAACCTGAGCCCCAGCTCGTGGTTCTTTTACATCATCTGGAAGTGAGTCGGGGCAAGACGGTGTGACAATCTCACCCTTCTCGTGCAAAGAGCGGGGTGGCTTTTTAGAAGACTGAGCACCACCACGCCTTGAATCTGTGGGAAAGTCACTGAACAGTGAAGTTAATTATTTTTAATGAACTGGGCCAAAGCCGATTATGTTTTTTGCAGCGTATTAGTTTGGAAAGCAGTGAAAATATTTGGCATCCCTCCCCGGCCTTCACAGGGACCCCTTTGTCCTTTCTTCCCCACCCCACCCCCCACTTTTCCCTCATGTGTATAGTCGGCTCCCACGTCTCCGCTCACTGACGCTGATTGATTGCATTAATATCACTCTATATATTACATAATCTCGGTTTACAATGCTCATACAAGGCACTGATGAGATTTATTTTGCCAAAATGCTATGGCTGGAAAATAATAATTAAAAAAAAAAACCCTCCTTTCTTCCCCACCATTCTTCTGGCTGCATATAATTATCGTTGGCTCCCTTTGCGCTCAGGCTGGAGGCCTGAAAGGGTCTGTTTCTATCTTCCCTGGGTGTCATCTGTAACAGGATGGCTAAACCCACAGGCTGGAGAGCCTAGGGTAAGTGAACCCTGATTACAGCATCAGACCCACCAGAGAGGAAGTCATAGTGAAGGGGAGAAATTCAGGAAACTGGTGTAAAGTCTGCAGAGTGAGAAAAGGTCTCCAGCTAGGGCGGCCTGGGACAGACCCTGTCCAAGCACGGGAAACACTGCAAAGCCCTCTGGGAGGAGGAAGACACACCTTAGATGGTATGAACTTATGAAGGGACTTTGTTTTAGGGTTGTGAGTTCTATTTGCCATTTATATTAATAAACCCAGTCCCCAAGAAGGGGAATTTTTTCACCAAGAAAATGCTTGAAGTGTAGTTTATTTGAACTGTCCAGGAGGGGAAACTGAGGCAGGATGCCCATAGTGTGATCCTAGGCCTGGTTACATCACCTGGGGATAATCATGGGGAGGTGGGAAGTGGAAGTCACCAGTATGAACACAATTGTTCTCAGCCCCTGGATCGATGTGTAGCAGTGAGGGGAGGATTCATGGAGCCCTTCCCCCAGGGTCTCTCCTGCAAGAAACAGGCTCTGCTGCAAACCCCCTCCCTCCCAAGGGTGCAAACAACCCCAGAGAGGAGATGAAGGTGCAGGGAAGAAGTGGGGCTATGGCTAACCAAAACCCCAACATGCTGCGCCAGCTGGAGAATGTGCTCAAGCATAACCCAAGCTGGCTGCTTTGTCCTCCTCTAGTGGCTACACCACATAGGAAATCTGATGAGGCTCCATCTGTCTTTGTTAGTGGACCTGGTTCTTCAACTCAAGCTTTCATCTCTAGAGGCCCTGGGTTCTGTCCCCGTAGAGGAGTTGACTCTTCCAGGGTCTTTACACGGGTGTATAATAAACTATGATGCAACGCGTGCACTCCCCACTGCACTACATTTCACTGGAGTCACAATCTAAATGGCAAGCTTCCATTTCATGCTTTCTGTTTCTTCTCTTTGTCACCCCATTGGCAGCACCTGTGTCTCAGGTTGTCGGTTTGAAGCAGTCGCATTGTTATAAGGCCCCATAGGAAATCCATTCATCATCTGAGCTTTATGTGAGCCAGTATACCGTAGATAAAATTATCTTGGAAATCTAAATGTAGATTCTAATCTAAGGTATACAGGCATCTGTTTCCCATTACAGTTTATTGCTTGCAACATTTGAATGGTATTTTGACTGTGGTAAGATATTTCCAAAAATGCAGGCCTGTGCTTCCCAGAACTGCATAACAATGCTGATTGTTGTTGGCCCTTTGGGAGTTATTTGCATGATAGCATGCAGGAGGTGGAAGTGCATGTTCTGTCTGAATAAATGGGCTCCAGTCAATGGACTTGATTCAGATTTAAGTGATACTGTCTCCCATTGGAATAACCAAGGTTCTGGGACGACTGGTAGAGGAATGTCTGCACAGCAGGTTTGTAGCGGTAGAAGATGCTCATAATTCTATTCATAGCCCCCAAACTGGGTGTCACTGGCTGGAGAGAGGAAGCTAGAGGTTGGCTTCACAGAAGTTTGGCTACCAGTTAAGGTTACCCTTCCCTAAAGAGAGCATTCCCCAGTGTGGTGGCAGTGAACACCAGCTGGGAATTTTTCATTGGAAAATGCTGATTCATCAAAACTGGACATTTTTGCAGGGAAGGGTCAGTTTCAATGAATTTTTCAACTTGAACAAATTTTGTAAATAATTTTGAAGTGGTCAAAGCTTTACATTTTCTAAGCCAAAAATTCTGCATTTCCAGTTCCAAACAACGGTTTGTTTCACCATTAAGCTAATGATAGCTTGTCATTATTTTTCAAATGGTTGAACTCTAAATGAAATATTTCAAAATTATGAGACTGAAATGTTTCAATTGACCCAGATATCTTTTCCAGACTTTTCATTCCAATTCTGGATGGGAAAATGTTTTGATTGCTTGACAATTTTTGCAGGATGGGAAAACCATTTCCCGCTTGACTCTAGTGCCAGCACAAACACTACCTGGCCCTTGCTGGGAGTGACCTGGATGTCCATGTGAAAACATAAAATAAGACAACATTCTGAGGGCAACTTGAGGGTTAATGATCAGTTTTCTTGATTATTTTGTTGTCTGTGTGCAAAAATATTTTAATTGTATTGTATAAATATACACTAGGCTTAAATATGCAACAGGCTTTTGTGACTCTGTTCAACACATCAGAATCTGTCCAACCCAGCATTGTCTCCAGCTATGGCATTGCCTGCCCTTCCTCAGGGTGAATGCCTAAAGCATGAGGACCATGTGATTTAATCACAGACTACAAGTCCTTACATGGAGAAGAGATTTGAGACAGTAAATGGCTCTTTCATCAAGCCGAAAAATATGAAATGAAACCCAATGTTGGAAGCTGGATTTCAGTGTAGCGGTAGGTGTTTAGTGTTTAACAGTGCGTGGAATTAACCATTGGAAATTACCTAGACACCTAGTGGTGGTTACTCCATCACCTGCAGCCTTTAAGTCAAGATTGGATGTCTCTCTCAAAGATATGCTATAGCGCAAACAGAATTCATGGGTTTAATGCAAAAATCATTGACTGTGGCTCTTGGGCCTCTGCTAAGTAGAACATCAGACTAGATAATCATAATGTTCCTTGTTAGCCTTAAAATCTGTGAATCTATGACTCAGGGAGGTGTCATTGATTACACATCTTTGCACCATGATTTATTAATTTAGCCCAGATGTGCCAGGAGAAGTGAGAACTGCCCCAATTCAACTCAATGGACTGTTAACTCTGACGCATAATGATGCCAATTTACATTTCAAAATGATAGCTGCTTCAATGCCAATCATTTTAGCAGAAACAACCAGCTCTTCTGGGATTGGGGGAGCAGTCTGAATAGAGCACCACCGCTTCCACTCCTCCTTCCTCACAACTTACCTCTTGCCTCAAGCATGTATACATGTCCTACATAAACAGGACCATTTTCTGTACATAAAACAGCTTCTACATAACAGTTCAAATAACTCAACGGATCAATGAGGATTCAAGGGTTTACACAGTTCAGATTTTGATGGATATGATTCTGGGAAAAAGCAATGCTTAATTCCAAAGAATGGAGTAGCATTTGTTTTCCCAAGGTTCATGCACACCAGTTTGCATTTTTGCTGTGCCGTTACTGATGATAGCAAACGATTTGTGCCAGTTCTTTTAATTTTATAAACATCATGCTTGATTTTCTGAACTGGCTGCTCTCAGCAGATACTGGCCACAGTGGAGAATGTGGCCCAAAAGCTTAACAACTGTACACGTTAATAGATTGCAACAGGGACCATCAGTTTGTTATGTTTGTATAGTGCATACCACAGCAGGACTTGGATCTGTAGTCATTACTGCAATGTAAATAATAATAATACGCTCAAAGGGTCAATTCCTGCCCTGGTTTATACCAAGGTTATTACAGGGTAGCTCCATTGAAGTCAATAGTGTCTCTACCTCAGCATAAACATGGGCAAGATTTGGTCCAGAGTACTCAGAACTCCACTGCTGTGGGTCTACCCTTTTTAACCAGTTAGAGTCTTTTAAGAGTGACCTACGCTGACTTGCACGAGAATCAGCTTGGCCCTTTTCACAAGTGCTTTAGCAGCTGGTGGCCTAAGAGCTGTTTTGATGAAATAAATCACCTAACTGGAAACGTCTGAAAAACTGCAGACTGCGGAATCTTGACAAACCTTTTTTGGTAATTTTTAGGGATAGTCTGAAGAATGAGACAATTATTTTCCTATTATAGGCAACATTTTGCCTATAAAAACATGATATCCCTGAGGTTACGCTGCCTTGAAAGGTTTGTAGCAGAGGAGACCACAAAACCCTCTCGTATGTTTCTTTGTCACTTTGGATCACACAAGGAAGCAGTTGTCTTTATAAAAGATTTTTGTATGCACAATTTTTGGACTGACTGCTGAAAAAGCTACTTGTTCTGACAGGGAATCTCAGTACAGGCATAGGCTTAAATTTTCAACCTCACCCACTGTTTTTGCACCTGTCATGAATTACAGGTGCAAGAATTAGTACTTGCCCTTCATGGCTGGTGCAAAAATAAAAGAAAAATCAGTATCTGGCTCATCTAAAAAGGAGAAGCCTGGGCTGGGTTTCAGATGAAAATGTAGCTATAAGGTATTAGCTCACATTCTATATACAGTATTCATTTGCATTCCCCAAGCATCTTGCCCACATGTAGCACCACAGAGACAAACCCAACATTTACATACAGTGACAGGATTTCATTTCAGATCTCCTACATGCCAGAAACAGGGTCCTCTTCAAATATAACAGCAAGCAGAGAGGGGAGCCATTAAACTCTTTTGGTCTTAGAGAAGTTCAAGCCATGCCACTAAAGAGACACATATGAGCGCTAAAGGGTTAATCTGCCTGTTTTCCACACCTTGTAGTACCTTGTGAAATACAGCTGTGGAAAGGTGAACTTGGCATAGTTTGTTTATCAGTGAGAACAACCCTCTTCTCTACTGGTTTTCCCCTGTAATAAAATACAGGCCTTTTATTTCAAGGGAAGCCCTGCTGGTCCAGGTGACGCTCGCTTCCCCATTACAATTTCATTGCAGGATGCAGCATACCTGAGAAGAGCCTGCTGCAGCTTTAGGGGAGAGGGAGGAAATTGCTGACTCGGGGAGGGGGGAGGGGGGATGGCAGAGTCCCATTCCCTTGCACCCTTTCTTTCTTCTTAGCTCCCCTGTTATTGGGAGTGTGGAGAGACTGGTTCCATTAGAACATTGAAAGGGAACAGGCTTCTTTTGAAAGCACAACTGGGGGAGGGGTCCTTTATTTTTTGTGCTGCCTCTGCTGCAAAGCACTGTGGGAGCCTCAGAGGCTATAAAGCCCTGCTCTAAGTGGCAGCTGAGGCTATATCTTTCCTGGGGGTGGGGCTGGTTGATCTCTGTTCTAAACAAGAGCTGGTTGTTTATAGTGTTTTTCTTATACTTGCTTATGAACTTTGGGATCAAACCTTATGTGCCCTGAATTTAAGGGGTATTTTTCTCTCTGTTTGAAAGCCTGTGTTTTATCATGCCCAGCTTGCCTTTTTGCTGCCTTTAAGTCTATTTGAGCCAGGTGAGAAAAATGAGCCATGTTCAGGGATCAGACTAAAGCATAGATAGCCCAGTCAAGACAGCAGCAGAGCAGGTGATAGGAATAGAAGACGAAACTCTGAATCTTTTCATTCATGACTGAAAGTGTTTGCCTACTGGGACTGGAGAAAGATTAAATAAAAAGCATTAAAGAAATATTTAAAAAGAAAACTGAATTCAAGGGAGTAACTACAATCAAGTTTGCTTGCAGGGAAAGAGCTTTTCTTTCTGTTCTTAGAAAATTTTTGCAATTCAGCTTGCAGGTTATGAGGGCCTTTGAAAGCTTGAACTGAGTAGAGGCAAAGATGGTAGTTTAAGCTTCCCAAGGAAATCTATTTGCATCTGGATATGGAGGTGCTATAAAATGAACTAAGGAAATAGACACTCATTATCACAATAGACTCATTGCTTGATCAGTATACCTGGATGCAAAAACAAATTGTGAGCCAATTAACACTTTCATGAGTATCCTATATGTCACAAACAAAAAAGGGAAAGGGTAGTTTAAAAAGGGCTGGGAAAATTGAATGTGAGGGAGCTACCAGTTTCTGTGTAATAAGTCCTGCCTTCTTAAATTGCTATAGCTATGATTAAGTGGTACTCTTAAATAAACTACTCCCCTGTAAAGAGATAATAGCCAGTTCTTCCGATAGCACTTTTCATCAGTAGAGTCAAAGTGCTTTACAGAGAAAATCAATGTAATTTATCCCTGTTTTACAGGTGGGGAAACCAACGCATGGAGACTTGCCCAAGTTCACCCAGCAGGCCAGTAGTTGAGCTGGGAATAGATCCTAGATCTTCTGAGTCCCTAAGTGAGCATTCTATTCACAAAACAATACTGGAAAAGGGGAGCCTCTTGTGGGGGTTTGGTTGCCTGACACAGTTTAACTTTTACCTGTGGAATCCCAATAGGGTTTAGCTACTCTGTGTTTATATTTAAACTTTCTGGTGGCTTTTCCTGAAATATGCTCCTTGTCTCTCCCTAAAGTAAATCCTGTAAAATAGAAATACATGATAGAGGAATTCATACAAGATTTAACACCATTCTAGACAGGGGTTTTTTTTATTTTATTTTTGCCTCCTCTTTGTGACTCTACAACTTAATTTATTTTTCATAGAGTCTAGATATCGCCTGTATTTGGTGAAAAACTTCTACTGATGAGCACCTGTATAAATTCACAGAATAATACATCTGTCTATGTATTTTAAATTGATTGATATGGTAATTGCTTTGGTGTCTTCAATAGTAAACATAATTACAAAGTGATGGAGCAACACAACATTAAAATGAAATGCTCATGTATTCACCATTGGATTGTAAGCTGGTTGGGGCAGGGACTGGGTTTTTTTCTGTGTTTATACAGCCTCAAACACAATGGCCCATGACAGGAGCTTGTACTGCACAAATCATATTAATAATAACTGTCAACCTGCCCCAACTCCCACTGACATTAATGGAAGTTGATTGGCCACTAATTGTAATTCCAAAATATTTGTGAGCTGTCAAACAGTGTCGTCGTTGTTTCCTTTGCCTTATGAAAGAAGAAAAGAGGGCATGCCAGAAATGAATCACAAAAATTCTTAGTCCTCAGATCATAAGTATTTACAAAGCAGAAATAGATCAGGCCCAATATGTATAGTAACTGAGTAAGTTACAGGAGAAAAGATTTCAGTACAGTCTGTAACAAACAAAAATCCAAATATGATCACAAGCTAACTGTAATTTAATAAGTGACTGACATAAATATTATAACTAAAAAAGCCCTATCAAAAGGAATATTAAAAAAAACCTAACAAGTAAAGCTGCTTTTACCATGACTAGCAGTCAAAAAACCCCACCCCCAAACCATTTACAAAAAAATTCCATATGTGCAGAAATCAGTAAACCAAATAATTTCTTAGCACTTTTCATCTTCAAGTCCTTTACAGACATGAACTAATGAATCCTCACAACATCCCTGTGAGGTAGGTACCATGGGCACCATTAAAGAGCAAGCACTGATCAAGATACAGTACAAATACTATAGTGTGGGGAACATGCTCAGTAGAGGAAATACCATGCAAAAGTCAATAGCATGGAATAAAATTTGTTTATATTTGAAGGGCAAGCTCTGTAAGTGCCTGCTGTGGGGCCCCATTTTATAGCTGAGGAAACTGAGGCACATGTGATTTTTTTTTTTTTCCCCTCAAGGCTGCAGAAGAAGTCAGTGTTGTAGCCAGCAAGGTTTGAACTCAGGGATTCTTAGCTGCTGCTAGCCTGGTCAGACTGCCAGCCTTACCTCTGTCAAAGCCATTACAATGTGTCATGCTTATATACAGTTTTTTCATAGTCCAAGTGTAGGGACTTTACTAAGTAAAATGGAGGGTTGAGCAATGCTGCTTCTCTTTCCAGCTCACTCTGAGTTTTTGAAGGCTGAAGCTGTCGACAGGACAGATTGTAGGTAATGACTCTTTTAATTCTGTGAATGGTCTTGTGGTTAGCGCACTGCCATGGGTTTCAGTTCCTGGTTCTCTCTCAGATCTCTTGTGTGACCTTAAATGCAAGTCACTTGGGCGCTGAAGCCTAACTCCCACCTGCTCCTTGTATGGTCATTAATTCTACCAATGGGGTATAAAATGCTATTCTGGTTTGGTAGCACTTTGCACATTTGTTTAAGCCACTAAAGTGGCCCTGCAGCAGAATCAGACTCTTAATGTCTTTGTGTCTAAGTTCTTTATCCATCAAGTAAAGACAAAATTTCCTTTGGCTTCTCTATTAGACTGTAAGCTCTTCTTACTGTATCTTCTGAAAATGACTATCACAATACTGCCCTAATTGCAACAGAGGCCTTTATGTGCTACTGTAATACAAATAAATATAATGATAATCACTGCTGGGAAAAGCCCAGAAGGGTGGTTCTTTCAGTCTATGATCCATGGGAAATTTGGAAGCCAGTGTGCTGGACTTGTTTGAAAAAGCCAATCTTGTGCACAGTTCTGGGCTGCTATTCCTCTCTGAATCAATGGAGGAACAAACAGCAGTATTACCTCTGAAGAAGAGAACGTCTTCTGAGCAGCTCCACTATCACGCACCCTTCAGAGCGCCTGTAATATGGAAAGTTTTGAGTTGGGTCAATGGATGTGACTGAGTCTGACTGGTGAAGTGGGATGTGCCAAATGTGGAACAGCCAGTATCGCAACAACAGCCCGTGATGTGAGGGAGATGAAATAACAGGCAAGTGGGAGGAGGGTGATGGGAGAAGAACAGGGAGCAAACAGAAGGGCAAAGAGGAAAACTCTTAAAGAAACACGGGTAGAATTGACAAGGTGTGAATGTGGTGGTTTTGGTGCCTGACCTTGTTATGAGCCCATTTAAGCACTTCGCCTCTGCCAAACAGAAGATAAATGGCCCACTGCTGTGATCCTTGTTTTCATGGTTCCATATGATGACTGTAACAGGAGGGGGGGGAAGTGTGTGTGTGTGTGTGTGTGTAGAAAATATAAATAAAAGAAGTATGAGGCACATCAGAATCAAGCAACACATGGGAGGAATTAGAAGTAAGAATTTAACAACACCCACCCAAGCATAAAAATCATACATTAGCACAAGGCTATACCATAAACACTCCCAACCTGAGCTAAGGAATTGCCAGAAAAAACAACATCTCAAAGGATCACTCCACACCACAGAGCCCAATCCAACTTCCATTAAGTTAAGGGGAGTTAAATTGGCCTCCAATCCCAGAATGGCTAGCTGCATTCAGACTGCGGCTTCCAATGGCTCATTGTGTCAAACATTTTTACTGGATGTCCAAAACTAAAGACCAACAAAAACAAGGGGGGAGGTACAAATGGAAAATAATAGAGTGGGGAGACGAGGGCAATGCTAGATGGAAAATTTTTGAACAGAGCAGGAAACACCCCTCCAAAATAAAGTGGTGTTATGTTAAAGAAGAGGTCACAAAGCACCATACAAAGGGTCCAATTCTACTTGCGGGGGTGGAGGGGAGGGAAATTGCACAAAAAGAGAATGTTGGGCACACACAGCCTTCAGTTTTCCATCGTATTCAGGTTTTTGTAGTTCACTGTATCACAATTCAGGGCAATACACCTGTATTCCCCCTCCATAGTCCACCAAGGGTGCCTACTCTTAGGGTTCTGTCTCCCCAGTGATTGCCTTTCTTGGGCAAGATATGCACCTCTCTCCCTCCTGAAGGGGATATTTCCAGGCTACACAGTTCTCTGCCTACACTGAATTCCCTAGCAAATCAAACTGTTTCTTTGGGCCTGTTTTGCCTTTTCCTCAGAGGCCATAAGCGGAGTCATTGTCCACAGTTAAGTTGCCACACAGCACTTTCTAAGCAAGCACATTTATTCTTAAGGTAACAGCTTTACAGAGAGAACATATTAAAGCAACAGAAGAATCCCCACACATACTAACAAACTTGAACAATACTTCAAACTCTCAACAGAGGTTTTCTGTGGTTATACACTTACAACACCTTCCCGCCCCCCCACAACAGTAACTGAATTGTTAGTCCCTTCCTTTATAGCAGTGTTTCTCAGCGACCAGTCTATAGACTGGCATCCATCCCTGAGATGTCCCTGACTCAGTTTAGGATATCAGCAGGCCGGTCCCTGGTGACAAATAGGTTGAGAAACACTGCTTTATACAGCCTGGGTCTTTGATCTGGGAATAGGTAATTCATAAACAATGGACCCTCACCCCCTACATAGCCTGTAACTTCAAAAGTGTGAGTCTGGAGGTAGAAATTTGCATCCCCCTCTTTCCAAGTATTTCCTAAGAAACCACCTCAACCAAAAGCTCTTTATTCACTGGCTCATTGTTTAAAATAGTCCTTTGAAACTCATAACACTGCCCAGGGATTACATTAGTCATATCTCCCCCACAAAGAGGTTACATATAATCCCACAATAATGCAGAAATGTTTGCCTTTTTAATACAGTGAACTCCTAAAACACTTCAGGTTAATTCAATAAGGTTTAAGTTAATTCTATAGGATTTGTCCAGGATGTGATGTTTCACTCCATATTCTTTATAAAAATATGCTTATGAATGAACTGAGCTATACGTTATGCAAGATGGCTCATGCAAGCTATCATTGGAAAGGTGGTGATTTACTGAATGGGATTATCCAGTTTTGTATGCTTGTATCATTTCTGTCTCTGAAGTTAGGAATATTAACTATGTATCTGTATTTCAAATTTATTCTTACTTTGGGTGTTACCTCCCAATCAGCCCTTCAGGTACAACAATGGAAAAGCCATTACCAGAAACAATGGACTATGAAAGAGCTTATTCTTCCAGAAGTGACAAAGAGTCCTGTGGCACCTTAAAGACTAACTAAAGTATTAGAGCATAAGCTTTCGTGGGCTAATACCCACTTCATCGGATGCATGCAG
>ML677352.1:37422630-37481075 GCA_007922305.1 Dermatemys mawii | reverse complement strand
TTTATCACTTCTGCAATTCCAGACTAACACGACTACCTCTCTGATTCTTATTCTTCCAGTGGATGCTGGAGACAGCCTATGAGCAATGACGGCCAAAGCCATGCAGACATATGGATATGAGTCACCTGGTATTGGATACCCCTCTTTCCCTGAGTGGAGATTTTCCATTGGTTATAGTGAGAGCTAGACAGGGTCTTTTGCCCAGATAATTATTTTTATCTCCTTCATTTCGCATTTTACATGTACAGATTGGTTTTCTCCATCTCTAATAAACGTAATTCTCAAGATGCTTCGCACATACGTGAAGAATAATATCTATATTGGATATCTCAAAATAGTGTGTTATATTCATATAGACTATTCCTGCCATATCTACTCAGTTTTCCCCAGGAAATGGCATACACCTACAGGGTATATTTGACTGTTAGGCTTTGTATTTGGATTTCTGACTGATCTGGAGGGTATATTCATATAATTGGCTATTCTAAGCCCCAATATAGACCTCATTGAAGTGCCTGGAAAGACTCCAGTAGGATCTGGATCAAGCCCATAAAGACGTTCCAAAATTTTGTTCCAGCAAAGATTTGGAATAAATCTTTTGTCTCT
The DNA here is from genome assembly GCA_007922305.1 of Dermatemys mawii. Taxonomy (NCBI): domain Eukaryota; kingdom Metazoa; phylum Chordata; order Testudines; family Dermatemydidae; genus Dermatemys; species Dermatemys mawii. Next base: position 37,480,469 of record ML677352.1, on the reverse strand, counting down.
CAATTATTTTTTGCTGGTGGTTTGTTTTTAAACCTCTGCATTTTGTTAAATGGCCTTTCTTTGGTCAAGTCAATCTCTTTCTTGAAGAACTTCCATGACAAAGTGTGGGAGGCAGGTGGCACTTGAAATCAATACTTTGTGAAAGATGCCAGAACACTAGATGTTTGTTCTAAGGCTCTTAGTAGTCAGCCAAGCACTGACATTTTTCCAAATTTCAGAGCAGTGCAATAAAGATCTAAGAACAGAATAGCATCCAAAATGGCTATGCCACAAAAACAGAACCAATCACTAAGGCTTTGTGGAAACATATAGGAAGAGGCATAAAAATCTGACTGCCATCAAAGGAATACTCCCTGACATATATCCCTGACTCTGGAAACATTAGTGAAACAAATTAAAGACAAGAAATACAAATAACTGCCAACATAGAGTATGTGAATGTGAATTTGCCAGCTGTAAAGTTGGGAATTTGGCTATGGATCCAAACCTCCCAGAAGTCCAGGGATATTCCAATCCAGAGTTTTGGTTTGGGCACATCTCTAATATATGCAGCCATATGCAGTTGTAACCCACACTTAACAATGTGGGTCTCTGTCCTGTTTCCCTCTAGTGGCCAGATCACACAGAGGTTTAGGTGTCTGCTGTTGGCTTTGAGCTAACAGAAGTGGATCTTTTAGCTCAGGCCGTAGAAGCTCAAGCTTCTCGATCCAGAGGTTCCAAAATCGACCCCACTGCCAATGACTCACCAAGGGATGTCGCATCACATAGTAATTTGGGGTGAACTGCACACATAACTCACAGGTAATGCAGACATCCCAAATTCACACCAATAAAACCTCTATATCAAACTATACCACCACGTAGTATAAGCTTCCTTCTGCCAGATACTTATACTGGGTACCTCATAAGATTACTGGGCAACTTGCAGTATTAAGACCTATATCTTATTTTATATTTTGACTATATTTTCTCTGGTCTTTCTTATCACATGATGCGTCAGAAGCCACAGCATGTCCATGAAATGTACAGTATTTGAATTTATCTCTAACTCTCTTCCATACTGATTAGATTTATATGCTCAGGTAACCTGTTAACCTTCTCATTCTGTTGCTGGATCTTTAGAAATAAGCACAATTCAATAATAATTGGGGTATATTTTGAGAATAAAATGATGCCAGAATCATCTGGAACTGATAAAGTCATCTTATGGTTTCTGTTTATTATTTTCCTGTGCCAAATGTTCCAGGCATGCAACTTTCACATCTTTCCTTGAAAGAAGCAGAAAGCTGAACTCCACAACCTTTGCATATGAATTACAACTGAATCCTTGACTGTTGATTTTGCTGTGACTCTCAGATTAGCACCAGTACCATCAATTATCCATTTAAAGATACAGATTTCACTAATAGTCACAGTATAAATATTTACAAAAAACAGTTTTCACAGCTGACTCTTAATAGCCACTGTGCTTAAGGTATCACATAAACAGGAAGGACAATTACAAGGATGAAAAATGTAGCACAGGAAATAAGGAAAATTAGGGACCTAAAATATTGAATCCCTGCAATGAGATTTGATACAAATTATATAGATATTCATTTACAAAGAATCATTCCTAGTTTCTACGGACATCAAGCTACAATGAAAGAGGCACTTAGTACTGCAACACTATATTAAAATATATAATTACGCCTTTTAATCCGAGTAATTAGCAGGGTCTTGCAGATCATTTCTGTTAGGAGGAGAACTTGATGATTGAGTCAGGTATTTCTTGGATGCAGTCCTGCTAATTTACAGAAAATGTACAAAGTCCTGTTTTGCTGAATACAGTAAAAATCCGAAAACAGCAGACAGTTTCCTTGCTCACTGTTCCAAGCCTCCTTTTCCAGCCAGCACTCTGCCCAAAAAGCTGTTTCTCTTAGCTTTCTCTCAGGCGCATGCTATAAATGCTTCTCTGGCTGTCCTTGGCTTTCTGCTCCCTTCTCTGTTCTCTTTGGTGGTGTTTCTGGCTGCATCTCCACAAAAACGAAACAAAAAACAAAACACACAAAAAAATCCAAAAAACCCAGCCCTATGCATTTGAATTCAGCCTGAAGGAAACTCCTCCATCCACATAGCTCAGCTTCTGACTGGCCTTACATGTGGTCTGTCTCTTGGGTGGTAGCTCCTATTGTTTCAGCTATCTTACTCCAAAAAGGAGCTTCCCTGCTTCTTAATGTATCCACTTTTACACTTACCAGCTTCAATGAGGCTTCACCTAACCCACAGCCTAACAACAATACCTTTGTTTCCTTTAGCTTTCATAGCTGGATCTTGCCAACTGGCTAAGGTGGACATTTTTTTCAAATTGCTCAGAAGCTTCTGGAATTTGTCCTGATCTTTTTCTACAGTGTTCTTCTGGAAATGGGACTTTTTGTTTCATTTTGCACTTACCCTAGTAAATCCCTGTCACACTGGAGAATGCAAAATGCTGAAAAATTCTAAGCACAGTTCCAAAAAGGAAGAAAGATTTCCTGCACAATTTTTATATACATGTAGGATTCAAGAAAGCAGATATATTAGCTCTAAACCCCAGCTCTACTAGACTCCTTTTTCCTTTGCATGTTTATTTAACTGATCAGCTGTAAGACCACTTGGTCTTTGAAAGGCAAAAAATAAAATGAAGTGACAAAGAGTCCTGTGGCACCTTAAGGACTAACTAAAGTATTGAAGCATAAGCTTTCATGGGCTAATACCCACTTCATCGGATGCATGCAGTGGAAGTATCCAGAGGCAGAAATAAATAAGAGGCAAGAACCAGGTTCGAGATAACAAGGTTAGTCCAATGAGGCTGAACCAGCTTGTTATCTCTAATCAGGGAGGATGAGGTCCTCTTCTAGCAGCTGATCTGGAGGTGTGAACACTGAGAGAGGAGAAACTGCTTCTGTAGTTAGCTAGCCACTCATAGTCTTTGTTCAATCCTAAATTGATGGTATTACATTTGCAAATGAATTGCAGCTCTGCAGTTTCTCTTTGCAGTCTGAAATTTTTTTGCTGCAAGATGGTGACCTTTAAATCTGTTATCGTGTGCCAAGGGAGGTTGAAGTGTTCTCCTACAGGTTTTTGAATATTGCCATTCCTGATTTCTGATTTGTGTCCATTTATCCTTTCTCATAAGGACTGTCCAGTTTGGCCGATGTACATAGCAGAGGGACATTGCTGGCACATAATGGCATATATTATGTTGGTAGATGTGCAGGTGACTGAACCAGTGATGGTGTGGCTGATTTGCTTAGGTCCTGTGATGGTGTTGCTGGTGTAGATATGTGGGCAGAGTTGGCATCAAGGTTTGTTGCAAGGATTGGTTCCTGAGTTAGAGTTATTATGGCACGGTGTGCTCTTGCTGGTGAGAATATGCTTGAGATTGGCGGGTTGTCTGTGGGTGAGGACCGGCCTGCCTCCCACGGCCTGTGAAAGTGAGGGATCGTTGTCCAGGATGGGTTGTAGATCACTGATGATGCGTTGGAGAGGTTTTAACTGAGGACTGTAGATGATGGCCAGTGGTGTTCTGTTGTTTTCTTTCTTGGGCTTGTCTTGCAGCAGAAGGCTTCTGGGTAGATGTCTGGCTCTGTTGATCTGTGTCCTTATTTCCTTGTGCGGGTATTGTAGTTTTGAGAATGCTTGGTGAAGCATTACCTACAAGATCTTCACTAAGCATTCTCAAAACTACAACCCTTAATAATTTTTGTTGTCTTTTTTTGTACCTTTTCCAATTCCAATATATTTGTCTTTGAGCTGGGGCAACTACATCTGCATGCTGTATTCAAGAGGCTTTGGCCCTTCAGGAGCCAGCAGGATTGGGTGTCCTGGCCAAAGGAGATAAGGCTAGAAGGTTCCTCCAGAGGCAACATGTGGGACACTTATGTGCACCCCCTCAACCTTTGAACTGTACCCCCCACCACACTCCGGTGTCATCAGGTACAGTTCATCTGTGATGGGACAGAGACAGGTAAGAAAGGGATGCACATACTTGTGCAGAGACAGAGGATATGAGGCAGGCATCGATGTACTGGCACAGGCAGAGAGAGAAGATGGCTTGGTATGCAGGCCTTGGTAGCTCTCAATTGTGCCTCTTCTTCAGTAGCCCTATGGAAGGGCTGGCCTTACCATGAGGTGAAGTGAGGTGGCCGCCTCAGGTGCCAGATGGTGATGGGGGCACCACTAGGACCCAGAGTGTAGAAAATTGTGTCTGCTGCTGGTGCATATGTATTCGCTCTGTTCTAGATGCCCAGAGATGGTGGAGTGCTGTGCCGGAGGAAGGAGAGCACAAGAGACCTTTCAAAGTTTTGGTCCAAGGGTGGGGGGGGGGCATGGGAGTGTCATTTGAGCTCCCTATCTCAGGTGCCAAAATGTTGTGGGCCGGCCCTGCCTATGGAACACTGACATACTGAACTTCCCTCTGCCTCCTCTGACCTGCCCCTGATGCAGTCCTCCTCTTCTTCCACTGGCCTGCTCCAAAATGGCTCCCGTAGAAGTGGTGCAGCGTTCCTGGTATGAAAGCATTCGGGGTCAGTGATAAGAGGGTCTTAAACCTGTCCTACATCCTCTTTGCATAAGCCATGTATGTCTGTGTCTGTAGACAGTGAGGGAGCACAAAACTAACTTTCTTTGAATTTCTGGGGAAACTATCTAGACCAAAGCCATTATGTAAAATACACTCACCACAGAAACACAATGGCCTGATTTTTTAAAAAAATATTTTCAGTATTTATTAGTGGTTTAGCTTCTTGCCCTGGAAAAGAATGGAGTGTTTCCATTTTGTGGGGCACATTTTCCCTGGGAACATTGAGTGACGGACAAGCTGCCCACCTCAATCATTTGTTAACGTTCAAGTCATTAAATAATTCCAGTCCAAGGCACCCAGCCAAGGAAAGCACTGGGTTATCTCAAACTGATTAAAGCCTTTGCAAGAGAGAGACACTTCTGAATAGGAGCCTGGCAACACAGCAAAGACGGGAATGCTTGAGGAGGGCGGGGGGGGGGGGGGGAATTTGTAATTGTGAAAAATACAGAAGAAGCTGCAACATAAAGAGTGGGAATATAGGCTCCCATTCAGCAAGATACTTAAGCATGTGGCTCACTTTAAATTAATTCAGTTCATTAGGACAACTCACATGCTTAAAATTAGGCATGTGCTTAAGTCCCTGGCTGAACTGGGGCCACAGGAGGGACATGTCCAAGTGCTATACAAGATTTTATTAGCAACTAATCAGGTTCTGATATGTTTGTTTGTAAGTTTGTGTGTGTTTTGTTGTGTGGCAGTTCTCAGGGCACTTGGGACTGAGTATCATCTTGCTGCCCTGCTGCCTCCAGTGAGAGGGTGTTTTGCCTGGGGTAGCTGAGTGTCAGGTCCCTAAAACCACCAGCCCGTCAGCTGCTCAAGCATGCCTCTCTGGGTACTGCCAGCCCTGTCTTTACTGGGCAGGTTAACAGTAAGTGCATCCCAGTCCTTGAGTCCCCCTGGAGCGTTCTCCTTTGTTATCCAGTCCCGGATACCCACTAAATCGAGAAATCCCTTCTCCGAGCTCCAAAGGAGCAGTGTTCCCCCATCTTACCAGTTATACAGGAGTGGTGATTTAAGGTAAAATGCATAGCTGTGGTGAGCACTGATAATTCAAGAAGAGAAAGTTTATTTAAGAAAGGATAGAGGTTCCACTAGAAATAAGAGAGCATGATGGGAACAAATGGTTACAGTACAAAATAAAATCATAAAACATGAACTAGGGTATACACTTATTAATAGTTACCTTTCCTATCTAATAAAATGGGTCCTGTCCCCCCCACCCTACCCCACCCCCACACAAAGTTCAATCTGTTGCAGAGTTGGCTGCCTCCCCAGGAACCAGGATTCAATATTTCATTGAACTGCTCAACTGGCTGTCTCCTCAGTGAATGGATACACTGTATTTCTCCACCTTGGGATATACTGAATCAATGTTTTGTCTTTGTTCACAGATAGGACAGGGGACGGAGTGCCCTATCAGTCCTATTTATCTCCAAGTGATGTTTATAGTCTTTGATGTTTTTCTATTGACTTTTCTGAATTGCTGCAATGGTGGGTAGCTAAGCAATACATGACTTAATCAACCATCCAGGGAGGGGTGACAAGTCCCTCCTGCTTGAATGGGCCAGCACTGGGACATGAGACACCTTGGTGACTCACTTTCAATCCAACACCATACGGGTATAATTTTCAATATAGTTACACTATTTCTTAAATATTACCCATCCATGCATCTTGTGATGAGTATAAATATTGATAAGTTACAAGCTTTCAGCAGAGACCTCGCATACTTCATGGCTTGACACCAGGAAAGCAGTATATTAGGTGTAGTGAGTTTGTCAGGTCTGAGACAGGAGACAGGAGTTGCTTGTAAAGAATAATAAACCTTTTGATCATTGGCACAATGGTCAGATTTTAAAAAAAAAAAAATCCAGATTTAAGAACGTTTGTTAGAATAGACTTCATATGACTTGATTTTAAATGCCGTACATTAAAATATGGCTGTTCACTTCCAAACACACAGAAACCCTCAAATCCCAAGCTTAATTCTGATTTCCTGGCTCCCAAAGATTGAGATTCATGGTTTCTCATAGATTCTTAGCATATATATATAGATATATGCATAAAATAATCTCTGTGGTATGCATCCAAATAGAGAAGTTTAATGCATGTCTAGTTAATTTCATAGCTGATTGATGAAACTAATCTTGCTTGCATCTGTTCACCCAAATGGTGGACTTGAGTAAGTGAATGGATCTAACTCACATAAAGATTTTAATGGGCCAAATCTTCACCAAGTATAAATTAGCATAGCAATAGCTCGTACACTTCAATGAAGCTTGAGGTTTATGTAATGAATTTTTAGCACTTGGCTCACATATTATGGGTTCAAACAAAAACTGGAACTGTCTTAAGTGCAGTTGTACCTATTTAAAAAGCAAGTGAAGATTTATGCTAGATGCTTATTCCCAGCACACTCTTAGTCTTCTGCCCTTCTGTGAGACACCTTCCTTAAGCTTTCCTTTGTAATGCAGCAACTTTTGTAATCCAAAAACTAATGCAGAATTAAGGTTGCACACTTAAATTTAGTTTGTAGAATGTGGAGTAATTACTAGAGTTAAGCCATCTCCTTTGAAAAATGCCATGGGTGCTTCTAGCAACACAGTTCCTCCTGGCACTTTGCTCGGGCACTTGTTTTGCATTGGTTTAGTGAAAAGAATACTGATCCATCATCCTACATTGTCACTGACAACCTCCTAGTCAAATAATGATTGGCTCCCTGTTGCTTTGCTTGTGAGCTCTGATGTAAGCAGATCCATAACTGCAATATGTTAATTACCAGGAACTGAACAGAAGTGCTGGTGAGAGGCTCAGTTACAGTGACAGTAGCACACTTTTAATTTATTATGTAGGGGGTTACAAAATGACTGAGAATAGATTCAGCTGTAAAAAGCTAGGGAAGCAAATCACTACGCCAGCAGCTAAAAGTACAGTGATGAGGCTGGAAATAATCTACAGCAGAGAGAATAAGTGACACCTTTGGAACAGAAACTGTTACTTGGCACCTTGTTGGTTACTGTAGGTATGAAATGAAATCTGCTATCCCAAGAAGGCATAAAAGATTATTTGACGTCAGATATTTCCTTTCCGTTTTCTTTCTGAAGTCCCCTTTATTTCTTACATGTTTAAAAGATGAACAAAAGCAAGAGTTAAAACTCTGTCAAGTGCATGATTTCAAGTTGCAATTGGTTCAGTATGTGTGGAAATGTCATCTTCTGAAATGCCTAGTCCACTTCCCTCAGCACCACTGGCAAACAACAAAACAAAACCAGGCTCTGCTCCTGTAGCTAAGGTGCTGGTTGTCAGGCGGATGCTCTGATTTTTCTATTTTTGACTTTAGAAAGTGGAATCATTTAGCAGTGAGGAGATAGGTGCCGTCATGTCAGCACATATGTTTTGAACATCTCCGAATCATTTCTGGAACAAAGTGAATTATATGGAAAATGGACAAAGATGCCAACCTGTCAGCAGCTTTGTAGCTCTGCTTTATAAAAGGAGTAATACATCAAGATGCTTGCCAGGATACATAAAGATTGGTTCTAAAACCTTAGAATGTGACCAGTGAAAGGTTTCTCCTTTGCATTTACACATGCCTTTAACTTGATCCTCAGGAAAATGCTCATACAAAAATTCAGGATAGGAGTTCAAATTTGCTTGCCTCATAGGGCACTAATTTCCCATACAAATAGTGTATGTGGCCTGATTCTGCTCCTCCTTACACTACTGTAACTCCAGGAATTATAACTCCCTTGACTCAGATATGGTCAAGGGGTTATGACACCAGCTTAGGAGACCTGGGTTCAATGCCCTGCTACACCAGTCTTCCTGTGTGGCCTTGGGAAAGTCACTTAGGCCCAGATCCACAAGGGTACTTTGGTGCCAAAGTCCCATTTTAGGTGCCACTGTGTTCTGCAGAACCCCTGCTCAATTGCTGTCCCACTCTGTAGATGCCTAAATTCACTCAGTGCCTAAAGATTTGCAGTAAACCTACTCTCAGAACCTATGTTTCCCCCTCTGAGTATGAATGTTGTGGCCTCACTGTGGTTATTTGGATGCCTGTCTCTAGCCTAAGCCCCAGAGAAATCCACAAATGGGGGATTCTAACCATGACGAATCACTAGAAAAAATAATAAAGGCTTTATGGACCAGATCCAAAGTCTATTAAAGTCAATGGAATGGTTCCTACTCACTTTAATGAGCTTTGGATTGTGGGCCCATACACACCCATGCACAACATTGTACACCTTCTTTATTGAGCATAGAGAGGTACAAAAGAGCAGAAACTGATAAGGGCCCAATGCTCTCATTCTCCTTTAACAAATCTTTGTGATATTTTTTAAAATGCAGAGTTTGAATGTTCATGTGTCACTGAACAACTCTTAAAAATAGAATTTGACCATGGTACTCATGGGAGTTCGATGATCCTCTTTGTATAATTACTCACCCCATTAAGCACAGCAAAACATGAAGCATGATCATTTCCCTAATAATTTGAATGTTTAATATTTTTGTCAAGCTCTTTTAAGATAAAGAGCCATCATAGGAAATAGCTTTTGGCTAGTGTGTGATATAAACATACTTCTTTCCACCCCACCCAAATCCACTCCATTCTCCTGCACAAAGCAAGGCTTTTCCAGCCCTTTCATGAGTAAGTGATGATGGCTGGAGGTTCTCTAATCTCTTGCCATTTACATAGAAGTCCACACAAACTCTCAGATGGAAAGTTATAATGCAGAATTCCGCTAGTTACAGGTCTTTCTAGCTATGAAGCACATTGAGTGTGTGTAGATGTATTCCAGGCAGCAAAATCCAGCCTTCCAAAGAACACTTATTTTATCATCTTCATCCTCACCCCTAATGAGTGTGACTGCAGCTTTTTCAGTAACACTTTAAAAGAATGGTTGCAAATTCCTAATCACAGCTGTAGCCAGACCCTGCTTGCATTAGAACACCAGGATTTGGCCTGTGATGGAATATCATAGAATCAATGTGATGAATGTATTTTTTTAAAAAAAATCACATTCAGAAAAAATGCTTGTGCTGTATTTCCTCAGCAGAACCCTGAAATTCTTGATCCTGTGACTAGCCCCTGCCACAATTGTGAGTGATGATGGCATGTTCTCACATAAGGAGTGAATTTCTTTATAGATTATGATGCAGTAACAGGTCAATCTGACTTTCTTAATTTTTTTAAAAAACCCCGGATCTGATCCATAATGGCAGTCTAGTAGGTTTCCATTCATTATTTGTAAAATACAGTGCCAGCCTCAGAGGCACTTTGCAACATATAGAAATTTGTGATTTATTCTTTAATGCAGCTAGTGGCGAATGTTAGCTGCTTTTGTTGTACATTAAAGCTTCAAGTTATGCAGCAGTAGGATGGACAGCACGCTTTAGCCGAGATTGCCCTTTGCTGTTGCTTGGATGTCTGCTGGTTTTGTTTTCATGTGGTGTTCTACCTGCTGTTGCATAAATAGCATCAGGACCTAGCCTGCAATGGCAGTGGCCAAAAATACCTTGCATGTTCAGTCACTAAAATTTCCATTAATAGGAACATTTAGGCTTTTAAATCCCAACCTTAAAGTGCAGTGAACTCAGAACAATAATTTGCACAGCACTCTTAATTATGTCCACTTATATACCTTAAGTAAGACGGTAAGAGCTTTCATTACTTGAAAATATGTAATGATGAGGATTATGACACATTATAGATTTGGAATGCATAACACTAAACATATTACATTATATACATTTTATTACAAATCTAGAGTAACCATGTGGAGCTGTAGACATTTTTCATAAACATTATGTATAGGGAGTTAATATGGACAGGTGAACAGAGCATTAGGCTGAACAGTAGGAACTCCAGCATTCTAGAGTTTTATGCTGGTAAATGTCACACACCAAGTTCTTTTCTGGTGTCACCCCTCTGCCAAGCAGTAGCCTGGGCCTTTTTGTTTGGCTTGCCATTGGAGGAGAAATCAGTGATTCATAGTGGAAAGGGAAAGGGAAAGCCAGGAATCTAGCCAACCTCCTAGCCCAGATGAGTTCCACCCTTGCAGTAGAAAGCTCCATTGTTCATGTGACACAGAATTATAGAGAGCAGTCATGGTCCTGGGCAATAGGATTAAATTTTAGGTATCCTTGGCCCAGGTCAGTCAGTGATTTGAAAATAAGAAATAAGACCTTAGGTACCATATTATTCTGCGAGGAACCAGTGAAGACAACAGAGTGCTGGAGTGATGTGCTCTTGTTATCTTGACTGCTGCATTCCGCGCAAGCAAATTCTCTCAAAGCCAGTGCTCTGCAGACTAAATAAACTGCAGTGACATACTCCAGATTGGAGATGAGGAAGGTACATGTTATCAAGGCCAGGTCTCCAGCGTCCAGGATGGGACGTGGCCTTCTTGCCAGTCAGAGATAGCATAACACAAGGCTATGCGTTGTTTCAGCATCAGGGAGGACTTCAAAAAGAGTCCTAAATTCCAGACTGGCTCATGCATCTGTGGGCATTTGTCAAATAATCCACTGAGAATTTAGGTGGAGGGGGTTGTTTGTTTGTTTTACTGTTTGTGAATGCATTCTGGTTTACCTGAATTTATTTGTCATTGGCAAGTGCTCACCTAATAGATTGGAGGAACAATTTTTGCTGCGTTGTTCATGATCAGTTAGATTCAGCTATTTACTATGCATGGTCTGTCCTTGGCATTGTTTCTGCCACCTGGTATAGAAAGAAGGATGGCCTTGTAGATAAGACATTGGACTGGGATCCAGGTGATATAGTTTGTGCCTCAGCAATGTAATAGACCTACTCTCTGGGCAAGGTGCTTTATCTCTCTGTGCTTCAGTTCCCAATCTGTAAAATGGGGACAGTAATACTTCCTTTCTCCTACTCATTGTCTGCTTTGTCTACTTAAACAGTAAGCAGGGCAGGGACTATGTATTTACACTATCTAGCATAATAGGGCTCTTATTTGGATTCAAGTCTCTAGGACTTACTATAGTAATTATTATAATGAATACTAAATAATTGTATGACTGATGATTTTTGCAACATAGAAAAGCAATTGATGGCAAAATGTATAAGAAATAGTGAATTACTAACAGTACATTTCCAGTATTTAATTTTAGACAAGTATCCATTTGTGCTAACATATGTGAGCCTTTCAGCAGTCACAAACATTTCCGGAAGTAATTGGCCATTGTCTGAATATTCACAAATAACAAATTAAGCGGCGCCACAGATGAAGCAAACTGAGTTCTTTTATTTGCAAAAATAGCTACAGAACAGTTTCTCTAATACTCATTCAACCCTGCTCAGCTCATAGGAAGAAGAAGAGCATAAGTAATGTATGAATAAAACTTTATCACTGTGATCCCTCTTCTTTATTTTTAAAAGCTCATCTAGGAGATAAAATACATGGATTCCAAAGAGAGAAACAAAACAGGATTAAAAAAAAAAATCAAGAAGATTTGGCAGAAGGTTCACATGGAATAAAAATATGGCTCCTGTGAAGACATGTCATTAAAATTCACCAGGATGTTTAAAATGTTGCTCTTGTTTTATGGGAAGTCTAATTCTAGTGTAATATATTTTTTCAAAACCGGGTGGAGATCCTTGCTGGAGAATGAACTCATGGGTGATGCTTTAATAACACCAGTCCCAGAAGTGAACATAGTTTTTGGCTAGAGAATTCAAAGGGGAAGAGCCTCCCTTGACTCTGTAACAGTATTGAGAGTTAACCCAGATGAAGAGCTGGGACTCTAACATCCAGGAGTTCGATCTGTAGCTTGGACCCACACAGGGGAACTCCTGCATCTTTCCAATCTGTGAACCAAAGGAGGACCCACGTCCCTTGTGCAGAGACACTCTGCAGTTATTCCTCTGCATGAATTATAATGAGATCCTCTTCCCATTGAACTACATGACAAAAATTCTCCCTGACTTCAGTGAGAGCAGGATCTGGCCCATTCTACAGTAGGATGTTTAAGCAAAATCCTGAGCTCAGGCTAAATTCCCACTGGGAGCTTTGCCAGATCAGGGACTGCTACACTTGGCTTCTTGTGCTTAACTGGGCAAATCCTGACTACTTCAGGCTGGGGAGATCTCCCTGGCAGAGAAATCAGTGTGATTCTGCTGTGCACCAAAGTGGGGCAGGATGTAGGGAAGGCCATGCAGCAGGTGAAATATGGAACTCATATCAGTGCTGACTTCCTGCATGCCTGCAGGCAAGGGCACATCAGAAGACCGGCTGCCCTGGGGATTCCCCTTTCCCCCCATCCTCTCACCTCACAGCGAGGATACATTAGAGCCACCTGCTTCCTGTAGCCTCAGGGTCATGATAGCAGCTGCAAAGCAATTCCACAGCTACTGCACATTCTGGGTGGCAAGATTTCATTCCTTTCTCCCTGCTCTGCCTTAACACCCAGCCCAGCTACTCAGGCTAAGATCTCTGCTGAAGATTTGACTCCTACTGACCTGGTGGTGACTGGCTGGCAGTAGAATGAGGAATTTTGGTCCCAATTCAGGAAAAACACTTCAAGCACACGAGTCGCACTCTTAAACTCAGCCCTATTCAGACAGAACTTAAGTCCCATTGATTCAGTAGAAATGAAACACATGCTTAATGCCAAAGTGCTTTCCTGACAAGTGATGCTTTCCTGAATCAGGGGGATAACTCAAAAGCCCTAATACACTGCATCCTTATTTTTGTTTTGCCGGTTATTCTTACAGCCAATAACCACATCTGAGATGCGCTGGATCTGTGGGATCAACTGTTTAATCAGCTGTGGCAAGAATGTAATTGTCTTTTGTTGTTAACTGTTGAACTATGAAAAGAATGAGTAGTGTACGTAATTTGCAAGCTCCACATGAGTGGCTTCCCCCCATTGCTGCCCGCTGCACACACACACAGAGTGACATACTTTGCAAGCAAAGTGTTTTACTGTTTTTGCCAGGGTTTGTATTTTCAGGTTACAGCAATAATTGCATTGTTCATGAAAAGATGCTTTCTTTTATTGTCTCTATTAACAACAAAAATTCCAGTTCGGTGGCAAGTCACCCAGTACATAGACTTTCTATGGCCCCAGAAATATTCATTGTTTGGCAATTTTTTTAAGCAATGGATTTATGAAAAGTTTTTCAAAGTTTTGCATTCAAAATGCAGGGGGAACTCTTTAACTTTTCTCCCTAAAGAAAAAAAGTGTGTGTGTGTGGAGGGGAAAATCCTAGATATTTGAAATGCAATATTCCCCCCCCCCCATAAAAAAACTAATAAAAACTTTTCAACATTAAGAAAGCTGTTTTTTTATGTTTATGAAAAGAAAACATAAATTTCAACCAGCTGTAGTAGTAATATTTACCAGTTATGGACATGGTGTGAAAGAGACAGGTAGAAGTGTAAATCATACTATCCAATAAGCTGTGCAATGCAGCAAAGTGAACTGCTAAAATAATAGTTAAATCTTGTTAATTTACAATGGGGCATTTCTGCATATAGATTCATTTGGTTTCAAAGATTCTGTAGCCTATATAGAAAGATGAACAGTGATGAGACAGAATTCTGTTATAATTTGCCTATAGCCATGATCAAGTCAGTGCTGACTAAGGACTATGGATTTGATGGATGCACTTCTGCAGCCATTCTAGCTATTTTTCTGTAATATTTCATGTAAGGCCATTTTTTAGACAGAATACATGTTTTTTTAAAATACACAAATCAATTACTATGGGCCACCTTTTCAAAAGAGCTCTGGGTCTGATTTTCTCAGTGCTTAGCACCCACACCTGGGGCCAGATGTGCAAAAGAGCTCTGCTCCCTTTTAGGCACCAAAATGAGGGCCAGGTGACCAGCAGCTCCCAAATGACCACTTACGGACAGATTTTTAAAAGTTCCTAGCACTCCCCACACACCCAACCTACTGGCAATCTGGCCCTCCATGGTACAATTTTCCATGTGAGGTTGTACTGTCCAATGCTTGCAATTTATTTTACCGCAAAACATAACGCATGTGGAAATCTGGAATAACCCCACTCAAGTTGTACAGTTTATTCTGGTGTAATGGAACTGTAAATTAGCTCTGACTGACAGGTTGTTTCACTCTGTTTAGGAGCAAAGGGTTGCAAGACCACTCCGTCTTTTAAGGTCTAACATATTTTTTCAGCACTCAAATGTTTTTCTTTCTCCAGAGCATTGAGTAATCTCACAAAGGAACAAGTAGCAACTTGTTATTGACAAGCACAATAGAGTACATGCGCCAGGGAATATAGCTGGAGGCAAGAAGTCCAGTATATCTGTGCCCTCGCTTTCATAAGAAGTCAGATGTTGCAATGTTTAAACATGTTTTTACAGTTTTTAATTAAAAGCTAGTGCTGGACTAACCTCAAAGTGCTCTGAGCTTCCTAAATATTTTTGTAACCTTACCACCCGAAAGCTCTTTCTATTAATCTTTTCTGATTTTATCCAAACCTTTTCATCCTCCTTCTGGCAGAATGACGTTAGGTTTAATCCATATGCCCATTGAGTTCTATTCACAGAACACCACTCCCCTTCCCAATAACCACTGGATAATTGTATCAAGCTCATTTTAACTCCGTGGTCATTTCCAGCAACCATATCAATACGTTTCTATGGCTCATAGTCATTGAACACAGAGTTGTGGTCCCCTGCTGATCATTCCTTTTTACTTTATCTTGATTCCCTATACATATCTTTAAAATCTTCAGGTATGGTTCAGGTAGATAGATTAATCTTTTTCTCGTATTGTTTTGCATTTCCTGTAATAGAGCCAAAATCTTGAAGAACGTCCATGGTATCTAGAAATTAAAGATAATGGTTTTGTTGTTGCATTACAGGTGTAATGGGTCCCTCTTCCATACGCTCAACCAATCCTAATATAAATAAATGTGGCAAAATAGAATATTATTGGGGGTTGCTGGGATTAATATTGAGCAGTGTTACAAGTGGCATGATCTGTCTAGGTACTCTACCCACCTATCAATATTGTAGGGTCTGAGCATTCTTTCAAAACAAAGTGAGCAGATCAAAATGTCCTTTACAGCGTGTTCAATAACTGCTGTATCCACATCAACCTTTTGAAATAGTAAACATGTGAAAAGTCCCCCTTGCAAATCACAATTCAAATTTAGGAAAAAAGCTAAAAATCAGAAATGATAAATGTCCTGCCATTTTGCATACCCTCATCTCTAAGTGTATTTTCAGTGGTCCCAAGCAAGCCAAATGACTCCTGTTGTTTTTATAATTGTTTCTCATTCATTGACATCTCTGGCTGGATATCTCTATCGAATCTGTGACTGTTTGTCTAGTCCAGACAATCTTTTTGCATTGCATTCAATCTTTTTCAGCAGAGGATATCATGAATGCAATGGCAAGAATCAACAAGAGCAAGATTTAGCTCAGGAGCAGTGAGGGTAGGTCTATGAAACTAGTAGGTGGTCTTTTTTGAAGCTTTAGAAATCTACTGAGGACACTGATCATTGTACTGGTCCCATCACACGCTTAGGAAACAAATGTCACCTGAGGCTCAGAAATGTCTTTCTTTGTGAAATGACACTAAGCACTCCATAAACCCCTAACTTCCAGATTAAAAACTTTGACAAAATACAGGCACATTTCTGCTTGTCTGCATCCGTGTGTATATTTGAAACAAATGCTCATTCATTCCCGACAAGAGAGGTCGCAGGAGTTATCAGGGAAAATGAAGGTATTTTGGCTGGTCTTTTCCTTTCCCTCCCATTACAGCATCACTAATAACAGTGCTACAGACCTGAATGAATCCATTTCATGATTTATCCACTTAGTATATGGCATAGGATAGCACAAATGTGCCATGCAAGAGAGCTGTTAGTCTTTTCCATGTCACTTTGAAACCACTATTGTTATGCTTGGATTTCCCTCTTTTGGGCCCACAGATAAGTAATCTAAGCCTTTAATATGAAACTCAGTTGATTTAAAACTCATCCAACGAATCTATTTCCTTTTGTGTCAAACTTCAACCTTGCCCAGTTTTACCAGCTGTTACCCCTTTGGCAGCATATAGCTCCTCCTGCCATTCTAGTGAAGAGCTAATTTCTGGCTTATTTTCTCACTGTATAAATTCCTTAAATATAAATGCTACATCAGATCATCTCTGGCTAAGAATAAAACAACTCTCTGCTAATCTGAAAGGGCTCAGCTGCTCACAGCTGTGTTCAAGCCAACAAAGCTCTTTGTATCTGGGAGGAATAAAACCTCTCTTTTGTGGCACAATTCCTAATATACTTTGTGACCAGTTCCCACCAGGGTGCCACCTGGAACTGAGGTACCACTGAGCCCTCTGACTCACCAGATGGGGCTTTCTCTTGAACTGTGATGCTGTGACAAGCTGCAGACCCACTCCTGGTCCTACACTTCCAGCATTCACACTGGTAGGGACACACCCAACTGCAGTTACATGCAGGATCTCTGACCAGCCTCTGTTTGAATCAACAATAGAGAGACCACAGCCAAGGTTACCCCTGCTCCCCAGGCGCACATGCTCCCCACCCCACTGGAATTTAAATCCAAAATTATACTGTCTTGCGCTGCACAGGGAACTGTACAGCATAAGTATATAGAGTTCACCCCTCCCTCAACGTGGAGAGAAAACAAATGTATTAACTACAAACAATAGATTTTAAGTGAGTATATGGAACAGCAAACAGATCAAAGCAGATTACCCAGTAAATAAACAACAATGCAAAGTAAGCTTAAGATACTAGATAGATTGCATATGAATTAGCAGTTTCTCACCCTGAATGATGATACAAGCATGGCCTTGCAGATCTTTAAGACAAAAGCTGCATTTTCTTTGAAGCTTGGGTTTCCCAGGTTTTCACACACAGGCTAGAAATCCCTTTAGCCTGGGTCCAGCACTTCCCCCAGTTCAGTCTTTGTTCTGTAGGGTTTTCCAGGAGTTTTCTTGTGTGGAGAGTGAAGGACAACAGATGTCACTCCCTGCCTTCTATAGCTTTAGCATATGGCAGGAACCCTTTG
The DNA here is from genome assembly GCA_007922305.1 of Dermatemys mawii. Taxonomy (NCBI): domain Eukaryota; kingdom Metazoa; phylum Chordata; order Testudines; family Dermatemydidae; genus Dermatemys; species Dermatemys mawii. The sequence goes on along the minus strand of ML677352.1, from coordinate 37,462,832 downwards.
TTTTAAACTTGGTTCCGAGACCAGTTTGTGGAAAAATACAAAGATCCCAAACTAGAGTCCAGAATCAGGTGGCCTGATGACATGACCTTGCTGAGTCATAGCAGCCATTACTTACAGGCTGTCTGGAATGTTTACAGGAAGGTTAAGTTCTTCCAGGGTCCATTGTCTTTGCTGATGGCCCATCAGCACTGTCTGGCTTCTTCATTTTGGAACCTGAAAGGCTAGTTATTGGTGTCACCCAGAGTAAGCACTTTTGAAATATAGATACATAGTCAATATTCATAATTTTAGATACCACAATGATACATGCATACATAAAGGATAATCTTATTCAGCGAATCATAACTTTTCCAATGACCCCTCATATGATCCATCTTGTACAAAATTCATCATAATTATGCCATAATCGTATCATAACAATATCACCGTGAAGAATATGAGGTTCAGTGTCACATACACCTCTAGCGTAATGGGCTGACATGGATCTCCTGTATATCTTTATTCTCTAGGTCTCAAATACTTTGCTGACCTTAGTATTGCTGGCCATGAGGCACTGGATGGCTCAGACTCACATGCTACAGATTCTAGTTATGCCACTTAATGGACTACTGGAGTAAAATAGAGGATATATGGACTTTTTTTTTACCAGTGGGCAAACTGGTTTGAAGCCAGTGCTGGTTGTCAGTGAAGAAAAGTTATTGCCATCTGTGATGACCTGGGAAATAGCTGTATTATTTTTTATGAATCTGGTGCATGCTTCTGTGTGTTGGTTTAGGATGGTTATTTGCTATGGAGCCAATCAAAAGGGTTGTGGTAGGAACCAAGCAGGAAAGGAAAGATAATGGCACAGATAATGTCCTGGAGGAAATAATGGGGAAGCTGTTTATTTGGAAATAAGCTCTGTCTGGTCCCAGGGAAACTGCAAATAGTTTATTCGTCCCAAGGCTAAGCCTAGAATCTAAAGGAGGTTACTAAACATTAGAGGACCCTGGGCCTAGAAAAGGGTGGAGGTTGAGTTAGTGGCCAGAAACTGCCCAGGGAGTGTCAGCGGGAGTTGACAGGCTGACAAGGACATTCTCTGACAGTGAGAATATACTGTAGCAGGACAGGGGGTCAGAAGGGCTTAGAGGATCTTAAAAAAGTTGCCAAAGATTACTGTGCAAGTAAGACCCAGCATATAGGCCTCTTATTGTTTTTGCCCTTTTCTGCACATGCTTTGTACCTTTGAGTGAATGAATATAATGTTTTGATTTGAAGCTGCTGTTTTTGAGTCACTTTAATCCCATCGTTGGGTGTGGACTGCAGAGTGAAAGAGTTTAGAGGTGCCAAGCGCTGTTGGGCCTGTCTCATTAACTCATTTGGGAAATGCGGGGAGGTGGGTGATGTCCAAAAACCTAGTCCCAGAGTGAGTGACTCACATAGGTCCACACAGAGTGAGATGCAGGAAACCAGGCCTGTCACCTACAGGATGCTCTAAAGAAGTTACAAGGTACAAACTGCAATGTGCTGAGTAACGGTAACACCCTCTGATGGGTGCTTGATGGTCTGTGTGAACTTTATAGCTTCTGTCCGGTTGCTAGAGGACAGGTGTCACAAAATAAGAGCCCAAGTGGATCTAATTTGAAAACCTTGCTTGCCATCTCAGCAAGGAAGCATAGGACCGAAAGGACCATGGAAAATGAACTACTCTGGCACCCAAAGAAGTGGTTTCTTCCTGTTCTGGGTTGAGACTTGGTGGGAAATATGGGAAAGCCAGCCCTTCTGCTGCCTGTGCTGTACCTGGAGGACTGCTGATGACCAGCAGTAGCGAGTTTTCATCAGAAAGAATGTAAGTTTGTGACACTGGCAAACCAGGTCTGGCCAAGGCTGTAGGTGTTAGCTAAGAACTGACAATCTCATAGTTGGAAATCAAACCAGCTCACTTGCATGTCAGTTTTGTTCAAAATAAGTATTAGGTTTATAAGAACATGTAGTGTTTAGACTCTGTGAATCATAGAATCATAGAATATCAGGCTGGGAAGGGACCTCAGGAGATCATCTAGTCCAATCCCCTGCTCAAAGCAGGACCAATCCCCAACTAAATCATCCCAGCCAGGGCTTTGTCAAGCCTGACCTTAAAAACCTCTAAGGAAGGCGATTCTACCACTTCCCTAGGTAACCCATTCCAATGCTTCACCATGCTCGTAAATGGCTGCATGCATTCATCTCACTTGTAACCTCTGTATTCCATGCTACAAGGTAAAATATACATTTGTAAAAATGCCTGCTCTGAACTTGTGAGCTCAGATGGGAAGAGTGGCTCTTCCCACCCATCCAGAAGAACTATAAAATTAAGTGGGCCATTGCAGAACAAAAGATTTGTTAATTGCCCCATCCACCCATTGAGAAGTATGTGGAAAAGGCCTTATCCCATTGATTTAAATGCTGCAAGAGGAAAATAAAAATAGCTAACATGAAGATTTTTCATCTCTTTGTTCTTTGGACTCCCACAAGAGCTGGAGCTAAGAAACAAAAAGCACAGATCCCCAGGGTTAACCTAGGTTAAGCCCTAAAAAGACGTTCAGTGCTGACAGATTACTACATCTCTGTCACCTTTTGAATCAGAGACTGAAATTCACTCAAATATATGTGCTTTTACCTGTAAATAATGCTTATTTCTTCTTCCTACTTAATAAACCTTCAGTTAGTTTATTATAGGATTGGCTACAGTCATTGTCTTTGGCATGAGATCTAAGGTACAAATTGACCTGGGGTAAGTGGCTGGTCTCTTAGGACTGGGAGCAACTTAAATATTTTGTGCTTTTTGGTTTAAGTGACTATTTATCACAAAGTCCAACTTGCCTGGGTGTCAAGATAGACTGGTGAGCCCAACGGGACTGTCTGCGACTCTGTGGTAAGGCGGTTGCAGTGATCTAGGAGTTCACATTTGTTACTGGCTCGGTGAAATCTAATTATAGAACATACTACCAGTCCGGGATGTCTGCCCTGAGGTCGGCACACTCGGTTGTGAACCACTCCAGACAGAGTTAAAGAGAAAAAATGTGTTAAAAACAATACAACTGAACTACTGGCAGGCAGTAGCGCTTCTGTTTTACCATGTAGCAGGCAAGCAACTCACTCACTCCCATCCACTTGTGCCTGTGAACACATCCCTCCTCCTCCTCCTCCTTCTTCTGTATTATGTGTACTGTGGTAGCACCTACAAGCCCCAGTCACGGGCCCATTGCACTATGCACCATACCAAGACCAGACAGAACAACCCCTGCCCAGTTTTGTTACAACTCACTCCCATCTGGCCCCGCGTCATGTAACTTAAACCAGCTAATGCTCACTTATCAACTTGTAACTGCCTTTTACATCTCCTTTTAATTCATCCAGCTCCCTCCTCTTCCTCCAGCTCTGCTGTTTTTCCTTTCCTGGCCAGAGTTGTTTTAGTAACGATGCAACTGTATCTTCTTAGGTCGTTTTCAAGACAGCTCATCTAAGTAATTTCCCTTTGTCGATAACCTCATGTCTTGCTGGCCTGTATTTCTATTTGATTATTTGTTGTACTTTGATGTGAGAGCCATTTTCTCTGCCAGAAAACTTTCTCAAAGCATCTATGATGAAATATATCATAGCAGGTTTACACAACTCGTTAGTCACTTCCTCAAAATCAGTGTAGCCTAGGGCTAATAGTGCATTGCCTTGCTACTACTCATGGTGCAACATCCAGGAAAGAACTCCTTCTTGCTGCATAGCAGGAGGCTCATTCTTCCCACTCAGGACTCAAATAACTTCACTGAAGTTTTACTGAATTACTCATATCCTCTGAGGAGATGGTCAGGACCCAAGTTACTGGAAAAACAGAAGCAGAGACACCTTCTGACTGATCAGTCCAAGGTATTACAGAACACCAAGGAACGAGATGCTTTCAAACTGTTTGTTTATTGTGCTGTAGATCTCTAGCAAGGATGAATGTATTGGGGCAGAAATTACATTTTTTTATCCATATGCTTAATCTTAGTTTATTAAAGTACATTGGGGAGCGAGGAAACCATCAGGCCCTGGTAATGCTCCTTAAGACTTTTCAAGTGGTCTTACACTGACCCATATTTCTCTTTCAATACTGTCCAGGTGCTGATGTAGCACATTTGGAGAAGATCAAAGGCGGAGCTGTAGGACCAGTCTCAGTGTAACACAGAAGAAGAATTATAGCTTCATCCTGAAGAGAGCTGGGCCATCTAATGGACATGGAAACGGGAATTACCCCTGTGTGCAACTCCCCTTCTTTCTGTCTGTGACCCTGAGTCTTAAATGGGGCATTTGTGAGGTGCACCTGAGACTAGGGCAATAAGCAAAATGGGTTCTTCTTGGGTCTTCTCGATTTGGGTGGTTTCTTTTCCAGATTCAAATTGCTTGTAGATTCACTGACATCCATGCTTTGCATGGTTTTTTGTAAGAGCCTGCATTGTCTTTACTAGCCTTCTCAAATCTGCCTTTTCACCCCTGCCACATTTGATTTGCTAGTGTTTCTTTCTCTCACTAGTATTTTTCAGTTCTTAAAACCTGGTTTTAAGTACAAGCTTCCTTTGCCATTCAAGTTTACATATATTACATTGTTTATAGCAGGCATTTCTTCTTTAGTTTAACTTGCAGCACAGTTCTAGAGGTGGTCCCTTTCTTAGGATTCAATCACCTTTTAATCTCCTGTCACACATGGGTCCAGTGCCACTTTCCATTCATTGTTATGTGGACAGTCTGATTTGTATTTCCACTCTTTGCAGAGGTCCCATTTAACCTGCACAGATCTCTCTGAAGGTTGAATGTCTCCAGTAAGAGACAACCCTCCACTCCAAAACTCGTACAATCTCTCACCACACATCTCATGATATTAGATGAAAGGGGCCAGTCTAAGCATCAGTATTTGGTGCTTTAGATACAGTCTACTTATCTCGCCTGATGCGTCTGTTTGCCACCAAGAGGCCCCGGGACAAAGCAGTCACTATGCAGTTATTCATTTTACTTGGGGAGCTTCAAGAGAACACTTCAGACATGTCCTTACAGGTGCTCTTATATCTTTGTGGTGTATCCCTTTCAGAGCCTGTATTGTGGTGATCTGAGGAACTTACGAAGAAAGGGAAAAGAGTATCTTCATGTGATGTTTCCATTGAATGTGTGCTTTGGGCCATCATCGAAAGAAATGTCTATCTTTTTTTGGTTGCTTTTATGGAAAGACTAAAAAAAAATCAGAGAGAAAGTCTATGTTGTTATCAGTGAATGGTGTTTGCAAATAGCACATTTTTTTTTGTTTCTTTACCATATACTTGTGGGTTTGGGGTTTTTTGGTTATTTTAGCCAGTCTAGTATAGTAAAGCTCTAATGGCTGTAAAGGTGTGAGCACCTTACCCAGATTTCACTTGTAAGAGAACTCAGCACTTGATACGATGCCCACAGACATCATTGGAAAAATTCCCATCGACTTCAACGGGCCTTGGATCAGGTCCTTACCCAGCACACAAAAAAGCCCAAATCTTTTATTGTGTTCCCAGTGATTCTAGGAGCTGAAAGAACATTCTCAGGCGATTTCTGATGGGTATTTGCAGGCAATTTCTTGACAGTTCCTATACCTTAAACTGCTACAGCACCCATCTTTTAAATTGGATTTGGCATATACTTATTGCAGGTGTCCAAACATGGTTAACGTGTGTTTCACCTTTCTAGGTCTCATTGGTATGTCAAATTAGACACCCAGGGCTGGCCCATGCCAGCTGACTCAAGCTAAGGGGCTTGGGCTAAGTGGATGTTTAATTGTGGTGTAGACCTTTGGACTTGGACTGGAGCCTGGGCTCTAGGACCCTGCGAGGTGGGAGAGTCTCAAAGCCCGGGCTGCAGCCCAGGCCTGAGTGTCTACACTGCAATTAAGCAGTACCTTAGCCCAAGCTGTGCAAGCTTGAGTCAGATGGCAATGGGCCCGCCTTGGGTTTTTAGTTGCAGTGTAGACATACCCATTGAAGAGGATATAGCAAGTTCAGCCAGTCATGATATATAACTCTCACTCACAAAAGGCTAAACAAGAAAAGCTTTGTGCAATTCTTGCTAGTAAGGACAGGACTGCATTGGATAACCAGCTTTCTCTGTACCAGAGAAGATGATTGCACCATGCTGACAGGACCCCCAACAAGCCAAAACATGTTGCATAACCTGGCCCAGGTAAATTGTACTGCAGTTTAACAACTACGTGTTGTAGCAGTTTTAGGAATATCTAAACCTAAGCAGGGTGCTTGGTGCAATATTAAAAGTGAACTAATTCCTTATACGATAATATTGCAGTGATGTTCTAACTCCTCTATAGTACTCTTCTTGCCATTTGTGGTCAGTATGTATGCTTCTTCCCAGGCATTATTCAGTTATCTTCATGGCTGTAACTATAGAGGAAGGAATGCCTCTAAAGGCGGGTGAAGACCTTCTGTTTCATTAAACAGTTGTAATAGTGATCTGCTGCAAAAGACCCCCATCACTAGACTACAAGTAAATTTTTAAGAGTCCTTTTGTTGGTGGTAATTAAAAAAATTCACAACTCTACCAGAAGCAAAGACAACTTGATTTTCCTTTCTGCCCCATTCAGTTAAAGTCAAAGTGCCCTGTTTCACTCTTCTTCCTCAAGAACATTTAAACATTAATAAGGGAAAGAGACAAAAGATGTTTCTTGAGCACGATAATTATATTCTGTATACTTTTGGAACTGTTAGCTATACTGGTATATTATAAAGTAATGCTTAGTCTCAAAATTCTTGCTGTCGTTGAAAAAAGTCCTTTTCTGCACAGACAAAGGATGAGTGCTCTGTTAAATTTCTGTTGCCTGCTTGTAATATAATACTGTGAATATTTCACTTCCTGGACATCTATGGCCTAAATCTCAATTGCGTGAATGTTATAGCACTGTCAAGAGATCTTTAAGTGGTAGGTTACATTTCAAGGCCAAAAAGTGTGAAGAAGGCTTGTTGCACATGAGAATCAGGTCTCTATTATCAGATGGAATGGTTTTCTGCCAATAATTTAATCGAAAATGTCTATTTGTCTATGAAAAGCAATGTTAATGTTACATCCAGTTGTGAAGTCATCATTCATTTTCCTTTTTCTATATTCTATATACCATGCCGCTCCTGGTAAAGTCAATGGGAGCAATGTCTGTTCAGCATCTCCAAAAAGCCAGGCCTCTGGGTTTTCCATGTAAGCAAAGAATGACAGATGCTTCTTTTTTTATTAGATCGGGATAAGGAATTGCAAACCTTAATTCCTTCAATCTACCTTTCCCTCAAAAATGCAGTTCTTACTGCAGCTTCTTCTTAGGTCTCTATTTGAAGCCAAGCTTCCATAATTCTGTCCACCCCTTCCCCAGGCTCAATCTGGTTTGAATTAATTCTATGCCTGTCCCTTTTAGATGGTTTTGTGAATTCTCTCTTGTAATTTGGGGAGTGGTCTGCTTTCCAAATCACTCTGAATGATAGTCAGGTTTAGCAGAATTGACTTGGAGGCCAGCAAAACACTCTGTAAGGTTAGACGTTTTGTATTTTCTTCTATCATTTCTAGTATTGTGCTTTTCCACTGAGCAGTATAGGTCCCAGTCTTGCAGTCGTCACTAAACTCTTGATAGAAATTATTGCTAGTGTTGCATGATTACAGACTAATGACTACTAGATGGGAACTAGGATCATTTTAATGAAATGTTTTTTAGACTGCTTTAGAATCCAGTTATCTAATTTCATTACTAGAGATGGAATAATGTTGAAGAGGCCAAGAGAAAAATCTGCAGTGCTATGAGTGTAGGTGAGTCAGTGAAAGTCCTGCCAACAAGAACAATTCGTACTTGATGCTCCATCTAATATGAAAATAATAGCGGGTGAAACTATGAGATTAGCAGTTGGAGGAATGTGAAAGCATCAAAGGAAATGCCTCTTCAGTCATCTTATGATCAGATTGTGGAACTCATTGCCACAAGAAAGTCATTCTGAGAAATAGTATGGACCAACTTTTGCAATCCTTACTCAGATTCCATTTCTCTGAGTAAAGATTGCAGGATTTGACTCTGTGACCGAATTTAAGGCAGGGCTGGATGACTGTATGGCCACTAATAACATTTGGTAGATATACATGCTAAAATAAGGATGCTCACATGCTTTGTTTCTGAGACCAGGTGGCCATCTATGGGGTCAGGAAGGAATATTATCTCTTGAAGCATTCCATGACAGGCTAGATGTGTTGAACAAGACCGATGGTCACCATGTCCTGAAGCACCAAGTATTGTCCCCTCCTGGAGTCACTGGTGAATTCAATCTAAAAGGGGTCCTGAATCCAATCTACCTCTCAGGCCTCCATCACAACAAATCAAAGTCCCCTCTCCATACTTCTCACTCCTGTTCATTTTCCATCTGATCCTAATGAGAACCTCATTTTATAGCTTTAGAGGGTATTAATTAATGACTAGTAAACAAGCCTTTTAGTCTCTGTGGCAGACACCAGCTGTCTCTCAGAACGTGGGTCTGTCCAGGCATGACTTCTTCATGAGTCAAAGGTCTCCTCCTAATTCCAAACTCAGATCTGTGACTCTATAGATACTACCTTCGTCCATCATTTATTGGAGGGAAGTGTCTGAACCGGTGAAATCACTCAATGAATCTGCATGTGGTGAAATCAGCAGGATTTATGCCAGATTCTGCACATTGCACTTCACAAGTTTCAGCACACAGATACAGCTTTTCAGATATGCATGGCCAGTAAACATGGTCCATCTTCCTCACTCGCACTTATAAGTTATATATGTTCCCACAGCATGCCTCATTTTGACTTCTAGGATGAAATGGAATTGGTCATTTTATTTTTTTCATTCACTTTATTCCCCTGGATATAACTTAGCCCAAACTATGGATTGGGAATTATTCACAGCTAGTTTACCCATGTATGTTCTCATCTTATATGAGAGTGACTATCTGTACAATAATTGAGTAGAAATGTAAATCATCTTCTATTACCACAGATTCATAAATGAAACATCATCCTACAGCTCATTATATGTAATTGCATCTGAAACATTGATAGGGCTGAAGAGAAGAGTTTAACAAATGAAGATTAGCATCAGGATTTTGAAACAGAAATGATCCATGATTCATTTCTGATTTCAAGGGATTTTACAGTTGTTTTGGAGCTGTCAGAAAGCTGGCTGTAAGGTTCAGAGTAGTTAACTGTACAAACCCATTCACACACCCCTGCGGATGCATCAGTGACAAAGGACTTGCCAAACAGTCATGTCTTGACACCTTTCCATTGGCTGAAAATCTACTCACACACATTATTCCACATCAGTTCAGTTGTATTTGGGCTAATTATATTGCTCAGGATCTGCTTTTTTTCCAGACTTACCACAAAAGTAACTTGTGTGCAGCTAAAGCTGTCTCCGTGGAGACATGCCACATCACAACTGGGTAGGCCACATGGATTGGGTGTAAAAATCTGGGCAAATGAACAGCAATTATACATTTTAGCACAGAATTTATTCCAAATTAAGAAGATCTAGAGTACACTATAAATGTTCAGAAAAGTTCACAAAACCACAAAAGCCAACAAAAAGTGTTTACTAAGTCAAATATTTTACATTTCTCTTGTGTCCTGAATAATAATTTCACTTTAAAGAAATCTCATACTCACAGTCCCAGTGAATCTCTCTGTATGGCAGTGTTTTCCTTTCAACTGGATGGACTTTCCCCCATCTCTCATTCTCTGTAGACTCCAGGGAGAGACCACCATGCATCATGGGAGATGTAGTTCAGCTGCAGAGAATGGCCTAGAGGAAATAATGGGAGACTCAGCCACGCAGAATTACAACTCCCAAGAGGCACTTTGGTGGCTCAGGTGACTTCATAGATTACCATTGACCTGACTTGAAACAAAAACCATTTTAATTCAGGCATATCAGAGAAAATCTAATATCCAAGTAGTGAAATGTCCCAGGGGACATGTCATTTTTTAAAACTGGGCTCTACTTATTTCTAATGCGAATACTCACATGGCTTCATCCTTTCAGGATTTTTGATGGTTGTGTTGAGACAATATCATTTTTCAGCTTACGTTCGTAGCTTGTTTTTGTATTTCTTGTGGAAGTATAACATCAAGGGCAAATGAAGAACAGTGCTAACGGGAGAAAAGGATGTAGGCTTTTTTAAATCAAGAGTGGCTGTCTTTCTAAAATACATGCTGTAGCATAAACAGAAGTTGTGGTCTCGAGGCAAGAATTAGTTGTTGAAATTCTGTGGCTTGTGTTATGTAGGAGGTCAGATCTTAAAAGTCCTTTCTAACTTTAAAATCAATGAATCTACATATCTCATGAAACGAAAGCCTCTCTTTTTATATTGTAAGTTGAAGCCAAACATCAGTCTCCAATTTCTAGATGGAGTACTCTCTCCTTGCCAATATGGTTTATGAAACTTACCTCCCATGAACATCATTATGGGTCTAATCCATCCACTGAAGTCAATGGAACTCTTTCCACTGCCTTTTAATGGGCTCTGGGTGAGGCCCTCTATATACAAAGACCCTGCTGAAAGGCTATCAAGCCTGGGGCTTCTGCTGCTACTTAATATGTTGAACACGACAGAGGTTTTCAATAATTGTTAGAATGGTAAAGAACAGAAAAAAATGTAATACACCAAAACAATTGCTCTTGACTGATAATTATCAGTCAAGAGCAATTGTTTTGGTGTATTACATTTTTATAATCTGGGTTTCATTATGAAGTTTTGTAGGTTTTTTTGAAAATCAAATCTTTTTTATTTGCTTCAGAGACAACCCTATAAAATATACTTAGTGTCCCCCTGAACATTGCTCTCGTTATGTTTGTGCTTATTTTTGGTCACAGACTCAGTGGGAAGCGGCATAGACAAAGTTGTAATATTCAAATATAAAACAAAGGGTTGCTAAGAAAACAGTGCCAATGTGGGTAAGTCTATCGTAAATATTGAGTCTAGACAAAATGGCTTAAATACAGCAGCCAGCCCTGATTTTTTAGGAAATCCAAATTTAGATAAAATTACTAGGACTAAGGAAAAGAAGGAAAAAAGCAAAAGCATTCAAGTTAGATTTAGACAGTGGTTAATAGAGATATTTTCACTCAGCTGGAGTTAATGGAGTCTTCAGCCTCATAGATTAGTTGCGTCCAGCATTTGAGTTGACAAGCTGTGCCTTGCCTTTGCTAGTTTTTAGAACATTTTAAAGCCCTTGATGTCATACCTTCTGCAATCTTCAATTGATCTGAATCTCCACGGGAAGTCAGACCATTCAGTGCAACAGGTTAAAAGTGAAATACCCTTTTTATCATTCACAGAGATTAGGCTAGATTCCCTGGCACAAAGAAGCTGGTTTCTGGTCATACCTTTCAAACTGAGAATTTCCCAGCAAGAAGAGCGCTTCTCTAGTTTAAAGCTGACAGAAGTGACTCCTGCCTATTCCCCTCCCATCCCCTCAACAAGAGGAGTGTCAGGGGGTCTTTGAGGAAGACAGGGGCTAGTCAGAGCTGTTGTTATCACCTGGCATGTGTCCCTGAGTCCAGAATCAACTAACCCACAGAATCAAGGAGCCATAACTGACTGTCCGACACCCCTCTCCATCCCTTTCCATGCTCTTGAGCTGAGCAGATCCAGGATCAGGAGAGATCTGCCCCAGTGTATTTAGTCAAGGGAAGATGTCTCCTGTCATTTTGAAAATGGGATTCATTGCTTAGCAGAAAACCAGCTGCTGGAAATGTTGATGCGATATACTTAGTGTCTGGAGAGTTATCGTGTTGGATAGTTAAACAGAGGGATAGTTTAGATAATCTTGTAATATTATTCATTGGAGCCTTCAAAACGATTTTCAACATAAAGGATGGATACAGCGCACCAGTTAGGCAATCACAAGCAAGTGGAAGTGCATTTTCTGTGTATTATTGACTTGCTGGGGTGAAATAACAAATTATCAACTTCATCTGGCCGTTATTTCCCAGGAAATGGTTTGTGCCCACTCAGTTTTGCTATTATAAGTAAAGGGGTAGATTTTCCAGTATGCTACAACTGCTTTGCACTAGTCTGGTGATGCAAAGCATCTGTTAACCCAGATTCACTGAATCCAAATATTTAAAAACAAAATGTTTTACTATCCCATCTCCATTCTTTAATGGTTTCTTTGTTGGATTTTGTATGCATGCAATGCCTGATATTTACATCCAGTTGTGCATTTGCCTCCTGGGCAGGCCAATCTGTTTGCACCGATACTGTCTCAGATTATAATTTGTTTTGGAGTATTGCATGCCAATTTCTGCATATAGTGAACTCTCCGATGGGAAAATCTGAGGCTAATTTCTAAAACACAATAACAATGTTTCCCCCAAACCAAAATAACATTTAAAAGAGACAACAAAAAGGTTTATTCATGGGAAATTACTTAGAATGCAAAACACTATATCAATTGACTAAACAGGTTATATTTGATGGTGTAAAGGTAACAAGCACCACAAAAAGAAAATCTGTATGGTTCTTGTGGTTAGTTAGATCTCCCATGGCTGGTGTCCTAGGTCTTTTCTCTCTGTTCCAGGGCATCATCTTTCCTTCAGTTTACTTCCAAGGATGCATTCTTTTCTCTGTCTCTCTCTATGCCAAAGGGGTCTGGAGATATTTTTGTTCCTAGTTAGGAAAGAGTTAACCTGTCTAATTTTCAGCTTCTGCCTCCTTCAGTCTTCTTGGCCAGGAACGTTCCAATTACACACAAAGAACAAGGAGCTGGCTATACAAGGAGCACCCTTCCCTACCCCACCCATCTATCCTGGGGTTGGGTGCCAGACCTCTGAAGCCAAGACTGGACAAGGTTACTGCTACTAGCACAAGCCTCTCCACAGTGAGCTAGGGCCATGGCCTTGGTCTCTGCTTCTGCATGAGCTAGCTTTTTGGACTGGCTGCAAAAGAACCCTCGCACTGCACCTTTATAGCGTTTGCACTCCCCATTGTCTCCCCAGAGCCCTGGCATGCCAAGCTCCCAGGAGGCTGGGGCACCTTCGCAGCACCCACAGCGCAGAGCTGGGCCTTAAAGGCACAGTCGAGCTCTGGAGTGGTTGAAATCTCTTTTTAATCTCTGTTTACGCACCCATCAAAAGCCTCTTTTCTGTGGGGTTTCCTTTGTTTACTAACAGCTCTGGCAGCTTGTATGAATATTGGGACCCATGACCCATCTGAATAGGAGGGATGGGCTCACAGTGAGCCTTGCCTGTCAAAGTACTTCATTTAGGAAGGAACAATCAATTGCATGCATACAAAATGGAAAAGGACTGCCTAGGAAGGAGTACTGCTGAAAGGGATCTGGGGCTCATAGTGGACTACAAGCTAAATATGAGTCAACAGCGTAACACTGTTGCAAAAAAGCAAATATCCTTCTGGGATGTATTAGAAGGAGTGTTATAAGCAAGACACAAGGAGTCATTCTTCCACTCTACCTCACGCTGATTAGGCCTCAACTGGAGTATTGTGTCCAGTTCTGGGTGCCACATTTCAGGAAGGAAGTGAACAAACTGGAGAGAGTCCAGAGAAGAACAACAAAAATGATTAAAGGTCTAGAAAACGTGACCTATGAAGGAAGATTGAAAAAATTGGGTTTGTTTAATCTGGAGAAGAGAAGACAGAGGGGACATGATAACAGTTTTCAAGTATGTAAAAGGTTGTTACAAGGAGGAGGGAGAAAAATTATTTTTCTTAACCTCTGAGGATAGGACAAAAAGCAATGGGCTTAAATTGCAGCATGAGAGGTTAGGTTGGACATTAGGAAAACTTCCTGTCAGGGTAGTTAAACACTGGAATAAATTGCCTAGGGAGGTTGTGGAATCCCCACAGGAGATTTTTAAGATCAGGTTAGACAAACACCTGTCAGGGCTGGTCTAGATAATACTTTGTCCTGCCATGAGTGCAGGGGACTGGACTAGATGACCTCTCGCGGTCCCTTCTTGTTCTATGATTCTATGATCATGACAGTGTGTGAGCCAGTGAGATGCCTGACCAGCCCAGGAAAGAACAGTGCTACAAGCAAGTCTGTTTTAGTGCCCCTTACCTCTGGGCTCAATTTACTGTTCAAACAAAAACTCAGGTACAGCATGAAAGCAAAACAATTCCCCTGACCAACATGAGTGCCCAGAGGCTTTTCTCTGGCATCACTCTGCCTTTACATTCGATAGGCCAGGCAGGGAGCCATTAACTCTTTCCTGGCTGTTTCACCCTGCCATACAATGACAACTAGAAATTAGTGAAGCATTGCTCCTCCGATCTTTCACAGTTTGGGTTCTTTTCACTTTAAATAAGCATCCAGAAGTTCAGAGCTGAACTATCCAAAGCTCATTTTTCTACAGAATTTTCTTGCGAGATTTCTGGCACTTCCACTTCTGGCCACAGCTGGAACTATCCAGAGAACAGCCTTTCTTGCTGTATTTTGCCATGTGTCACTGAAAGCTAGCCAGAATTGGAAGTTAAAAAATCAAAATGCTTTCAAACATTACAAGATCGTTAGAAAAGAGTTGGTTCAAATTTGGCTTGAAAACTAGATAAAGATTCAGAGGTATATTGTGTGTTTTATTTTTGACCCAGTTTGCACATGCTTATCAGGAATCAAAATTTCAGTTCATTTTGGAGATGGCAAACATGAGATCTGATTTTTTTTTTCTCCCGAGGTGATCTACTACAGAAGGTAACAGAGAAAAGTTTATATGCTAGCAACTCATTCCTGAGAGATCCAGACACAAATTTGCAGTTGTTTCAAAAGGTGTTTCATTGTGAACTTTCTATATTTGAAAAACTCAAGAAATGCATATAGCAAATTGTGAAGAATTAATTCTCTTCCTTCTCATTTCTGCACTTGCAAAGAATCCTGGCCAGTCCTGCTTCCTGAAAATAAAGCAATAATGCCCATAAATGACCAGAGAGTGTCTGCTATATGCAACATATCTGCTTATTTATAACCAGAGAAAATGTACTGGATTTATTATGGTTGGTTTCGGAAATCTTTTTTTGTTCGTTGCAGCTGATTTTTGCTTCAGCCATGTATATTATGTAAGTGGAGTGCACCATAACTGCAAAAAGTTCTTTTGTGGAGCTTTCTGCAGAGTTTTCCTGTAGCTTGGTTTTTCTAGCCTTACAGAGATCTAATTGTTCCTAATTTCCTGTCAATAAATGGTACAAGGTGTGGAATTGCACCCCAATGTTGACATTTCAATCATTTGTCCATATTAATAGATGTTAATAGCTTTTACAAATGTAAGTCCTTCAAATTCTTGTAGGTTATATATATTTTAAAAGGCTATTGTGAGAGGGTAAATTCATTATTCATTCAGAATATTTGCTACCCAGAGTTCTTCTGTTATACTGCTTTAGGAGATTTGATGGGGCAGAGAACTCAGAGCTCATGAAGGCTTTTGTTAATGATCCTCAAGGGATCTGTTTTATTACAATGGTGTTCTTTCCCAAATGAAAATTATCATGGTTTTCCATTTATTTGCATGTCATTCAGTTATATCTTCTAACCACTAGCATTAAAGTGCCAGTCACTGGATTGTTGGCCATATACATTTTTAGAAGGCAAGAAGGCTGAAACACTTCTGTTCCAAAGTGGCACACAAATTGTATGCAACTCTGTGGCATATGGAAAGACACTTCAAATAAACAATAAGAGTTCAATGATCCCTGGACTATGGAGACACAAGTAGAGAAATGCTACTGAGTGTAAGGCCTCACTTCACTTAGCTATTTCTCTGGGGCTTGTATGTATCATTGTA
Organism: Dermatemys mawii; assembly: GCA_007922305.1. Taxonomy (NCBI): domain Eukaryota; kingdom Metazoa; phylum Chordata; order Testudines; family Dermatemydidae; genus Dermatemys; species Dermatemys mawii. The sequence continues at coordinate 37,447,018 of ML677352.1, read as the reverse complement.
GAAAAAGGTTTGTAAGTGGAGAGACTGGTGCTTCAGGCATACACCCATGGGGCTTGACTTTTTTACAGGAGAGGTCAGTTGATGATCCCACTTTTTCATATGCACTTGTCATAAGTCTTTAGTTAGCCATGTGGATATGAAAAATCCCCCTTTGCGGGTATAAATGCAGTAAGTGTGTGCATAAAAATAGGTGCACAAATTGCATGTGCAAAAAACTACACATGACTCACTTTGAGCCAAATTCTTCCACCCTTACTCACTCTGAGTAGTACCCTACTCCAAGAGTACTCCAGTTGAAATCAGTAGCACTGCTCACACAGTAAGGTATGATCAAAGTGAGCAATGGTAGCAGAATCTGGTTCCATATGAAAATCAGACTTTAGGAGGCAATAGAAATTAACCATGCGCCCTATCATTTCTGCTCATCCATATAATTAATTGCAGTATCTCACTGCCTAAATACACCTGGTAATTATGAAATTCAATAAGAACTTTTACTTGTCTTCATTATGTTCTGTCTCTCCCTTAATTCTAAGGGTGGGGGATAAAGCAGAATGCCGGACATTAGCTATAGAATACACTTCCATTCATCTGGCTGCAGTTCTGAAATAACAGTTGTCATAACTCTAGACTACTATTGTTCACAGCTGCCCTAACTGTGGGAAACAAATGTACTGTGGTTCCAAAATAACAGTCCTCATAACTCTAGAATACTATTATTCACTGCTAGCCTAACCGTGGGAAGCAGTTTGACATAAAGAAAAAGCACCCAGTGTGAATGTGAGAGCCACCAAGGATATTTTGACTTTTGTGTTAGATGGTAAGGGATGACTCTAGGCCAGGTCCTACAGTGGGGGGTGGGGGGCAATGTGGATGTGTAACACCCTCTAACATCAGCCCCTAGAGCCATTTTGCTTCAGGGAAGAGCAGAGTATCCTGAAGTTCAGTGGGGATGACTCCACTGAACCAGCTTCTGACAGCAATAGTTCACCCTACTCAAAGCTTACTCTGCTGGCAGAATGCTAGGGCCCTTCCTCCTTTTTGCTCACCTTGGCACCTTTTGACTTCTGATGACGCAGTTAGAGATTTGCAAATGTGACTTGCCAGGCTGCTGAACAGGTTAAACGAGAGCCATTATTGATATCTGATAAATCAGTCAAGATGCATTCATTTGTATACAAGCTGACTATTTAACGTTACTCTAGATTTGAGTAGTATTTTAGTGAATGACAATTTACTGCAATAATTGCTTTAGTAAGTGGTCATTGTGCTGGTAAATGTTTCAACAACCTACCTTGTTCCAGATTTCAGTAACTGTTACCAGGGAGGAGATTAACAAATATGCATTGACTTACGTCTTTTTTTAGCTAGTCAGAAGCTGACATTTAATTATTATGAGAGCATTTTAACTTCAGTATTTTTCATTCAGCTTGATGGATTATTTTGCTAATAGAATGTTACTTTGTTTGTTCCCCCCTTTGTAAAATCATAGAATCAGAGAATATCAGTGTTGGAAGGGACCTCAGGAGGTCATCTAGTCCAACTCCCTGCTCAAAGTAGGTGTAACCCCAACTAAATCATCCCATCCAGGGCTTTGTCAAGCCTGAAAAATATTCCATTACACCAAATAATCCACTAATGTATCAGTATTATGGGTCCATTCCTCCTACTGAAATCAGTGATACACCTCCCGCTGATTTCATTGGCAGTGGGACTGGGCTATATATCACTTGATCCAGTCTTATAGCATTGAACCTGTAATACATGGCAATATTTTCTCTATGAAAATCTATGTACTCTACAAAGTTTTCCTGAGACTGTTTTTTTTTATATATATAATTCAATTCATAGCTGTTTTCCTGCATTTTATACTCGCATTGAACACTTTGAGTTACTCAGTCTTTTAACTTCACTGTTGGAGTTATATCAGGTTTCCTCACTTAAATAGCTCTCTTGTCTGTTTTGTATTACTTTCATTGGTTTGCAGGGTATCTTTATTTCACATTGTCTGCTCTCTCCCTCTGTTGGGACTACACACGTCTATTATGTTTAACCATCCCCTGCAACCTGTTAATATAGCATAATGGGTTTGCAAAGATAAAAACCTTACAATAAGATAATACGCTTTTCATTATAAAATGGACCCTGGAAATAAAAATACCCTTGAAATGAAAAATAAGTATGTGAAGAGAAGAAAAATCTAGGTCACAGCTTTTCCCAATTTTTGTAATTTAATGCAGTCCAGAATAATTGCTGCACACATTCTTTGGAAATCAAGCCCTATAATGGTCAGATTGCTCAATCTCTATTTTTGAATGTTCTTGGTACCGTACACTGTTTGGTTTTCCAAACAATTACACTATAAAAATGCAAAGAAGTAAGTTGAAACAGAGTTCATCTAAATATTGAATAGAAAAGTAGCCATCCATGTCAGTCTTCCACTTGCTAGTTTCCTTGGCTGAAATTCATTCCACTACTGATGGCCTCTGAACTGAAGCCTCACTAAAACCTCAGAGTGAAATTCACGCATAGGCAAAGAGCTAGTGCAAGGCCTATGCCTCAAGTTTCACTTAACATCCTATTTTATCAAATTGAATAGTACTTACGTGGTACATAAGTTTTTTGCTGGGGTGAATTTCACACTGTATGCAACTCCCATTGCAGTAAATAACGGTCTTGCACATGGAGCACTTTCAGGGATCAAGCCCATATTCTGTTCTATCTAGTACATAAAGTTTTTTAAAAGTGGTTTACAGAGCTAAAAATGCTAATTTAATGTCTTTCAGGGCAGTTCCATCGTTACATTGCAAGAAATTATGAGGAAACCAGACATTTAATGAAATCTCCAAGTCTGACATGTATTTTGCAACCAATCACACAATGAAAACGGACTGCCAGTAGTAATACTGCGATAGTTTAATGATAGGTGATGGCATGTTGAATCCTGATAGTGTATAAAGATTACAAGAGGCAGCGAAGCATGCAAAAATCATATCAGCAAACATTTCCTTTACACACAAGAGTGATTCTGACTTTGATCTTTGTTCCTATTTTAAATCACTTGTCAGTTCAGGAATGCAGTGATGAAACATTGGAAGTGATGCAGAAAGAATATCCCCGATCCTCTTACTTTGTAGAGGTGTGCAATGAATATCTTTTGTTTGGAGCAAGATTTTTTTTTTCTTTTTCTTTGGTATATTTTCTAGCCATAATGTGCCAGCTCATTGCACATCAATTAACATGTCAATAGATTTAGTTGTAACGGAAGAGATATGGAAAATAGGATTGGAGAGGAGAAGAAAGTATTTGTATTGAAATGGGACATGTCAACAATTCTGCCCACAAAGAGTTGACTTAACTATTCAACAAGCTATACCCTAGTATTAAGCTAATAGAGCATTTCCTTATCCTTAATGTAGTGAAGTGCTTGATAATAGCTTGATATGCTTTGAGATTAAATAGCTTCCCAAGAAATATGGTTATGTCCACAGCCAAACCTCCTAAAACCGTAATTGTGTCAAACTAAGCAGGGACAATGTTTGAATGAGAGACCAAGAAAAACCCAGGGTGTTTCAGTTAATAAGTTTTTCATTTTTCCCTTAAGTCAGTCCAATGCCCCTCTATACAGGATCCTAATGTGCACTGTGCTGTGTGACAAAGCTCTGTCCTTATCTTCGTGGATCCTGCGTTTCCTGGCGGATTTTTACTAGCCTCAGCAGCTCACTGTGACCTCCACGGAGCCCTTCTCTCTCTGGAGACAAGGTCACAGTCTATTGAGCCATTTTCTTCACAAACCAGTGAGAAGAAGCTATCCTTCCTGGCACAGTCTCTATTGTCTCCCAATCTCAGAGACTAATTAGGGGAGGCAGAAAGGGGGGAGCCCAGGCCCGCCCTCTACTCTGGGCTCCAGCCCAGGGACCCTAATAGTATCAGCTAAGGTGGCTGACCTTTTATCCACAAAACACAATACAATTCCCTGGGCTACTTCCCCACAGCAGTCCCCGCTTCTTCAAACTCCACTTCACCCTTACTTCAGGGCCTCCTTCCTTCTGTATCATAAGTTGTCCACCACTCAGTCTCACCAACAGCACAACCTCCTTCCACAGCTCCTGACACCCACAACCCACCTGACTAACTGGGAGGTTTTTATCTGGATTCAGCCAGTCCCTGATTGGCTTCAGGTGTCCCAATTAGGCTAGCTGTTTCTACTCCTTTCTAGAAGGTTCTTAATTGGCCCCAGGTGTCTTGATTGGCCTGGAGTAGCCTTTGTTTGGCTATCCAGGGAACAGGGACCTGCACACCCTGAGACTAATATACCTGCCTTCCAGCACTCTCCTATATCCTTCTGGTCTGACTCCATCACAGCTGACATAGATATATTTTAGATGAGATGTATAAATCAGATCCTGGCCACTTCTGTTCATTAACAGCCTGATCCTCTTCCCCATGAAATCGATGGCAGAACTCCCACTGATCACAAAGGGAGCCAGGCCAAGTCATAATTTCCCAATTTTTCTCTTGCTACTTTTTGATAGATGTGCTGTGTTAGCACTGGTGACCTGGCCAGATTCCACTGTGGGTGGTTATTTTCTGCTGACCTATTTTCCCACCATATTTTTAATTGGAGAGAGTATTTCTCTTCATTTTCTGTCCTAAACTTTTTATCTGTTGTTGGTGTTGTTCTGTCACACTGCTGCCTCTATACCAGAGGTGGCTGCGTGCCAGTAGTAAGTGACATAATTCCTAATTTGTTAACAGTTTGGCCTTCAGATTATTCAGAATCAAGGACCAGATTATCAGCTTCAGGGACTTCAATGGAACTCTGTCTATTTATACCATAAGAACATAAGAATGGCCCTACTGGGTCAGACCAAAGGTTCATCTAGCCCAGTATCCTGTCTTCCTACAGTGGCCGGTGCCAGGTGCCCCAGAGGGAATGAACAGAGCAGTGATCCATCCCCTGTCGCTCATTCCCAGCTTCTGGCAAACAGAGGCTAGGGACACCATCCCTGTCCATCCTGGCTAATAGCCATCGATGAACCTATCCTCCATGAATTTATCTAGTTCTTTTTTGAACCCAGTTAGAGTCTTAACCTTCACAACATCCTCTGGCAAGGAGTTCCACAGATTGACTGTGCATTGTGTGAAGAAATACTTCCTTTTGTCTATTTTAAACTTGCTGACTCTTAATTTCATTTTGTGACCCTAGTTCTTGTGTTATGAGAAGTAGAAAACAACACTTCTTATCTATACCAGTCATGATTTTATAGACCTTATTCATATCTCCCCTTAGTCATCTCTTTTCCAAGCTGAAAAGTCCCTGTCTTACTACTCTCTCCTCATACGAAAGCCATTCCATACCCCTAAACATTTTTTGTTGCTCATTTCTGAACCTTTCTCAATTCCAATATATATATTTTTTGAGATGGGATGACCACATCTGCACACAGTATTCAAGATACAGAGAGGCAACATGATAGTTTCTGTCCTATTATCTATCCCTTTCTTAATTATTCTTAGCATTCTGTTTGCTTTTTTGTCTGCCGCTGCACATTGAGTGGATATTTTCAGAGAGCTATCGACAATGACTCCAAGATCTCTTTCTTGAGTGGTAACAGCTAATTTAGACCCCATCATTTTATATGTATAGTTGGGATTATGCTTTCCAGTTAAAGATCTGGTTCTGACAGGTCCAATATAAATATAAACTACAAAATTATTTATATTTAGGGAAAAATTCTATCCTTGTGTGTAAAAAGTTACATGAAGAATGTTCCTGTGTACTTAGTGTCAAACACAATATATAGTTAAAGAACTTGAACTTTTAATTGAGCTATTCTCCCTGGACACAAATAACAATATTCAAAGGCCAAGCTGTATTGATTAGTTATTATTAGACTTACAGATGGCAAAATGAATATGGATGATTATGTCTCTTGGAGTCAAGTTTCCAATGCAAACACTTGTGTTTACAAATATCTTTCCATGCATTATTTTTGCTTCTATGATCATTCCTGTCAGTAAATCTGTTTTGGTGCCTAAATGGAGGAGAAGGTTTTGCATAAAAAGGCACAGGATTTTTCATCATTAGTTAAGCCATGCAACTGAGTTATATTACCACACACAACTAAATTTTATGATGAAGAACTAAATCATTTCTTGTCAAATTATAATCAAAATAAGTTGCTGGGTAAGAGACATGTTGAGTGCTGAGCTATTTTGAAAATCTAATCCTTATTTAGCTGAAAAGGGAGCCCTAAGCTAGCCCTGGGCTGGAAGTGGTTTTCCTGTCTCACAGAATTTAAGAGTTTGAAAGTTTTTCCCATCTAGATTCAGGATGAAAAGTTGGAATCTCAAAAATATTAATGAACCAAAAAAATGGGTTTTTTAATTTCAGGTCAATCAAAACATTTCATTTAGCTAATTTCATAGCATTAATTTGGATTTTGACCTTTTTTAAAAAAATAGAATAATAGAATATCATAGAATCATAGACTATCAGGGTTGGAAGGGACCTCAGGAGGTCATCTAGTCCAACACTCTGCTGAAAGCAGGACCTAATCCCCAACTAAATCATTCCAGCCAGGGCTTTCTCAAGCCAGACCTTAAAAACCTCTAAGGAAGGAGATTCTTCCACCTCCCTGGGTAACCCATTCCAGTGCTTCACCACTCTCCTAGTGAAAAAGTTTTTCCTAATATCCAACCAAAAACTCCCCCACTGCAACCTGAGACCATTCATCTGTCTTTGGCCAGTTTTGGCCAAATACTGTAAATAGTTTGCATTTTGAAATGAAAAGTTGCTTTGAGATGGAAAACTGATTATTTTTTTAATTTAGAAAATATATCAAAATGTTTCATTTTGGCAATTTTGAAACTTTTTCCTCAGTATCTTGTGGCCAGGAAATTTGTCAAAACCCGCTGTGTTTCACAAATCTTTTGGCATTTTGGCATTTGTTAATGGAAAAGCTCCTCATCTAAAAATTCCTGACCAGCTCTACATTGTAAGGTTAGACAGGACCATCATGATCATCTAGTCTGACCTCCTGCACTTCTCAGGCCACAGAACCTAACCCACCTACTCCTGTAGTCGGCTTGGTGGAGTTACTGAAGTTCTCAAATCTTGTTTTAAAAACTTCAGGCTACAAAAAATTCAACACTTACCCTAGTTCAAACCGGCAAGTGGCTGTGTGCTCCATACTTCAAAGGAATTTTCCCCCAAGGTCTCTGCCAATCTGACTGGGGAAAAATTCCTTCCAAACCCAAATATGGCAATCAGTTAGACTCCGAGTAAGTGACAAGATCCACTCTGAGCTTTTTTGAAAATCTAGAACAATTACTTTTTTAGTGGTATCTAGATACACATCTGTTCTTTGTGGAAAGTCTCTATATCTCCAGATTCAACTCATCCATGAAGAAAAGTGGTGAGACAACCAAATAGGAGGCAGCATCATTCCCTCTGTTTGCAGTGGCAAAATGACATAGAAGGGGAGTCTCAGACCTTTTATAGTATGGACCACATCTTAGGAAAGATTTTCCAGACGCCTCTGACCGTCCACATTCTTGATCCCACAGACCCGCTTTTTCACTCATTCATGATGATGTAGGATCTCTGTGGCAGCTACAGGAATTGCTCACATGGCAAAGTAATAACGGGGAATGTATTTTTAGCTTCTTTTAATGCAGTTTGGCAGCTGGAATTGAGAAGTCAACATCATGTGATCAGCCAACTCTCTGTAGACCACCAGCAAGTGCTCCATGGACTCATTACAGAGAACTATTGTAATAAAAATGGATTAGGAAGGCCCCAAATCCTACCCAAAATTTCATACTCTTTGACTTCACTAGAAGTTTTGGGTGCACAAGGAATTCAGAATTAGGCCAAAGGGATAGGGCTTTATTTAATAGATTCTAATTTTAAACAGCAACTAGATTTATTCCTCTACAGTACAGTGAATTTAAATCACAAGTGTTGTTACAGACTCATGAAGGAGGCCAATTATAAGAACAAACTTGTGGAGGAGATCTGATTCCCCAATCTGGCCTCAAAGTAATCTCTCATGCCAATGTACCTCCCTGCAGACTTTTCCTTTGTAAGCAGTTTTCCACGATTTGGAATGGATGATGCCCTCTGCTCGAGCGAATCTTCACTTTGCACTAACATAGAAGCCTGAAAACTCACCTTTCCCCTCTAGTTCACAGGTTATTGGCTTCATGGTGAAAAATGCCTTTTCTTTCATGCACTGTCCCTGCCAGATTTTGATATGATCAATCATTTGGGGTTTTGCTTCTCGTGAGTTAAAAGAGCTACCATATTTTTCCAGAGGGCTAGTGTCTTGAGCCTCAGCAGGACCACTTCTTGTTGTGTTCCTCTGAAGAATAACAACATAATTATTCACTGGAGACACCTCTGTTTTCCTCTGCACACGAACAATTAGCTTTGTTAAACTCTGCCAAAGTGCGCACCATAGAACTGAACGGAGACAGTATTAAAATAAGGGAACCATTGCCATGCCTGACTGAAATATCGCTACCTGGAGTGCCCGGGAGGAAGGGGCTTATTTGCAGCATGAGTTGCAGTATTCGAAACCACCACAGTGGAGTCCTGTGAAAATAAAGTTGACTGATTGCACTGGGCTTTCTAGAGTTACAGTCCTTGTTTTGGTTACACGCTTAATACATTCCCCCATGAACCCCATTCTCCTGTAATATATTTGTCTTCAGTATTTTTTGGCTCCGCATAACATATATCCTCTGATGGCTTTCTGTCATTTAGCGAGCTGAAGAGTGAGGACCCTTCATTTTCATTACCACACCACCCTTGAAGAGTTATGCATTTGGGGAGTTACAAAGGCATGTTATCATTATCTAACACAGGATTAAATATTAGAATGACTGAAAGTGTGTCTCAGAGAATCAGATCAACAACATCTTAATTAGGATAGAGCAAAAGAGAATGGTGCTATAAAAGATGTCATCTGATACAATGTTAAATATTTTTACTTAGAGCTGTTTTTATTCCAACACATTCTTGGGGGAAGGGGAACGGGAAGGGAAGCTGAATCTCACAAGAATTCCTGATCCAGCAAAGCACTCAAGCATGTACTTAAATTAAGCAGGTGAATTGTCCTATCAGAGGTGAAATGATAAGCCATGAGGCCAGGTAGTTACGAAGGATTTTGAAAGCAAGGACAAGTAATTTAAACTGCATTGAATAAATAAGGGAGATCTAGAGAAGGAATCTAAACACTCCTGAACTTTGCTGAAAATCTGGATTGGGATCTGAACTTTGCAGCTCAGACCCAACTTAAATACAGTCCTTAAATCCAAATAACTCTGGCAGATGAAAGACTAGATCTAGGCAACAAAAGCATAACCCATGATGTTTCATCCCTAGAAGAGCAGACACAGATCTCTCAGTCTCGCTAAATGCCGAGGGTAGTCTACTGGGAGTTGAGATGCCGTGCAGAAAACATATGTAGAACCTCCAATGGTACGTCTACTGAAGCTGCAGGTGTGATTTGCAGCTGGTTCGCTAAAAGTAGAAGTGAGAATTCTGAGGCAGGAGCATAGGCTGCACAAGTGAGTACCTACTCAGTAGGTTCAGGTGGGCTCATGCAGCCTACGTCACAGAATCCTCACTGTTTTTAGTGAGTTAGCTAGAATACAGGTAAGAGGGGTACGTCTATACAAGCTGCAAATCACACCCCCAGCTGCAATACAGATGTACCCTAAGAGGTAGGGAAGGAGAGCATCGTGGATTACACTAGAGCATCCCCTTCTGGACAATACTCAGAGCTGTAACAACAGGCTGGAGGAGAAATCATTTTCCAGCCTTCCTCAGCCAGAGGCTACATTACTGTGATATTGAGGCTGCAGATGGGGTTGCAAAAGGGGCAAAAATGGGGCCTTAAAAGACATTGCTCCAACACAAGTGAGGTGAAACAATTTTAGGCCCTTCAGACTAGATGATGGGGGAACAGGCTCTAGGGCCTGATTTGGCTCCTTTGAGGTTGATGGGAGCTTTGCCATTGATCTGAATGGAAGCAGGGTCTGGCCCATGTATGGCCAGTTGTCATTGTTAGCAGGATGCCTCCATCAAGCTCTTCCCTAAAAATTATTTAGAAGGGGAGGAAAAAACCCACTGGAAAGATGATTTTAAAAACATTGGAAACATGATAGAGAAATCCCCCTGCACTTAGAAATGAAAACCTCTGCCTCTAGAAATTGTGGGAAGATTACAACCAGATTTTCACATTGCGATATGCTATGTTTACAAATGGAGACCAAAATATGCAACCGAGTCATAACCCCTTATTAAAGGGGAATTACTGAATCTATGAAACACAGCGTACTCTGCTGATAGACTGCAATTACTGTGTTATGCCTCCACTAAGTGGCACAGGCTCCACTACCATGGATACCTAACCAGTCATTTTATACGTAGAAACTTGTACTTGTTCCATTCACCTTCATTCTGTTGATGAAAACACACAGATGCAGGGGTTAAAGGTTTTGTAGGATTTTGCGTGTGGCTAGCTATTCCTAGCCTCATTGGATGCACACACGATTTTAATAATAATAATTAATAAAATTAACATTGGAAGAGAGTTAAAGAAAATTCAGGCCATGCTTCTCAGCTGTGCCCATGGCCTGCTAGGTACAAAGGAAGGGGACACAGAAAAAACAGGGCTCCCTGATCCAGGCGCTGGTAAGCCAGCCAAGAATAGTTTAAATGCCATAGTGCTCCACAATACACTTTCTCCCTTTCATGCCCACCAATGCTATCATTGGAGGAGGGTGACATAACAACTGGCTATATCAACTCTACATCATCCAGGGAATTCCTGTTTGACAAGATTGCCATTTTTACAGCCTCCTTGTGCCACTGTAGTACAGGAATTCAGATTGAAGAAGAGAATCTGTCTCTTAATGTTTATTTTCAGTTGATTTGAATGCAGGTAGCAGCAAGCCAAGCCTCCTAGGTACTATTCCCAGGTCTGCTCTGTGTGACTTTGGGGGAATTGTTCGATCTGTCTGTTCCTTGTTTTAGCCATCGGTAAATAAGGATAATGATCCTTTGCAGGGAGTGAATGAGGGATTCATATCTGAACTGCTCTGAGATCCCTGAATAAAATGTGTAAAATAATTGTGCTAAGGTATAGGGAACTTGAAAAAAAGACAGAATTGTCTGGGTTCCACGTCGATGATTCCATCCCTTTGGCAGACATTTCAGATTCGACTTCTTTGCTGATTCGTAGACACTTTAAATATAACAGGGACGGCCTGGGTTGTTGACATATGGTTAAGAAAATAAAAAATGAAATCTTTCCACATGTTAGCTGAAGTGAGTCCAAATTTCAATGAAGATACATACTGAAGTAATATGGAAAAAGAGCAGCTTTGTGCCATCTATGACTCTTTGATGTAATAGTGTCATCAGGACCTCAGATTCCTACGATTTTGCACACCCAAGACAAACACCACATTCACTTGGTGCCATCTATTCCTGGGACTTAAATCTCCTGGCTCCTCAGAGCTGATGAATCCAAATTGACACCATTTGTGGTTAGTTTCTCAATATGTACTCTCTTTAGATATTCATTTCTGGCTTTGTGTGGAAAGGCAAAATGTGTTAGAATTCACTCTGAACTCCTGCTAGGGGACTGGTGTTTCAGAGAATCCATGTTTTGACAGTCAGATGGACAGGGACTGGTAACCTGGGCTCCAATGGCAATTGGGGTCTCATTGTGCTAAGCATTCTGAAACAGTCCCTGCATGCAACCTAAATAGGCAAGGCAAACAAAGGGGGAGAAAGGGGCACTGAGACTTGCCCTAGATCACACAGTAGCAGAATCAGGAATAGAACCCAGCTCTCCTAACTCTCAATGCAATGCCCCCATCCACTAGACTACACTGCCACCTACAGCAGCAGAGTGTTCCCTCTGCTGTTTTTTTCTATATCTCAAGCTCACTTTGCTTTTTATTCAAATGTCTGTGGGAAGTTCCCATCGCAGTCCTTTTCCATTCTCTCTTAAATGGGAATTAAAATACAGTGGGAGATTTTTACGCCAAGTCATTTCGATCCCAATCTGTTATGATTACGAGTAAGCTCCTCTGCATGGAGTTAAACTTTGTATATTTTGATAGGATTGGTTAGAACAAAATTGAAAATTGCTTTGAATTGTTTTTCTTGATTTCAAAATGATGTCTTTACCTGCTAAGAATGATGTCAGGGAAAAAGCAGTGGAACCTTTACTGCATTTTCAATGTAAAGAATGTTAAGAAAACAGTCAAAAGGACGGACATACTCCACACACAGAGATTCTCTTTCATTATTTCAAGTCATCCAGTAGGGAAAACTATGCTGAGAACATTCTCCAAGTTTCCTATTGCCATTTCTCTGAAAACAAGGGACAGCATATTTATGAGCTCATTACATGTTTTCATTGGACACTTCCAGATTCAAGACTTCCATTAAAACACAGAACCTCACTCAATTTAAATTCAAACCAGGGCGACAGATTGTGATTATTTGCAACATACTAACAATCATTCATCTAAAATTGTCATATAAGTAAACACCATGGCCTCCTGGAGCCTTGTTTTATTGTACCACCTCTCCTTAGTGATCCCACCGCTCATGCATGACAGGGCTCAATCTTCCACTCCTTGTACACTTAGAGAGAATGACTACCATGCACTCTAAGCTGCATTCCTCGAAAGGGTCAATGGAATCTCTATCTGCTTCACCCATCTGTCTTGATATGGTGTCTGATCCAAAACACATTAAAGTCTGTGGAAAGCACATCTTAGACTTGACTTGACTTTGGATCAGTCTCATAATGTATTGTTATTACAGTTCACTAACTAGCTGATACTACTTCTGGGTCTTCTCAAACATGCACCCAATAACTTCTAGTTTAGTTAGTGCAACTGTTTCTCTCTCTTCTCCACTGCCTCGCTCCCCGCCATCAGTGTTAAGAAGAGTGTTGTCTACATTAGGAGATTTACCCATTGTTGATAACTGATGTAAGCTGAACTGGGACTAATCATGACAGGCCAGGCCCCAGAGAACAATAGGACCCTCTGTATCTTTCTTCATAGGTAGGCAATCAGGAAGGTCCAAGCATAATATATGATATAAAGTACACTATGGAGATCTGTGATATTGATAATTAAGGGGTCAATCCCACAAATGCTACTGAGCCTGGGACTTGACTTCAATGAGACTATTCATGCTTGATAGTAAGTGGTTGCAGGCTTGGTCCTTAAGAGAGACAAATGCTGTAAGTAGTCAGTGTGCCAAACAACTATCACGGGCACAACACCAGAAGTTGAAGAATATCAATTATTTCTATAATTGTTGGTTTCCTCCCAAAAGAGTCTGGAACCAGCATATTCTCTGTGTGTCTACTTTTCACAAAACTACATGTGTGCTATTAGAATAATTGGTTCTACAACATATTTAACAGTCTACAAACAGTGTCCCAAGGAGTCATTTCAGGTCAGTATGCTAAATCTTTCCCAGCAGCTGACAATTTGGAAGCTTGGCTTTAATAAGCATTTGATAGTAAATCACAAGAGAGTAACCTACAATAGATAGTTTTGCAACTACAGGTCATCGTAGAAAATTGCTTCCACATGAGCTCTCAGTGAAATGATGTGGCAAAAGGGCTCATGTGACCCTTGGGTGTATAGAAAGTGAAATATCAAGTAGAAGTGGTGGAGTGATCGGACCTCTGTATGCAGAGGTAAGACCACTTCTAGAATACTGCATCAAGTTCTGAGGGCCACATTTCAGGAAGGCTGTGGAAATACTGGAGAGAGTTTAAAGCAGGGCTGCAAAAATGAGCTGGGGGGTTGGAAAACAAGCCTTGCAATGGGAGACTAATGAAACTCAACCTCTTCAGCTTATCGAAGAGGACACTGAGAGGTGACTTGATCACTGTGGTTACGTACTTACTCACAAAAAATCCATCTCATGGAGGGGAGGAGGAGGCATTGTCAGTCTTGCTGACAAAGGTATAACAAGATCCAATGGCTGGAGGTTGAAGTCAGACAAACTGAGCCTTGAAATAAGATGCAATTTCCCAGCAGTGAGGGTAAATAAACATTAGAGCAGTTTACCAGGAAGATGAGGACTCACCATTGACTGGGGTATTTAAGGGAAGCTTAGCTATCTTTCTAAAGCATCTGCTCTCATCCAGCTTCGGGATGAAATTCTACAGTCTGGGTGTTCAGGGTCAGGCTGCTGGTCCCTTCTGGCCTGTGAATCTGTGAACTCGTGAATCTCTGAATCCCCCTTCCTTCTGGGTTCCAGGGGGAATAAAATTGACTGCATTGCCTTCACTATGCACACAACACTTGCAGCTCTGCATTAAGACAATGACCACAGTCAAAGACCTCTAAGACCCTGCAGGATGGAACCGTCCCATTGCTTTGGCTCTGGCCCAAGCCCAGAAGTCTACACAGCAATGAAACTAGCCCACCATGCAAGCCCTGTGAGCCCGAATCGCCTCACACAGGCAAACTGCGGTGTTTTCTTTGCTGTGTAGACATACCCCCGTCTCGCCTGTTTCTGCCTGTGACACACAATTGTTTAGTATCCTGAGAACTGAAATGCTCTGGTCTAACCCAAATTATTGGGCTCATAGAGGGGTAACTGGGTGAAATGTGATGGCTGGTGGTATACAGAAGGTCAGACTGGATGATCTAATAGTCTCTTCTGGCCTTAAAATCTGTGACACTATTCTTATTCACATAATGAGCTAGCAGTCTTGAAGAAGTGATGTGCACGGGTGTGGGAATGAGAACTTGTGGTTTTTACGCTCAGGTCGGTCACTGAGTCACTGTGAAATCTTGGGAGAGTAATTTAAACTCCTTGGGACCCAATTTACTTAGCTCTGAAGTGGATATAAAAGTACTTATTGAACCCACTTAAGAGGGTGATTTTAATTATTAATGGTAGTAGAGTGCTTTGAGAGTCTTTGATGGAAGATGATATGTAAATACACAATATTATTTCTATACTCTGTGGGGTTGACTGGGATTAATATCACAGACTTATTTCCCAGAAATCCAGATGTCTTACAACAAAAGGACATTGTGGTTAAATAAGGAACAAGAAGTTTGACTAGTGCTGTTCCATTCAGCACAGGGAGAACTACGCCTCCCTTACTGTGTGACAAATCCTAAGGCCTTTCTAAGTCCTTGCTTAGGCAAACACCCATTGAAGTCAATGTCAGTTCTGCCTGAACCAGTATTTGGCTCTTTGTGAATAACCCTATGTAATCCATTGACTTTTAACACTTAAATTGTCAAAATCAATTATTTCCAGCTAAGCAGATGGCTGAAAACAAACAACCTGGAAGATAAGGTATTCTGGCTCCAGTGTTAAGTCAAATGGACATTTGCTGAATGTAAACATTACACTTACATAAATAACACACACAAAAAATCACTGCTCAGGCCAAAATCCTTTTTTTCCCCACAAAAACATAAAGGATCAATTTCTACAGTTTAGTGTTACCAAACTTGGCAGCAACTCGCACGTGAAGTATAATGATGTCATCTGGTTGGCCTTTTCCCATCGCAAACAGTAAATCTTAAAATCTGGAGAGATCTTTTATTTGGTTATTCATATTGTACAGCATCAAGGGGTTACAGCACGTGTCCTTGGGTTTATTAAAATCATCTGGAAAAGAAGAACTTGCATTTAAAGGCACAGTGCTTGAGCCTATTTTGTTTGTTCTTGGAGTCTTCTTCATTTGTTATTGTTTTTTTCCTGATAGCAGTTGCCTGTATAGTCACACTTACCACAACTTCTGCCACTTTGGGAAGGGGACATTTTTTCAGGTGGCTCTTTGTAGCATTTGGTACTAGATATCCTTGCACATGTAATACTGATGTGCATGCCATCAAGTATGCTGAGAATATACCGTGCCTTTGTTTTTCTCCTAGGAATATACCTCATCATAATAAACCTCCTTTTAGGATTTTGAATGGAATGTTACTACACTTTGGCAATGAAATCCATTAGAAACCACCCATTTTAGTAAAGCATGCTTTGTTATGCTACGCCATGCCAAATTCTTAGTTCTCAAAAAAACTTGATAGAATATGGGCTGTGCATTTACCATGGTACAATGGGTAAATAACGGAGTGAAGATCATATGTTCTGTGGTCCCTTAATCTAATGTGTTTCTTACTCTGCTTTCCCAAGACTCCTTTTTGCAGTTAATTTTTATTTATGTTTCTGAGGTTTACGTTGTTTGGGGTTTTGGTTTGAGTTGCCAGCTGTTTTTCTTGGAATATGTACTCATTGACTTTGGTACATTCCTACTATATTTGATGGAATTTTCCTTCCTTGTGCATTGTTCTATATTTCTTCAGGGCACAAATCCAGGGCACAAACAGTGTGTAATCTGTTTTTTCAGTCAGTGGATTTCTTGTCATATTTCCACAGGACATGTTGGAAATAGTCCATTCACATTTTCTCCATATTGCTGCATCCTTGTTTGTACAGACATATTTTGTCCCACAGACTTGGCAAAGTCTTTGGTAGCTCTGCACTGGCTTGTTCATATAGCCTCTGTGTTTAGTGGTTTCATCAGTTAATTAAATCCCCTCATGATGTGGGATAGGGTAACAGATGGGTAATGACCCAGGTATGAGAATTTAGAAGTTGAAGTTTACTAGTGAAACCTTACTGGATTCTGTGTATGCAAAAGCATTATTTGAAAACTTCCAGTCAACTGTAAACACTCAGTATCACCCCATACTAGGAAACAACACAGATGGTGCCAGGTGTCACAAGACTGAACTTACATGAAAACAACATAACCCTCGTTCCTTTTCACAACAGAACTTGAAGAGGAAACGTGGCTTCTACACTCGAAAAGTCAAGATAATCTCATCTGGGAAAACAATTGTTGGCGAGAGTGGCATGTGTGGCAAATATGATATCATTGCTGTTGCATCAAAAATGAAATGAACAGATTGCATCTTGCATTCAAAGCCGACATGGAAACAAGACCTGGGGGCAGATCTGAAACTGGTGTTAATTCTTAACATCCCATTGAAGTGGCTATGACAATTTGCACCAGCTGAAGATCTGTTCCTTCTAATCTCCTTCTACTGATGTCCTCCTTCTAATCATGCTACTTTTATTGTCAACATAATTTTCGATGTATTTTGATTAGCTACCACTGTAATTAATATGTCTTCAGGTCTGCTCTGAAAAGCCACACTGCACAAATTGGCAAAGGGGAGTCCTTTGTGTGTCATCTCTGTGGATCCAGATCATATTTGCTCAGCTAGTGTATGAGGAAGAAAGAAGACGTGTGCAAAATTTGCATGTGTATGCTTAGAGAGGCATCCTTTGAAACATGGCCTTAAATGTCTTCTGGACTAAATTTTTCTTTCCAGCCAACCAAATAGGTCACTCTCTCCATCCCATATCAACTCTAGGTTCCTCCTGTCCCTCAAGCAGACTGAAAATGGGGCCCAAAAAAGAGGTAAAGTAAAAGCAGGGAGAGAAATAAAAATGTGAACTGCTTAGGTGCACCATCATTATTAAAAAAACATAAGATTCTGGCATCAGCTATACAGATTTCCATTGATTTACTGAATACTTGATGCAATAGTCTCTTCACTCACTGTGCTCGTGAAGTAGATTATGCCAGCAATTTGAACTGGCTTATCTGTCAGATGAAAATAGTGGCCATTGCCAAATTGGTTTGTTAGAATTTAATCAGTAACAGACTTGCCTCAAAAAGAGACAACGAACTAGGGTTTTTTTTAAAGAAATGGGTGAATGTCTTGGGGTGTTTGTTCAGAAAACATCTTCACCTTGGGGACCATTCAACAAGGGGGTTGTGATGTGTAACACATTGACTTGCAAGAAGCCTGATACACAGTGCTCCAGAGACTACATTGACTTCAGTTCAAGTTATGATAGTGATCATTAGGGCCAAATCCTCACACCCACTTCGTGCCCCTCAGGAGATGTACATTGGCTGTAAATCAACCAGATGCCCCACATAGAATTCCCTTGTCATAGGAAGCTCCCTGCAGGCACATCTGAGCTGTTGCTTGGCCCCATGACTCTGTCTTCCCTCTCCCTCCGGGCAAAGGGGGATCAGTCAGGGGAGGGGAGGGATTATGTCTTAGGCAGGGAGAGGTGTGGCAGGGCTCTGCTCTGCCGCTCCTATCCTCCCCTGGCACAGGGTTCTTTAAGTACTCTAAGCTCGTGGCTGAGTTCAGACCTCTGTGGCAAGAGCTCTGAGGAGCACCAGAGCTGGGACTGGCCTGATGTTTCCCTCACCTCCCTCCTGGATTGAGCAGAACTCCGGTACAGTAGAGAATTTTCCCCTTAAATTCCTGTCTGATTTGGAGCCTAGCTCTCTGACCTCTCATCCCACTCTCATGGGATTTACTCTCAAAATTTTCCCGTGACAGCTGAAGTCAGCATAGGTGTCTGAGCTAAAAGACCACCCATAGATTTCAGCAGCTGTGGGAGGCTGCTGGCAAGGTGTTACCAAAATGGTTGGGGGAAGAAGGGGGAGTCTTCAATTCTGAAATTCCCTTCCCCTTTTTATCCAATAAGCTTAACCCTCCTGACCTCCAGGACAAGTTGCAAAGCCTATCTGTTTCGCAATATCCTGAAGGCTGGGGTGTTGGGGTTTATTTTGGGCTCACTGTGGGAGTTAGTTCTGTACTTGGGCTAACTGTGGCCAGCCACATTGTTGCTCTTTGATGAGTGTACAAGCAGAAGGAGATATAATGACAGATTCATTTTGGTAAGTAATAAAATAAATGTGTCTGACGGAAATGCACGGATGGGCTCAGTGTAAAGCCATAAACAAGCATTCAACAAGAGGTCCCTTCTATCAGGCCCTGATCCCTTCTATTAGGCCCATTTAAAAGTCCTGAAATCCTAACATGGGACTAAGACACCACAGGGCATCGTGTGCTTGCTGCTGAAGCAATATTCCCCCTCAGACATTGGCTCTGTGCGAGTGTCACTGGCCAGATTGGTTAGTGTATAGTTCAGTTCACGATATGAAAATTAACAAAATGTCAGCAACCTGGATTCATCAGGGCAACCAGCTCCTGGACATCTTAACCTTTCTCCAAGATGACATTCTTCAAACATCACTGAAATGTTTCTAGGAAAACTATGAGCCAGATCCTCAGTAGGTGTAAATCCGTGTTGCTCCAATGAGCAACTTGGATTTACACCAGCTGAGCATCTGTCCCATAGTACCTTTATAAAAATCAGTGGAAAACACTTTACAGTCACAAAAAGAATCAAAGAGAAAAAAACCCACACCACAGAGGTATCCCCCTCTGCTGAGTTTCAAAGTTACAGAGAAAACACAGGGATATTTCCCTAAAAACCTGAGAAATTCACAAGTGAGAAACAAATATAAAATTTAAACCACCTTGCCTGGCTTTTTATTTACTCCTTGTGATGCTTAGAAATGTAGAATTAGATGAAGAGAAGAAACTGGTCTGGCTCCTTTGAAATCCCCAAAACGAATGAGACACAGAGAAAAAGCACACAGACAAAAGCTTCCCTCCCTCAGATTTGAAAGTATCTTTGGTCCCCATTTGTTCTTTTGGTCAGGTGCCAACCAGGTTTCTTTTAGCTTTTTAACCTCTTACAGGTAAGCAGGAATTCTAGGCTACTTTATGCTTATGACACATGACAAAAAAGCCATTATATCAGTCACACTAACAGGTTATTATCTTGCTTTCCATGTTTATGCACAACCTATGTAGGAAGAAGTTGAAGAGACAAGATGATAAATACCCCCTCCCTCGCTCCTCCGCTCCACCCCGTTATAGCTTTTCACAGATCT
The DNA here is from genome assembly GCA_007922305.1 of Dermatemys mawii. Classification (NCBI taxonomy): domain Eukaryota; kingdom Metazoa; phylum Chordata; order Testudines; family Dermatemydidae; genus Dermatemys; species Dermatemys mawii. The sequence continues at coordinate 37,427,153 of ML677352.1, read as the reverse complement.
AGATTGGTCAGGAACTCTCCTTTTACTGTGCATGTACAGTTCCTAACAGAATGGGATCCTGATCTGAGACAGAGGCATCTAGGCACTGCTGTAATAATACAATAATAATAATGAATGCATATATTGCATTCCTCTGACCATCTCTCCTGTCCTCACTTGCTTGATAAACCAAGTATAGCTTTATAAGGCCCGAGTACTCTTGCCGTACCTCGGTACAGTGAGTATCACTGGGTATTGAAGGTACTAGATAAGCCCTCAGGTGACCTGAGTTCAAAGTCTGGCTCTGCCACTAATTTACTGTGGCACCTTGGAAACTTTCTCTGTGCCTTAGGTCCCTATCTGTCTAATTCAACATTATGCTCTGAAGAGTTTACACAGGGCCTAGCACAATAAGATGGCAGCCTCTAGGTCCTACCTGTAACCCTTCTGCCAGGCCGGGTTAAAGCAGCAAGGGCCGGGTTCAGTACCTAGGGGTCCCCTCTTAACCACACAAGACAAAACTGGCTCGAGCCCCCACCCAGTGACCTGGGAAAAATCCTAACACCCCCCCCTGGGTGCCTCAAAGAGGCAATACTTCCCCTCTCGCAAGCACAGATTGGTGTATCAGAAATTTTTATTAACATGAGATAAATGACATCATGAAATTGGGAAAAAACACCACAACTAGGGTCATACACCAACCCCTGAGCAAACCGCCACCCCAGCCGATTGGGCTGTGTCCCCTTCTTTAGGTTTGTGATTCCAGTAGCCCAAAAATCACCCAAAGTCCCCAAAATGTCCCACAGCCCAAAAGTCTCTGGAGCCCAGCAATCCAAAATTCACCCAATAGTCCCGAAATGTCCCACAGCCCAAAAGTCTCTGGAGCCCAGCAATCCAAAAATCACCCAAAAGTCCCTCAGCCCAAGAGTCTCTGTTCCTGGTCAGTGCAGAGTTCCGGAGTTACTCTGCAGAGTCTTACCTCCCAGCCTGGGTGGAAATGGAGGGTAGGGCAAGGGGCACCTTACGTGGTCCGAAGCCGACTGCGCCGCCTCTCTGCGAGGTTCCGCTGCAGCTCTCCCCGCAATCGGCTCTGCTCCGCTCCGCTGGCTGTCCCACGAACCGCTCTGCCCGTTGATCCGCTAGCTGCTCTGCTAACCGACACACAGACAGCTGTGCCGCGCCGGTCACTCTGCCCGCAGCACCAACGCCTCCGCTAGTCGACACACAGACAGCTCCGCCGCACCGGTCACTCTGCCTGCAGCACCAACGCCTCCGCTAGTCGACAGACAGCTCTGCTGCACCGGTCACTCTGCCCGCAGCACCAACGGCTCTGCTAGTTGACATACGGACAGCTCTGCCGCACCAGCCACTCCGCAGCACCAACAACTCCGCTAGCCGTCCTGCTAGCCGACACGCAGACTGCTCTGCTGCACCAGCCACGCTGCACTTTTTTCCGGCCCCCCAAAAGGTATAGGTGCTTGTCCACCACCTCTCTCAATCTCACAATGTTCTGAAAACGCATGGCCCTTGCCCAGTGAGTGCTACCTAGATGATGGCGAGTCCCTCCATCATAACAAGGGCCAAGTACATGTCCATAGTCCCTCATTCACATAATCACAGTAACATCACTTTATCATTCCTGCCCCAATAACATAGAAACTGGGGCTCCCTCATCAGCCGAAGTGGCCATGTGGGCTGCTGTGGGCTCAGGCTAGGCGCAGTGGGTGTGTCCATGCAAATTGATCAGCCCCAGACTTATTTTGCACGGCTCACTGCAATTCCCATAGTTCGCCACCAGATGTCAGAATATATCTCATTCCTGACACTGCTTACATACCACAATACAAATAGTAAATAATATTAGTACGTAGCCCATAGAGCTTATAATTCTCTCTCCATGTGTGTTTGTACAGCACCTTGCACAATGGCACCCCCTAATCTTCCTTGAGGCCTCTAGTTGCTTCTGTAATAAAAATAAATAATAAGTGCTTCTATGCTTTTAGTATATGTTGACCATTCAATGGTGGCTACTGTAATCTTCCTTTGCCTCAGTTTCTTCATCTGTAATATAGGGATAGTAATCTTACTCACCCTCACACAGTTATTGTCAGGCTCCATTACTGACATTTGTAAACTCACTGAGATTATTAGACAAACTATTATTACTATTAGGGCTAGCTGAAATGTTTCCTTCAAAACTGTTTTTTGACAGAACACTGAATTTTCAACTAACTGATTTTTTTTTAAAGTGTCTGATTTCCATGGAAAATTTTGACTTTTTATTAAAAAAAAAATGAAAAATGTCAGTGGAAAACTTAAGGTGTTTTGGCCAAACCCAAAACTTTTTGACTAAAAAACTGAAAACTTTAAGTGTGTGTGTTTTAAGTTGGTTGATGAAAAGTTTAAATTTTCTGTGAAACAAAATCCATTTCTTGACCAGCTTCAGTCACTATTATTAATTTCTCTCCACATAAAGAGTACTCTGGCTTTTTACTGTAGTGTGCTTCATCACTACTGTATTTGATTTGCTCATAGCGTACAAAAAATGTAATGACTAACATCAGTGCACAGGCCTGGTAAGTGACAGTGAATATTTAAGAATTATTGTACCTGTTTAGTCAAACGGAACATGCTTCCAATTAATGTTGGTCTGCACTGTTTCAAAATAAATGTGTAACTCATTATAAGCTGGTATCACAGGTTTTGAGTTGAAATATATCCCAGAGGAAATGTATAACATATATTTCATATCAGGTGCATAAATCAAGAGAAAATGTGCATTATTTCTTTCTCTTATTACTAGATGCTGTAGTATTTAAAACACTGACAAGAATATTTGCCCACTCCCTTCTAGATGCCAAAGCTCATTTCTTGCAACTCTCTTTTATCCAGACTCCTGGAAAAATCTATTTGCAGGCTACAGTTTCATGATGAATTAAGACCAGATTGTGTCAAGTGCACATGTCCCTGAGGAAGGAGTGGGGCTGAGCTGCCCTGCCAAGAGGGGTGGTTCCTGAGGGAGGCAAAATCTGTCCCTCCTGATCCTTAGTGCGCATAGGGAATGCTGGCCAGCATTAGTCAGAAAAATTGTTTTCACCAAAAAAATGCAGATTTGGTGACACTGAAATGTTTTGTGAATTCAGGTGGATTTGGCCAAAATGGTCATTTAGAAAAACAAACAAACAACAAATTCAGAAAAACATCAAACAATTTTCTTTTGACATTTTTGAAACAAAACATTTCAATTGTTCAGTTGGAAACAATGTTTTGTTTCAAAACTTCCCTTTCCTTCCTTTTTTTTTTTAAAAAAAAAAAAGTTTAAAAATGATTAGATATGGTAGAAATAGAAACAACACACTTGGAATTGGTAGAAATGAAATATTTTGTTTGATCAAAACTAATTTTTCCCCCAAAAATTTCAAAATTGCCAGTGAACTGAAAAATCCATTATTTGCCCACCTTTATGGTTCAGCGCCTCATCCATTTGAATGGTGCTGCTCTCCACAGCTTTACAAGCATTTCCCCACACTCCCTGCCCTTTGTGGGGCAATTTGTGTCTCTGGGGAAGGCACCCTCATTCTCCCCTTCTTTCGCCCTTCCACTACATATCAGCTAGTCTAGTTCTGAGTTGTATTGGGTATGCTCAGTGTGGGGCAGGGCATATGCATAGGATACCAGTAACTTGGCACACAGAATTCAGATCCTGTTCAGACCATTGAAGGTTCTCCATGAGCAGGTCCTGCCTTCCACCTCTGAGCTGTCAATTCCATCTCCCCTTCCCATTTTGAGTAGGTTCCGCTCATTAAGGGCCCTTAATTCTATAGCATAACTGGAAATCCTGTTTCTATGCATCACATACAGAGAATTCAACACCTGGTAGTGGCAGTGGCCTCATCTCCTTTTCATGTAGATCATCTCCTTGCTACTGCTTTTGCCTGGAATGCTCTCCCAAACCCTGTTAATAAAATTATCAGCCTCACCCCTCTCAAGCCCCTTCTAAAAATTCATTCTTGTTGTGAAGGGTGAACTAACTAAACAAATAAACCAAAACCTGCCCACAAAGCCATTGCCATGGCCTAAAGTGAGTTGCTATTCAGTCCCCATGATCTGGTTTTGGAGCCATGTCTCCCCCATTTTCCCTCTCTTTTTACGCTTGCCTTGTTGGGCCCTGTCTAAATTCTAGGTTGTCAGATCTTCAGGGAGGGCCCATGGCTGCCTCCCCGGTCTGTGAGGAACCTAGTGCATCTCTCTGAGCATGGTGGAAATGGTAATAATTCATGCTGCCTTTGATTCTCTCTATGGGAGAATAGTCTGACCTGAGTAAGGAGGAACACACTGATATGCTGTCCCTGGAGCAGCCTGCTCCACTGCTCCAGGGAGGGAGTAAATTGCACTGGGTCTGTACCTGGCAAAGCGCACGTTCTTCAGTGCACTGGCACAGCAACAACACCTGGCATGTGAGGTGGGTGGAGCCCTAGCTCTTTCCCTTTCCCAGATGGCCATTCAGAATACAGTTCACCCTAATACTGACAATTGTTTGCTCT
>ML677352.1:37376843-37422620 GCA_007922305.1 Dermatemys mawii | reverse complement strand
CATTTTCTTCTTCTCCATATTTTTCTCCATTTTTTGTTCCTTCTCTTCCACTTGTGGTGGTGCACGTGGAAGCAGTGGCGCTGTGGACCCTGCTTCACCTGCTGTGCTGCTACCTGTGATGTTGGCAGCTGGTGCAAAGGCATATGGGGGCGCCCCCTCACACTTCTGTCCTGTTGCACTAGAGGCTACAATTTGGCCTTTCTGTATTACATTTCCTGAATATGGAGCAATGTTTGCTGTCGTCCTTTTTCCACCTGCCTGCCTGAGGGCAGAGGGCCATTCAGAATACAGTTCACCCTAATACTGACAATTGTTTGCTCTCCAAGTTGCTGATACAGTTTTCCTTGTCCCGTCGATCCTTTCTGTTTTCCAACCAAATTCTCTTTTCCTTCCTTCCGCCCTTTGTCTTTGAATCAAAATTCCTCTCTCAACATTTTCTTCTTCTCCACATTTTTCTCCATGTCTTGCCAATGTGCCAGACAGTGACTTTTTCTTCCTCTTTTCCTGGAATAGAAACATTTTGCTTAGTTGTTTTTAAATCCCAGAAATAAGCATGATGGCCAAATAAAAGCGAGCAATGTGTTTAGTAAGCAAGGCAGTCAAAGCATTCAACATGGCTGCAGAAACTCCGCACTTAAAGTTGTCCTGGTTAACATTGTTTCATTATTAGGTTGCTGATCTATTAGAGAACATACTTGTTTAAAGTCAGGCAATGTTCCGTTACAAAGTTGTTTGGCTCACTCCACTCCACCCGCCTGCCTGGCATACCAGCTGGGGAGTGGGATCGGGCCACGGGGGCTTGGCCCACTCCACCTACCCGGTATTCCAGCTGGAGAATGACAAGCCCCTGACCCCGCTCCCTGATAGAAATGCTGGGTGGAGTGGGGCAAGCCCCCACGCCCTGACCTCGCTACACCCCTGCCTCACAATCATCTTTGGTAAGTACAGTATTAAATTGTTTTAAATTTTATTTAAAACTTATACTGTATATGTATGCAATTTGTTTTGTCTGGTGAAATAAATGGAATCTACTCTCTCCCCATTTACATTAATTCTTATGGGGAAATTGGATTCACTTAACCTCGTTTCACTTAGTCACATTTTTTCAGGAACATAACTATGTTAAGCAAGAGGTTACTGTATCTTGGTCATTCCCCAGAAAAGAAATGCAAACTATTAAGGGCCAAATTCTTGCCCGGTGTAAACCGGCACAGTTCCATTGACTCAGAAAGTCTAAATGGAGGACACACAGCAAGCTGCATTCTCTGAATTCTTTGAAGGCATTACGAAAAGCTTTAAAATATTTTGCAATATATATAACGAGAGTATCATAGAGTGCTAGACAGCAGGCAGAGATACAGATATCAATATAAGAGAGAAAAAAGGCGACTTTGGAAAAAGTGGGTGTTTTATACATTTTATGAGACTGAAAAGGAATCAGTCGAGAAGGCTAGTACACAGACACTTTGGAAGCTGTTAAATGCTTGGTGGACATTCCAGTATGCATGTTCAGTTCCTCTTTGTGTCTATCACTAGCTTTTGACATCGTACCAAGTCCCAAAAGATCTCTATTATTAAAATATCCTTGATTCTTAGACAGACACAAGATATTTTGATTAAAGGAAGAGCGCTATTGTGACTTTCCTTCCTTTATTGCTCCACCCAAGATAAAGTGGACAGGATGTTGTACAGCATTGTGTCCGCTGTCAATGTGCAGTCTTGTGAAAGGTACTGAATTTCAGATTCCGTGCTCTCATTGCACGGCATATATCACCTGCCAGTGTGATGTTTCACGTAGAAAGCTGAATAAAAGGCTAGATTTTCAGGATTTCCCATTTGTTTTGAATATGCTCAGTTAATAGCTTTTGTTTCAAAGTGAATTATTTGATTGACAGAGAGTTAAAGCCCTGATACATCAAGGCACTTAAGTATCTGCTGAAGTTTATGCTTAAGGAAATACTTATTTATCAAAGCACATAAGCATGTATTCATTCCCATTGATTAAAACTGGCTTTTGATAGGCCCTAAAAGCTATTCATCACATTCCTTGTAGTTTTAATAATAGACATTTTCGTTTGTTTCACATTTTCTTCCTACATTTCTATTTTTACCTTTCTTTCTTATCCCAGATGATCTTGTGACCTCAATTTCAGCGCAATGGCTCATGTCAGCCAGCAACAGATACTAAATTAACAAGGTTGGCTGGCAGCTAGTCCTTGTCTTAGAGACTGAACATATTGTGAGGACTTGAATGATAGTCATCACCCACAGCTCTGGGCATGTGATGAATGATAAGAATGGAATTCTCCTAGTTATTTTGCAGTAAGATGCTGCCGCACAAACAATTGGTTGTAGGCACATAAGCCACAGTAGCCTCAGGTCAAACATAATCAAAATACAGCCTTGTATAGTAAAAGCTTATGTTCCAGAAGAGCAGATATGTTATAGTATCATTATGACCCACATCTTTTTGAAACATATATTTTTGGTAGCTCTCACTTCTGACTTATCTTTGTTATGTCTCTGTGGAGAGCCATTGTATTCATTTTACAAGACACAATCTTCACATGTTTTCACGTTCACCTTCCGTCCTTTGCCTCACATGGCGATCGTCCCTCCTCCATCGCAAAGGGATAGTCCAGCTGTGAATGATAATATGAGCATGCCCTTCTCTCTATGAGAGCTTCTGCAGGAAAAGCCCCAATGATGCACAAATCTTCCCTGAAGACATTTTTCAAAGCACTTCAAAATCCATCACAAGAAAAAGAATATAGAAAGTTATAATACTGAAAGGCTAGAACATAATCCCAAGAAAATGTCTTGGATAAGAAGATGGGCAGTGCGGATGGTTTCTCAATAAGGATTCTGCCATTGGCATGGATCAGTAAAAGCAATATGGATTTTTAAGATCAGTTATATTATGGGATACAAAGTGACCTAAAAATATACACTATTTAAAGCAGTCAATATACATATAAAGGCAAGACCCAGATTTGCAAGACCACAGTTATGCAACTAGAGATCATCATTAAACATACACAGTCTACTGAGAACTGTTGCACCAACCAGAGTGACCACAGTTCATGGTGTCCCATCAGACATTATGTAGCAAAGTTCCTAGATCTAGCTGTGTCCTGCAAATTCAAAATGTCTGGGACAGTCCTGTGGTCATCACCAAGTAGGATCAGGGTGTGTACCCTTTGTGCCTTGATCGATATAGAATTTGAGAGTACAATGTGTTGGGGTATTGTTGTCCATCCTGGTGACGTGGTCGTAGAGCACGCAATATAAACAGAGACAGAAGGCAGGGAAGGTCTCTGTAAAATTATGACATTTTGCACAGAAGTCAAACTGCTTTATGCTCAGGATTTGCTGCGGAGAGTGCATATGGTATGCCTCTAGCCTCTCAAAGTCTGTCTGTAAGAGAGTCCATGTTTCTGATCCATATAGTATAGAGGTTTGAGAGATCCTGAACTTTGTTTCTGTGCAAAGCTGGTTTTGCATCCCTAAGCGAGACTTCATGCTGGAAGGGGTGAAACCTATTAGACAAAAAAAGTCCGGTTTGGTGGCCATGAGAGGGTCAGCAATCCCATAGCATAGGCAGCATCTTGAGGGCCTTGGAGGGTGGGACTGAAATTCACTGACTGTTCCACCACGAAGGCAGCGTTGTCAGCGTAGTCTTCGTCAGTGAACACTTGTTGATCAATCTTGATTCCAATGTGTGAAGCGGCAAGACCTAATATGCAGTCAGTAGCTTGACAGAACAGTACTGGAGCAAGAATGCATCCCTGCTGTATGCACATCCCAGGTTGTGTAAAAATGCGGCAAAAGCCATGAACCAACATACACCCTCACCCTGGTACCAGTGTCAAGATCATGCACTAGATTTAGAGAAACATCTGGAATGCCATTTCCTTTCATTGTGAGTCAAAGTGCTGATCTTTGGACTGAATCAAAAGCCTCTTTGTTGTCAATATATAACTAGAGATGACATGATCAATCCAGGTTCTTTATGGTGCTATTAATATCTATGGTTGAATCTATCCTCCTAATACCTTTGTGAGCTAAGAGAGGATTATTATTCCCTTTTTATATATGGGAAACTGAGATACAGAGTTTAAGCAACTTGTCCAAAGTCACATTGGAAATCTGCCTGAGAAAAGAATTAAATCTAGATCTCAAGTCCTAGTCTAGAGCCTTACACTCATATTAAGAAGAAGAGACTGAGGCTCAGTAGTGAAATATGCACATTTAAACTTTTCAAGGGAAAAGGAACATTTTCAGCTTTCCTATGGAAGACTTTAGAAAATCATAATCGATTAAGCTAAGTTATACAAAAATCTGAGGTTCTCAAACAGTGAGAACAAAGACTCCATATCACATGATTTCTCAATGAAATGACCACTCTTCTCAGTGCAGACTGATTCTATCTTCTCATTTTCCTCCCCAGGATTTCCCTTTTCTTCTGATTATCTCCTTACACCTTTAACAACATTAAAGTCTCTGCTTCCTGCTTCCCATCTTGGCAACTCTGCCCTGTTCCATGCTCCCTCCCCATAACATTTCTTAGGGTTAGTTTGAGCCTTTGCTCAAAGCCTTGTGTAAGGGGTGGCAATAGCTTTGCCACTCCAGAGCTACCCTGGGAAGGAATTGTGAGATTCTCCTTCCTTGTTCCTGAAGGAAGTAATTCGAACCACCCCATTATAGGTACAGATTACTTCCTCTCCACTGCATCCTGCCATCTCAGAAGGGTGGGTGTGAAGACAAAGCTCCTCCTGATCCCTTGTTTAAAGTAGAGAATCCCAGACATGTAGCTACTTTGTGCTCACTCTGAGATGTGGATAGTAGGCTGTGCAGAAGAATGGGCTTCCCCTTCACCCTTCCTGTACAGTAGTGTTAGAATCAGGCACAATTTGACTCTTAATTAAGATAAATATTTTTTTCCTTAGTCACACCCCTTTTTCTGTCCCTCTTCTATTTACAGAATTCTGGAGCTGAAATCCTGCAGAACTCTGGGGCTGTTTGGAAGCCAAACACTGATCTCATCTGAACGTGGCAGACAGCCCTGACTTTCTAATACGCTGGCCCAAAACCCTGGATCCTTACATTTCAAACTCCACAACGTGAGCTGAATTTGCAGTGTGAGGTCCCCACAGCTTCTCATGCAGAGCGAGGAAAATATAAAATATGGTATAATCTGGGTAAGCTCATTGTACCATCCCCATTCTGCCTGCTGCCCAGCATATCAAGTTCAGCTGCTGCTCATCCATCTCTCCCTGAAGTCAGTGGCAAAGCTCCCATTGACTTCATTGGATGCAGGTCCAGGGTTGAGTCACTCTCTGATTATGTACATTGTTTCTAAGGGCCCAATCCTGCATTATTGAAATTAAGGGGAGTTTTGCTGGTGATTTCAATGAGGAAAAGAATAGGCTTTGGGGACTTGAACCCTGGGTCTGACTCTAGAAGGAAGTGAGCACCTAAGAAGATCATATGCCCTGTGACTTGCTGTGCACAACACTTATGAAGCTGAGTCTTCTAAACTTTCTTGGAAGTCAGTAGGAGCACTTTGCAGATACAGGCCTTAACTCAGAGGACCAACATGACTGGAGAATAATCAGAGATTTTGACAATCCCCTTATTGACCTTGATAGCTGAACTCAGCACTGGGGAGTAGCATGTAGGACAAGGTGAAGTGTACTGTGTTTAGTATCCTTCCCCAGAAGGAGTAGGAGAAGGACAACAGGATTGGTACCTTGTTTTCCTTGGCAGTTTGAATGCATCCAGTTCCCCTGCAGGGATAAACTGCTCAGCCAAAATGGATTATTGCCTCGTAAAAGGGGGCACCTGCTCTGTTATCCTTTAAATGAAAAACAGGCCAAAAATATATGAATAAACCATGTTGTTTTAATGAGGCATGGAAGTGAGCTATCATTGCCAAAACACTACCCTTTCTCAACCGCCTGTTCTGATTACAAGAACTGTAATTTGTTCGCTCCTGGCTTCCTATTATTAAGCCAATTGTTCAATTTTCAGGAAGCTTTGGGATTGTTGTCTAAAGTGGAGGGGCTGAAGATAGGGCAACATGGGCCTAATCCTACTTCCATAGTGTACCGTGAAAGTCTGCTAAATTAGGGAAGTTTTAGTATTCAGACAGTATTTATATGTGGCAGGTGCTCTGTACAGAGAAGCAAGGAGGGGAAGTCCATGCCATGAAGTGAGACACCCTATTGGTGACCAAGCAGAACTTGAAGAATGATTCACTCGCTGAGTTTCCTTTGAGGAGTTAATCCCACACTGCCTTGCGCTTGTTTTTCACCTTAGAAGCCTGGAATGGCTCTGAAAGAGGCACTCAGATAGAAAAAACAAACTCTTGTGTTTTCTTTGGATATTTCACATGCTTGTAAGAGAAATAGCTTACCTAGGATAAGAAGATTCCTGTCTTTCATTAAATACACTGAAAGAGAGAATACCTTCAGGAGCAAGCCTATATGCCTGGCTTCTGACAAGGCAAGAGCAAAATTCTCTTTACTTGAGGAGATGTGGCCCTTTTCCCCTGCTGTGTCTCTTTGCTCTTTGCACAAAAGCAAGCATTTGAAGAAACCACCCGGGCACAGTTGAGTCTCAGATAACGCTGGTTATTAAATATGCACCAATATGCTGTTATATTGCTCTATTTCTCTGACTGCTTTCTGGAAGCTTCTAAAATATAGAACACGGTTAGCACCACTATAGCACCCACAAACTATTTAACAGGGATACTGTCCTATTCCGGCACACTCCACTCCACATCAGTAAGAATTATTGACCTCAAAGACACCTTGTGAGATGTCATTCACCAAAGTTTACCAAGTGTTTTGAGATATGTAGGTGAACGAATGATGCCTTCCCTCTCCCCTGTGCTCCCGCACAAGGCTTTGGCATGAGCAAGCCACATGTCTGTCTGGTTTAGAGATTTTTATGATTCCCATGGTATCTAGGTGCCATTACTATCACAGGGACAATTTTCAAAGGGACACTTAGTAGTTACGCTCCCAGCTCCCATTAATTTTCAAAGGAAATTGGGCATTCAGCTGCACTTTGTGCCTTTGGAAATCTACCCCATATATGTCATATTATTATTAGGCCTACATATGGGCCCTATTCTAGCAGTAGCCAAGTGCTCTCAAATCCCACTGGAGATGAGGGTTCTCAGCACCTTGCAGGGATAGGCGCTAAGGTAATCAACTGTAACCCTACTACATTTGCACCGTGAAACTTTCATTTGTCTAGCATGTTGCACTAGTAGTGGCTACATAATTATTAGTGCATACGCTGTAACTTTCTTAAAATGATAGAGACACTGAAAATGTTGGTGTCGTAAATGTTTTGAATGCTTTTGTTTTCTGAGAAGAAAATACAATGTCAACCAGTGTTGTGGTATTTTAAATATATCATAATATATGGGTCAGATCCTATAGCCCCTTACTCACATGAGCAATCCCACTGTCTTCAAAGGCGTTACCGGCAGTGCTTATATTTTAAAAGTGCATATGACAATCTATTGTCCAGCATAGGTGATGATTTTTCCTTCTAGTGGAATGTAGACATTAGTGGGATGTATAGTTCAGATGAAATATGAATATTTTCCCCTTCGTGATGAAATGCTCTATTGTGCCTGATATGGGACAGTTTTGATGTAGGCCGAATGGTTCCTAGTACATACAGTTCTTTGCACTACTCTAAACGTTATTTTTTGCAAAAGGTGTATTGTCCCAAAGCTCATTGTATTAAACTGGAGAATTACTGCTTTTGACCCACAACAGAGTAAGGATATCACACATATATTAGGATGTATTTAAAATACCATAGAACTTGTTGCCATAGCTATGTTTTGCTGAAGAGGTGGGTATAGCAAAAATATTCACATTGCCACCATTTGCTCTGGAAAAGAAAACCATACAAGTTTCTGTTGGGGGCATAATTGAAGTGCTAATACTACCTAGAGGGCCAGAGACTTAGATGAGGATTTGGCCCAGTTTTTAAGTCCATGTGAAAGATTCACACACTAACCACATTGTATTTGTCTTATAAAGCACATCCTATTAGCTGACGCATTCCTTCAGTAATGTAACTTGTGTCCATTGATTACCTCTACGTCAAAAATAGCGAGTCAGCTATAACGTATGTGTCAACAGGGTTTAAAGCTCTGTTTGTTTACTTATCTAGACAGATGTTTGAATAGTTTCTGCAACTTCCAGTAAAATATTGCAGACAACTGTGAAGTTTACTAACCCCTTGTTGAAGCAGTCTCTTTGGAGTCATTAGTTCACCACAAGATTAACTGCACCAGTGTGCCATGCTCCCACTCCCAAGTCCTAGACTGACGGAAAAACTCAGCGTGCCATTCCCACCAGCAAACAGGGATTAGATTAATAAACTTCTGCAGTGGAGATTGTGCCTCTGTTTTAGATCAGTAACATTACAACAAGGACAGGCAAAGCTTTCTACTCTGTAATCCTGCTTTTCTCATTACATGCATCTTTTCCTCTACTGTCTTTCTCTCTAACTAATGATGCTGAGTCCAGTCTTTAGCTATGGTGCTATATTGTGCCCTGTGAGAGGAGCTGGGCCAAAAATTCACCAGCGTTGGCTGCTGTGCTCACTCAGCACTTAGCCAGGAGTGGCTGGGACCAAACAGAACATACCATGCCCACGAAAGCACCAGGGGTGCATCTCCACAGAAAACAGGCAGCAGCAAATTTCTGAGCCTGGCTCAACTGACTCCGTAGCTCAGTGAAGAGGGTGAGTCTTAGAGCCGGGCTTAAGCCCAAACGTCTACACTGCTATTTTTACCCTTGCAACCAGAGCCCTGTGAACCTACGTCAGTTGAGCTAGGCTCTGAGACTTGCTGCCACAGTGTTTCTTTGCATATACCTATATCTAGTGTTGCTTAGATTCCCAAACAAGCTGGCTAGGAGAATAACATTCAAGCCCTTGGCCAGCTAAGGCAGAAGAGGGGAAGGTTGACATGTAGCAATGTCACAGAGTATCTATGACCAATGAGTATGTGAGGCACTAGTTTTAGGCAGATTGAACAATCCAAACACCTGCTATTGTCCTATAATGGGGACCCTGTATATCCCATTTGCCCCATGGCACATAGGAGGTCATGTCACATGGGTATAGTGTACCGTGATCAAACTTTTCATCATGTGGACCACATCTTAATAGAGGCATTCTCTGGACACCTCAGCTCCTGTTTGTGTGGTCCACTCCCTTCCTACTCATAGTCACCCAGACCATGCCCCTGACATTTATGATCACACAAGAGCACTGTAGACAACCACAAGTTGAATATGTGACATGTGCCCCCTTTTCCATTACTCTGCAAGCTCTCTATGAAGCAGTAGTACAGACTTGGCCTGAACTACATATCTTGAGGGTGAAATTCACACCTGTGCAGAGGTCCAGCACAAAGTCTAGGTATTACATAAGTGCCTTGTGCTGTCTCTCTGCACAGGACTAAATTTGCCCCTGGGCATCATCTCAAAATCCCAGGTTTTGTGTACAATGTGCTTCATTTGTTTGCACCTACCAATTGCAACTTTTGCTTTTTCACACTCCTACTGACCACACAGCTTGCTCAGTGCTGGGACCTCAGTCCTTTAAGGGAAGTATAGACAAAAACTTCTGACACTGCCCAGTCCTCAGGAAAACAAGAGATGTGCGTATTTCACACCAGGCCTGAACACAGCCTTACCTTTAGTCCTTCTCTCTCTATTGTTATATAATTTGCTGCTGTTTTGGGAATGCCATGAGCCTCTGGGTTTGGGGAAGATTTTCAAAGGCAGAAATGGGAGGGAGGTACCTGATGCCCATTAATATCATCAGTCATCATAATCATAATCCCTAGCTCTTATATAACACTTTTAATAAGTAGGCCTCAGACCATTTTACAAAAGCAATGAATGTCCTTATCTCCATTTTACAGCTGGGGAAACTGAAGCACAGAGAGGCAAAGTGACTTGCCAAAACAAGCCAATGGCAAAGCCAGAAATTAAACCCAAGTGTCCTGAGTCCCAGTCTACATCTCTATCCACTAGGTGACATTGCCTCTCTCAGTAGGCAGTAGAGTACCTAACTTGTATATTTGAAAATCTCCCCAGGGGCCTCTTTTTTTTAATTCTGACTCTCTGTTCCTCACCCCTTCCAAGAATTCATGTTGTACATGTTTTTAAAGGAATTCAGTTGTCTCTTTAGAGTTATGAAATGGGAGCGTTCTTCCTATTAATTGTTATTAATGTGTACTTCACCTGTAAAGGATTGTTACAAGCTGAATGGATTTGAGCAGCTTAATTGTCTAAAACACTCAGCATTAAGGGTCTGGTCCAATAAAGCACTTAAGCATATTCTATCTTTAAATACACGTATGAGACTTCCCTGGGACTGCTCAGTATTTATGGTTATAAACATGCTTAAATGCTTTGCTGGATCAGGGCCTAATTTTCTAGCAAAATGTGTCCAAGTCACTTACCACTCTGTGTCTCTGTTTTAACATCTGTAAAAGGGGATAATGTTACTCTTTTCCTTTGTAAATTCCTTTGTAATGTGTCTTCTGCTCCACCTAAAATAATCTCTCTCACAGAAAAGTGTTAAGGTTGGGGATTTTTCATCATTTTAATTTTATAACACCAACAACAACTTCCTCTAGCCATTGACAGAGAATGTTCTCCACTTTGGTCATTATTATTTAAACATAAAGCCACCCTGACTTCAAAATGAGGGCCACGGATATGCGAGCTTGTAATGTCAGAATGAACTTGCCTGGTATCATAATGGAGCTATGTTGCTCCAGTGTTTTGAATATTTAACAATCCATCTACTGGGTCATCGTCAGGATCTGAATCTGAAACCTTCAGGATTAAAAGCATGGGCCTCTACCACTTGAGCTAAAGAAATAACTCTGAGCTGCTAGCAGTAGTAGGCTTTTATCCTCTGTGTGAACTAGTCCATTGAGTGGGACATAGCACAGATAAGTAACATGTTACGTATTCAAAACAACATGGATTTGCTGGATTGTGAAGCCCATCCTCATTCTCTACTACAGTGTCTTTGGACATTCTGGCTCACACTTGAAATAAGGGCCCTGGAAAGGATAGAGCTTCTGTATTCCAGACAACTGTATCAAACATGCATTTCTCAAATAATTTAATGACAGATCATCTGTTCTAGTTATATATGATCAGAAGGAAAGTGGTCAAAGCATGGAAGATTATATTCTAACGGGGAAAAGAATCCTTGGGGGTAAGAAGGAGGGAATATGTTGGCTGGAGGACCCCATAACATCTTCAATATTTCATATGCTATAGCCAATGCTGAGAATTTTGGACAGATGGACAAAGAGCTTCTTGAGGGCAGACTTCCCTCAGCTCCAAAATACACATTTTTTATTGTTTGAAGAGACATCTTTAACCCTTGCAGTGAAAGAGGCTGTTGACTCTCAGGCCTTCAGGGAAACATTGGACTTCTTCCATTTATGTTGCTGGGCTAGGGGGAATGTTATTCATTTTCCTTCGTTTAAATTAATTTCCTAGTTAACTCTAAGACATCTGGTTCTGGATCTGAGATTTCCATTTAACTTGGTGCTTTTGGGGCTTCTACCACCAAAGATACCCTTGAAGTATGTTTTATGGTTCTCGTAGGGCCAAGATTGACAGCCCTATACTCCCATTGAAGCCACATTGAGCCAGTTGTGTAGGTTGGGGCTTAAAGTCAGTGGAAATAGAGTGTACTGAGCTCCTCACAGGATCAGCCCCTAATAACTTTCCCTGTTAGACAATGACACTTATTGTACATCCCCACAAAACCCCCCCACAACAATAAGGTGAAAATGTTCTGGTTTAATAACACCTACAATGCAGAAACTGAGCGGCAGAAGAATTTAAAGCCCACATCTGTGCTGACTCACCACTCATGCAACACCACCATGCTTGAATGGCATGAATCAGCGAGGAATTAGATCCTGAAGGCCAAATGCGCTCTCAGTTCTACAGGTGCAACTCGCATTTCATTCAATGGAACTAACCCTCATTTAACGGATAGAAGGGTCTGGTTCTAGAGTTTAAAGCTTAGCTGCTGAGTACTGTAGCACCCCTAATTGCGTGAGCACATGTAGTATGTGCAGAGATGTTGTCCAGGGGACTGGAGGACACCGTTAATACTATTTTGCAATCTGAGCACGATTCAAATATAACTTTTCTCATGAAACTTTTTATTACGTGGTATTAAAAGGCTATTTTCTTATGCAACGTGAAAATTGTTCTCCCTCAGAATTGAATGTGGCATGGTGGCATGCTACTTCTTGAACACAAAATTCTAGAATAAGTAACCCCAGAAATAAATCCAAGTATTTTTCATGCTCTGTGTTTTAAATACTTAAGATCTTGATGCTCAGCTGTAGGTAAAAAGCTCACTGTGCAACTCGGGAGGCTGGGCTGGGCAGTGCAATTGTGGCTTTGATCCTCGTTTATGTGAACTTGCATCCTGGGAGGGCTGCATGCTGGGCCTGAAGGCTGCTCTAATTTATAGCAGCTGCTGATGTCTCCCTTGTCACTGCTGGGGGTCACTGGATCATGGGGAAGCCCTAACCACATCCCTTTTCCTTTGTATTCATGCCTTATTCTGGCCATACAGTGTGGGTGGAGTTATTGCGCTGTCTCTACCCCACTGGAGGATCCTCCCATGGAGAGATATACCAGTTTTAGGGCTACCTTCTGCCAGTGGAGTGGCACAAAGCAGCCCGCCGCAACTGAGGACTGGGGCCTAAATCATTTTTAGGTGCTGTATTAGCTATACCGTTCAAATCAACTGCGTGGCACTGAACCAGAAAAGAGCAGTTTAATTTCAGACTTCGATCGGTGCAGTAGAATTAATTGCTACCATATACATGTGAAGAACTCCTTTAGTCCCATGAGTATCCCCTGTTCATTCATGCGTTTAGCCCCATTGACTTCAATGGCTCTTGCCTGGTCGACTAGTCAGACTAGAACAGAACAGAGCATTTATTAGCAAGAGGGACAAGAAAAGAGGACTGGATTATTCAGTTCAAATAGCAGCAAGACGCTCTTCTGCTGAGAGATAAACAACGATTAAATCACAATACTTCTGTGCCAGACTGATACGTTCCTCCTTCAAAAATAAGAGCTGAAAAGAAATGAAAAATAGTTTTCCATATGCAGCATTGCTAGCACCCTAAAATGAGCAATTTGGAGGTGTCCTTAGCATTTTAAGATCCAGTCCGTCTCCTGAGGAAGTTAACGGCAAAATTCTCCAGTCGCTACAGCATGAGCAGGATCAGCCTCTAAAAGTTGGAAACTCGTATGAAAACTGGAATGAACATGATTTAATAAATGATGAGTGAAGAGTTAGAAATGATATGTAAGTGGTATGTGGGCTAATGTTTGGATCAGGGCCACACAGAGGTCAAGGAGGGAAATAAATCAATGGCTAGCAAATTGTTCTTGTTAACTTGGCTGTGATTTTTGCCTGGTTGTCATTCTAGTGATACTCAAGACTCGGGGACTCAATCTGTCAGTGATGTGGCAGGAAAGCAAAGAACAGAACATTACAATGTGGACTTTTGAAAGGGCTAACCGGAGCCTCTCATGCAAACCACTGAAGGAACGCAGGGAATCATCAGCACATCGCAGCTGCAAATATGTTGTCTAGTACAAGAAAACTTGAGGGAGAAAAGAATAAAATTGTATATCAGATAGCTCATGCCAAATGAAGTCACCTCTAGAAAAACACAGTCCAGCCCTTGATTTATGTAATCCACTGGTGAGCATGTTACCAGTCCCCCTCTATACCTGACTCACAGAAAATGTACAGCCCCACCTATGGAGTCTCTGTTCTTTTATTCAAGTTGTGGTAGCTCATGCTCTGGTTCAATCCCTGATGTGTTGGCCAAGGTGGCAACTGTCACAATCAAACTGCTTTGCGGTGGCACAGGAAATCATATTCAGATCACACTGATCAGATCCTTTCATATTTTACCCCCATCCAAGCCTCCCTCAACTCCTTCACCCACTTGTTCATCTCCTCCACCTTTTATGTTTGGTCTGTTTAAACAGTAGGTGCTTTGGTGAGGAAACTGTCATGTACTATATATTTATACAGCACCTAGAAAAATGGGGAGCACCCCATATGTTTGAGGCCTCTACCACAGCCACAATCTTAAATAATAGCTTAGCAATCACTTCAGGATTAGACACGACTGCTGTTCCAGGGCTGACTGAAATGGATTGTTGACGAATGGAAAGAGAGATTCCCTGATCATCTGCAGCAGAGGAGTTCGCAAGTTGCCTCTTTAAGCTCCACCAGCTCCAGAAGAATGGAGATGTAAATCAGCTTCGTCTACAGCCTCCAGATAGGCCCTAGAGCAAATGGACACGAAGACTGAAATATGCTTTCACCCCTAACTGGTCATTCCGGTCAGGTTCAAGGTAGCAAGCAGTAGGGAAAGAGGGATAGTTCTGTGATTTGAGCATTGGCCTCCTAAACCCAGTGTTGTGAGTTCAATCCTGGAGAGGGCCATTTAGGGATATGGGGCAAAAATGTGTTGGATGATTTAATGGGGGATTGGTCCTGCTTTGAGTAGGGAGTTGGACTAGATGATCTCCTGAGACTCTATGAGGCACATGGTGTCTTCTTGCTGACTGTACTTTTTTCCCTGGCCTTTGGCTAAATAGGGAAATTCAGTTTCCAAGGCCGTCCAACCAGCAGCTTGGGGGAGCGCTATCCACACTGCAAACGGGAAGACTATTTTAAAAGCCTGAGATTTTTGTGAACCATCCTGTGTTTTGTGGGTGTTTTTACTGCTATCCCTTTTATTTATGTGCACTGTGAAACCCAGCTGTTGTTGCCTGTTTTGTCCTCTCTTCAGTCAAACGCTTCCCCAAAAGTTATACAGATGATCGTTTGCTCCAGTGGCGCACCACACCCACTATCCTTTCTGAAATGTTGCATTTGTGAGTGCACTTTGGCCAAACGGATTTGGGGGGAGACAAATGGCTTCCTGTCCTCATGCAAAACAAGTATTTTCATAGCAATATGATTATTCAAAGCACAATAGCATTTTTTCCTTATTTAATTCCTGGTGCATCTCAAAGGGAAGTGGCATATTACACTGGAACGGGCCCATCCATTATATGAATTCAGGACAGCACGCCTGTGCTTTGTGCATGTTGATCTTCAGTTAACTTCAGATTTTCCAAATGTTAAAAACAGAATCACGAATAGTTTGGAAGTCCTTTCCTAATGTGTTTTCTTACAGTTATTAAAGGATGGCTCTTTCATTAGCTTTACAGCATCCAGAGGTCATAGTACCCAGCAGTGGCAGTTAATACAGGGCCTGTTCCACTCCTAACGCAATACATGAGGTGTTTTTTTTTTAAAGAACATGTGCTTTTCATGGTGACCTGAACTGCGAGGATGTGGGCTGGTTATTGAGCATCCAAATAAGAAATTTTTCATCAGGAATATTTTCCAAAAAGAATGCAAAATGAGAGAAAGCATTAATAAAACTACATATTTTTAATGGATAGGAGTTTAGAGCGGGGGAATAAATAAAGAAATAACAAAGATGCAGGGCAAAATTCCTCAATCTACATTACAGGCCATGTCCTCGGTTCATGTAAATCAGAACAGTGCCATTGAAGTCAACAGAACTGCACCCATTTACATGTGCTGAGAATCTGACTCCTCTTGCCCAAATAGCTGCCCATGTGAGCATAGAATTCCTATTCATACCAGTCAATGTAGCTAGAGCCTAAGATGGTATAAGTCAATGTAGTTCCATTGACTTCAGTAGAGATATGCCCATTCCCACCAGCTGCGGAGTCAGCCACATAACACAACTGCAGAACGAGAGAGATCTGAGATGTGAGACTCAGGGTGAGCAGTTTTGTCTGGAGATTGCTATGGGGATTTGATTTGAAAAAGAACCACACTCTTTTTGCTGAGATGTGGTGGGAAGATTCCAGACTGGTGGTTCTCAAGCAGGGGTCCGTGGCCTCCTGGCGGTGGGCAGGGGGGCCGCGAGACAGTTTCAGGGCGGCCGCGAAGCAGACGGGGCCCAAGGATGAAAGCTGAAGCCACACTATGCGGGGTTGAAGCCCAGGGCCCCAATCTCTGAAGCCAAAACCTGAGCACTTTAGCTTCACGGGGACCCCTGTGGCATGGGTTCCCAGGCTATTGCCCTGCTTGCTACCAGCTAACACTGGTCCTGGCTTTTATGTGCAAAAAAATAGTTGCTGTGGCAAAAGTGGGCCATGGACTTTTTATAGCACATTGGGGAGGGAGAGCTTAAAAGCAAAAAGATTGAGAATGCCTGCTCCAGATCATTGTAAGAGATTGTTAGGGTACTACTAAAAACAACTAAATACCAAGGCCCCAGAACCAAAGCACCTCAACATTGGTAACAGGAAAGACACTGACAAGATTTGGCAATATAAGTTTTTGGACTTTAAGTAATGTAAAAATCTTCTGACAAATCTGTGTTTGCAGAAGATAAGAAATGTTGACATTAAAGAACCATAGCGTGCTCTCCAAAACCTTTCTCATAGATTAAGGGGGAGGGTAATACATATATACAGTACTGGCTTATAACATTGAAATATAAAATTGAAGTATGGCAAATGATAAGATTAAAGGATTTGTTAGCTATATTTTAATAAGCTGTAATTACGGGTAAGTAATAAATGTAGATAAGATTACACATGGGCATGGCATGAGTGTGTTTTTGCCAATTATCCTTTGACGTAAGTTGCTGATTTGTTTAAAATGATGTTATTTCAGGCAAGGTAAACAATGTGTCATGTTGGAAGCTGTAAGCTAGTTATTTGTCATTTGACAAATAACTGCTCCCACCGCCTTTTATTTATCTTTTTTTGAGAAACTCAGAAACAGGGTGAGCCAGGTTGTCTTGACCCAAAAGCTGCAAACCCAGCCAGAAAAATGTAGAAGTTATGCAAAGCCTGTGCATGTGTAATGCCGGGGTTACTTAAAAATCAGGGGGTCATATGTTACATGCTGACTTGAGAAAAGTTGAGTAATGAGGAACATGAACGTGTATGAGAATCCTAGTGAATATGGGCCCGGGATGGAGTATACAAATCCCACACCAGAGAGTGAGCAGTTAACCTGCAAAGCCTGCACAAGGTGGAGGTGGGGCTCTAAAAGGTGAGCAGAATGGATCAGAGGCAGGCAGTGGAAGGGAACAAGTGGTTGTTCTGAGGAGGAAGTACTGCCATGAGCTCATTTCCTGGGACGTGAAGGCGCAGAGCTGGGCAAATCTACAAAGGCGAGCCAAGTGACTGTGCGGGTTAGAGGTTCGAGTGAAGATTCTTGGATTTACTCAGTATCGTTAACAAAGACTGGGGTAGGAAGTGGTCTGGGGGGTGGGGCGGAGGTCTGTGTGACTGCTTGGCACCCCAGGGTGCAAAGTGCAGCTTCCCACCACTGGGCCCTGGGCTGGAGTCCAGTAGAGAAAGCAAGCCCAGTCCCCTACAAACTCTCAGAAGACGTCACAACAGGAGTCTTCGCCTTGGGTTAGAACCCAGCTGGAGAAGACCTGAAGTTCAAAGGACCAGACCCCAATGTCTCTGTGCTAAAAGGGAAGCACTGGAAACCCTTTGAGGGTGAGAGGGTGGTGCTGGAAGACAGGACAAGACAGTGGGGAGATGACCCACCACGCCTCTGTCTGACCACTCAGTGGCACTGTTTGTGACTGTTCACATTCTACAGGTCCCAAAACTGGAAAAGCACCAGACCAGAAATTAAAGAACATGATGAAAGAACCAGACCAGGAGATCAAAGGAGGTGACAGCGATCATGGAAGGTGAAAGGACTTCTTGATGCCCTGGAATGCAGTAACATGGGCCCATTACTTATTCTGTCTTGTCTGTTATGTGCCTGTCCAGGCATTATAAGAACAATAATTTTGCCTGAAATTGTAGAAATAAAGATTAAATCTGCTTAAACCTCAATGCGGGGTGGTGAGGGGAAGGCTTGTGACTCAGTTTCCCACTTTAACTCTCCCAATGAGCTGCATACATACTCCAAACCAAGACTGGCCAGAAAAGTTTCCATTCAAACCCTCCCAGTTTTGATGGTATTTTTTAACAGCTCTACCCCAAAAATTGTCCACAATGATGGCTTGAATTTTGAAGAAATCTGCTTTGGCTGTGTTCAGATCAGTTTTCATGTCGTGGTGGGCTCACTGTGCACCCCTTACTCTCTTCCCCACGACCTCTTGCCCCTGCTTGCCCCCCTCCCCCACCCTCGCTTTCCAGGTGCCAATCAAATGAAAAAAAAGGAACAAGCTACAAACCAAACTAGCTACAAGCCAAAAACTGCCAACAAGCAACTCACAAGCCAATTAAGCCAAAAACAAGCCCAATTTCTGTGTGGTTTTTTTCTGGAGGTTTGGCATGTGTGGTTCAGAGTCCCCCTTTTACATTTTCTTTCTGAAAACAGACTAGGGTGAAATTCAACACTATAGAGAGCCCCGACCGGCCCCTTCCTTAAGCCTCCCAAATAGGGCTTACTTGAGACTGAAGTGGTTCATCAGTCTGCTGCCTAGCAGTGAATCTCACCCACTGCAAAGGGAAAAAGGAAGTGCAGCAAAGCAGCTGAAGATTGAATTAGAAGATAGACTACACAGAGTGTGATACTGTGTTAATAACTGTCTGCTGAAATAATATAAGTTTAGCCTAAAACTGCATCCCACACCCTAATTAAACAAGATCTGTTGGAATAGAACCCTCCCCAGCCCAAGGGTGTGGGGGGGTTCATCTTGTGTACTCTTGTTCTAGTTTACGTTTTCATTGGAGATGCACAAACCTGCCCGCAGTTGTGTCCTCTGGTTCACTCTCTCTGCTTCCTTCCCATCATTTGCCTTGGGCTCCCACAAAGTAAGCGCAGGTATCAAGATGTACAGAATCACAGTCAACAAAAATCGGTATGTGATTTGATTTTATTTGCACAGCTGCTGTGAATTTTCTTCCGCCTAACTTTTCTCTCGGTGTGTGTCTGTTTTAGAACCAGGGGAAAGAAAAATGGACTTTTTAGCATTTGTGTTTGTTTTTATTGATCTTTAAAATGTTCTGTGGATTTTTTAACAAAATACTACAATAATATTAAGATCAGTAAATAAAAAAATCTATAACTAAGCCATGTGGAAATTGATTTTGACTGACATTCACTGAACCCTTTCTTCCAAATACCACGTTAAAGCTACCCTGTGTCCTTGCCTTATCCTTTTTGAAGTGGGACAATACATTATTTTTATAATTCTTTATTAAAGGTTTTGTTGGAAACTATCAAAGCAGACATACTAATCAATATATAAGCACATACATATATCCTGTGTGTAACATAATACACTGTATGCTCTAATGTAATTTATATTATGATAGCCGCTAGAGACTCAGATTAAGATAGCCATTGTGCTCGGTGCTGTACATGCAAGTACTAAGAGACAGTCTTTTTCCCAAAAGGCTTCCAATCCAAATAGACAAAGAGTGGCAGGGGAAACATGGGCACAGGGAGCAAAGTGACTTGTTCAAGGTCATACACCAGGTCACTGGCTGAGCTGGGATCCGTACCCATGTTTTCAGAGTCCCAATCCAGTATGCCAACCGCTGGCTCACGCTGCCTCTCGAATAGCTGTGATAATGGATATAGTGTCTACATCTATCCATAATTTTGCTTTCTCAAGGTATGTCCAGCTTATTCTGTCACACACTAGTGATTATGGTGCAATATAGGGCTTTTCTTGCATACTGGTAGCTGGAATTAAAATGATTTAATGCACAAAACTGGACTGCACAAATATGTACAACCCAGGCAGTAGGCAAAACAATAGGCCATATAGAAAAGACTCTGTGAGAGCTCATCATAGGAAGACGAACAATGGAGATCTTATTTTTCAGATAGTTATTTATTCATTTTACTGATTTCAAGCTGGATTGTGCCTCTCCTGAGAAGTGCCAAGCCCCCCTGAGAAGTGCCAAGACCCCTCCGTTCAACTTCAGCGGGAGCTGACGAAGTTCTGCATTTTGTAAGATGGAGTTTTTACAGAATACCTATCTCCATAGCAATTACTGTGGGCCCCACTCTCCTCTTGCCGTATACGCTGGTGAAAATCAGGAATAACTCTATCCAGGGGAACCTCTATGGCTATGTCTACACTTTTGGTGGCATAAGTGTAGACTGCACATCCAGCTAGCACAGGTATAAATAGTAGTGTAGATGGTGAGGCATGTCTTAGGTGAGTAGAGTGCCCTACATGACTGAACCCCAGGGTAGCTACCCTACATAGGTTTATACATGCCTAAGCAGTGCTTCCCACATCTACACTGCCTTAATGCCTGTGGGTCTCTGCAGCCAATAATTATGGCCCTGTGTACACACAAGAGGTGCAATTACAGTCAAAGGCAATCCAGTGTTGCATGTCAGCTAATATTTGTGGATATTTTTTCAGTTGTTCCTGCAGTTCTAAAAATAATAATACTTTGCACTCTTATACTGCTTTCAAAGCCCTTTAACCACTTAGTGAATTAAGCCTCACAACACCCCCCTATGAAATGGGAAAGGGTCGTTATACAAAAATATATTGTCTATATGACACAGTCATTATTAGAGGTATAACAAGAAAGGTAGTCAATGCTCCTGTCTCTGAGGGGACAACAAAACAATGACAAAGTGCTGATGGATTTTAAAGATAAATCATCCAGTAGTTCAAAATCCTGCTCCCAGTGAAGTTAATGGGATGTCTGCTTTGGATTTCAAAGGGATCATGATATAGCCCTTAATAACATTATTTTTCCCCCCAAAAATTTTCACTTTAAAATAGTTCCACTGAACAGAGTGGTCTGTATGCAGATTCCCAACAAGCATCCGTTCAGGCTCTTCAGCTAATAAGAAACTGAAAAATGGTTCCCTGTTGCTTTAAAAGTCCTAAGGAAGAACTCATCATCTATGTGTATTGTTTAAACATCTCTGTGCAGCAATCAGGATTTTCTCCCTCAAATAGCAGTGTAATTAGTTCTTCAAAGAGCCTACTCTTTGCATTTTATTTCAGCAAGTTGTCATTTGGGAAAGTCAAATTTCTAAACAAGAGTTCAATCCCTCACATGTGTTTCCCAAGTTTATCTGCAGTTCACAAGCCTGAACTGAAGCTGTTTGACTCAAGTCTGTGGCTGGGTTGGGGGAGGGCACAGGTTCACACCAATAAACAAACCTCTTTGCAGTGTCAATCTCTTCACAGCATTGAAAGGGATTTCTTTGAAGCGAGGTTTGCCTGAGCTATATGAAAACTCAGGATCAGTTTCAATGTGTGCCAGGGACAAAGGCCTTTATTGTATAAAAGGAATAGAACTAAGGCCCTTTCTTCAGTGAAGTCCCCATCAATATATTTTGTTCACTATGAACCTGAGATCCCAGTCATGGCTAACAGAACAAAGTAGGATTGTATTTAACTAGAACCAATCTTTGTGGGCTGCTTTGCTTTAACTGAGACTTTCCACTGAAGATTAGAGCCGGATCCTCAGCAGGTGCAAATTGATGTTGCTCCATTTAAGTCACATGTACCTGGGTCATGAAGTCCATGGATGGCACACATGAACAGCACCCGAGGATCTGTCCCTATAGATGAAATCAATAAGACTCCAAAAGAGGCTGGCATTGCTCTAATATATTAGTAATATCCTGACTGCATTATAAATTTACTGCTAAGAACTATCTGTCATGTGATAGCTACATTGTGTGACCATGGTCACATTACAGAGTAGAGGAAGGAGATTAAATATTAAAGCCAAAATAGTTACAGACTTATTCCGTAACCTTTCACCATTTCACTGTATTTTCCCCCCTCTGATGAATGGATTTTCCTAAATTTGACAGATTTATTTTTTGTGGCAGGTATTTTTCTCTCACAACATTTAGAGCCAGTTTCCCATTAAATCCCAAGCAGGGAGATGAGGTGAGAGGTAATCTATTGGTAGCTATAATTTGATTTAGGTCCATGTAGCACATATGCATGACTTTCTTTTTTTCTTAACGATGCCGGGGGTTCTGTTTTCTAAGCCTCTGTATGGCTACTGATTAACTTGGGAGAGGGGAAAAAATTCAAGGCGCTATAAATTACATAAAATAATTTAATATTTCAAAGGGCCTGTTTTAAGCATCAACTTTCAACTGGAGATTTTCTACAAGACTGTGGAATCTTTATGTATTGTTAAAGGGACTTTTGTAAAGACCTGTTGCATATTTATGAGTTACCAAAAAGAATTCCACTCAATGTACTCAGGGCCGCTCAAGTTGCCTTAGGTTTCCTCAGATCTCTTTGGAGATTTCCAAATTCATAAACACTGTAAATATGATCAGACATGGCTGTGTCTGAATTTTGTTAAATTGATGCTTTTTTAAAAATAATAAGATCCATCATTTATTTTGCTTGACCCATATTTAAGGAAATTAAATAAATCTCATATTTATTATTCTAAAATGCTGTGTGGTTTCTGTTCACACTTGTTTAAATTTATGAAAGTTTGGTGGCAAACATATAAATAGCAGAGCAGCCAGGCTATTTTGTGAAACTAGACTTCAACACTTTGCCTCAATTCTTCAGGGCTGATTCACTGAGTTAATATTTCTTTGTTGGGTCCTCTATTATACAATGTATGGCCAAATGATATACTACTGTATCGACAGACAGTAACTATCAGCCTACATGTGGCATCATTCAGCACTTCTACTTCTAGTCCTGGCTGGAGATCCGGGCCTTATTCTGACTTGTTCACAGTAATATTATGTTAGTGTAACTCCTTTGATTTTAGTGAGGTTACTCCTTGTTTATACCTGCTGTAAGCAAATGAGGAAGCAGGCCCTATAAGTTTACAGATGTGGACAAAAAATAAAACAAAAACAAGTTAAACTGAATTTTTCAAACCTAAAAACCCAAAGTTTTGATGGGCTTTTTTTATGATCAGTGCCAGTTCATCCAGCCCTAGAACTGATTTATTCTCACCATGAACTAAAGATGACTGCATTAATTCAGTTTCATCTACTCTAATTTTACGTGAGTCTGATCACAATTGGCTATATGGTAATTACAGTTTTATATAGCATAGCACCCCTGACTTCAGTGCTGAGGATCTGGCTCCTTGGTTTCAGTGAACTCTCTCCTGGTTTGCACTGATGTAAATGAGATCAGAATCAGGCCCACTGATCTCATTTAAAAATAAAAATATTTGAGTCATGATAGATGTCACTGAAAAATACAACTTTAATTTGTTATTTGGCCCTGTAACCCTCCCAAAAATCCCCATGTTGTATAAAACTCACCTAAAGTGAACCAGTGGTTAAACATTTAGTTGCCATAGTCTCAAACCCCAACATCACCCATAAACGTTACCTGATAATGTTTAAAAATTGAGGGATCTTTGCTGAAGGCTGTGGGATGGGGGATTGTAGAACCTGCCTTCTCCAGCTCTGCATTTGCTGGGAACTGCCCATATCAGGGAAAACCCCAACAAGGGTCTTACAGGTAGTTTCTGCTCTCTTTACTTACCCGTCTAACTTCAAGCCCTGAGAAAATTCTGTCTTGCACAGCAGCTGCCCTACTGGGGCTTGAAAAGTCCGTTGTTCAAGTGGAATAGAATTCTCCTGGGCAGTCATCATGCTGGAGGAAGATGCAATCTCTATGGTGGCTAAAGCCAATGCCATGAAGAGCTTTGAATAGCAGGAGATGGAGAACGTGAATTCAATTGCAGAGATTAGAACACCTGGGTGTTACGTACACACCGGGTCAGAAAAATTGGGGCAGTGGGAGGCTTCCCCAAAGAAAATTGAGGAGAAACAGAAGTTATCAAAATATTCCACAGAAAAATTCAACTTTTCATTGAAAAAACAAAGTCAGTTTTCATTGAAAACCCATTTTTCTTTCAAAAACAGTGTCGATGGAAATTTTTTGACCAGTCCCTGCTGCTAAACATCAAGATCCTGATACAAAGTCAACTTTCCAAAGAGTCAGTCCAAGGCTTAGGCCTTGTCCACTCTTAAAAGTTAAGTTGACATAGCTATGGCACTTGAGTGGGGTGACCAGATGTTCCAATGTAATAGGGATAGTCCCGATATCCAGGCTTTTTCTTATATAGGCATCTATTGCCCCCAGCCCCTGTCCTGATTTCTCACATTTGCTATCTGGTCACCCTATACTTGGGGCATGAAAAATTCACATTCCTGTGCGCTGTAGCTATGCTGAGTAAACCCCTAGTGTAGATACAGGTAGGTCAGCGGAAGAATGCTTCCATCAACCTGGCGACTGTAGCTCAAGGAGCTGGAGTTCCTATAGCAATGGGAAAACCCCTTTCCTTGATGTAGGAAGTGTTTATATGATGGGTGCTACAAGTGGCATAGCTAATGGCACTGCAGCTGTGACTCTGGCACATCATAGTGTAGACATGGCCTTAGACAGGCTTTGGATCAGGTTTCTGGTCCAAACACTCACCACAATTTCTTATGAACTTTTGTCAACATTTACTCAAAATTAACTCATTTGGGGCCAAGTTCACCCTTGTGCAGGGCCAGCTGAAGGCCTATGCACCATTTTAATCACATGTAAATCCTCAAAATTAGACTGTAAGTGGGGCATAACTTTTGTGCTGCTCCCCTGCCCCCCTCCCCCCCACACAACAAAGATTATCAGCCATGGAGAACTATCCCACCAGCAAATCCGTTTGCTAGAATACTCAAAGAAGGTAAATTCTGTCATGGCGAAGTGATGTAAGAATCTGAAGAAATGTCTTTGATTAATGGTTTGTAGCATTCACGCAGCCCTATAAGCTCACTCCCATCTGACTGACCAGTAGGTCAGATATCCATGATCATGTGAATATGATCCTAACTGGCTTGATTCAGGTTACACATCGCCCTTGTGTGCACTTCTTCTTACAGCTATGGAACAGCTAGTTTTGAGAACATAAAAGAGAGAGGAACCATGGGGGTGTTAGTTACAGCTATAAATTTTACAGCTAGCTGGAAACCACATTAAATGGCAACATCAGTTTATAGATCAACTCTGCAGCTGCTTAGTTGTTAAAGCAGTGATGGTAGATTGTGTTGTGGCCTAGTAAAATATGGGCACTGTATTTGCTTTGAGAGAACTTAAAGGAACAATACAATCTCAAATGGCTTTGGCTTCTTATTTCTTTTGCGCTACAATAGCCTCAGCGATGTGTCCTCTTGCACTTTCCTTCTCCGGTACAGAGATCTGGGCCTGGTTCTAGGGTCCAACAGTGGAACCATGAGCTATGAGGAAACATCCATTGGTGAAGAATTGCTTTAATGATTCTTAAGTCACTTCCCTCCTGGCCCAGGCATCTGTGGCATGGACAGTATATCTCTAAACGGTTTAAACCCCAGGGTCTTCACTTCAAGGCCATTGGCAGGTACCTTTGTTTTGAACAGCTAAACTATGCAGGGGTTTGAGCTAGTGCAGATGGCCCCTTTGCTTCTCTCCCCCAGGGATGTCTAGTGCTCCTTGGATAGGATCCTCTGGCCACAGCTAAGAATCCAGCCCCACTGAGTTCTGTGATATATGAGGATAATTTGCACTCTTTTGGAGGCAATGCAAATGAAAGCCATTCCCAGCTGGTGCCTAATCTCTGTTTTCCTTTTTGCAAATCTAGCCATTTATTTTTGGAGCCTAAAGTGGAACAGAACTCTTTAGGAAATCTGGCCCCCATTGGCATTCCCTATAATGACCCATAAGGTCTATGTTGATGTTTTCCTGCTTTATAATACTGTATGTAAATGTGGAACTGTGCCTGAGATGTTCGCAGTGCTTAGAGGAGAACAAGAGAGGCCTGAAGGCTTATTATCTTTTACGCTGTTTCATTCTGAATGTGGCCGACTCCTGAATCCAATCTCTCCACACAGAAGAGCAACAAACTAGTGTCTTGCCGCCAGATGGAGTCTTGATGACGCTTTTCTTATTAACAAGATGTTTCCAGGTTGAGAATGTAGCATTGTCAAGTGAAATTAATCACTTGAAGGCACTGTAGTCAGATGGAAACTCTCTGTGAAACAGGCTTTTGTTGGCTAGGGGGTTAATTTGTGAAATTACTAAGGAGTAATTTAGTACTTCCGCCGGTGCTACTACTTGTACTTGACAATCTTTCTGTGAATAAAAATCCTCTTGCTGCGTGAAAGATGACATCGAACACAGATGAAGCACGGTGCTATTTGAAGATGCAGCTGGTTTGAGGCTAGCAAACAGTACACAATGTTTTCTTGAGTACGTCTCTGCAGTGTTTATACTGTGGAGATATTTATCGCTTATGGAATTGATAAAGGACTTCAAATTTTTTCCTCAGTAATGGCCAGACTATTTAAGTCAGTTGCAAAATTACCTTTGCTGCAAGATCAAGACCTAGGCTACTGGTTTGAGTCCAGTCCAGCTCAGCAGAGACCTTTATGACCTCACCATCTTATAACTGTTGGTGTTCTTTGTTAAATGGGTTGATGATCTTCAGGCCAATTCACCTTCTGGTGGATGAAAAACCATCCTCACAACTGACACCTTATTGGCAATCTTAGCAGAGAGTCAAGGCGTAAATGGTCATAGAGACCCTGCTACACGTATCTCTCAAGAATTAGATGCTCCAGTGCAACTGCCAGGGTCGCGTGAAGGACTTTGAACTACTACTGCCTTTGCTGTACCTCTTTGTGGGGAAAAGGAGAGCTTTAATCTCCCATGCTTCCAAAAGTGGCATATTTCACAAGCACTAAATCCGCTTATAAAATCCTGCTTATTTTATTTTTAAAGATGTATAAAATAATGGAACATCTAGTAAAGTTTATTTACTTGGTTCCCAATGGAAATGGTCATGCATGTTTTTAGAAATGATGCTCTCAAGTTGCACGGCACCCTATGTGGCTCCTGCTTATCTGATATAAAACAAAATGGGAGGGAGACCTTATTCAGTTGCCCTGAAATATAGGCAGCAAGCAGGGGAGTTTTGCAAGGGAGTTCTCCAGGTGTAGGAGGGGAGATTACGTGATCCTTAGGGTGAGTTTCTCTGTTAGTTCATTTGTCTGTTCATTTGTTGTGCACATGGTTGCTTGCAGTGTGCTTGCCTGCTTGAAGATTATAGTGTGGTTTATTTTGGGGGCTGTGTACTGAGACAATCATTTGGCCAGCCCAAGCTAGGCTGAGTGTTTACTAACAAGGCTTTAGCCTGCTATGCCTTGGTCCATAACCCCTGTAGAATCTCTAGAAAAGGGGGCGGGGTCAACTCAGGGAAAACAGGGGTTTAAAAAGCCAGCTCTTAAGAGACCAGAGGAGCTAGTGAAAAGAGGAATATTGTGAGGAAGTGTGACAGGCAGATACATCTAACAGACATATTCTGAATGTAAGCCAATAGTCCCACCTCCCACCTCCGAACCAATCAAACAAACCAAAAAAAAACCCCTCCAAGAGTAAAAATAATGCAGGCAGAAGTCCAGCAGCAGAGTGGAGGCTATCCAGTTTATTGCACTTGAATGCAGCACATATGACTATCTGCCTTTGGGCAGATGGCATGTGTGTGCATGGAGTGCCAGCAGCTAGCTCACAGCCTTCAGAGACACTGGACAGGCTCTTGGGGCCAACGTGACTCAACTGGAGGCGCTGAGACAGGGAGATACTCAGAGGACACTTTCAGGGACACCCCCAGTCTGACAGCCTCTGGACTATTACAGATGATGAAAGTCTCAGGGAAGGAGAAGATTAAGCTGGAGCAGAATGAAAGAATCCAGTAGTTGGGATCCTCCTTCCAGATGATGTCATGGTATCCTCTTGCACTGAGGATACTCCTCTTGTGGGGAGGTAAGCTCAGTTACTAGGAAGAGCCAGGAAATAATAATGCCTTTTCACAACTGCATCATGTTATTGTCTTGTAATTCATGTGTGATCCATTATACCCCCACAGATGCTTCTCAGCAGGACAAAGGCCTAGCCAGTTATTCCCCTATTTGTAGTTGTGTGTTTCATTTTACCTTCCTAAGTGAAGTACTTTGCATTTATCTTTACTGATTTTCATCGTGCTGAATTCAGACCAGTTCTGCAATTTGTCACAGTTGATTTGAATTCTATTCCAAAGGGCTTGCAACCCAAAGGGCTTGCAACCCTGAGTTGTTTGTGTCAAATTTGCAAATGAATTGTAGCTCTGCAGTTTCTCTTTGCAGTCTGGTTTTAAAGTTTTTTTGCTGCAATATAGTGACTTTTAAATCTGTAATTGTGTGTGCAGGGAGATTTAAAAGTCACTATATTGCAGCAAAAAAACTTTAAGACCAGACTGCAAAGAGAAACTGCAGAGCTGCAATTCATTTGCAAATCAACTCAGGACTGAATAGGGATTACAAATGGCTGCAAGAGCAATTTCTCTTCTCTCGCTGTTCACACCTCCAGTTCAGCTGCTAGAGGAATACCTCACCCTCCCTGATTAGAAATAACAAGCTGGTTCAGCCTCATTGGACTAACCCTGTTATCTCTAACCTGGTTCTTGCCTACCTATTTATACCTGCCCCTGGATACTTCCACTGCTTGTATCCGATGAAGTGGGTATTAGCCCACGAAAGCTTATGCTCTAATACTTTAGTTAGTCTTTAAGGTGCCACAGGACTCTTTGTCACTTCTGCAATTCGAGACTAACACGGCTACCCCTCTGATTCAGGATTCTGAGTCAATGTAACTTAGAGCAGCCTAGCAGCTACTCTCTGTGTTATGAGGGTGCACAGACCAGAACATCAAGCAGGTCTTTCACACAGGAAAGAATTTGTTTGTGAGTAATTTGGCTTCTGGAATGAGGAGTTTGATATCTTCTTGGTAATGTGCCCCTTTCGAGTTCCGCCATCAGTATTTAGATGTTTCCTTGTTTACAGTTCTTTTCTAAAACTGTAAAGCCCTTGTCAGGAAAGGGTTGTAACATGTATTTAGAAATAATTCATTTCCAGCTCAGTGTCTTCTATTTCCCCAGCTCAAAACATTATTTGGAGATAAAATCTGACACGTTCTCACCATTTATCTCTCTGGCAAAAGGAAGAAGAGGGTCGGCCAGTTTCTGGGTCTGACGTACAGGATGTCACTCGAGCCGTCACCCTTGATAACTTCAACTTGAATATGTACACTTACATAAGTGAAGTGGATTTATAGGCTAGCAATAGAGGATTCAAGGGCACTGCTTTGTGCGATTATTTGAAATAATAAGAGGCTTTGTTTTACTTTATGCTTCTCTTGTCAATGAGTTTCACACCAGGAGCCATACCGTGCATTGTCTGATGTGTTAACATGGTGTCTTCACAACACTCAGTCACAAGGTGTTCCAGCTAAGCGTACCTTGGGAGTGACTTGGAGAAAAGGTCTGATCCCTCCTGAAGCAAAAGTCCTTTCAAATCCTGAGTGAGAGCTGTGGAGTAGGCACTGAATTGGCCTTTCATGGCAGAGGTATTGCAAAAACCTCTGAAAACTGATGTCAGATGCCAGAGTAACTGTGAGAGTCTTGGCAATGGGTGTCAAAAATCCAGCGCTTGAGGTATCCATGTGGCTCACATGTAAGATTCAGCTTCAGTAAAGGCAGATCAAATGCACCTGTAATGGAGTGGCCAAAAATCATTTTAAAACCAGAAGTGATCATTCTGATTATCTGATTTGACCTCCTGTGTAAAACAGACCATTGGACTTCCCAGAACTAAACCATCTCTCTTAGAAAATCATCTAATCTTGATTTTAAAAATTTTAGTGATGGAGAATCTTACTTCAGTGTTTTGTTTCTTTTCAACATATTGTTCTCAATTTCATGGAATGAGGCACTTTCACAGAGTGAGATACTGGGATAGTACCTCTTGCATTAGTCACGATAGGAATGCATTTTTATAACAAGCCACATTTTTAAACTATTTTTTTTTATTTCATGCTGTACATGCCCGTATTTCAACAATGCAATTTCAGCTTGTATTTATAAAGGATTTATTTCCCCAGATTTTGGACAGTTTAGGTAAACAAAAAGAGAATCATTGAGACAACTATAAAAACCAAAATTTGGGCTTAACTGTATAAATTTTAAGATGATCCTACAATCAGATTTGGACAGAGATAAATGTTCACCCAAAGGGATCCTATTGCAGAAGTAGTGCTGTATGAGCATTTTTGAATACAACTCTGCCATAGGCAGTAAAGCATGTCACTCCATTCATTTATGATAGTGGATCTGCTAACACCTCTTGTTTAGGGTGTGGTGAGGTTTAATTTTGGTAATGGTTGCATGAGCTTGATTGCAAGCAGGAAGCAATGAGCAACGTTGAAACTTTCATCTCTTCGGCCAATAACATTCCCAAAATGTGTGTGCTCACATGCCCGTTCATTCTTTTTCTAGAGTGTAACTAAGCACTGTAAAACATCCATTTTAAATTAAAACTACAGAACCAAACATCCTGTCTCACATTAGTTCCACCCCCCCCACACACACACACCCTGTGAATTGTACCACATCTGTTAAAGCCGTAAAATATGTGTGTATGTGAGACTGATTGCTTTAAAAAAATCCAAACACGTAATGTGACAGGTTATTAATTGTAGAGGAGCCACTGGGCAAGCTGACAAATGAATGCCCGTTATATGTAGTGTTGATAACTTGCTCTTTCTCTGTACAGTGAGCGTGATGGCTAACAGCAGGAGTAGAGAACATTTCTCTGTACTCCATCTTTATGCCTCACTCTTTCACATATGATTGTCGAAATATTCTGTTATGAATATACCTGGATATTCCATCTACTTGTTTTATGGGGAAAATATGCTCCAGCTTGTATGATGAAGAAAAAAACTATCCAAACTTTTATGTCTGGATTCTTCATTTCAAACTCTTACTTTCAGCAAATTGTTCTATCTTGATTTTTTTCAATTTTCTTTTACTCTTTTCAATCAGGAGTGCATGCAGTGATTATTGTGCGCTATTTTCTGGGTGTTTTAACATTATTATTTAGTGTTCTTAAAGGATCTAATTTTAATAAAACCCCTTTACATTGCTCTGATAATGTAAAAAGGCCTTAAATTGGGCATAAATTACAGGTCCGCCAACTTTTAAGTTTAAATGAGACAAATGAGAATCAGGCACATACTATCAGTTTCCTTAATATGTTTTACACTCAAAGTGTGTACTGCATTGTGCAATAGCTGAGCTGTGCCAAACAAATAAGGTCATTTCCCTTAAGAGCTTGTGGTCCAACTGCACAGGCAAATATGATGCCGACCAAATACACTCACATGTGGTGCTCATAGGTAGAATGCTTCCTGGACAGGTGGCTTTTTAGAAATGTTCTGAGGAGGAGATAGAGGGACACTTGCATACTTCCATTGAGAGGTTATGTCTGGCAGGAAGGACACCATGGGAGAAGCAGAGTGGGCCAAGAGACAAACGGTCTGGTTCAAAGCCCATCAAGTCAATGAGAGTCTTTCATTGGCTTCAGCTGGCTTTGGATCAGGCCCAAAGGGAGCTGTCTGAGAAGTGGCTTATGTGGAACACTGGGAGTTAATGTTCTCAACACAGGTTAGCAGGATCATTCCTGTCCATTCATTACAAGCAGAACTCCTCACTCTGCATTACTCCTTCTTTTTCGGTCTGTCTTCCTTCCAGGTTCTGTTATGTATTCATACCACTGCTCACATCTAGAAACATTTTCTTCTGGAAGGAAGACATACAATAGCGGCTGCATATAAATTTCAAGACAGTAGATCAGTCTGGATTAGGTTAGTCAGAGTATTTAGTGAACTATCCTGGAGGTCCAAATTTTCAAACCTGGGTGCCTAAACTTAGACACCTTGGCTCAGATTCTGCACTTAGTCACTTAAGTCACTGAGGGGACTAAATCACATGGGTGCTTTTAAAAAAAAATCCTGTGTGACTTGTCCAAGGTCACAGAGGAAGTCATGTGCTACTCAGATATACAACATCAGTATCAACTGCCATTTTGTATTAACTCGAGCTAAGAAAAACATACTTAGCCAAAACTGAAACTATCTAAAACTTGCCTGGCTATACTTTTCATTAAAAGGCTGAAGTTTATCCCAAGTTTGTTGAAAGGCTTGCAAATCATCGAAGACAGCCTGGGCCCATTATAAAGCAAGACTGGTCTGGTCTGATCTGGTCTGGTCTATGCTCGTCCCTAAAAACTATCATGTAGCCAAAATGAAAGCTTAACACTAAGGCCCTGATCCTACAAAATGGAAAGATTGCCATTGACTTCAGTAAGCACTGGGTCAGATCCTAAGAAAAGAAACACACATTTGTTTGTTTTTTATCAGACTAATTTGCTCTATGCAATTTGGCAGGGAAATAAAAATAATTTTAAAATGGTTGAAATTGTGCGTACCACAATATATCATCATAAATATTCTGAGGGAAGAAGCCCCATGTTGATACAGTCTTTATACTACATTACTGCCTAGGAGCCCTCATCATGGAACAGAATCACATTGTACTTGGTGCTGAACTAAAATAGATGGTCCCTGCCCCAGACAGCTAACAATCTAAATACAAGCCAAGAGACAGCAGATGGATACAGATAGATGGGAGAGTACAAGGAAATAAGGCATAAATCAGAGTAGCTGTACTGAGGTCCAGGGGATTCTTTAGCAGTCAACGGGCGTTGATTTACACCAGCTGAGGCGCTGTCCCTGTATCTAGTTGCCTCCACACAATCGATTCCTACTGAGTTGGTGAACCATCAAACAAAGCTTAGTTTGTAAATATATTGTTCTCTGTGTGGAGTTTTCCATTCAGCTTCTTCTGTGCACAGGGCCCCTTTTCCAATTAGTCCGTAGTTTAGAAAGCCTCTTCTCCTCAGGGAGTAGGTGGCGTTCATTACTCAGCCATAGGGAGCTTGAGCCAAGAATGGGGACAGAGCTAGCCAAAAAAAAAAAGAAAGAGTGAGAGAGCTGTCCTCCACCCAAATGAGTAAATATAATTTCATTAAAAACAGACTGGAAAATTTTCTGAAAATGCTCATGTTCTTCACATGTTTTCCAGAATCAGTTTTCTCTTACGCAAGTAAATCCCCACAGCTGTGCAACATAATGAGACCATAGACAAGCCTTCTGTCTGGCTCTACCTTTTCCTTGTGCCCTATTACCGCCGCCCAAAGGTGTGGCGTACCAAACGCAGGGGAAGGGCTCCAAAAATCAGAAAGAATAATAAGTACAGATTCACCCCTTTGAAATATGTGGGCCAATTTAGCAGTATTTTTGCTACTTTTCCAGCCTGCTGTGGGAAATTTCTGAGGGCATATAACATGGTTTTTAATGCTACGCTAATCAGAAAGTCCATCTCTTGGAGGAGAGATTTCTACCATACACTTCTAGTCAGTGGACCCTATTGTTCTGCTTAATAAATTAGATGGTTTAGATTTCTATTTCTATTTTAGCTTCTTTTTTTAGGGCCAGAGTGCACACATGGAGCAGTACAAGAAGGTCCATGGAGACCAATAGAAGTGTCATTAAATTAACAGAACTTCTTGTGGGGTAAAATACTACTTAGTTTGTGGATGGTACAATCTGGCCCTTGCATTGTAAGGTCTTCATAGCAAGTTCAGCACCTGCTTAGCGGAGGCCTTATTCTCCGTTGGAGCTTCAAGGCACTACCGTAATATTATTTCTAACAAGACACGGTGATTATATACTATGGCAATGAGCACAGTGTAGATACACAGATCGATAGTTACAACTAATACACCTACTCTTTTAATATCCATCCTAAATTTTATACCATTCAGTTCAGGCCCAGTCCTTACCCAAGGCTTTAAATGACCAAGGCCATTATAACTGAAATGTGGATTCAGACATTGGCCTGACTGGACACCAAACACATGCAGCAAAGGCAACCTCCTAATGTATTATGTCACCAGTATTGCCAGTTGATAGATTATATGGACCCTATTTTTAGTCCCTCAGTAAATCTCTAAAGCAGAAATTAAAACTACATTAATATCAGTGGCCCACTCTGTCATTTATAAATCATCAGCTCAAGATACAAATGTGCTATATGCCCCTTTCCAAAGCTCCTTAGGACAGAGCTTTCTGATTTTATAGATGCACATAGATTTTTTTTTATGAGCAGAATCAATGTTGTTCTTTACATGCATATGTGTAATGTTTGGCATATGATGTAAATTTACTTTTACAACATCTTACATAAAAACTACTGTGCGTGTTGAGTTTAGAATTTATAGATTGTAGAAAACTACCAACTGGATGTGTCATCATATATTTTTCTGTACAATGAAAATGCTTGAGATCTGAAATACGGAGGACAAATTCTGCTATAAGTTACACCCATTCAACCTTCTTAGGGTATGTCTACACTACCCGTCGGATCAGCGGGCAATGATTGATCTATCGGGGATCAATTTATCGCGTCTAGTGTAAATCAATCCCAAACACGCTCCCCGTCGAACCCAGTACTCCATCTTGGTGAGAGGCAAAAGCAGAGTCGACGGGGGAGTGGCAGTGGTTGATTTGCCGCCGTGTGGACAGCCAGGTAAATTGACCTAAGATACACAACTTCAGCTATGCAAATAGCTCCCCCTCCTCCCAGTGTAGACCAGGCCTTAAACTTCACAGTTGTAACTGAAGAAAAAGTTGGCCCATCTTAGGTTTAAGAAAAGGGATGACTTATTTTTTAAAGAGCCCCTCCTCATAACTACATTTCTACTGACTCAGATCATCTAATAGGATTGATTAAATAGACTCTTCCATGTGAAAGCTGCAAGTTATGAATGTCAGATACTGAATGTTTTTAATTGTTCTTTGTGCAGTGGGAAAACAGAGCCTACAAGATTTAAACCTGAATTGTTATCAGATCCACGGCAGGCTTACATAAAATTATCTCACTTTATCATTCAAAACATTTTCATGCTTGCAAACACATAAATAAAAAAGTTGAAGCTAGGAACAAGCCAAGCATGCATCTGAGTGAACGTGTTTTGTTTAAAAATATCATTAAGGCAGCTTCCCATTATGTCTGGCAGGGAATAAGTTTCTTTTAATGATTTTATTAAAAAGTGAATTAAAGGCCAAAGGTTGCTTTCCTACAGTCTTTAATTTCCTGTTGCAGTGCCAAATGCCATGTGCATAAATTGTTTGGAGCACCAGACAAAGGAGCTATCCTGGAAGATCAACTTCCATAGAGCCAGACTGTCAGTGTTTCAACACTGGAACTGACTTCAGATGTGAGTCTGTTCTCTCAATTCAATTTAAAATCAGAAAAACACAATGACAAAGCATATGCTTATTAGTCAATTACAGATACAAGCCTGTGGAAGCAGGAAAGTAGTGGCATATTCTCAAATGAGATGTAAGGATTCTTCTATGCAGTGTTGTTGCGGTCATGTTGCTCTCAGAATATTAGAGAAACAAGGTTGGAGAGGTAGTATCTTTTATTGGACGGATTTCTGCCAGTGAGAGAGACACGCTTTCAAGTTACACAGAGCTATGTAGCTCAAAAGCTTATCCCGCTCATCAAAAGAAGTTGGTCCAATAAAAGGTATTACCTCACCCACCTTGTTTACCTAAAAGAACAAGGAGTCCTTGTGGCACCTTAGAGACTAACAAATGTATTTGGGAATAAGCTATCATGGGCTAAAACCCACTTCATCAGATGCGTGGAGTGAAAAATTGTCTACCTTGTCTACCTAAGCATTCTAGTGAAAGTCTATGATCTGATTCTCCTCTGATTCACACTAGTTTTACATCAGTGTAAGTCCACTCAGTTTTAGAGTGAGAGGAAAATCAAGACCCATTCCTGGTGTTTCACTTCTGGACTAGGATTATTAATGGGAGTTTGTATTTCCATTGCATCTTGATACCATGTCATGAATAATTTTTCAATAACTCAAACAATTCATGCTGTAGTTTTAATCACCTATTAATTTATTTACTTATTTATGGTTCATGATGTATGTCTAACTCTTCAAGCTGAGGAGCTGCTGGGCTATTGCAAATGTTGAGCACTGGCTTTATTTGCACAGAAGTGGACAATTTAATTACATAATAGTTAATAATTAATAAATGTACATAGTGTCTCTTATCCAAGAATCTGAGACCCGCACAAAACCACTGTGAGGTATTGTATTACACCCGTTGTATTACAATACCTCTAAAGAGACGGTAAGTGGTCACAGTGATGTTGGGGGTTGAGCTGGGAATATAGCCCAGGAATCCTGACTTATACAACCACAATATCTCTTGCATCTGGGGAAGCACCATACAAAACATGAGTGACTCTGACCAGGCAGGTGATGTAGCAGGGATGTCCAACGTAGGAGTTTATTCATCGCTCTTCCTCAAGAGCCCTTGGCTGCAGAGTTTGTATGGAGCACAGGTGGGAGGCATAGCTGTTCCCTCAGCAGAAACCTTGATGGATTGTTGCATAGCAAAACTGCCTGTGTGTCCTTGGAGCAAGTTTCCCCCTATAATACATGAGGCCTCAATAGCTCAGGGAGGTGTAATTTACACCTCTGTTCTGCAGCTTTAGTGGACTTATCCCATTACAGGCAAACTGTAAAGAGTAGGCAAAAACTTCATCCTTTAAAAACGCTGTAATAAAGCAGCATTCATTTACTCCACAGCTAGTGCCTTAAAACCATCATTTAATCATGTGTTTATAGGAAGTTTTTTTTAAAATGTTTGTATTTGTTTCTGAAGAAATAGAGTACATATGAATATCATTGCTGAGGCAACAGCATGGCTATCATGTTCCAGATAGTTAGCGAAGACCGATCATTGCAAGAAATGGAGCTGCAAACTAAATTTGTCTGGGAAATTCTTGGTGTATGAATTTTGCATTCTGCTTCATACAGACTCTGCTTGAGGTTGTTATTGTGTCTGTAGCCCATGCCAGGAGTGTGAACTTGTTCCCTGCTGATGGCTGTTCCCCATTTGAGTGTGTTACTGCTACCAGTTAACCAGTTAATGGATTTAGCCCCAGATCCAGAGCCATTCAACTCAAAGGGATATTTCCATTGACTTAAATAGGCATTGGCAAAGGCCATTAATCCTTACCCTCATGTGGTGCTCAGCTGTGTCCTTGCACTCTAGTTGGCCTCAGACACTCAGGACAAGCATTTCCATGCCAGGGATGTAGGTAACTCATCCATGGAGAGACAAGAGCCACATCTCCACTACCAGTGCTATAGTAGCAGAGATACAGCGTTGCAGCTATGCTGCCACAGTGCCATAGTGTAGACACTTCTTACAGCAACGGAAGGGGTTTTTCCATTGCTGTAGGTAACCCTTGTCTAGGTGGAGAAAGGAATTCTACTGACCTAGCCACATGTACACTGGAGGTTAGGTTGGCTTAAATACAGTTCAAGGGGTATGAATTTTTCACATCCCTAAGCACTGTAGCTATGTTAACCTAACTTTTAAGTGTAGGCTAGACCTGGGTCTGTGTCGCCCTCCAGTGCTTGTTACACAAAAGAAGGTTAGGAGTCTGATAACTACGAGGTTTAGGACAGGATTTTCAAAAGTGTCTGAGTGACTGTCAGTAAGATTTTTGTTTCTAAGTCTCATAGTTATTTTTTGAAACTCCCATCTTCAAATGGTAGATGCTCATGATTTTAGCCTGGAAAATTTTAGGTTTACACCACACTGCTGGTTGTGCAGCTGCTGCAAGTCCTTTCTCTTGAATAATCAATAATGCTTTAAGATTTAACTCCCAAATTTTCAAGGTGTCTTTAGGTGTTCAACATTAGACACCTAGAAGGAATCCAAAAATCCTGATCCCTCGAGGTATCATGCACCTCCTGAAATGTGCTAAATGCCCTCAACTTTGTTGCATGATTAGTCCTTTGAACTTTTGGAATCAAACTCAGAAGATAATGTTAGCTTTAAATCTCAGAGTTTCATGCACTGTCACACAATAGATTGCCACATGCTTGAACTTGTGAACATAAGATAGTGAAGCATATGAATAAAGGCGCCCAGTCATGGTGTAGCGTGTCTCAAAGATATGAAAAGGCACATGGGTGTAGGCATTATGATCCAGTGAATCTATTTTTCCTCCAAGGAGATTTTTCCATGACAAATTAGGTCAATTTTCATGCAAC
Source organism: Dermatemys mawii (assembly GCA_007922305.1). NCBI lineage: Eukaryota > Metazoa > Chordata > Testudines > Dermatemydidae > Dermatemys > Dermatemys mawii. The sequence continues at coordinate 37,384,439 of ML677352.1, read as the reverse complement.
TTAGACAAAAACATGACAGAATCTGGCTTTCCCATATAACACACAGTGTGTGGAATGGATATTAAAATCATGGAATAGTTCCCATGCAATGAGCCATTTTTGTGGCATATAAAAGAAGAGGCAGCAAAATGGAGGAGCGTATCTAGCCTAAATGACCAAGTTCAATGTTTCCAAAAGCACAAAGGGTGGGATTTCCAGTTCCTATTCAAAGTTGGGTGCTTGGAACTTTTTAATTTCACATTCAAAACCCGTCAGGAAGACACATATGCAGATAAAATGACTCCTGGGTTTCAGTTTGTTTACCTAACTGCCTTTTGTCAAGAGATGCTTATTTGGTGCCTAAAGAAATATTTCAAGCTACTATCTATAAACATGCTTTTTGCAAACTCAGGCATTATTGTCTGCTCACTTTATTTATATTTCCTTCATTTATATTGATAAAGTATATAATGCACAGAATCCCTTTCTCCATTACCCCTGATACTTCTGACAGAATCGCCATGTATTTGAATCCAGAATGTGTGTCCAGTCACTCCCATTGCTACTTCTGAGTGTAGCAATGAGAACCAGTGGCTCAGACTCTTGTGGGAGTCAGGAGACTTCGGTTCCAGTCCCAGCTCTGCCAGTGACCCACTGTGTGACCTCAGACAAGTCACATCACCTCTCTGTGTCTATATCTCCTTCCGCCCTTTGTCTCACCTCTTTAGACTACAAGCATTTTGGGATTGGAAACTGTCTCATCCTCTATAAATGTTACAACATCTAGCACCCCAACCTTGATTGGGCCATGTAGGTGTTACCATAATAAATATACTAACAATAATTTTCATCATCCTCATTTCTGATTATGACTATGAACAGTTAGCTATTATTATTTTTTTAATTGTGGGTGAAATTCTGAAGGTCCTATGCATTATATAAGACCTGCAGGAAGAGATAGACACTAGTGTAACTGAGATCAGAATCTGATCCTTAACTTGGAAACACAAAGCTAAATTTTACCCTCATATTCCCATATTACCCTTGGATCCTCTTTGGTTGCCTACATGGCTGTTCTGTATTATGATCCTTTTAAATACGCAGCCTGTTGTTAGCTTTTATCCCAGTGCTTGCTCAGCCAGACTACAGTCTAGGTCTCTTTGTTTTTAAGACTTACTCGGTGTGTAAGTGCCAGATGTTTCCCATCTCTTGGTGAAATAAACAAGAACTGCCAATAACCTTCACCTTTCAACTCTTACATTACCTGTTCCTAAAGTACAAAAAATGGATGTGTGTTTTGAACAACCTCCCAGGTTTATCTCAAAAGTCCTGTTCTCAGGACAAAGATAAGCACAAGGGAACAAATTGCAGTGTTGCTGTAAAATTTACCTTCCACTCTAAGAAAGAGGTGGGCTCCTTCAGAGGAAAAAGAGGCATGGGAGATTACCGTCCAGGTTTTACCAAATATTTTTGCCTGGGTTTGAGGTCACAGAGAAACTAGATCAGCAGCGGGGAAAAAAGAGGTCTCGATTCTATTTTTCTTCACACTAGTGTAAACCTGCAGTAACACCACTGAAGTCATTGCAGTTACATCAACGTAAAGCTGGTGTAAATAAGCAAAGACGCAGTCTTTGACTGTTTATTTAATGCATCACCACTTGGCAGATATGGCAGACAGTCATGCCATTTTTTATTCCCTTTCAGTCCAGGCATCCAAGCACGGGATTTTGTTTGCCCCACTCACCCAAGAAATAAAGTCACGGTCTTAGCTTGTTATAGAGAATGCTTTTTATTAATCTTAATAATAATAAATAAATCCATGTCAATAATCTACGTTCACACTGAGCTGTCGCTTCCTTTTTGTGATCCTCTTCCAAAGCCTCCGACTTGAAAATACTTTCAGCCCTCGTCTTGCAGCTGAGAGCACAGATCCGCTCCAAGGCAATTGCTCCTTGCTTTCCAAGGAAGCGTGAGAGGATGTTGCTTCAAGAGGCTGGGATCAACTGTCTAATCCAGGGGTGGCCAACCTGAGCCTGAGAAGGATTCAGAATTTACCAATGTACATTGCCAAAGAACAACAGTAATACCGCAGCAGCCCCACATCAGCTCCTCCCTGCTCCCAGAGCCTCCCACCCACCCTGCCAATCAGCACCTCCTCCTCCCTCCTTGCACCTCCTGATCAGCCATTTCATGGCGTGCAGGAGGCTCTGTGTGGAGGGAGAGACAGCAAGGGCCTAGCAAGCTCAGGGGAGGGGGCAGGAATGGGTGGATTGGGAGCAGGGCCTCTGACAGAGCCAAGGGTTGAGCAGTGAGCACACACACACCCCGGCACATTGGAAATTTGGCGCCTGTAGCTCCAGTCCCAGTGTCAGTGCCTATAAAAGGAGCTGCGTATTAACTTCTGAAGAGCCACAGGTTGGCCACCCCTGGTCTGCTCAACACATTCAGTTCTTCCAGTGAATAATTGCCCAGATCTCACTTCCCAACCCCATGTGACAGCATTTGGCAAAGCCATTGTGTTGACCCCAGCAGCCATTCCTTTTTCGTCTTGATTCAATAGATGCGGAACAAATGGTATTACAGTATTAAGATTGCAAATCAGTTTCAATTATTATAACCCCCCTGTTTGCCTTCACCTACAACTTTTCAAAAAAGATCCCCCTTTGGGAATGAAATTTTCCATGCGTGGTCTTGGCTGAATGGTGAACATTTAAGAAAAAAATTTTGTTTGCCATTTTTATGACGTGTAGCTAAAAAAGAAATACATTTTCCCCACTGGAAAAGAGACTGTTGCTTCACATTTCCACACAGACCTCAAAAACAACTTCCTGGCTAAACTTGTAACCCTGGCAAGTACAACAATAAAGGTTCTTTCAGTTTTGAAAGCTTCTGCTAGTTTGGGAGATATTCCCTGCATTTAAAATGGTAGTCTGAGCTCTCAAACGGAGCTTTTCAAGTGCACCCACTTTAAATAGTGTCCACTTTGGAGTGTGTCCAAGTTTGAAAAATATTAAATATTAATGAAATCTAATTAGGTAATTGAGTATAATATATGAGCAGAGAAGAGATTGAGTAAAAGCTTTTGAACATGTTCACTGGGCACTGAAGTTCTCAGTAGAGCTATGGAATGCCTCTAGCCACTTTTGTGACATCATAATGCATATTCTCTCTGCTTAGCCAGACTTAAGCCATGTCTACACAGGGGGGAGGCAGGGAGCGGTCAACTTAAGATACGCAACTTCAGCTATGCGAATAGCATAGCTGAAGTCAACGTATCTTAGGTCGACTTATCTGGGCATCCTCATGGCAGTGAGTTGACTGCTGCCACTCCCTCATTGACTCTGCTTCTGCCTCTCGCAGCAGTGGAGTTCCAGAGTCGACAAGGAGAGCGCTCGGGAATCGATTTATCACGTCCACACTAGATGCAATAAATCGATCCCCAATAGCTCGATCACTAACCGCCGATCCAGCAGGTAGTGCAGACTTAACCTTAGCAGACTCTGACATAGACAATACCTGCTGCTGGGATAATTTACCTGCAAGATCTTTTCTCACTGAGACTTATAGTACTCGCTTCCCAATATTAATAATAATGCAGGACCTTCATACCAGAAATAGTTATGATGCTTTGTTAATAATAACTATATAAAAAGAAGCAGCATGGTAATGTCACAGGCAGGCCCTTTAAGACAAGCTGAGCTCAGCCTTAGATGTGACCTAGCAGCTACCCCTCAACCTTGCCCAGGATAGAGCAAGATAGTGGTTATTAATGATCCTAGCTGGGTGTGATAGAGCTTAATTAGAATGACTGACCTCAGCTGTGGAGGAGTACTTAAACAAAGCTGAACTCAAGGGAGAGGGAGCAGACAAAGGAGGAAGGAGACAAGGGAGAAAAAGAAGGAGGGGTCCCTCTCTGGGAAAGCTGTCCTAGAAAACACCCACAGGGAGTAGGTTAGGTACCTGTGGGGGGTGCCCTGAGATAGGGCTTGTAAGGGGTAGGGAGGTCCTTGAGGTAAACTGCCTCAAGGTAAACTGGAGAAGGGAGGGGGAATAGTGCTGGGGAGTAAGGGGGAACTCTGCAGGGCCCAGGAATAGAGGCAGAACTGAAGACTGCAGAGTGACTTAAGGGGGAGGAAGATGTATTAGTTTGAATGGTTACTTGTTCCTTTGTCACCCCTGGAAGGGAAGTGAACTTGGCCAGAAGGCTAGGCCACGGAACCTCTAGATAGAGACTTAGGAGAAGACATGGACAGAGAGAGGCCATTGCACGGCCAATGAAGTGGCCAGCAGGCGATGCTGGAGATGAGGACCCCTTGCAACATCATGCCCTGACCCACGGGGTGCTCTTGTGATGAGGGCCCACCATGATATTTGCAGATTTTGGGGTCTTTCCACAATGTTTTTTGTTCTGGAAATTATAAACGCTGATATAAAACCATCATTTCTATCTTACTGAGCTGCACAGTTTACCCTTGACTTCAACGGGAGCAGAATTTGGTGAATACTGAGCACTACTGAAAAATCTCCTCTGCAGCTTCTTCGATTGTTCTCTTTTCTGGACAGGCACCAGGTCTTCTCACTTCTCTGTAATGTCCAGCACACTCTGCCAACAGCTAATGCTGCAGAATTCAACAAGAGAAGCATAGTTCTAAATAAGTACCCTATGGGAGCTGCTGACTACTAAGCACATTTGAAAATCCGGCTGCTCAGGTCTCCAAAGTTTGCAATACTCTGACCCCAGTGACAGATGCAGAAGGCCCCCATTCCACAAGGTACTTAAGCACCATTGACGTAAAGTGACACATTTATAGTTAGGTAGGTATTTATGCACTTTGTTGAACTGGAGCCTAAATTATTTGCTGCTCAGGCACCTTCCAGCATCGAGCTCTTATTTAGGAGCCTACATATGGATTTGGGAGCTGAAATTTAAGTTTCTCTCTCTTTTAAATCTTGGTCAAAGCACAATAGATGTTTGATGACTAGGAAATCACACTGAATCACTGAACTGTAAAGACTGAGCTGATCACAACACGTCTTCCAATCTTCTCTCGCTCTGGCCACCCTTCGCCATGCTGGTCCATAACTCCTTGTTAGGAAATAGTCCAACCTCTTTGGAGGCCGACTGGGTGGCCATTTCAGTTCTCCTGGATGTCACCTGGATATAGCTGCGGTCTATCTGTTGTCGCTGTGTCGGGCCACATGTCCCACCTACCGCATTTTACTGAGCCTGCTTTCAACAACACCGTCTCGCACTCCAGACTGCTGCCTAATTGTTTCGTTGGGGATGTGATTGCAGAGCGAAAAGCCCCAAAGTGTTCATTCCATCGCCCTCTGCGTGACAGACAGCTGATGTTTTTCAGTCTTCGTCAGCGACCATGTTGCGCTGCCGTATAGCATCACTGGAAGCACGGTCAAGTTAAAAAGAGTTGCACAAGTTGTTTTGCTGATCTTTCCTTGGAGGATGTCCCTAACACCATTGAATGCGCACCCTCCAGCTTTTTTTCAGCGCAACAGTTCACCTTTCTGATCATGGTGCATGTTGACTTCCTGGCCCAAATAAACTAATTTGTCAACCTCTTGGATCATCTCTCTTCCAAAAGTTATTTGGGTTTTTGGCAGAACATCTGATCTCATGTATTTTGTTTTTGACTAGAAAAGAGAAAATACTATTAAAATATTAACATTAAACTATTTATTTAAAGGAGCTCAGCTGCTGTTCAGTCATAATATGCCCCTCCCTGATGGGCTAATTTGATCATGTAAGTGAGTGTATCATGTACCTCTATATATGTTGTACAGAGATGAAGGAGCATTATTAAATGTTCTAGATATAAGAATGCATGTATATAGAGAGAGTCAGATTCTGGTATTATTACTCACCTTGAATAGTACCGTACCGTACATGTAGTCCCCGATGAAGTAAAAATGAGTTCTTGGATGTTCAGCGCTTTTGGATATCTGGCTGTTTATTCAGGTGCTAAAATATAGACTTTTGAGCCTGACTTTAGACTCCTGTTTTTGAAAACTCTGGCCATTGTGTTTTGTTCTGAGTTACTAATCCATAAAAGTTTTCAATGCAACAGAACATGTTTGGGTGTTCTTTAGATATCACTTTATGGCTTAATTCAATAACCAACACTAATGATGTCCATTTCACCCTTCTTTATTAAACCATTTTATGTCAATGCATGGTCATTAACAGGAGCTGTTTGCCCAGGAAGGGGCCAGTTGTTCACAAAATCAGAGGCAATCGACCATATAGTCAAGCCAAGAGCAATTTCACTCACATAAAATGATAATTTAAAGCCTGTACTTGGCATCTTCTCCGTTGACTGAAAGAGGACTATGCACCGCATAATAAAACAAATTCGGATTGTTTTTATTACCAGAAGGCAGTAAATGGTTGAGTTACAGATGTTACCTCAGTTAGGCATAAAGCTTTAGCACTCTTTAGCACTGGTTTCAATAAAAACATGAAAACTTCTGTAATCCAAAAGCAAACATTTATGACTGTGGCTCTTTGGAACAGCTAATAAATATTTGTTTGCCATTGCTTTCTGGATCAGTTGTCTGCATATTAATTTAAACATATCACCAGGAGGCTACTTGACTTTTGCATCTAGGTATTTAAACCTTGTCTGTTGTTGTATCATTGGAAACATTAAACTTGAGACATGCCTGAAAAGAAATAAAAGCAATTTAGCCCATCTCAGCCCATCCTTATCAAATAGCCAGTCTCCTGTGAGAGTTAAATTGTTTTTTATATGACCTCAGTGTGTCTGCCTTAACTGTGCCTGGTACCCAGGTCATTCCTTACATCTATTATCCTTTGATGGGGAAAAGACTACCTAATGGTTGACCTCAGGGTTTATTTTCTCCCTTTCTATTATCACTGTTAAGCTAACAGCAATAAGTCTCATGGACATTATCTATACCATTTAAGATTTATACATGCACCCAAATGAATCTCAGTAACCATTTTAAGATTTTTAAATTGTGTGGATTAAGAGTCTTCAGGCTCTCCTCACAGCTCATACCTCTAAGGCCTAGCATCAGCTGCCTTAGTTATCTCTGGACCTATTTTAATTTTTAGGCTTTACATTTTTATGCTACTCTGATCACTCATGAATCTTCAGTTTCTTTAGAGACTTGTATCTCATCAGTTCCTGTCCACAGGATGCTATTTGATAGTCCAGATTCTAAAATTCTATGAACAAGTTGAATTTTTTATAGCTTGGAAAATCTGCTTTCTGAATTTTAAGCTGGTCAAAATTTTGATGAGAAATATTCTTGAGTAACTAATTGGTTTTGTTAATTACAGCTCTCCCTGTTTGTTTTGAATCAGAGGGGTAGCCGTGTTAGTCTGGAATTGCAGAAGTGACAAAGAGTCCTGTGGCACCTTAAAGACTAACTAAAATTTTTTTAGAGCATAAGCTTTCGTGGGCTAATACCCACTTCGTCGGATGCATGCAGTGGAAGTATCCAGGGGCAGGTATAAATAGGTAGGCAAGAACCAGGTGGGAGATAACAAGGTTAGTCCAATGAGGCTGAACCAGCTTGTTATCTCTAATCAGGGAGGGTGAGGTGTTCCTCTAGCAGCTGAACTGGAGGTGTGAT
>ML677352.1:37281907-37376443 GCA_007922305.1 Dermatemys mawii | reverse complement strand
TCCAGTTCAGCTGCTAGAGGAACACCTCACCCTCCCTGATTAGAGATAACAAGCTGGTTCAGCCTCATTGGACTAACCTTGCTATCTCCCACCTGGTTCTTGCCTACCAATTTATACTTGCCCCTGGATACTTCCACTGCATGCATCCAACGAAGTGGGTATTAGCCCACAAAAGCTTATGCTCTAAAAAAATTTTAGTTAGTCTTTAAGGTGCCACAGGACTCTTTGTCACCCCTGTTTGTTTTGTTGAATTTGTTTCTGTAAATGAATTTTCCCTTGTGTGAAATGTGCTAAATTAACTGCCTTTAAGAATGAAGATTGATCCACAGATTTATCAACAAAACAACAGGTGCATTGCAGACAGGGATAGTACAGCTTTTACTACTGTTCCAACAAAGTGTCTCAATTCAGACTCAAAAACAGCTGGTACAGAGTGGTACATTGTCTTGACACCTCTCTCATTCTCCAGAATGTCCATCTTTCTTTAATAAAAAGTATGAGTCTCTAGTTGTAGTGATAGCAAAGAAAACCTCACAAATGTGAACGGAGTGTAACTGATGCAAATTCTGCAGAGAGCCTGGAAGACTAGCTCAGAGAGGTTTGAACTGCCTTGTTTACCACAGTCAGGCGCTAACCCAGATGCCCAGGGATAATCATTTAAATGTCATCAGTGTTAACTATTTTATTCCTCCTGTAAGAAAGGATTGGGGGGATCTGAACTTCACAATGAATTGTGACCAATGTCTCACTTCGGTGCTACATATAGGCTGCATTTCTTTTCTTTTCCCCGCAGTCAAAAAGGAACCAAGCCCCAGAGCATATATAAGTGTCTATGGAGCCCAGAGTATACATGTTCATCTACTAAACATCTGCATAATCACTACTATGTTAGCATCTCATTTTGACAACTCACATGAGTGGACCTTATTCTGTGGGTGGAGGATGGAAGAATCCTCCTCCTTTTTTTGCCCCAATCTGACCCCTGACCTCATCCCTAACGATCCTGTATTGCAACACCCATGTGAAGTAATGCCAGATGCTTTGACTCATTTGTAATGTGGACACCTGCCCATTAGGAACATGTTTGCTATTTACATTGCAGTGCAACTGCAAAATAATAAATACAGTAAAACAAACAAAAAAACCCATAAGGTCCATCCTGAAAGGGTTTTTCTGGTTGTCTCTCTCTTACAGACATATGTGCACATCTCATTTTAGTGGAGGCATTTCATAACACTATTGTATAATAAGTATGGTCAAACAGTTGAAAAGTAACATTATATATAGATTCTCAGACTGCCCCCTTTGTGCTAGTCACTTATCAACACATCTATAAGCTTGAGCACGTATGTCTTGTTCAAAAGACAAAGCCTTTTTACATCAGGCGAACATTTACCAAAGCCCCAGCTTTTTGCAAGTGGGCTGCACTGTTCTGCAACAGCTTGACAATAGGCTGTTTCTGCTTGGCCTCCGGTTGTGATCTGTTGAAAATGAGGACAACAACCCCACATTAGCTGTAAAATAAAGAAACATTCATTATGATTTTTATTGCTCCCAACTACTGTAAACTCTGGAGGAATAGAGCTGCAAAGCTGGCCATTAAACTGTCTGCTCTTTCCTGTTTAAACAAGGCTTCTCCTGGGTTTTAGCTGCCTCAACCACTGTGGGTCAACAACCAGGAAGGAAGACGTTTCTACGGTAACCACTGAGGCCTTCTACTAAGGGGGTTCCATGAAAGTACAGAACTGGTGAGAGTGACAAAAAGCAGTTCATTGGATAATGTACAAAAAGGTAAAAAGTTGTTGCAAGCAGACTGTTTTTATAATGAGGCCATTCAGACATAAAATCACGTTAAATACGTAGTTTGTTTCCACATTGCAGAATTATTTTTGTCCTAATCTTTCAAGGGATAGTTTATCTAGGCACAGTGGTATAAATAGTAAATAGCCCAGGGGGCTAGACATGTTTGCTTTTTCCCCACTTGGTATCCTGTTGCAGTTTGCTCACAGATGGTAAAATGAAGTTGGTTTCTTTTTTTTCTTTTTGACTTTGAATTCAGTACTTTGCAAAAGACCACAAAGTCTATTTGCAGTTGCAACATCCAAAACCAAACAATAAATTCCTACTCCAGTATTGTCATTTCTGCGAAAACTAGTTTAAAAAAAATGCAAGTATATTTTAGTTAGACCTGTTTAGGGCTGAAACACCTAGACTCACAAGGATACTTGTGTGTGTTTATTTGCCTTGTAGTAAAGTGGTCATCATGGGGTGGGTTACTTAGAGTAATATGGCATGGAGCCATGTTCTGCCCCTTTCTCGTTGCCTGTTTTATTAGTGAGAATTCCCTTCCTTTCCCTCCACACTGTTTTTGATGCAGTTGAATAAAGCGGCAAATTCCCAACCTGCAGTACTGTGAGTAAAGAGGGTGTTTGTCTCTGGGTTGTTGTTCGGTTGGTTTTGTATTTTTTGGTTTTGCCGGTTTTTTAAACAAAGAGGAGCCTCTTTACAAAATACCCCAAGTATCTGCCCAGGTATGAATACAGTAGAACCCCGTTTATCTGATCTAATTGAGATCGAGCCAGATGAGATCATCAAAAATTCGTAATTTCAGGAAAATGGGCAAACAGCGTTCTATCTGTTATTTTAAGATGCGGAGTTGCTTTTAAACTAGCAGACGCCTCCCAGAAAAGCATTAAAACGTACCCCTCTTCTTTATTTACAGCATACACAGTTACGTCTAGTAAAGAGAACCACTTCTAAAAAATGCAGAAATGATCATTTTAAGTTGCAACAACAGCAACAGTAATGGTAATAACTAACAATACGTAATATGCATAAAGTATCATATTAAAATACAGTACTGTATGCAGCACAGTGGCAAGTACAGCAGCACTCATGCATATAATGACTGGAAAAAATCTGACAGTTTGCATTGTTTTAGACGGGAAGTTCTCTTCTTCATTGCAATCACAGAGTCACTTTCCAATGTTATAATCTTGGGCTACTATTGCCAGTGATTCTTCTTTTTTATTTTAGCATACAATGACAGTACTGCACATGGTCATGGTCATTTTACAAGGCTGAAAAGGTGCAATGATTACAGTAGTATTGCCATGCAGGTGACATCAATTTCCCATATGCTATTCCTGTGTGTACGTACATTGGTTGTTCAGTTAACACAGAAAGCGAGATCTTGGAGGCATGGATACATGGGGTTCTACTGTATATGGATGGATACTGTGATACCTACTGTCCAGATAAATGGCAAATTATAAACACCATCGGTGATAAAGATAGACGAACAGATGCAACATTTGTGTTATGTCAGGCCAAGAGGCATCCTCTCTAGAAAGCAGAACCTCTAGATACATCTAGCACACTGTCATCCACTCAGTTTCATCTGGTGCTGTGATGGTCCCATATGTCAAAAGAATACTTTTTAAGACTGATAGCATACACCAGGGCAGCCACCAAGAAGCTGGAGACCATTCAGGTAGGCATAGAACCATATCTGCCTAGAGCCTTTAAGCCCTTGTGTGAGGGAAGGTATCACATATGTCTTGACTGTCCTATGTATAGTTTAAAGGTGAAAAGGTTAGTATACTCACCAATCACTATATGGAAACTGAGCTTGTACGTAAACAAATGAGAACTATTGTTGCCTCCAGAAAAAAAATTAGAGTAGTGAGTTTATGAGTAGTGAACCTCAAAAGCATAAGCTTAATCAGGCATAATGGATCTTCAAAGTCAGAGTGAACTGCTCTGTAGTTGGACACTTGCACTCCAGATCTGGACAGAATAAGGACGTGCAAAGGCATTTGAAAAATATTTTTTTAAAAAAAAAGGAGCTGAACTTTCAATCTCAAAGCGTTTGATTTGAATTTTGCCCCAGATTGTCTGGAGAGGAAGAAAGGGCTGTATCAGAACCCGCTAGCCCATTCTAATCTGATTATAAGTAGGACCTCTGTGTTTTATCCTCTGCATATTGAAAAATATAGTCCTACACTCTAAAAATAAATGCAGAGCTGAAAAGCTTAGTTCTTCTAGGAATGCTTTCATTATGCTCTCCGTCTGCATTGCTCTCAATCAGTATTCATGCCCACTTCCCTGTGCGATCAAGTGGAAGTGGCATGAAACTCCTGCGAAAAAGTCAGGGTTTTTTTCCCCTTTTCATTATGAACTGATATTTACCAGTAAATCTGCTTTTTGGCAGCCTTTCATCAGTAGCTTCCAGTCTATACATAACATTGAAAACTTTAATTAGAAGTCTTGTTATTGCAACATTTTCTTCTCTTGTTTTTCCTCTCTGCTCCTGTTTCTCTAGGATAATAATGCTGTCTGAACGCATTTGTAAAATCATGTTTCCTCAGAACAACATACAGTGGAGTAACAAGGGGGTTTGTGTACTCCTGTGCAATAGGAAACCACCCATCAGCAAGTAAAGCTGTTTTGTCCCTCCACAGTTTAGTTAGTTACAACTAACTTTTACAACTCAAGTCCCTAATCTTGCAAAAATTTATGCATATTCATAATCTTACAAACGTTGAGTAGTTTCACTTAGGCCAATGGGACTACTGAAGTGCATAAATTAAGCATGTCTTTGCAAGAACATGGCCAAAATTTTAGTCATCTTTGCTTTAGAGTAAAGTCCAGTCCACATCCTTTCCAGTTTATAGATGTTCTGCATGTGGACTGGCTGCAAGATCAGACCGAAACCATACAGCACAATCACATGGACAAATATTTCAAACCAACTATTCTGCTGAATTTACTTGGACAACTGGCCTCATCTGATGTACATCTGAGTTTGCATGATAGCTCATAAAATGATGGCCGGTGCAACTAAACCTTTATTTCGGCTCCTTTGACAATACGAGAGGGGAAAAAATGTCTCAAAATTGGATTTATGTTTATGGCATAAAAAGAGGGGAAAATGTACTAAAATGTCATTTTGTGAAATCCAGTCATCTTAAAGCTAAGAAATTCAAAGTTAAATGCAAAACTGCCTTATGCCAAACAACCTTAAGTCTGTCCCCTGCATTTCTTCCACTCAATCCACCCATCCGTAAGGAGATGACAGGTCAGCTAGATAGGTTAAACCCTGGACATCTTGTGAGTTCAGCCAGGAAGTGTGATGACTGAGGACATCTTAAACACTGTAGAATTTTCGCTTTCTTCTGCAGCTGCTCACATCTTCATATAGATCCACAGCAGATTATGCAACAGAGTAGAGGTAGCCTTGCAGTCGGGGGATAAGAGATATAAGATGTTGGCAGCCACAGAGGGCCTGTAAAGAGTTACAATTTTGAATAGTGAGCATGAGGGAAGAATATTAGGAAGATGGGAAGTGTTGGTATTGCTGTCTTGTCCAGCAAAGTTGAACTGGAAGTAGCCTCCAGTTGAGTAAGTGACAAATATATGAAGCACCAGGGTGTGCAGAAATGGAGATTAGCTTCTCTTGTTTGCTTTTAGCTTCAGAGGCTCACTGTGCATCTGGGGTCTGACGGAAAGTGGGAGGAAAAGTGACAACCTTGCCTGGGCCCATTAGATTGGTTATGCCCTATGGAACTTCAAAGGTAGTGAGGTGACAGTGAAGTGGAAAAGAGGACAAGATTTGTATCAGGTGCCAGTGAGGGGGAGGGTCAGGGAGATTCGAGTGGGAAGAGAGGTGGAGTCAGGAACGGGGTGAGAGGGGAGGACGTGATTGGAGTGAGGGTTCGCTTTGGCTAGCTCAAATGAAGAACCCACATCACATGGGGTAGGGAGGATTATTAATTGTATCCGAGGCTGGTTGTGGGTCACAACAGGAATCAGAGAGGGAAAGAGGCTAGAAAGAGGCAGGCAGGGCTCATCTACTCCAATCCAAGCTTGAAATAAGGTTCGGGTTTGTCTCCAGGCTTACAAGGGGGTTAGGGGATCAAAATTCCTAACATATTCAAAGACAGAGCTCTAAATGCCATGTGCCAACACTGCTCTGCTGCTGCTGTTCAAGATGAAATAACAGGTCATCTGTTAGTACTGGTCCTTCCAGACTGAAGTCTAATTTCAGTGTCCCAGGGGTTTGCATTGGTTCAGAGGTCACCAGGCAATACCACTCACTGAACAAGGATGGAGCTCATTTTCACTGAAAACGGAGAGCATAGTGCAAGAATCTGTACTCAGTCAACTCCGTGTATCTGGTATCTGGAAAATCTCAATGGTGAAGAGATGTCTAGAGATCAATAGAAGGGGTGTGTGGTGCCAGATCAGACAGTTATATCACTGGCACCTGGATAAGGGCTTATTTACCTTCATTTGCTGTGGCCAGTTTGAAGTACAGACCTGTACAATAGATTTAAAAAGTTAAAGAGCAGAAGCCCAGACGGCTTAGCTCAATTACACTGAACCCCTGCAAAAATAGATAGGGCCCAGGAGCTGGCCAATACACTTACAGAGGCCAGTGAATAGTTCTCTTCCTGGTGGACTATCTATCTTATGGGCCACAACACAGAGAGACACAAAGAGAGACAGCAGCTAAAGTTAGGGTGAGTATGAAGTGGGCAGAGCCAGCCTTCTGACCCAGCTGCAGCACACTGACCAAGACACTTCACATGTAGCTACATCCTACAAGGTGGGTACAGTCTGCTCTTCATTGCCGTGTGTATCTACAAGTGTCCTACATGACGCCAGTGTAGACAGGGCCTCTACTATTTGCATACACAGGTACGGGCATGACCCCACACCCACTCAGCAGTAGTTCACGCCCTCTCGACTCAAGGCTTTGGTATGTCAACAGCCTTGTCGTGGAATTCTCTTGAGTGCTTGGTTGGTGTTGGAAGGGTGCTGGAAGGAAGCAACACCCTTCCCCTGCCCATGCACAGTGCATCCACCGCTATACAAGGGAGGCTTTGGTCCTAAGTGGCACATATTTGTTTTATTATTAATGAAACATTATTAATGGCGTAAAAAAATTATTTTCTTCTGTTCCAAGCAGCACAAAGGAATGTAGCACAAATGCTATAAAAGCATTAACCTTTCTAGTGATGAGATAAGAGCCCAGCTAAAGCCCCCCTGTAAGTGACCACCCACGGAACTAGCAAAACAGTCATGTAGGAGAGGTGTATCAGATAAAACTGTAATGCATGGGGATCCAATAAATAGGTCATTTAAGACAGGAGGCCTATTTTAGTGTGGTGCCTAGTGCAAGTTTCCCTGCACAAATATTCACATAATAAGTCACCATTATCAGTCTGATATAATGTTGGTTTTGAATTTATCATCAGGGAAATTGTTTTACTGGCTGCGATGGGATTTCTATCTGGATCGCCCCACCCACTCCAGGCTGTTAAGCTATGCACTGAGCGAAGACCCTCCATTGTTTTCACTTTAACAAACCACATCTTTATTGTCAGTAATGGTTGTATGTGTTATTGCTGGGGGAGGGGAGGAAAGAGAGACCTAGAAAGCCAAAGCCAACCAGGCAAAAAACTGAAAACTCACATGTTTTCAGGGGTTTCTGGAGGTCGGTTACAAAGTGTTCACTGCATTTAAATGTTTTCATTGTCATATGCACTAAATGGCCTTTCTCCAATAAAAAAATATCCATTTTGCAGGTTTAAACACAAGTTGTCAAATGATCAAGCAGTAGTTTTTGCCTTAACAATTGTTAATATCTCTCAACACCTAATTAATCTACACAAGAAGTGTTGGTAAAGGATAAAAACAATTCACACTTGACTCCTGGCATCCCCAAAGCTCCTTACTTTTTCCCCTTTCTGGAGTTTCACTAATAGCTGAGTGGAAACTAATTCAGATGATCAAAATAGAAGAAAGATGGAAACCTTATTACTGGTGTTATGTTTCTGCACCCATTTCACCCAGGGACAGAGTTTCCCAGGAGCAGAGCTAATAGTTAAGCTATTAAACTGGAAAGGTTATTTGCAGGGTCAGACAATGTGACTAAAATCTATCCTGAGTCCTTTGGTAACTTAAAGATCAAAATGACATGTTTTAAAATTACAGTCATATGACCCGTAACTGAAAATGGAGGACTCCAAACTGCAATCGCATCTTCCACGTTTTTTCATAAGTGACATTGAAATGTTTCTTCTTATTGGGAATGAGTGAATTACTTCAATCTCATTAAGAACAGACTCAAAACTTTTAATAAAGCACAAATCTAGCCCGGTTTTTCAGATGTTTGTAAAAAGTTAATTTAACTCCCCCCCCCCCCCTTTATTTGTCATCACCGTAGACCGTTATAGTCTTGGGTTCCTGCTGGGATGAGATGCAGAAGCATAGATGTGTCCTAAGAAAGGATGTTCTCATGCATCATATATCAGCTGAGTCAGTAACAAGGAATCTCAAGGAGAATCCCCAGAGATTTCCAGCTGTTTCAAGAGATTCAGCTGAACATCTGAATTTCTGAGAGTTTATCCAAATGAAATCTCTAGACCTTTTGTGGGTTGCATTTTGCTGCTAATTATGTAGGACATGAACTTTCTCCCATTTGAGGTCTAGATTATGTGATTTATACAGAGCCCTCAGGATGTGGTGCTGAGACCCTGCCACACCAAGTGGTGATTATAGTAGGCTAAGGGCATGATGGCTGTATCCCAACTCCGTGCCTTGAAGATTAGGTCTAAGGTATGCTTGCAGAATGAGTGGGACTAATATCTCCTAAAAATAAGTCAATGCTCTGCATGCTGGCTAACAGATTCCGGTCCAACCTGTTGCTGGAAGGAGTCATCCACAAGGATATTGAAGCCTCCCGGTTTAATGAATTTAAAGGATAACAAAAGCTTCTTCAAGTCTGCTGTGAAGCTTCTGATGCTGTCTGAAAGCCGATACTCCATCGGAGTAATCCTAGATTGGGTAGCCAACGTGGGTGCACTCACAGAACTTTGACTTGTAGGGGTGTGTTTCTCCAGTGTCTGAGGTCAGATGCGAAAACAGCCATTCCGCCTCATTTGTCAAGCCATGAGTATGGTGGGCCAGCTGTCAGGGGGGATGAATTGAGCTAGTGTGATGTTGGCAAACTTGTCCAAACAGCTGTTGGAGAGGCACAAGAAGGCAGGTGTCCCATCTAAGACCAGCCATATAATATCAGGGTTGGAAGGGACCCCAGGTAGATCATCTAGTCCAACCTCCTGCTCAAAGCAAGACCAATCCCCAATTAAATCATCCAACAGAGTTTTGCCCCATATCCCTAAATATCCCCCTCAAGGGTTGAATTCACAACCCTGGGTTTAGCAGGCCAATGCTCAAATTACTGAGCTATCCTTCCCCCCTCATGTGTCTGCCATTTTTGTTTCTGACTGAACTTGCGTGATTTCTTTTCCGTACTGAGGCAGGCAGAGCCAATGGGATTGGGGATAGAATACAACTGTCCGAGTCCGGCACAATTTCTCCATCTGTGGTTCCCTGGGCTTGGTGTGGTATATATTGGGCACTTTCAGATATAGAGTGTGGCAGTTGTGTTCAATCTGTCACTTACTGTGTTGACAGATCAGTCTGTGAAAGGATTCATAAAGAGAAGCTGGGCTTCTGAGTGTTACAGCCTAAATTGTGTTTTGAGAGGGGAGGCTTTTTTGCATGTACCTACATTGTCTCAGACATACACTAAGGCAAAGATTTTTGACAGTGACCAATGACTTGGGATACTCACGTTAAAATATCTTAATGGGGCCTGGTTTTCAAAGGGTGAGAGTGTGCTCAGCATTTTCTGAAAATTGGGCACCTTTCAGGTGTTTCAAGATTGTCCCCTCCCTCCGCAAAATCACTAGTCACTTTTTTAAATCGTGACTCTATTTCTCAGACATTCAGCACAAATGTGTGAGTATTCCACAGTTCAGAAAACGTAACTTCCAAATAATTTGGGAAAACTTGGAATGCACAAAGCTGTGGAATCAGAGGATTTTGTTTCCTGTACACTAGTCCTGATGCTCACCAAGCAGTATGGTTATTAGTGTCACTGTTTACCACAGATTACATACAGAGAGAAGTATGTGTGCCAGGGTGTATCATCAGGTTTTGTGGGCAACACTGATGGTGATACTTCTCTTTCTAGCTGGCCCTCTGTAGCCTCCACCAGTGGGGTCAGCACTTTGTGGCTACAGCTGTAGCAGAACCCACATGTCAAAGCTTGGATCTTTTCCCCTCCAAGCAGAGGCATCTGGATATGTGTCTGATGCCGGTAATAACTTTGCTGGCAGAGGAAGCAGAATAATGATGGAGCTGGCTGGTTGTCATGAGGTTTGTTGATGGACTCACCTGTCCTCCAAGCCAATTTTCTTTTCCATTATTCTTTCCAAAGAATTTGAATCATTGTCATGTGAGGCGAGTCACATGCTGGGCCCCTCTGGTTTTGGCCCCTGTTGCCCTCTCCAGTCAGTCAGGAACACCCCAGCTTGATGCAACACCAGTGTTCTTTATTTACAGTTGTATTCCCGCCACCCCTTTCCATCTATGTACTGCTTTCGCAGCCAAGTTTCCCAGCAATAGACCAGAAGGCTCCCACTTCCCTCTGTGCCTGGCCTTTCTCTTCCGCTCACCTTTCTCTCTGGCTTCCTCCCAGACCTTTATAGTCCTGGCTAATGAGGCTGGTGGGTGCTGCCCATTACCAGGCAGACACAGAGCTATCCAACCCAGCCCCAATCCATTCCCCTTGATTGGGGCTGGAGCGGCAAGGGCTCATTAAGTGCTTCTCACTCAACACCCTGTCACACCGTGACCAAAAGTTCCAAGCCTGCCCACATCCCACTGCTCAAAAAGACCAAAAGTTCCAAAGAACTTTAGCATAAGATCCTCCAGTTAGTATTCTGCTCGACCCTTCTTCATGGTCTCTTCTGCCATAAGTATCCACTACCCTAAAAGATTGCTCCTGCCAAGATAATGTGTTTATAAGGATTTTTGTGAATCAGTGGTATAGGCAGTGTGTAGGGTATGTTGACATTGCATGTAATCACCAACCATCTCCCATAACTAAAAATGTCATGATTAATTCTTTCTCAAGGAGCCCAGTAACAATAAGATAAATATGCCGCACACCATACAAAATCCTACGTCAGAGACAGAGAGCACAACAAACACGGCCATAGCTCATGCTAATTTACATTTAATATTTCACAATGGGGCTGTAATATGCTGACACTCCTTAGCAGACAGTTCCAAACATGCTGGACTACAGAATGCGTTTGTGATGGGTAAAAATACCTATTAGTTAATAGAGTGAGACCATCAGGTTCATTTTGTTTGTTATCTAAACCACTAGATTGAAGCCTTCAGGGGTTTCAACCCTTTGCACTAAATAGCTCAACAGTATTTTTAGCTGCTTACTTTTGTATACTAGCAGAAAGTGGTTTGTCCTCTCCTAGTCCTAGAACAATAGCATTATGGCTCAATCTCTGGAATAATCAATGGCAGAGAAGAAGTATCTGCTCCACTAAAATGTAACAAAGTCTGAAATTGCAAGTTTTTTCTTTTAGTGACAACAGCTGGGTTATAATTGAACCAGAAAACATATGTGAATAATTGAGGAAAGGGAATCCAGCGAAAAGGACAAGTGTGGTGCATTTAGATCAGAAAATGTGAATCAGCTCTCTGAAAATAATCTCTCTATATATTTTGACTTGCTGCCAACAAAGAATATTTTTCATTGTAACTTGATCAGCAATGATTTGGAATTTTTTCTTTTCTTGTAAATGAAAGCCAGTCTAACGAAGCTGGTAACAAACAAATGAAGTTCATTTCATTCCTGCCTTTGCTTAACGGTCAGTTTTCTAGATCTTGAGCATTCATCAGACACGTTACTATTGAAAACATATTTCTTAGTTGACTCTTTTTGATTTCTACCAATAGAGCATAGAAATAAATCTGCAGTGTGAGTGGAGAAATGCAAAGGAATGAAGACCCAGAGGACCGCCAAATGGTTTGGCTCTGGTGCTCCCTGCAGCCCCCTTGAGGAGCCAGATCTTATGGTGCATCATACACCTGGTTTTACCTGGTGCTACCAAGCTTACCTGTGAAGTTTGGCATTATAATGTCCTGCAAGGGGATCTTCTTGAAGGGCCAAATCCCCAGCCCAGAATCAAACCAAAATGCACCGGGACCTTGATGAGGAACCTTGCCTCATAGCTCCATGGCCCCTGCCCTGTGCCATGTCTGGAGCATGGCTCCTCATTGGGGGTGGGGCAGAAGGCAGGTGTAACCCAGCCATAGCATGCCAAATTTTGTCCTCCATCCTCTTCCATAGAAGACCCACACTGGGAAGTAAGAGAGAGAGAGTGTTGAGGAATGGGCAGTGCTTTCTGAAGCAATGGGCTTGTAGTTGAACCTAGAGCAGGCAGGAATTTTTCAAATTTTAATTTTTGGATGAAACCTTCATTAAATTCAAATATGAATGAAAAACAAAAAAATCCTGACAATTTCAGTTTTTGGTTTTTCAGGCTGCCGTGGAGGTGTTTTTTGTTTGTTTGTTTGTTTTTAGTTCACTGAAACTTTGAAACACCTGTAAAGCTGTTTTGAAAAAAGTTCTTTACACATCCACTGATTTTACAACCAGGTCTAGTTCTAGTGTTATTGGGAGATTATAAAACCCACACACGTGGTTTCAGAGGTCAAGAAAACAAGAGAATAATGGTGCTGGCTAGACTCAGGTATATCTGGGGCTTCCACACACACCGCTCCAGCAAAGAATGTCAGTCCTGAGCTGCATATCCTTGCTATTCCATTCCTCGCGTGGTCCAGATGGATTCTGCTAGTCTTGCTTGAATTATGCCACATGTAAAAGTAAGTTTTGTGATGGACACAAATATCAGCTATAGCCTAGGGTAAAAATACTCATTTCCAGTTGCAATCGCCAGATGTGCAGGGTTAGTGTATTAATCCACTGTGTTGCTCAGTGTGAGCCATCAAGCAATGTATTCTCTTCCCTATCACACAGAAGAGTGGTCCAATGATTCAGATACTAGTCTGGGATTTAGGAGACCTGGGTTCAATTCCCTGCTTTTTCACAGACTTCCTGCCTGACCTTGGGCAAGTCATTTAGCTTCTCTGTGCCTAAATGCTCCATCCATCAAAATGGGGACAATAGAATCATAGGACTGGAAGGGTCCTCAAGAAGTCATCTAATCCAGTCCCCTGCACTCATGGCAGGTCCAAGTATTATCTACTGTACTTCCATATTTTATAGGGGTATTGTGAGATACCATGCTAATGGAGACAATATATAAGTACCTAAGCTTGGAGCTAGGGGTGTGATTCCTTGCTCTCGTAGACATACTTGAGCTAGTGTGCTGAAAATAGTAATGTGGCTACAGTGGCATGGGCTAGCCATGCCAAGTAGCTGCTCATAAGGTTCAGGGGGGGTTGTACTAGGCACAGCTTCCCCTGGCTACACTGCTATTTTTAGCATACCAGCTCAAAGAGTGCTAGCATGAGTATGTCTACACAAGCTTGGAATGATATCCCCAGCTTCAAGTGTAGTACCCTAACAGAGATCTTATCATTGGTGGTGGTGATACAGTAACTTGTGAAGGCCAAAATTGTCTCTGTGAAGTGATTTTTGTAGTATACACAATAATGTTTAGTGCTTACATTCCAGCTCAGGGTACCTGACAAGTATGCTTTTCACTAATATACACTTTCAGTGTATTTTCTACTGAACCAAATCCCCATTAAGCATAACACATCATCCCATCCAAACCCATCCCCTGAGTTCAAAACTGTATTTTTATTGTGAGGTCATAAAAATTAACATGAAATTCTAGATAATTGCTTTAATAATTGCTGCAATCTTTGCTCTTTCCAGAAGCCCTTTTATGAGGGGAGAAGATTAAGTATTTGGCAACCATTCCCACCATGAAGAAGATTTTTAACCAAACATAGACATGGAATGTGATTGAAAAAAATGTAAATGCTTTAAAAGGTTGGTTTTAAGGTACTAAGAAAATCGTATAATGAGCATTAATGGCATACATGTAGTGTGGAGGAATGTAATGAATCAGATGAGGACTTATGATGTGAGATCTTTATGTTTCTCTCTGTATAACCCCACGTACCTTGAGTCTGAGGGATGTTTTTATTCCAGTTTATCTGAATCTCTATTTATTTTATGATTTGTCCATGGGACACGTGCAAAGATTTACCTGGTTATCTAAATTCACTGAAAAAAAGACATAAATCAAGCTTCTTAAGATCTACAGACGGGCTACTTTTGAGTCCTGCCAAGATCTGCACAAGCTACCAGGTAACTGCCCTGTGGACGGAGAGTGTATGGTGGCTAAACCTAATATCCACAGAAAAAAAAACACCTTCCCTTGTAGTGGATACTGCCATGAGCAAATGAGAGGGGTTGGAGGGAGGAGAGGGAGGATAAGGAAAGCTTTTTACCTTTCACATTAACTCATATGTGGTTAATTGTTCTCTAAGCAAGGTCTCTAGGGCAGAAACATGCTCAGTTGCTTAATATCTCAAAAATACCCATGGAAGATACTGCAGCCTGGAACTGTAATGTAATTCACTTATCCCATGGCTGTCTAGTCTGTGTTGGTAAGAATCACAAATGCCTCATGTAGTGTCACTAAATACCGCAGGCCACATTATCCAATATTGGAGTTGCAGAGCAAAATAGAAATACGAGGCCTCAGAAAGTGTCCAGCAGACCAAGCTAAGAATTATCTCTGGATTCACAACAGTTGTATTCACTGCAGTGAATTAAAACAGCGGTGCCTGGATACTACAGGGATTGGCGCCATAGAAATACCATAGATTAAGGAATGAATGTGTTATTAAGTCACAGCAAAAGTTGGGGCATCAGTGCTATTCAAATTTGCTCATTCATTTTTGCACACACACACCCCTACACAAAGACAGCCTTCTGCCAGTCTGATCAGTCTGGTGCCTAGAGGATTAATGTGACTGGGGAACAAAGCATGACTGAGAACAGCCTCCATGATTGAAAGTGATTACACGTGCACAGTGAGTGTAAAATACTATCCAGTCAAAGTGTGTTTTACACCCACATTGCACAAGAATAAATAATTCTGCAAGGCAGTGGCGAATCGGGCCCTGAATGACTTACAAAGTAGTCTGAAAGGCATCCCCTTTTGTCAGTAGTTTTTTTCTATCCAGAGTGCTCCACAGCTAGAGTATATAATATAATTTTGATTCTGTGTCAGAATGGATCTGAGACTGATAATATTTACAACCTTTTTCTGAGAAAAGGCATTAAGCTACATGAATCATTGGCTGTGAATCCTACTATGATGAAATTACTTATGCGACTTTAGCAATGGAGTGGGCTCGGGAAAGACTCTTTGTATCCTTTGCAAATCTTAGATTAAGAAAAATGAAATGCTGTAAATCAGGGAAAAGGTGTTAGCTCAGATACCAAGTCAAAAAGGCCTTTGCGGTTTGACCTGTAAAATCAAAATCACTTGAATTTCAGGGCTAACCATGGAGCAGACAGGAGAACGAAGTGCACATCTCTCAAGGCCTCTCCTTTTAATGCAAAAATCTGTTAATCCCACATAATGAGTGCCTCACTTGCCTCGGCAAAAATAAAGCACAGGTATTGCTCATAAAAATGTTGGTGAACAGCAAGGCCAGGAAAGATAAGGGGGGCAAGTGTTCTGGTCTTCAACTAGTTTCCATCACAAAACTTTGAGTTCAGATTTTATGGGATGGTGACATCTTCCCAGCTCTCTAAATTGACAGTGAGTCTCTGATGCTCATCCCTTTCTGGAATGGACTGTGGCCAAATTGGACAGCCTTTAGGTGGTGTTATTTGTTGCAGATCCTCTGCTAGATACATGGGGCCCTCAAGTTGCGATCCTTGAGAAAAGGGTATAGCCTCAGTTCATTCCTCATCGCAGCCCCACCTTAATCATTAACTGAAACAAAAACTTGAACCAAATCTACGTTAAAATAAAGTCACTTTGGTCAAGTTTGGAAACAGTGGAAAACACATTTATAGAAAATGATATTGGCAGAGTAATATTCCAGAGTGAGGAGAGGAAGAAGGGAGTGTAAATGTTTGTGGAAGCTCTCTGAACACCGCAGATGTGCGGGGAAATGTTAGAGACATTGATATTTCAGATAACCAAGGAAAACCCAAGAATATTAAAGCAGGAAAAGGAAAAAGCAGATGAATAGTAAAAGGGACCGGGGAATTCTCTCCACCAAGAGAATTCCATAAAAAACACACTGCTTCTCCGGAGGAAAAAGTATCTTACTCCAGCTAAGAGTAAGACAAAAAAGTATTATTATCCCAGGGAAAACTGAGACATAGAGAGAGAAAGGGTGCGGTTTTCAAAAGCTCTCAGTATTGGCCTGACTCTGCTCCCACTGGAAGTTTGCTGTTGACTTCAATGGAAGTGTAATTCAGCCAGCACTGAGTGTTTCTGAGAATCACACTCTGTGGGTATAGCTATGTTTTGAGCTGGGGCTGTGATTCCCAGCTCAAGGAGACATATCTGCACTAGCTCTGATTGAGCATAAAAATGACAGAGCCACAGTGGCATGAGCAGCAGGAGGGGCTAGCCACACCACGTGCATTCCCCGCCGAGATGCCAGGCATGTACGTGGGGCAGCTAGCTCGTCCTGCAGCTCATGCTGCTGCGACTACACTCTGTTTTTAGTGTACTAGCTCAATCAGAGCTAATGCAGGTATGGCTTCTTGAGCTGGAATTACTCCCCCAGCACAGAGAGTAGACACGCCCCCTGTGGCTTGCCCAAGTTTACGCAGAGCTGGAAGTAGAATCCAGATCTCTTAAGTCTCAGGCCAGTTTCTTAACCATAAGACTTGGTATAGCATTCTGGCTCTCTTGAACTGCTTTTGAACCATCAGGGACTAAGTTCTAGAAGGGAGAATGACTAACCTGGCCAATTTTCTGGGGACAGAAAGACAATCCTTTACTAAAACCCAGGGCTGCTCCTTCATCAGCCATGTAAGTCAATCATTTATGTTTATATATTTTGTTTCTTCCCCTTAAATATTAACTTAACTGTTGTGAGAAATTGATCTGCTAACTTTTTACTTGAGAAGTGGCAGTTTACATCCCCTGATGAGTTAATCTACTTTCTCCCATAGTCACATTCCCCTTGTAAGTCTATAGACAGGGTCCTTATTTCCACATGATGATTGGAACCAGAAGTGAAACTAGTGGGCACAATGTAAAATACCATTTGACTCCACATGCACTTTTCCTGACCAGAACTGTTTCAAACCCAAGATATGGCAGTGTAAAGCCATCTCAGATTGTTCACAGATGTGAAGATAAAGCAAAGAAGTTCATATCTGGCTTTGAAAGAAAGGTCATAAGCAGGAACAAAGCTCATCAAATCTTTCCACTGGTTTATGGATTCCCATTAAACTCTAAGCAAGGTTGGTATCAAATATATTTTCAGCTCAAACTTTTCCCACAGATCTGACTTGAATTAGGTTGCACAGGTGTAAATGATCCAGATTTGGTCCCCAAGTCCCTAAAATAATTGTAAAGCCATTTGTTTCTATGTTTTCAAGATCAGCACTTAATGATGGGTGGATTCTGAAGTGGCCGTCCATGCAAACAGATCATGGCTGAAGGTTATAGGAAAAGAACACAGCTGGAGGAGCAGTGGAACTATCCATTTTTTAGGCTTTGGATTGTTTGTGCACGTACTCTGAGTCAGCACTTGGTGTTTTCTCCTGGGTGAGAATAGATATTTTATGCAAACTTAGCCATCCTGTTTTTCTAGTTTCCTGTGTATAAGAAATGCCCTGAAGGCAGAGAATGATACAGCGCAGAATATGATGCTGGATGAGGGGTAGTAATAAGTCATCACCTTCTTAAAATAACACTTTTCAGCATCTAGGTTATTTGGAAGACGTTCTGATGGAGTATATGCAGCATATGTACTCGCTAAATAAACTAAGAGTCTGCTGGCGTGTGGGAGCCAACGAGGAATAATACTCTCACTATAAACAAGATAAGGCAAAGATGAGAATCAAAGAGAGGGATATAAAGACTTTACAACAGAAGTGAGTGAGAACATTTTATAAAATGTTGGTGCAGGGCCATATTAACTGGCAAACAAGAATGCAAAGACCTCCGTCAGCTTTGCTTTCACAAGCTCATTCATCACTATGGGTACATCTATCAGGGATCGATTTATCGCATCTAGTGTAGACGCGATAAATCGATCCCTGAGTACTCTCCTTGTTGACTCCAGAACTCCACCGCTGCAAGAGGCAGAAGCAGAGTTGATAGGGCAGCGCCAGCGGTTGACTCGCCATCGTGAGGACATCCAAATAGGCCGACCTAAGATACATCGACTTCAGCTACACTATTTGCCAAGCTGAATTTGCGTATCTTAGGTCGATCCTTCTCCCCCACCCCAGTGTAGACATGGCCTATGCAAATGTACATTTAAATGCTCACCTAACTTCCACTTTTTAGAGTTTCTGCATTCAGGGCAGATAGCATCAGAAATGGCAGCGGAGTTTTGCTTTTCTTTGACTTGTGTAGAGGAGACCATAAAGTTTCTTCAGATTTTTTTAGGAATCTCCCCTGGCAACAACATTTCAAGAGTTTTGAGCAGTCTTCTGCATGGTGACATCTTTGCCATCAATGCAATGGCAGATTCACAGGACCTTTTCCATTTTCCACTTTATGTGCTGCCAGTTCCATCTCTAGCTTTAGCTCTTTCACTTCACCACCTTTCATGATGCCAGAGGATCCTTTTAAAAATCCTGGCTCAGCAATGTGAATTTTGTTTGCTTTAAAGAAAGAGAGAGAAAAAATAACACTTGGAGTTTTTAGTATTTTCTTTCACTAGCAGCTTCTGAAAGTGACCTCAGCCTTTTTGGGTTGATTCTCCCCAAACTGGAAATGTACAGCCTGTTCTGAAGCCAAAGAGAGCTCACTACCTCTGAAACCTTGTCTTATCTGGGCTCAACAAGTTGGACAGCCAGCAACAGAGCAACCAGATGTATCGTTTGGAGATGTAAAACTGACGTCTGGATCACATGTTGTCATGAAAATCCCCAAGGAATATTTTGCGGGGTGGGGGAGCAGGCAATAACCTTGTTATAGAAGCTAAATTCTACTTGTATAGTTGACTTCAATGTGGCCCATTCTGTCTACCTGCCTTCTCCCCACAGTTTCACGTGTATAAAGTATCCTTTTCCCTTCCCAAACTGTTGTATGTGCTGCTTACAGATTGTCAAGCCAAGATATGACTGCATCTCAAATTGGACAAATTGTTCCCTGTCAGTAATTTGTAAAATTTGTCAAGTGATTTGGGATAGTCATGTGACAAGTGCTAGAGATAAGTCAGATCATTATACAATTATTATTCTTTTTCTTTCTTATTTCCAAGGAAACAACAGCGGTTTCTCAAGTGAGATTCTCTGGCAAACCATCGGTAAATTGTTTTCTCCAGAAATACAACTAGTTTCTTGTTTCTTTGCCTGCTGGAGCTTAGGCAGCAATTTTCATGTCTTTAAGCAGCAGGAATATACAAGTATCAGTGCAGCTTTTTAAAAGCTGAGTGAAAACAGAAATGGGTAACCTGGAAATAGGTGTCAGCAGCACTTGTAGTCATTGTGCTCCCCCTTTTACATGTGTTTTTAATTGCCTTTTTAAAATAAAGAAATAAACAGTTATGAATAATCTAATAAGCTTCAGCAGCCACCTGTGAACCTCAGCTAGCCAGCTGTCTGAACTCAAACGCAACACTAGAAAACAGAGTGTGCTCTGGGACAACACGCATTCACAGTATACGCACGTCACTCTAAAACCCCAGAAGAAAAATGCATTCATGCCATTTTTGGCACTTAGTGTACATGCCACTCTGTGAAAGTATCCCAAGTGAGTGTTTGCTTAAGGAACATACAAAATTTGCTTTAAAGGAACTAGGTAAAAGCCAAAGGGGCAGTAGGGAAATCTGCTGGTTGGCAATGCTTAAAAAAAAACCCACATGGCATTTATTTAAGGAACTGCAGCCCAACAGGCACAATTACTCAACAGTAATTAAGCATGTTTTCCTGAGAGTAAGATATTCAGGAGTGAATGCACAAGCAACGTAAAAGCACAGTGGAAACCAGGGGCATAAGTTTATTCAAGAAGACATTTGTTTTCCTACCATGAAAAGAGGGTTCTGTTCTAATGCATATTGGAGCACCTAGAAAATGTCCTCAGGTAACTGGGGCTATTTTTTTCATTTCATGGGAAGGAACGATTTCATGGAAGGAGAAACATAACATCCCGGCATCTCATGGGGGGAAAGTTCAACTATATTTTTAAGGCTGTTTTGACATGTTTTTCTTCCACATAGCACCCGACTTCAGTTACAGCTTCTTAACCACTACAGCTAAATGACCCACCACAAGAACATTTTTTCCACAAACAATTCAGAGTAGAGAGAAAGAGTCTGAGAGGAAAAGCAAACAGTTCTTAAAGAAACTACTTTGTTTGGATAGTTCTGAACCACTGACTGTTCAGGCAGGTTTTAGGTGGGTGGGGAAAACACTCCTGGTTTTGATTTGAAGTAGCCACCTCAAAGCTGTTTCAGGTAATGAGACTCAAACAATCCATATTTTTCTAAATATTGAAGTGGGATGTTGGGCAATATGTTGTTGCTATGAGACTATAATCCTAATTAACTGGTTCTATAATCCGTCTATTCATAGTGGTCACGTTTGCAGGCTTAATGCAGGCATGGGCATAGTCCTATCCATATTGACTTTACCTCATCTCATTTGTAAAGTCACTCCCTTGTAAGCAAGATCACACAGTACCTAGCCTTACAAAGAGGCTAGTACCTACAGAGATGGCAGCAGAGTGTTTGTGCCTACCTGCCCTATGGCAGACGGTAAATAACAGAGGGTCCTTTGTGCCCTTTCCCGTCCTTTGCTCCCTTTCAGAGCTGAGCCTGAGTACTGAATGCCGAGTCGGTGTGTGTAAAAGGTACTGATCACTCATGAACATTACATGAGAAATAGGAATGAAGGCTTAGGTCTGGGACTACAAAGTAGGAGATCTGCTATTCTCAGCTCTGCCAGTATTTACTGTATGTCCTTGAGCAAATCATCTAGAACTACATTCCTCTTGGGGAAAGTGGTGGGGACACAACTGGAGGGTTGAAATTTGCTGCTGCTGCTTCTCCTGGAGCAAGGGGGAAGCAGGAAGACAACAGGGGTGTCTTTGAGGTGCAGTGCCTTCTGGGGCTTCTCTTAGAGTAATGTAGCTCTCACAACACCCACTGTTCAGGGCTGTGACTAAAGTCTTCTACTCCTCAACCTCTTTGTGTCAAGATTTGTTGAAAAATTCCCAACCAGATCAATTATCAATGGCACTTATGCAAAGCATCTATGTCACTTTATCACATATATGTATATAAATGAATCATTATCATCATCATTGCGGTACATAGAAAACTGTGCTAAAATGGCTATCTACTACTCTAAGTGTAAGTGGTTTCCTGGACCTGCTTGCAGGCTAGGGGGCTCTGTAAGGAAGCATGTGATCTAGGTCTTCAGCATTCCATCTGCAAAGACCAAGCCCAGAACAAGGTAGATTGAGTTGTGCCTCTGTAAATTACAGAGCAGTCTGTTTTGTCTCTCTGCTTTTGTTTCTTGTGTGTTTGGGTTCTAGATTCTAAGAAATAAAGTAGTATTACATTGCAACCATCCACAAAGTATAAACAATCCACCAAAGTGCAACCATCCAGAAAGTGTATTTGATGTTTTTACTCAAACACAACAATCCACACTTATGAAAATGTAAAAAAGAAAAAGAAATACCATGTCCCCATTTCAAAATGCCACTATGTTTCTATGCAGTATAAATACAGAGCCCCAAAGATCCCATTTTGGTCATTAATCATATACATATGAGCTTCCACATGGAAAAGTGCAGCTGTCCCATGCCACAATGCTTTAATTTATTGCATTAGCATCTAATTACTAACAAGGCAATTTCACACATGATATCCTGAAAGGAACACAAGGCTTTATTCCTGACATAATCATGACATTGTTTTACATTCAAAAGTTCCTGGACTTAATGCATTTAAAAATACCACTTCCAGCCTAATTATCTTATGGAACATGTTATTCAGCAGATATCTGATTTCAGACTAGTGCTGTATGTTTTACACACCTCCCATGGTGACTTGTAAGCACTAGTGTGTCCCATGTGAGAGTTTCATAAAGAGACATGCTGAGAGTGGTTTTGGTCACAGCTCTCCCCAGAGATATGCCTCTGCTTTCCGTGGGAGTGATGGTGAATGAAAATATCCAGATTTAAAGTAAGTGGAAGTTCCCATTGATACATTTGATCTCAAGGGGCCTCTTCTTTGAAGGATTTCAACGGAAGGATGTTTGTACCATCCAAAGACCATCCAAAATGCTTCTGAACCTATCCTTGCCCAAATAAATCATTGTAGAAGTTAAAGTGGAGCTGTGCTCATCTCCAGTAATTCTGGTCCTCATCCCTTGTCTAATTTAACCCCCATCTCGTTCCTTTGAATCAGGCCACAACCTGCTACAGGGTGTTTTTCTCATGCTCACAACCCTCTTTTTTCTTGCAGAGCAGTCCCTTCGTCTCTGCACCAGGCTTAATCATCCTCCACTCTTTACTGCTTCTGTGCACCATAAAGCTTAGCTGGAATAAATTAATGTGTGTCTTTTAGTTTCAATGGAGCTACATCCATTTATACCAGGTGCTCATTCCTACACGGTCCTGAATATGCTGGACCTGATACTGCGTGAGAGTGGTCTCACTGAACGCAACACAATGTCATGTGGCTAAGCATGTGCTTTACAAGATGATGGCTCCATGAGCTCAGCATCTTGGAGGTCAAGTCCCTAATGAGGATCTGGCCTGCTGTGTTCTTCACAGTTCTCGAGGTGGTGCAGCTATCCAGCTGCTCACTATCCCCTCCTCTTTTGGCACTGCCTGTCACCAACAAAGCCTTACCAGGAATCCAAAAATTGGGTCATCTCACTATAATTCAGACCACAATGTTTGAACAGCTTTAAAATTTTCCAGAGAAAATTCCTACCTCCCCTAGTTAATAAATTCTCAGGAACTCTGACTGCATAGACACATTTTATTTATGTATTGCATGGTTCCAAAATTTAAATAATGAATTGTTTGCTACCTGCCATACTTTAATTGGATTCATTTGAGAACAAAGTGAGAAAAGGGGAAAAACAGCCCCTTGATGGATTAAAACTGCAGATCGTAGTAGCAAGAGGAGGTATTTTAATGACAGGTTTAAGACTTGCTAAGTAACTGCCGCGAGAATTATAAATCCATTTTATAACAGGGTAAGATTAGCAGATAATCCTTTAAAAATAATAATAAAAAAAGATGGGGAATGGCTTTTCAGAAAAAAAATAATGAAGAAACAGCAGCCACCCAAAACGTCTTGAAAATTTTGCATAAGAGAAGAGATTGCTAAACATTTTAAAGTCTGTATCCTCGGTTGTTTTAAATTGGTGCAGCTGAACTTCAATGGAGTTTTTGAACCATTTACCATTTAACTTGTACATCTCTTTCATTAACTAGCAAACTCCTGGCTCACAGGATGCCCAGCATTATCCGTCACTGACAGTCCATTCAGAAGCAAGTAAGCCGCATTTCTTAGATCATGAGTTATCGGATTTGAACAACGATGTCATTGATGCCTAAATGTCATATGGAGATTTCAAGGACATTTAAGTCCTTTTCCTCTGCTGACACTGAGATGCCTCATCTTAACTCTGCCTGTTCTAAATCACTAACTGGTGGTTAGCTTTATATTTTGCCCTGTAACTCCTCAGTTGACCATTTGTCGTAATTTGCTTCATTGTTAATCAAATGTATTTGAAAGGATGTTTTTTTGTCCACCACCAGCAGCTAAGAATGTGTCACAGAATATCAGGGTTGGAAGGGACCTTAGGAGGTCATCTAGTCCAATCCCCTGCTCAAAGCAGGACTAATCCCCAACTAAACCATCTAACAGATTTTTGCCCCAGATCCCTAAATGGCCCTGTTACAGGGTACTCGGGGTCCCACAGAAACGAGGCACACACACAGCTGCTGAATAGAAGTAGTGAGTTTACTGAAGGCAAAAGTGGCACACCCGCAACGGGGGCTCCCTTCATTGCTGCCACTGAGACGGGGAAAGCCCGACGCATTGGAGCAATGCTCAGGATGAAGCCCACTGCGCGTGGGAACACAGGCAGAGAAATAACAGGAACATTTGCATCTCATGCATACCTCATGAATAACTAATACCTTGTTTCTATCTTGTTAGTATTACATAATGCAAGCAGGTGTCTCATTAGTATTACACAAGGCGAGCAGGCAATGAGAACCAGTTAACACTGGCATGTGAAATATGTGATAACAGAGCAGCAACCAATAACAGAAGCATGACCTATAATACCATTCTTTCCCTGGAGTCAAGAGGGGAAGCGCTCCTAGCTGCCCACCGTTACAATTTCTTCCGGCGTCCTACAGGCCCCCTCATGGATTGAGCTCACAACCCTGGGTTTAAGCAGACCAAAGCTCAAACCACTGAGCTATCCCTCCCCCAATGTATCACATTCCTCTCTTGTGTAAGAACCTGCTTTATTGGGTGAACAGTTTAGGCCCTGACCTGGCAAAGAGCTCAGACAGTGTGGACAGACCCCTGTGTCTATGTAAAGTTCCATTAAATCAGTGCAGGTCTGTGAGGGCGCTGGAGTGTGGCCATGCAGAACCGACTGCAAAATCAGACCTATAAAATAGTGTCTGTGGGGTACAAGCACAGCAAGTGATTCCTATAAGATCTGCAAGATGTCCAGGACTTCTTTCAGTCCTTGCAGGGCCTGATTATCATCTTGCTTACCCCAGTGTAAAACAGGACTACACTCATTAATATCAATAGAGTGACACAGATGTGAACATTGTTGAGTTTAGAATCAGGCCCATTCATGTCCATGGAGACACTGTGGCACTCCCAGAGCTTTGATTTACCATAGTCACTTTGCTCGATTAGTCCATTAGCCCTCACACATCATAACACATCATTCCTGTTG
This sequence comes from Dermatemys mawii, assembly GCA_007922305.1. Classification (NCBI taxonomy): domain Eukaryota; kingdom Metazoa; phylum Chordata; order Testudines; family Dermatemydidae; genus Dermatemys; species Dermatemys mawii. The sequence continues at coordinate 37,351,410 of ML677352.1, read as the reverse complement.
TTCTAATGTAGCCAGTCCTTCAGCCCCCTACTGGCCAGGCTGACAATGGCATCAAACACCCAGTCATCATAGAAGTGACAGAGTCCTGTGGCACCTTAAAGACTAACCAAAGTATTGGAGCATAAGCTTTCGTGGGCTAATACCCACTTCGTCGGATGCAGGCAGTGGAAGTATCCAGGGGCAGGTATAAATAGGTAGGCAAGAACCAGGTTGGAGACAACAGGGTTAGTCCAATGAGGCTGAACCAGCTTGTTATCTCTAATCAGGGAGGGTGAGGTATTCCTCTAGCAGCTGAACTGGAGGTGTGAATAGCAAAAGAAGAGAAGCTGCTTTTGTAGTTAGCTAGCCACTCATAATCTTTGTTCAATCCTTGACTGATGGTATCAAATTTGCAAATGAATTGCAGCTCTGCAGTCTCTCTTTGCAGTCTAGTCTTGAAGTTTTTTTGCTGCAAAATGCTGACCTTTAAATCTTTTATGGTGTGTCCAGCGAGGTTGAAGTGTTCTCCTACAGGTTTTTGTATATTGCCATTCCTGATATCTGCTTGGTGTCCATTTATCCTTTTTCATAGGGACTGTCCAGTTTGGCTGATGTACATAGCAGAGGGACATTGCTGGCACATAGTGGCATATATTACATTGATAGATGTGCAGGTGAATGAACCAGTGATGGTCTGGCTGATCTGGTTTGGTCCTGTGATGGTGTTGCTGGTGTAGATATGTGGGCAGAGTTGGCATTGAGGTTCGTTGCATGAATTGGTTCCTGAGCTAGAGTTATTATGGCGTGGTGTGCTGTTGCTGGTGAGAATATGCTTGAGGTTGGCGGGCTGTCTGTAGGTCAGGACTGGCCTGCCTCCCAAGGCCTGTGAAAGTGAGGGATTGTTGTCCAGGATGGGTTGTAGATCACTGATGATGCGTTGGAGAGGCTTTAACTGAGGACTGTAGGTGATGGCCAGTGGTGGTCTGTTGTTTTCTTTTTCAGGCTTGTCTTGCAGCAGCAGGGTTCTGGGTACACATCTGGCTCTGTTGATCTGTGTCCTTATTTCCTTGTGCAGGTATTGTAGGTTTGAGAAAGCTTGGTGAAGATCTTGTAGGTGTTGGTCTGTATCTAAGAGGTTGGAGCAAATAAAATTATACCTCAGTGCTTGGCTGTAGCCAATGGATCGTGTGGTGTGCCTGGGATGGAAGCTAGTGGCATGAAGGTGGGCATAGCTGTCGGTAGGTTTTCGGTACAGGGTGATGTTGATGTGGCCGTCATTAATTTGCACCGTGGTGTCTAGGAAGTGGACCTCCCATGTAGACTGGTCCTGGCTGAGGTGGTTGGTGGGGTGGAAGCTATTGAAATCATGGTGGAATTCTTCCAGAGTTTCTAGGGCACCACAGCCCAGAACCCATGAACGATCTGCCAGTCTCAGCTTCCCAGGTAGTTGGGATTATAGGCATGTGTCACCAAGCCTAATTTATTTACCGTATTTATTCACTATAATTTACCATAGTTCACAATTTTACACTGATCAGTACCAAACATACTTTAAAATATTCTTAAACAATATAGTAGTTCTCACTAAAGACTAATGTTTGTACCAGAACTTCGTCCAAATGATTTTTGAGATATGCAATAGCAAAAACATTAGCTGTTTCCAGTGGTGGAATGCCAGTCATATATATATATTTGATGTAGCATATCTTATAAGAGACTTCTCAAATGAGCCAGTAGAAAATGACACACATGAAATTTCAGGGGGAAAAGGAGGTTTTTGCGGTAGTTGCAGAAGAATTAATATTGAATTTATACTAGAAAGTTTGTTAACAACCTTCACTCCAGCTCCATAATACTATAGAGACAGGTGAGGTATGATCAGTCTGCTTCTACTTCATGGGAGAAAAATCAACAGCTGAAGCTTCATCCTTTGATGTGCAGTGATTCTCCCACCAGCAACAAGAAGTAGCTTATTCCCCTCTTTCCTTTAGCAGAGCCCGTCTGGAAAAGAGATCCTGCTCTAGCCAGTTGCTTAATTAAAATGAGCAACAATCAATAAAATCCTCTGATGTCAGCAGAGAGAGGAAACACTCTTCCATCCTCGCTGCCTTAATACACTAAATTACACCTAGGAATTACAAGGAAGGTCCCTCATCAGCAAAAACAATCAAACCAGAAATGAGTTAATGGAAGACAATCTGCTCTATAGTGAAAGTGAGAAACATAGGGGAAAGGGATGACCGCTGAAATCAAGGAAACACTACAAAGACACTCTCAAAGCGTACCTCAAGAAAACTAATGTGGACATCACAAGCGGTGAGAACAAGCCACCAGCTAACCCCAGTGGCTCCACATCCTCCTTCAGGAAGTAGCCCACTTCAGAAAGAAGCATCTTGCCTAGAAGCTGCAAAGAGAGAGAGAAGGAAGGAAAAAGAAAGAACTTTCTCCAAGCAGGCAGCTGATTCTCCAGGAAATGTCTATACCTACTGCACACGGATCTGTGGTCTCAGGATCAGACTCTTGAGTCATCTCAGAACCCATTTGTAAATCCAGGGTAGAGATCATCCTCAAATTGAGGGATCTTCAATGATGATGATGAATTGGCTTTGGATCAGGCCAGTAGTTAGACATCTCACCCTGTGCCTTTGGTCCAAGCCCATGGAGAAGGCTCTTAATTTGAAGACACGGCTTTTCTCCCAAAAGAATCAGTTTCTTGCCAAATATTCACACACGAAAAAACAAACAAATGGGAAGGCACCATCATCGATACCTATGGAGATAAGCTGCAAAAACATGTGCTGTGGGCAAAAGTGCAAAATGCAGAATGTGAGTTCATGATCTACATGTGTCCTGCACTTGGCTTTATTTATTTACACTGGGTTTTGATGTGTTGCATCAAGGGAGAGTTCATCTCCATACGACATCTCATTGCTTCTGGAACCTGAAGGGAAGGAAGCAGGTACTGCACTCACCAGGAGCCAGATGTTTTGACACGGGGATTTCAAATGACTCTATGGGCAGTAGTTCTGTGGCTGAAAAGCTTGAGGTAACGTCAAAGGGTCAGGAACAAAACTAAGTCTTGGTCTGAACTACAAATTAGAATGGGGTGAAAAATCTACTCTTCACACTGCAGCTGGGTTATCAAGGCGGTTATCTGTATCTCACTGTTAAATCTAGTTGGTGATTTTTACATTATTATTTATATTATCGTTAAGGTCAAGAGATCCTAAATTAGAGCAGGAACCCAGGGCACATGACAATGCAAAGAAACAGCCGCTGTCCCCAAAGAGTTTACAGTGTCACCAAAAAATCTTAAGAAAAGGGAAGTACCCTTATCCCATTTCACAGATAGGAACCGGAGGACCATATCTACAAAGGTGTTTAAGCTCCTAACCTCGATCTGGCCCATAGAGAGTCAGTTATTTGCCTAGGATCACACAGGAATTCTGTAGCAAAACTAGGACATGAACCTAAATCTCCTGAGCTCCAGACCAATGATGAAAACACAGAAATCCATTCCTCCTCTCCATCATCATGATTTAGTCACCATGACCCAAGTGCAAACGTAGGAATGGAGTTACACCAAAGATGGAATTTGTCCCTTGCAAGGATATAGTTCTGCAATAGTCAGGTAGGGGAATGCATCTCCCACCAGGAGTTTGACTCCCTTTCTTCTTGTGAGGCTTCATTTTCTTTTTATCCTCTTGGGTAGGGCTGCACTCGCCTTTGAAATTTGTTGCACTATTAGGAGGAGTTCCACTTTTCCTAGGGTGCCATGTTATTTGAGCTGCCTCATTTATACTCTTTTTATTGCAATACACAATTGTTCAAAAATCATTATTATAATTTAGGGGGTGACAGACTGTCAAATATAGGAGTAAAATAATTGCATTTTTAGGGCTAAAATTAGTATTCTGAACATTTATAAATGCACAACTACAGTACTTAGTTTCTTCACCTTGTAGGAAAGGCTTTTTCATGCATTGGTTGATCACATTGTATCATGTATCATGATCATGTATCATGTATCATTGTATCATGTATCATTTAAAAATCATTTAAAGGAATTTTAAACAAAGACATTTGGGATTACTCTGAGAATCTACCAGACTAACGTCAGTGTACGAACAGTAGAACTTATTTTTCAGATCTGTATCTTTACCAAGTAATTTATCTAACCAGGAAGAAGAATTCATGCAGAGGCAGGTGAAAACTACAGATTTATGCATGGAAAAACCATCCTTAATAAAATATTGTTCCAAGAAAGTTGCCAGGTCTCAAACTTTTCCTATTCACAGGACACAGATAAATTTTAAGATATTGGATCCTAGCTTGATGTAGTTAAATATCATTTACAGTATGTATCTATGCACATGGTATAAGAGTTTAATGAACTTAATTTACGTGCGAAGACATGACAGAATGTGTACATGGCTTGGTTATTTGCATCCAGTGGGCATACTGTCAAGAACAAGGCCAAAGGCTTCAACAACCCAAAAACTACATCATGACTCCATAATGTCTAGGTATTACTATCTTCATCTGTATCTTTTGTTGTGTTAACAGAAAGTTAAAAGAGGCATGGCCCACAGTGGGGATCTATTGGAAGGGCAGGGAGGGTGCATTGAGGGTTTTTCAAAATTTCGTATATTATAGGTAAGGTCAGTTGAATAAAATAAAAATAAGTATTTTCACAAATTAACATAGTAAGATTTTCCATCTGTTATTTATGCGGCTATGTTATTGGTTCTTTGCAAGAACCACCATCAGGTTATCCATGACAATGTCTGCAAAATAGGAAGTCTTACAAAGTTTAGCATAAAGAGTATTTCTCTGAAAACTGATGCCAGATGTGACTCTTTGTTAGTCAATATTCAGTCATCCAATCAAAAAACAGACATAACTGAAGACGTAAGTCATCAATTGCACATTGTGACTTATGAGTAGTCGAACTGAGCAGTTTGTAGACATCATATTGGCCAAAATTCATTCATGTATGAATAATGAATGCCTTAGTAGAAATTAGGATTCATCTATCAACAGGAAAAGGGGCCAAATTCATCTGTTAATTTACTTCCCATGAATAATTTGACCAGTTTTAGTTCTAGAATAACTGAAAGATCCATGACAATAGAAAATAAAAGGAGCCTCATTCTACTGCTTCTTCCCATCACTTGTTTTGTGTGACTCCTCATTTCTATTACAGAGAATTACTGATACCAGTTATTTCAGTTATAGCATCAGTTCATAACCAGTTACAGTTTCACTCATGTTAATGCGCAGCTTGCTAGTAACGTAGTAGCAGCCCTCAATGTTTTCCTAAATCCAATTTAGAGTCAAAAGGTATTTTATTAGCTGCGGACAGAATATTTAAATTCAACATATTTTTTTAAAAAGGTTCATCTTTTGAAATGGCAATTGGTGATATTTGAGCCACATGTTGGACACTTGTTTTTGAGGTGCGGGGGGAACTGTATATCTCTTAGTACAAAACTTTCTCTGTTTCTTGAGAAAACAACAATAAAACACCCCTTGCCTTTTATCCACATCTGGCTGAAGCAAAAACAGTGACCCATGGAATTCAAAATTTCATACTTCACTGCTGCAGGCTAGGATTCAGAGGTTATTCTTGCTGTGTTTATGAAAGATCTAGCCCTGTCAGAAGGAGAAGTGCTTATTGAGAAAACACATGGAGTTTCTGTTTCCAGAAATTATGGAATTAGCCAATGATAAGAGACTTTTTTTTCCTCAATACTCTCTAGACATTTCATAGGACTTAATAAGTAATGGCTGTGTGGTTAATTGCAAAACAAGAGTAAACAATCCAGGTCAGATCTCATGCGTGGAGAGCACTGCCACCAAGACTCAGCAAATTTGTGATTTGGAACAAATTCCTCTCAAAGGGACTGAAAATTCCAAGGAATTCAGTAGACTTAAAAATATGATTCCAAAATTTGTACGCAATGTTGTCCCTTCATTACTAGGAGCTCAGAGCACTCTCCTAACATCTGTGAACCAAGCCTCATAATAACACGGTGAGGTCAGGCTCTATTCCTCTCCTCGGCTCCCCCATTGTAAAGATGGGGACACTGAGTTCAAGCAGCTTGCCCAAAGAGAGGAAGTGCATGATAGAGCATGGTATAGAGTCCAGATCTGCTCACTCCCCATCTTCTGCAGGCGCAAGATCATCCTTCCCCATTTTTGAAGACTGCCTATGTAGACGTTGCAGATGGATCCACCTGTGGAATTTGGATTCAGATCCAATTCCATACTTGTCAAAATTCTCAGTTGTCCAGAGATGCTATTCAAATCTAATAAGGTTGTAAGGATCCAAACACTGAGCGTAGTGCTTCCTCTCTTTACTATTCCACTGAAAAAAGCCCTGGTAACATTACCTATTCTCCTGGTGTTCTTAAAATCCTGTTCTACAAGCAAGGTGTGTCTTTATACCAGACACTCAAAGATATTCAGAGGAATTCACCCTTCACTGATGGAATTTCCCCTATAAGAGAGGTGGAATTTGAAGAGCCAAGATTTTACCTTGTCCTGAAGCCCTAAAGGAAAGCGTGGAATACTGCAGCTGGCTGACACGTTAGCTAGTGAAACTGATTTTCTTCTGGACTGAAGCAAACGCTACTTGTGGGAATGAAATGATGAAAAAACAATAAAATATGTGTGGCTTTCAGAGCTCTATCTCGGCTGTATTGACTGTGAAATTGCTGATGAATGGGGGCGTTCAAACAGAATGGACACCATGTTACTAATGGAGCTAGAATTCTTGTGGTCGCGTCAGCCCTCAGTGCAATGTGGTGGTTACATAAACAATCTGTGAATCGAGTTCTTAATTTGGGGACTTTACGCACTTTGCACCAGCTGATTGATCCTTTTCGTCTTATCCTTCTGCAGTCAGAGTCCTCCCTTCCCCAGCACCAAATCCCAGAAATCAAACTTTGGGCAGGCAACTAAGCTTGGTCTTGCCAGGTGCTCTGGACCCTGGCTCTGATCCAGCAAAGCATTTTAAGCTTGTGAGTAGTTCCCCTGAAAACATTCCTTTCCCGAAATCAGTGGGACATGCTTCAGTTTAAACACATGCTCAAATACTTTCCTGGGTTGGGGCATGAACTGTAATTCACCCCACAGTTCCTGTAACCAATTTCTCTGCACCTCATCTTTGGGCACATCAGTGCCACTGGATGTGTGTAAGTGTAGATCCCATGGTGCTACAGCTACCCTATCCACAATGGCCAATTCTGTGCTCGTCTATAATCAGCATAGAAATTCTGTGTGGAGCTCATGTGGGTGAAGAGCTATGAGGACCTCTCACACGGAGTCACTTCATCTGCCCACAGCTTGGCATTATGATGTTACCAGCATTATAATTATTTATGGTAGTGCCCAAAGGCACCAGCCAATACTGGTTTCCTATTGTGCTAGGGGCTATACAGACACATGAGAGATTTTCTAAACCTTCCTAAGCATGCAGTGTGACAATCCCTTAGTCCATTTAACAGGATGGGAGGAAAACATACGTGTTTTCATTCTCTTTGTTGTTGTATTAACTGTTTTGTTTTTAATCATGTTTTTCCTACCAGAATTTCCTCTGCAATTAAATTTGCTCTCATTGCTGCATTGTGAAATATCGAGTGTTTGGTGTCTTCTTCCCATCCCCAGTCCAGTGAGCTGCTTTTGGTCTCTTTAAAGGTTCTGTGTTGGCAGCAGCACTTGGAGTGGAAACCAAAAGACCATAATGCATCTCAATTTGCCTTTAACAAATGGAACAGCCAAAAAAAAATGGAGTGAAATTTTAGGTGTCATGTTCTCTATTGCCTCCTAAAATAGATAAACTGTAAGTCTTTGGCTCAGGGACTGTGTCTTTGTGTTTGTGTCTAGTGCCTAGAGCGCTGTGGCCTCTGATGTAATATAAATAATAAGTAATAATGGATTAAATTAGATAGTCTAATAATTAAACAAAATATATTTTCAATATATAGTTTAGTGTGCCACTGTCATAAGGTGAAAGAATTTCTGTGTAATAAACTCCCTAGTTTTTTTACACCTAGCTCAGTAATATTCTATATTGTCCCAGTCATATAGACACCTAGTAAGGCTATTTTTTTCCATTTGGAATGCCTAAGAGTTAATCCAGATGGAAGGCAGAACATAGAGATGACACCAGCTGCGTGCAGATAAATATTGCTTCCTTTCCAACGGAATCACATTTGGTTTGTATCAATATCACTTCGATCCTTTGTCATTCCCAATATTGCATTCCAACTGGTTGACATCCATGTTAGCTGGATGTGAATCCCGTTAACAATAAATTCAGATTTTGAAAAGAAAATGAACTTGTATGTAGTTGGAAAACAATTTATTCCCAGTTTGCGTTTTTTCCTGGGAAAATACCGAGCTGTCTTCCACATTCCTTTCAAGATCCTTTGGATCTTATGGGTTGTGAAATATATTTTAATAAGGGGTTTTACAACAATGGATTAAATGCTTCCCTCCCACAAGAAAGAAAGGGAAACATAAGAAGAGAAATGACTCATCAACTTCTGAAACCTTCATCATTACCATTTGATCATTCCTTGATGGGAAGAGTTTGTGGCTGCCCAGGCAGGGAAAATGGCCTTGAAATCCTTAGAGTCTCAGGATCCATGGATACAGCAGATCCTTGGAAAAGCCTAAGAAAGATTTTATCCATATAGCTCCCCACTGTCACTGTTAAGCATTGAATGGCCATGTGTTGCTATATAAAGTTGCAGACATCACATTATCATGGTTAGTCTTGCTGGTGTGGGATATATCCTGTAGGTAGCGGCAGAGCACCTAAAAATTTATTCAAGTCAAAGAGTCACTCTGTCAATGAGCAAAATTTTCCAGCTTAAAAAGAACTGCATCACGATTAACAGTATTTCTTCCAGGATCTAGCCACTTATATATTCAATTAAACAGAACTTCTGAGATTATCTGTAATAGCACCATCTCATGACTCCCAAAGTCTCACTAGGGAGGCCAGCCTTCCTGTCTGTCTAAGGTTGGAGAAGAAGCCACAAAGGAGAAGTTACAAAAGATTGCTTGAATGCTGTTTGACCACCTCTGTTCCAGGACTGGGGTATGTATGTAAATAAAACAATACCATTTTCCCCACTTCTTTGATTCCTTCCATGCCATGCAAAAATGGTGAAGACCTGGCCCTTGGTTTGAAGCTCAAGGCACTGCTGACTATTCTTTGCACCTTGTCATCTATCACTTTTCATGGAAGGCTGAATGATGTTAATAAAGTTGCTAGTCTTTCAGCCTGAGGTGCATGAAAAATAAATACAGTCACAGATCTGGCTTTGGAAATATTAACAAATGCAGTTAAAGTCAGCCACAAAATTTGTGCATTTGTCCATACATTCAAAATTCAAAAAGCAATACCAAAATCACACTGACTGTCCCCATGCAAAGTCAAAGCACAACAGGTGTCTAAATTTCAACACTTGCCAATTGTTTCTAGGCTAAATATGTATCTCATAACTAGACTATGGGCAAAAGCTGGATGGTTTTGGATTCTCATCAGCTGGGTTTTGGTTTTTAAAACCAAAACCATAGATATTTCCAGTTATATATGTGCAAAGTAACTAATTATCGTTGTTATTTTTGTCTCAACAAATAATAAATAAATAAAAAGCATGTGTTTGTACATGTGTCCAGAAGCTAAGCAGTTAATCACCTCAGTCTCTGCTCTTTGACTAAAATGGAATCTGTGTGACTTGCTGTTTTCCTACTGTCTGTACACAGACAGAATATGATACATTGTTACAATTAATGTTCTATTGTGCACATGTGTTTAAAAACTACAGCAACACAGCTATTTGGACATTGGAATTAAACTCTCATTTTCAGCTGGGATTTTCAAAGGCATATAAGGGATTTAGTACACAAAATATGGTGTCTAACTCCCGGAGTCATCTTTGAAAACCCCAGCCTGTATCTCTAAACACCTTTGAATTTTCTTTCTCTGTTTGAATAGAAGCATTTGTTAAGGAAGTCCAAATGCTTCTCCATCTCTAGTTATAACAGATACTGATCAAAATTTGAGCTGTACTGGAATAACTCAAAAAATCCCCAAATTAGTCTCTTAATCAGTATTGTTATGGCAGACATCATCAGGTGATGCTACTACATATAGTCTTCCAATTCTTTTTCTTCATGTATTCAGTTTTGGGAAATGTTTAGTATTGGGAAAACACGCTGTGTTGTTGTTCGTTTTTGGTTCTGTGTAGAGGCAGTGCTCCTAGAAAGGAATAGAGTCATTTCTTGACTCTAGCACTGGAGTTGGGCTGGGATCCCTGAAAGAAGGGGTTGTTTGCATACTGTTTGACCACCTCTGTTCCAGGACTGATGTATGTATGTAAATAAAATAAATTACATTTGCATTATACCCAGGCTCCACATTATTGTTTTCTCTTTCACTGGGAAGCCAACTTGCCACACCTCAGACATCTGCTACCACTCAGCAGAGGGATGAAGGACACTGATGTCAGTAGAAGGGGCAACAAATCTCGTAGCTTCTGTAGTTTTAGCAACCTCCCATCTTGGCTCCACTGCAGGCTCTGTACTGGAAGGCATCAAAAGAGTTAATGCTGTTCCCTTTGGTCTCACAACAGCCAGCAGTAGTGCTGACTTTTCTCATCACTCTTTGGTTATTGCTAATCTCCTGTGTAACCTCGGTGCCTCTCTGGGTTCCTGCCCACACCAGGACATGCCACGGACAAAGAGTTATCATGCTTCACTGTGCTACTCTCTTTGCATGCAGTGGGCAATCAAATAAGGTCCAATGGCAAGAAAAACTATTTTCCATCTATAATTCCCTCTTATGGAGAAAACCAGATGAGGCCCTATCATTTGTCTTTAATAAACAGTCTGGAAATAGCAGCCTTGATTGAAATGCAAAAGGCCGGAACATTCTGTGTGACTGACACCCGCCAAACAAAAACTCCACAGCCAAGTTCCCCAATGCATGGAAGCAAGATGCTATGTATTAAAGATACATGCAAGATGCCTGTATTAAATAAGTATTCATACAAGGAGCAACTGTCTGAGACCAGATTGCTCTTCAATTTAGCAGTGAAAGGCATATCCAATGGCTGGAAGCTGAAGTTAGAAAAAATTCAGAAAAGAAATAAGGCACACATTTTCAACAATGAAGATAATTAACAATTGGAAGAGCTTCCCAAAGGATGTGGTTAATTCTCCATTGCTTGGAATCTTTAAATCAAGACTGGATGTCATTCTGAAAGCAATGTTCTAGTTCCACCACATGTTATTGGGCTAGATACAGGAATTACTGGCCAATTTCCCACTTATGCGGGAGATCCAAATAGATGAACAGTGGCCCCTTCTGATCTTAAAATCTATGAATTATTAAATCCCAGAATTCATGTGTCAATAAAGTAACATTAAACTAAGCTGGTATTCAAAACTCTACAAATGCTCCCTAATAAAATCATTGTGTGTTAAAGTCAACAGTTCTAATTTGTATTTTTTGTTTCTATGACTGGAAAAGAACTGCCATTAGACCTTTAAAAACAAATGTCTATCCCCTACAGCAAATCTAAGTACCTCAACCCTTAATCCTTCTGAAGACTCATACGTGATTTTTTTTTAATCAGAAAAACTCAAATTCACCTCTGTGCATCTACACTATGTGGTTGCATAGGTTTGTCATCTGAAGGCAGAGACTGTCTTGCTCTGTGTGATGTACAGCACCAAGCTCAGTGTAAATCATATCTAATAGCATCTGATTCATGCTACACCTGCTTACATTAAGCGCTTACAACACACAGACTCTTTTATGTTGCAAGCATCTAATTATACAATGAAAGATTCAAAGGACAATGTGTTTTCCACTGATGAGAAACAAACACCTGTCACTTTTCCAAACCAAATTGCTGGATATGGACATATCTGTGTCCAGAGCAGGCTTTCTTGTACGTTAGCGAGCACCTCCGGGCATTGGCCTGGGCAGATGGAAATGCTGAAAGAATCATTTTTATTTATGGTATTTCCACTTTCTCTCCCAATTGTTTCACCTCTCAGATAAGATTTGGATTTCATTCATTGTTGGACTAATAAAAGCTTCAGGCTTATTTTAGCCAAACCTGTTTGACTATTCGTATTTAACAGTATCAACTAGATTTAGGCCTAACATGAAGGTGTAGTAGAAAAGTTATTGTAACAAACCCTAAGATCAGAAGAAACATTTTCATGATTTTTTTTCCATTTCAGTGAAAACAATTGGCTTTTTGGTTGGATGGAAATGTTCCTCTGAACATTTTGCAATTTTTGCAGTGCAGCTTTTTGGCATTGCACAAAAGCCAGAGAGCCTGCAAGTGAATATGAGCAAAAGCAACATTAAAATCCTCACATTTATTTCCATTGTCTGGTACACAAGAAATACAAAAAGTAAGCAAATGGTGAAGAGTAATTAGATTTTTAAAATGCTTTCAGTTAAACTCATCCCAAATTATTATTAAAATAAGCGTCTTATGCGATTATTGAACCAGTCATAACCGCCTAAGAGTGTTGTAATTATGCTGCACTTCATGGCCATTCAAAGCTTAACAGTGACAGTGGGGATAAATCAGAGATCATCTTACTCCAACAACATGCCACTTGAGCTAATTCATTTGAAACTACCAGTGCAAAGCTGGTCCAATTTTTTCACATTTTGAGGAAAGTTCTCATTTCAATTTTAAAAAATAGAGGATATTTTTCAAAACATGTTTATTGATTTGAGGGTTTTTTTCAATTTGCTCTAATATAGGGCTTATAGCACATGGCTGAGCAGTTGTGATCCCACCCAGGAGAGGGTGGATGTTTCACAAATAAAAAACAAATACTTCATTACAGCATCTGATTTTTAATTTGACAGGTTTAGAATAATAGAATCATAGAATATCAGGGTTGGAAGGGACCTCAGAAGATCAGCTAGTCCAACCCCCTTGCTACTTTAATCATTAAAAAGTGCAATACTCTCTAATCGACTCTGACACAATAGGCCCCAAAAATGTAATTATAGGGCATTAAATGCATTATATGTCTCAGGAAAAAACAAAATAAAAAGCAAATATAAAAGCAATCATTAGAGGTGTGTGAGACTCAGCAGTCTGAGCTACAACTGCAGTTCACAAAAACCCTCTCTTTGGTGTCAACACTTGAGGGTTCACACAACCTGAGCTTTGGGGTCTGTGATGGGTTTGAAATCAACCCAAAACTCAGTGCACACCTCAGTCAAATAACCCAATTTCACCTGGCCTTGCAATAATACACTTTGGAAGTATCAATCTTGACAACAAATAAATGAGACCTGAAATTTTTTTTCTTTTGTTCAGTAACCGTATCCCAGCATTAGAACACAAGAATGGCTGCAGTGGCTCAGACCAGAGGTCCATCTAGCCCCGTATCCTATCTTCTAACAGTGGCCAGTGCCAGAAGCTTCAGAGAGAATGAACACAATTGGGCAATTATCAAGTTATCCGTCCCCTGTTGTTCATACCTAGCTTCTAGAGTTCACATAATTAAATGATGTCATTTTGCATCTAACCACCTCGTTACTCTGTTGTTTTTCTATGGTGGCATATTTTTGTTCGGTGTTTTCTTAATTTGGTTAATATAGTTAGTTTGAGCCTTCTTGTGGTGTTTTTTAATAATTTCCATGCAGCTTGCAGGAATTTCACCCACATAACTATTCCTTTTAATTTCCCTTTAATTAGCTTCTTCATTTTTTGTGTAGTTCTCCTTTTTGAAGTTATATGCTATTGAAAAGGGTTTCTTTGGCATTTTTCCCCCTAGAAGGATATTAATTTTAATTATATTATGGTTGCTATCATTGAGTGCTTCAGCTTTATTCTCCTCTTGGTCCAGATCTTGTGCTCCACTTAGGACTAAATCAAGAATTTCCTCTCCTCTTATGGGTTTCAGGAATAGCTTCTCCAAGAAGCAGTCATTTATGATGTCTAGAAATTTTATATGTTCTGATTTATCTCTCCCTTTCTTTATGGTTCCTAACATTGAGTTAACTTTTTTTGACTGATGCTGCATATTGAGTGGATGTTTTCAGAGAACTATCCATGATGAGTCCAAGATCTCTTTCTTGACTGGTTACAGTTAATTCAGAGCCCATCATTTTGCATGTTAAAAGCAAGGTTCCTTTCCAGGAAAATTCTTTATTAAATTAATTCCATGTGTGTATTTAAAAATACATTCTTCTCAACAACTAATCTATGAACAGGAAAAGTTCAGACTAATGAAATCTGTTTCCATCACAGTCTGTGCATCCTTCATTCAGTTTGTATTTCTCCTAGACACCACCCCAACCATGGACCCCCTGTAGCTCCCAAATGCTTGCAGGCTGAAATAAAAGCCATCTGAAGTCAATAGGAGTAAGACCTCGAGGCCCAGTTACATACAAACATGAGTAAACTTACTTACTGAAGTACTCCCACTGAAATCAGTGGGACTACTCAAACGTATGTGACCTGTGGGATCAGACCTCTTGTACTTGTCCCAAGTCCTGTTGCATTCTGGGAACCAGAAATTAAGCTAATAGCTTATGTTACATGGAGGTTGTGTTTTGTAATTCTTCAAAATAGAATGCTTTTATGGTGTTACATATTGTTCATAGAAAACAGAATTAGACACATGAAATAGAGTCATAACAGCAACTATATGAGGTAGGCTAAAAATACAAGGGGTAGTAGGTTTTATGCTGCAAGATCTAAACCGAACAACAACCAGAAACAGAATTCCCATGAGATAATATTGTAGAGTCAGGTACATGACAGTAGGTGCCAGGTGAGAGTTCATACTCTGATGCACCTGGATTTGGTCACAGTAGAGTAGGAGACAGTAGCCAGACTGTTGGTCTGTTCCAGTATGACAATTCTTATGAATGGTGTCTTCAAAGGTGTATCTATTGTATGTGCAAGCCTTCCTTCCCCTGTCATGTTCAATAAATCCCTACACAAGCTGGTGTGTTTGTCCAGCTCAGATCACAACAAAGTCTTAGCAGATTGTCTCATTACAGATGGAGAAAGGCATATTCAGTAAACTAGGAACGTAGTGCAAGACCTAACCATACCATAATTAATACTGTTCTACAGTGCTCTTTATGGCTACCCTACACTCTGGGCGACTCCTACTACCACACAAGTAAATGGTAAAAATCTCATTTATTTCAGCAACAGCAGGATTGGGCCATGAAGATCTACAACTGCATTATCCTTGCAATGGCAAATAAACTAAAACTTCCTTATCATGTTGTGCACCCCATGAAATCAGATGAGGCCAAACATACTGCATCAGGCAATCCCACAGTGAGTTTGCCATAGCCATACTTTACCTTTAGAAATACAAAACGTTCCTAACAGAGATAATATTGAACAGTTATAATGAAGGGTTTCCAAAATTAATAACACAGAGGGTTCTGAACATACGCAGAGCATGAAGTATTTTGCCCGTGATCTGCCTTCCCTTAGCTGTGGAAACCAACCTACCCTCAGATCTCACAACCCCTGCAATGGGGTGGCTAACTGAAATACCCAATTTTTATTTTCTCCCCTTGTGCACTGCAGGAACATTGTCCCACAAGGCTCACAGTGAACTACAGCTGCTGCAGTACCTGCTTGCCAATTGCAAATGGACAGAGAGATGTTATTATTAAACACATTTTGATGGGCTAGATTCAGCCCTAGACAAGTCTCAGCCACTGGTCCTGGTGGTAGAAAATGCATCCATTTGGGAGCTGTGGGAACAGAAGGCACTCGTAACTCAGCCTCTGGGCCCAGGTTTCAGCCCAGGTGTCTGTTTTTATATCCAAGCCAACTTGAATTAATATTGTAAGGTTTCATGAGATGAAGAGCAAATTCATGGCACTTCATTCCATTTTTCTC
Source organism: Dermatemys mawii (assembly GCA_007922305.1). Lineage (NCBI taxonomy): Eukaryota > Metazoa > Chordata > Testudines > Dermatemydidae > Dermatemys > Dermatemys mawii. The sequence continues at coordinate 37,335,493 of ML677352.1, read as the reverse complement.
TTAGCTCTAGAGCTGTTTTATTTGTTATAGTGTGTATCATTGACCCTAATACACAAAGCCATTCACCTTCATAAGTCTTTGTCACTATTTCCATTAAAGCCAATGGGAAGAAGAGCCAAGCCTTACTTTAATTTAATATATACCTTAATTATTTCAGTAATAACTTGGGTCAAAGAATCCTATCTAAGGTGACATCTTATGGGAGATTTCCTTTCATGCTGCTGTAAATCAGGAGTAACTCCACTTAAGTCAATGGCATTACGTTGATATAAGGTTGATGTAAGCAGCAAGGGAATCTCTCTGTTGTTGAACAAATTTGCTTTGTGAAATGAAAGGTTTCTCTACTACTACAGTTTGCATTCTGGAGTCTTCCCTCCAACTTCATTAAACGTCTCAGATAGCATATTATGTTAGATTTAATAGGAACTTTATTGTAGTTTTAAAAAAGCATGTGTTTTATTGAAATTGCTCCTACTGAGGCTGGGAAAATCAGTAACAAAGATCAAGTCACACAACATTCCAACTGCCTATAAATAAACTACAGACTGCTTGATCCTCTATCCATCCTCAGTGGAGTAAAAAGGATGTAAGTGAATTCAGAATTAGGCCCATGACTATTAGGTGTTTTTAAGACATTTTTGGGACCTGATTTTCCTCTCTGGTGTTGCACCCTAGAAGCCAAAAAGGTACATTTGTAGAATCAGACCTTGGGTTATAGTATTACCAGATGTTGTTGATTCCTAGTCTGGAAAGTTATCCTAGAGTGTATGGTAAAAAGTGTGAATAAAATGACACAGTCCTCCTAACTGAAAGATTAGCGAGCGTGTGTTTATTTACTCAGCATTATACAGCCCTTGTTTCATACTTAAATACATATGAATAACAACAAATATTTAAAACCAATGCCAGCTGGTTCATATAAGCATCCAACTTCTTTTTTTCACTCCGTTCACATGTAAAGGATGGAAATGCCGTCCCACACAGAAACCCACCCACCCAGAAGTTCCAGACTCCAGTGCTATTTATTTATTTCTTACGTTTCCCTTTCCTGTCAACAAGGTTGGGCTCAGCCAAACAAAAGATGAAGAGAAATATTTTCATGGTTTCCTTGTTTGAAATGACAGTGCAGTTAGATGTATTTTAATACAAATGTTCCTCTGAAATGTTTGTCTTAATCTTTCTGGTTCCTTCTGCTGCATTTAACACACTTGCTCCCAAATGCTGTGGAAGTCCACTCTGGACTTCACGGACTTTGCCCCTTAATTCTTCCTGCCGCACCAGCTGATCCCTTGGTAACGCATCTCCCTCCCCTCTTCTGCTCACTCGTAGGATATGCCTTCTCTATCTGCCAGTTTGATGTATCAGGGATTGAATATCACGTCTCATCTAGATGTGATAAATCGATTCCTGAATCGAGGACTGTACTCCACTTCTGCAAGAGGAGTAAGCAGAGTCAATGGGAAAGTGGCCATGGTCGACTCACCGCTGTGGGGGCGGCCAGGTAAGGCGAACTAAAATAGTTCAGCTACGCAAATAGCATAGCTGAAGTTCTGTGTCTTAGTTTGAACCACTCCCCTAGTGCAGCCCAGGCCTTAGAGTCCATCAGGGATTCCTCCCCCTGACCGTTCATTCTCATGATGTACACCCTAACCTCACCTCTGATCTTTCAATTGGCCTTGTCTTTGCTGCTGCATTTAGTATTAGACCCTCGCAATACTGGTAAAAAAAAAAAGTGTAATACTAAAGAGAGCTAAGCGATCCCTTTTTATATCGGGGTTATTAATAATGGCATACATTATAAAATTAAATTACTCCCTGCAATTTTTGGATCTTTTATAAACAACATGAATGGTGGAGCTACCATCAAGTCTCTGTTATTTATTACAATCTCTTCTTAGAATTCTATACATTATTTGAAAACTTTTTACACTGGTGATGGCCCTTTCTTCTCTTCTACATCTGCCTCAGCTCTCAGTAGGGGAGGGAGTCAAGGTCTCAAGTGTAGTGAAAGAAATGGCATGTACCATTTCAGTCTCATATAATACATTCATCTTTGCCTTTCTGATATTAGTGGTGTGGGACTTAGAAGACCTAGCTTCAATGTTCTGCCCTACCACAGACTTCCTATGTGACCATGGGCAAGTCACTTAGGGTTTGTCTGCACAGAGTATTAACATGCTCTAGAAGGGTGCAAACATGCTTGAAGGCATTGCACTCTAGCTACTCCATGTAGACCCTGCTGATGCGCTGTAAAAGGTTTCTAGTGAGTGTTAACATAGTCCTGTTTCAAACAGGACTACATCAACATGCATGAGATACCTTGTAGAGTACACCAGCAGGGTCTACATGGGTCACTTCGAGCAGAGCACAATAGAAAGCTCTACAGATTACATCCCTTTGGTGTTCACTGCTGCACTGTGTAGACAAGCGCTTTGGGAACCGAGGCACGGAGAAACTATCTGTAAAATAGGGGTAATGGTATTTCCCCATGCCCCGAGTTTTTGTGGGATACATACAGTAAAGACTGAGATGTGTCAGATACTACAGATACAGGGATGGGGAGCACATAAGTGATGTAGATCACTAGCGTCAAACCTTCTCTGGAATTTCTTCTAAACGTGAGGTTCTCTGCCATTCTACATTTTCATTAAAAATAGAGAAATACTTGGATTTCAAGGGGCCAGATCCTCAGCTGGTATTAATGGAGCTTTGCAGAAGCTGGCCTGGATGACAAGGGATGGATCTCTCAATAATTGCCTTGCTCTGTTCATGCCAACTGAAGTAGCTGGTAAAGGCCACTGTCAGAAGACCAGAAACAGGGCTAGATGGACCATTTCTCTCCCCCAGTATGGTCATTTTTGTGTTCTTATGATTTCCAACACATAAGGATTTGCCCTCAACATGTTCACTTCTCATGTAAATGAGCATAAATCCATTGCCTTCAGGGGACTTACATCAATTTTTTGGAGTTGAGAGTTTGGCCCATAATATTTTACCCTGCTGGTTCTTTCATTGGTTTAAGTGATCACTAGTTTTGATGTTGAAGGAATTTTCCTCAAAATCATATTGGTGGGGACCATGGGAGTGCTTTACCATCTTCTGGAGCACCGAGCTAGGACTGTCCATCAAAATCACATGGCCATATTCCATGTGATCAGTTTCCTGTGATGGTAGGGGCCAGGCACCAGAAAAACTTCATACCTTCCTAGCAACTACATGTTGACAGCACTACCCTGTGCTTCCTAGTAGGAGCCCTGCTTGGAACAGGGAGTAGCACAACAGCATCCATGCGAGCTGTTCTGTCTGTGCATGGCAGGATGGCTGAAGTCCATGAAATCATGTCAAGTGAGGGTGCATGTCGGGTTATGCTTCCTTCTCCATTCAAAGGGATAAGTGTGTGCTACCAGATCTATGTGCTGCAGATAACAACATGAGCAGCAACTCGCTAGGAGCTTGACCAGGTCCCCTCCTCGGTAGATCATGCCCAGGAGACCATGAAGTCCTGACCAGCACAGTGTCCATTCCCCTTCCACAGCATTCATGGGAAATGGTTCCTCACACCCTCTCCCTGCCCACCTCCCATGCACTATGAGCTAAAGATTTGATTCCCCTGTTCATGTACACATACTCAAGCTGGTGTAAATATAAATAGTAGTGTAGCTGTACTAGCACAGATTGTGGCAGTACATGTTACTACATGTACTCAGTGGAGGCATGGCTAAGTACAGGTAGTAACAGCCTTCTAATTTTCCTCAGTCTCACTGCATGACTGTTCACAGGCAAAGCGTTGCAGTCTAGTGTGTATTCTCCAAATGCCTGCATACAATCAGTGTGACATTTGTGAGGATTAGCTTGTTTCCAAAATGTTTTGCAAATGGAAAGTGCAGAATGATGTGCTAATTACTGCTAGGAGAACTCAAGTCACTGACCCGCCATGCGAAACATTTCAGCAGAGATGGCACACGGCGCAGAAGTTCCTCTTGATCAGGTAATAAGATAGCCAGGCAGAGTCCAAGCTCAAGACGTATATGCTGTGAGACCCTTCCCCCTCCTCCTGCAAAAGCAAGTAACAGATGAGTTTGAGTTCACCAAATTTCATGCTCAGTAAAAGAATCCAGATCTAAACTTCTCCAGTTTCACCAACCCCTCATCCATTTCTCTGTGATTCCTAGGACCTGTCACACAGTTTCATTATTTTACATAGCCATACACTAAACATGGCATAAGATATGCTGCAGAGTGGCTCTGATTGACGGTACTGTGCAGTGATGACAGCATTATGTTTTGCTTTCATATTTGGAGACTAAGTGGCTTACATGTGGTTCTATTTAAAGAATATTGGGTGGCAGCTGCTTTCTTCTGTTTGCTTATAAGAGGGAAATGAACTTTTAGGTCCAAAAATCTTGTAAAGAAGGGGAATGAAATGCAGGGCTCCACGTGGTTAGTGAAGAAAAAACAATGTCACAGCTTGTTTACACAACTTAAATGTTTTGGTCAAAATTTTGAAATGCGACTCTAATTTTGGGTGCCTCAAAGTTAGATGTCCCACATGAAAGGGGGCCCGAGTTTCAGAAAGTGCTGAGGATCTGCCCTCTGAAAATCAGACTCCTTCAGAGTTGGCCACCCAAAAATCGGGGCCTCAAAATCACTAGTCATTTTTCAAAATGGTGGCCATTTATTTTCAAATACCTCGAGGGCCTGCTTTACAGAGATGGTGAGCGCTGATTGCAGCCCTTCCTCTGAGGCCGTGAAGTCACCTCTGTGTCTGTGTTTGGAAGCAGGGCTGGAGACTCTTGTCTCTTTTTTATCCATTTGTAGCTCTGTTTTTTCTAGTGCAGTGTTCCTGCTTACAGCAAAGGAGGAGCCTATTTACAAGAAGATAAGTTGGGCAGGGGGAATTTGTTATAGTATCTGGAAGTAACCTCCTTAGTGAAAAGAGGTGGAAGTTCCTTTTCAACCCCTGGATGCAAACTCGGGCCTGGTGCTTTTCTGGGACAGGTTATGATGATCTATCCTCCTTCCAATCAAATGCCTTTATTCATTAGGATCAAGGGACTATTAGTTTTATTTAGTTCTTGGTAACTAATGCCTGCAAGTAGAAACATCCACTTCTGCAAAATCCCTCTTCTCTTTTCATTTACCCTGAAAAGCAGTATTTTATTTTTCCTTTCCTCTGGCATGGAGCATCCCCGCAGGTCAGCAGTCCTTTGTGGAGCCAAAAGCAATTGACGAGCGGTGCTTCTTTTATTTGTTTCTTTGGCACCGAGTCAGATTTTCTAGCAGAGCTACAGTGTGAGCAGTCCTGCCAGGACAAAATGGCCACTTTAAGAAGCAATCTGGGCTTCGGTGACAAAGTACATAGTGATTGCCAGCAGAAGGCTGAACCAGCAAAATGTAGGTTTATTTGTAGTTTTCAGTGTATGCAGAATGTGTGTGTTGTACTTTGCTCTCTGGGGAGAGGAGGGGAGAGAAGAGGAGAGGGAGCAGTATGATGAGAAATGTATTGTTTGTACTTTATAAAATGTAGGTATTGCCTTAGGAAAGTGCTTGTTAGGCTCATACCCCTGACAATGATCACCAGAAAGATATTATGTTAGTCCTCGTCTACACTACCCACCAGTCGGCAGGTAGAAATCAATCTTTCAGGGACCGATTTATCGCATCTCATGTAGATGCAATAAATCGATCCCCGAGTGCTCTCCCGTCAACTCCAGAACTCCACCACGCCAAGAGGCACAGGTGGAGTCAACGGGGGAGTGACTGAGCGCTGTGCAGATGCTGAGGTTAGTCAACCTGCATACGTCGACTTCAGCTATGCTATTCATGCAGCTAAAGTTGCGTCTCTTAGGTCAATCTCCCCACTCCCCCCACAGTGTAGACCCTAGGGGCTAGGCTCTTGGCTACAGGGCACAAGGGCCTTGTTGGAGTTTCCAGAATCACTGCCTGGACACATATTAGAACAGCCTGGGAGCTGCTGTAACTCACAACAGCTGGCTGTGGTTCCGAAGGGACTATCCACCACTTGGGGAATGCTGGAGTTCATCAAAGCCACTCCTCTTCCCCATCCCCATCATGTCCTCTACTCCAGGGCTTGTGGGATGTGGGTGGGGGAGGCTGCTCTGCTGGCTGGCTGCCCACTGAGGGCACCCTCCCCTCCACCCCAGGAAAAGCCCTGGCAAGTCTCTGTTCCCCTGGAGTTGACTAAATAGTACAAAGGAAATAGAGAGTGGGTGCCTATTGTCATATGTAAAACCTATGGCCACTCTGAATATAACCCACTAGGCTTATAAGATGTTGAGCCAAAAAAGTCTTGTTAATTTTCTTTTCTTTTCTATGTTTTTTTTTTTTTTTTTGGTTTATTATTTTGGTCAATAAAATGTGCCCATTATACAATAAATTGAAAAAAAAGTCTAGTTAATAATATATCAGAACAATCATCCATTCACAAATCCATGTCTGGATCATCTCCATTTTGCATACAACTTATCATTCATATTCCTTCAGTATTCAGAAAACCCCCAGGATAGCTAAATGGATGGAGGAGACCGTCGAAATCACTTGGAGAGGTTGGTTCATAGTTAGTCTGCTGCCTTCAGCCTTCAAAAATGTCCTTTCTGAAGTTGTATTAACTGGGAAGTGTCATGTTTTGTCATTGTGCTTCTATAGTATCATTAGACATTGTTTAGCGTCTCTACTCTGGGTGACAGAACTCAGCTTCATAGGCCTCCCCATGGCAGTGAAAGAATTCTGTGACTTTCCTTCCGGATAAACTGCCGAAGACTGCAGTGCCACAGGTATAATCATGCCCAGTTCTGAATAACATTGTACAGTACCATAGCAAGATCTTGTTCATATCTGACACACAATATTTTTACTGTTTACATTTACTCTTGACATCTGTTTTACTCTGACCCTACTAAACTGCTGCCTATATTATTATTCGAGGAATATCTTATTCCAGCCCAAGTTGCGCTGGTTTTTGGAAGTGTATATTTTGTCAGACAGATGAATCACCGTACATCCAAGCAGATGTCCTCAGCCAGGCTTTGGGGTATTAAAAAAAGGGTGTGCAGAGGAAATCTCTTCATTCTGTTAAATTCCTCAAGTAACTTGACAAGATTAATGACAGAAATATCAAATGGGGGCATGAGCCTTACTAGTTAAGGAGTTCTAATTTACACCGGAACACTGTCAGGGTTGAGGTACAGAATAAACTTAGTCTGGTTTGTCAGCTGAGGTCAGTGCCTTTGATACAGGGTGATCAATGAAGTACAGTATGCACAGAAGATAGTGCTGATGTCAGTAGTTGTGGACGGGCTATTGGCTGATTTAGGAAAGGTGAATTAATGAATTCATCTATCACCCTAACAGAGGGGAAAATGGGGAGTGAAAGAAAGGAAAATCCAGAGTTATAAAGGGCTTGCGTTCAGGTCTTTGAAACAACAAATGGTTACATTGCTAGAATAGGTCATCTGGAAAATCTCTGCTGAGAGCTAAGGAAGCAAACTTCTAAGGGTATGTCTACACTGCAGCTGGAAATGCACCTCCCAGCCCTGACAGATAGACTCACGCTAGCGGACCTCGAGCTAGCACTCTAAAAATAGCTGTGTGGACATTGTGGCTGTGATGGAGACTTGGTCTGGCCCCCATGCTGGAGCCCCTGAGCTACCACCTAACTACCACATCCACTCTGCTATTCTTAGCCCTATAGCTTGAGACCTGCTAGCAGAAGTCTGTCTAACAGGCTGGGAGTCTTGTGCCCAGCTGTAGTATAGACATACCCTAAATAGCATCAGAGTGCGATGCCAGGGGCACCTTTGGGAAGGAAAAAGAAAAGGATACAAGGAGAGAGAAGGTGTATGTGAAATCTAGGTCATTTCACTCTGACCCTTTGGCTCTACCTGACCCTTCTGAACTATTCTCTCTGTGAACTCTGTAGCTCCGGCTAATCATGTAAACCATCACCTTCCTTTCAGTGTCCTTGTGTCTTAAGAACATCAGACCAGTGACTCATCTAGCCCAGTATCCTGTCTTCTGACAGTGGACAAAGCCAGAAGCTTCAAAGGGAATGAACAGAACAGAGCAATTATCAAATGATCTTTCCCCTGTTGTTCAGCCTGAGGATATAGTAGTCAGATACAGGGACACCCAGAGCATAGGGTTGCATCCCTGACCATCTTGGCTATTGATGGACCTATCCTCCATCCAGTTAGTTAGACTTCTAGCCTTCACATCCCCTGGCAATGAGTTCCACAGGTTGACTGTGTATTGTATGAAGAAGTACTTCCTTTTATTTGTTTTAAACCAGTTGCCTTTAATTTCATCAGGTGACCCCCAGTTCTTGTGTTATGTGAAGGGGTAAATAACAGTTTTGTGGGGAGAAATAGGAATCCAGGTAAGGGCCTATTCCTGCTTCCATGGAAGTCAGTGGGAGCTGTGTAGGTTTTGTAATGACAACCTAGTGTGTGGCACTTACAATTTTCAAAGTGCCCCTTTCCTTGCATGCTATACACAGCTCAAAATGTTAATATGACAAAACATTGTCTTTGTCCTGGGAGACAAGGCCTGGTGGTCTCTGGCCCCTGAGCCAGTCCAGTTCAGAACTATGTCCACTTTGTGAATTTTGTTTGGCTTTGCATGTAGACAAATCATGGGATGTGAAGCAGATATTTCCTGTAATGTGTTACATGCAGAATGCTTTTATTTATTGTGCACATAACAGAAAAACCATGTCTCAGAAAACTATAACGTCTCTACTAGAGGTATCTTGATGTATGGGAAAGCAAAGGAGAAAATAGCATACAAGCATCTACCGGTCTGTAGTGACACATCTACTTTATGGCCCCATCCCAACTGACTAACAAAGTCCCCATTCAATGTAGATCAGCGATAGATAGTACAGCAGGTTTTGATTATAGCAATGTTGTTTGGACTAGTGATGACACTTACAGATAATTCCCTTTCTCTTTTAAATGACTGGATGGGCTTTGTTAATTTTAATGAAAATTTAATTGGAATGAGTAGCCTGATGCTACTCAGTGCTTTTATTCCAAGGGGGTGGGGAATGGATTTCCCTGGCAATTTTTAGCTTTTAACTCTAACATCCTGGCAAAGCTTCATAGTGACTTAGTCTTGAAGTCTACCTTGTAGTATGATTTCATTATATTTACTTTTACATTGCAATACACAAGATTCCAGACATTTTTAAACATGAACGAAGCCAAACTTTTTGATGAAAATTAGTCTACAGCTCGAACAGAAGTTATGGGTTTGATGCCAAAATTACTCTGTAAGTTCTATGGTCTGTGTCAAGCAAGTATCTATGATCATAGCACTTCTTATCCCATGAACATAGTGGTCCCTCCTGGTCTTAAAAATCCATGAATCTATGAACCATCTTTTTTAGTTTGTGTTACAGAGAACTGTTAGAGCAAAGTAGCAAGCTGGAAAACTTTGGGAGTGCAGTGGGGATATTCACTTTCCTATGGATTTGCAGTTAGATTCTTACTGCTGTTATTAATTTGACATTGTTTCCCCTTTGCAACAGTATCACCAAAAAACCTAGATAATGGTTAGGCAGCTAGTATGCTGTACTTATGAAGCTGAGACTAGTACCTATGTATGCTTGTGCTTCCCCAGTGAGTAGAGAGGAGAAAGATAGATAATGAGGGAGCCCTACCCTCAGTTCATGAAGCAGAAACTATAGAATATGCTATATGTTGCATGAGAAACCAGCTTGGCACTATGCCTGGCCTTAATGCTTGATTTTATTCCTTTTATTTAGGGCCTCCCAGTTTATGAATAAGGCCATGGCTACACTACAAACTTGGTTGACACAAGTTACGTCGGCATGAGGCCCTCACAATTAGCGCATGGTTCATGCGCGTAAAGACGTGGTTCCTTGCATCAGTGCTGCACGTACTCACCAGGAGTGCTTGTGTCAATGCACAGTGCGGTGCACCATGAGTAGGTGTCCCCAGTGTGCAAGTCACCAGCATCAGATGCACTGTCTTTTGGGAAATCTGGGCAATATGCTGGGACAGGAATGAGTTGCACAGGGATGACTAGGTGCAAGGGCTCAAGTTCCCATCATGCAATTTTATCCATCCCAGAATGCCGTTCATATCCCATAATTTGATTGTCTTTGTAAAAAATTATCCCACCAAAACACAAGGCACTTCTCACTGTCTGCCCTCTATGACATAAACATGGAGCCTGCACAGTTGCAAACACAGGGTGAATGATCTTCTGGTATTTCCAGAGCCTCGGGAAGAACTACAGCAGCAAGGGGACATGACAATACACTGGAGGACAGATCGCTGTGAGCCATTGCAACAAACATTTCAGATATGTTGGTGGCATTCACGGAGCAGCAACTGATGGTATAGCACCGCTCTGGGCCTGAGAAATGAGCACTGGCTGTCCCAATGCAGGTTTGAGACAAGGAACAGTGGCTGCCGAACTTTCAGTGGCATTCCTGAATCTGTGTGCAGAGCTCACCCCGGCACATGGAAAGACACCTGGGAGAGCCGCACTGACAATTAAGAAGAGAGTGACAATCGGGGCAATGCTTGGCTGCTACTGCTCAGTGGGAAATCATTCTGGAGCTGGAAAATCCACAGTGCAGGCTGTTGTCATGCAAGTGTGCAGGGCCACTAATTGTCTCCTGCTATGCAGGACTGCATCTCTTGGTAATATGCAGAACATAGTGCATGGATTTGCAGAAATGGGGTTACCAAATTGTGGAGGGGCAATACAGGGAATATCCTTATTTTGGCACCAGCCCAACAAGCCACAAAGTATACCAACAGAAGGGGTTACCTTTGTATGGTTTTACAGCTGTGGGAACTCTTGGGAATTGCATGGTGTTTGGTGGACGTGTGTCTATAAAGCCCTGTTAGCACTCCTATTACTTTTGCGGTTCTTGCTGTTTATTTATAACTATCACACTGAATTTGTCACTGACTCCACTGATACCTGGCCCTGCGTCTTCCCGGGGCAACACATGCAGGGGGGCATGCAGCATCACATGTCCCTCCTCCCCAGATTTCTGCCAGGGTTCACACCTGAATGTGAGGAGCAGCAGCCTTTTGGCACTGCACAGGAGGGAAGGGACAGCAGTTGCTTCCGGCCTCAGGGGGAGGGAGGGAAGGACGACCTGATCCATGTCTTTGCAGAGCTCATCCTCCCCTCCCCCCACCCCTGCTCCCCTGTGGCTGGAAGTGGCTTGTCCCTTCCTGCCCACACAGTTATCAAAAGGCAGCTAATACCTCCAGGCTGCTGCTGCCTCCGACATAAACCAGCCACCTCCCGTGCCCAGGCTACAGCACGGGCAAGAAAGGGTTAAGCCAGATGTGGGCAAACTTTTTAGCCCAAGGGCCACATTGAGGTTAAAAATTGTATAGAGGGCAGGGTAGGGTAGGGAAAACTGACCCTGACCCCTATCTGACCCCCTCCCACTTCCCACCCCTCTCAGAACCCTCAACCCATCCAACCTCCCCTGCTCCCTGTCCCATGACTGCCCACTCCCAAGACTCCCCTGCCCCTAACCACCCCCCAGGACCACACCCCCCATCTTGGGCCCCCTGCTCCTTGTCCCTGACTGCCCCCTCTTGAGACCCCCCATCCTAACTGCCACCCCAGAACCGCACCTCCTACCCAATCCCCACCCCACTCCCTGACTGCCCCACCCCCTATCCACACCCCCTCCCCCTGACAGACCCATGGGACTCCATGCCCTTTATCCAAGGCTCCAGGCTCCTTACCACACCACTCAGGCCCACTGGAGCAAGACATGCTGCTCCACAGGAGCTCACAGCCCCGCCCCCTTACCACACCGCTCAGAGCGGCAGGAGCTCAAGTGCTGCCCAGCCGTAATTGTGGGCCAGAGCACTTCCCGCACGCACGCTGAGGCCCCAGGGGAGGGGGGCAGCAGAGGAGGGGCCGAGCAGCCTCCCCAGCCAGGAGCTATGGGGCTGGTCAGGAAGGGCCCACAGGCCGGATGTGGCCTGCGGGCCGTAGTTTGCCCACCCCTGGGTTAAGACCTCAGGATGCACTGTGCACCAGGGCCCAGGGAACCTGACTGCAGGGGCTTCAGCGAATCCAGGCAGAGGGTGCTAAGACCCTGCCCGTGGGGCTTTGGTGGAACCTGCAGGTCAGGGTGTGAACAGACTGGAAATCGCCCCCCACCTCCGCACTCCAGAGCTTATCTGTGGGATGGGGGGGGGAGAAGCTTCCCCATGCCAGCGCTGTGTGGGGCTTTGGCACACACAGCGCTCGGCTCCTCCTAGCCAGCACCCTGGACCGGAGGGTCGTGAGTTTTCCTGGGGCACTGACCCAGGCAGAGGCAGTGGGGGAAGGAAGGAAGGAGTCTGACGGCTTAGTGAAGCTTCAGCCTTGGTGTGCCCGTGCATAGTCCCAGCGATATTGAGCATGGCCCGGTGAGAGGGAAGAGAGAGAGAATGAGGAGAGAATTGTTCAGTTGCAGGAAAGAAAAACACTTTGGCCCCCTACTTCCATGGGTGTGAGTTATTGCAAGCTCTCCTCACATCCACACACATCTTTTGAAAGCATTCTGCTATCTCTTCATCCTGTAGCTGTAGCGCATTCGGATCAGATCAACAGAAAATCCCTATCAATTTACTCCCATCCAAAAGAGACTTTGGCTGTACTGTAGTCCCATGGTGCAAAGAGGCTGCTAAAGAGCTGCAAACAGACTCCTTTGTATTTTAACAATGGGGTGTCTCATTTGTACTGTGCGAGTAGTGCAGAAGCAGCCCTAGCCCTTCCATGGGATTGCTGGCTATGTATAGAGCATGATTAGGCTGACAAAGAGCGACTAAAGGGCTGTATCACTAGACACCAGATCGGGTAGCCATGATTTACTCAACTCAAAGTCTGCTGACAAGAGACCTCTCAGACTTCCAGTGAATTGAAAGGCCATTGTATTGACTCAGCCATATTACTAAGCAGCAACATTTGCAGGGCTCTGCGGTCGCAAAAGACAAGGATATTTTCTGCTCCTAGCAGCTTCCACTAACAATGCCGCTTTGACTCAAGTAGTAAGTGCTGCTGCTGTTGAATTCAAGGGTCCTTGGGACAATGGACAGATTCCTCATAAATTAGTTTTTACAAACAAAGCAACAGCCCGTCTCTGATTTGGGACACAGGGAAAAAATGCATTTTTACAGGCAAATGTAATAATTGTAGCTCGGATTAGATAGTCCAGTGTTTTACAAGACTTCCGCAGCTCAAGTAAAATTGACTAGATGGAGGGGAATTTCCAACTCCAACAGCTTGAATTGGCAATGTTTTCTTGAGCTCTGAATCATTGTGTTTTGATCTCAGCAAACCTCAGCATAGGATAGCAATTGGATGTTAGGTTCTGAGTCACAGAGCTCCAAACAACCAGTTGGGCCTAACAGTTAGCGTGGCCAGATGTCCTGATTTTATAGGGACAGTCCTGGTTTTTGGGTCTTTTTCTTCTATAGGCTCCTATTACTGCCCACCCCTGTCCTGATTTTTCACACTTGCTGTCTGGTCACCCTACTCACAGTTGATGAAAGGGACTGAGTCTGTGTGGGCCACGAATATGTTGCAAGGGGATATTCATACAATACTGCCCTGGGGACTGTTAGAATAATAGTGGGAAAGGGGTTACCAAGAAGCCAAGTGTAAGTGCTGTAGTGGTGTCATCAAAATTAGGAGAAAGGCTGCCTCCATTCTCCTGGCAGCTTTAGCTTTAAGTTCTGGCCTTGTATTGATGAAACTTGGAAATACAAATATCTTGGTCAAAAATAAACTATGGCAAAGTGCCTGACTAGTAAAGCTGTTTGACAAATGTATATTTTCCCACTAGTTTTTTGTTTTTGTCAAGTTTTTTCTACAGATGTTTTGTGGTTTTCACTGGAAAACATTTTTTCCAGTTTTTGGCCAAAATAAATAAATAAATACAAAATAAAATGTGTCTGTCTCTAGTCTTATTGAAAGTCTTTTGCTCACCAGCTGAAATTTTTTCCGTTTTTGCTCCAAAATTGAATTTTTAAAGAAACATCTGGTTTTTGAGTCCTAGAAACCGAAAAAAATAGTGAGGGTCTCTTTTTTTCCCAGATTTCAATTGCCAAAAACTGATTTTCTAAAAACTGTTTATATTTTTTATTTTAAAAATCTGAATGTGGGAGGTTTTTGTTTGCTGAAAGAATTGGAGGCATGTTAATGAAAAACTTTAAAAATGTATTGCCCTCCACCAGCCATTTTTCTTCAAAAGAAATATTTAGAATTAAAAAAAAATCTACCTCTATTAACCATGTGTCATTAACCGGAAAAGCCAATCATTTCAGACTACCATCTCTTCCTCCAGGTTGCAAAAAATCCCCTGGAAAGTGGAAAACTTTCATACCATTAGAAATGCAGATTGTAAGTACTTTGGTATAGGGACCATTTTATTCCATTCTGTTTGTACAGTACCTAGCACAATGTGCCTGATCTACGATTGGGGCTCCTGGGTACTAGCAATACAATTGCCAGACAACTGGAAAAAGGCAAATATAGTGCCCATTTTTAAAAAACAGAGGAAGAAGAATCCAGGGAACTACAGGTCAGTCAGCTTCACCTCAGTGCCTGGAAAAATCATGGAGCAGGAGCTCAAGGAAACCATTTGGAAGGGAAATGAAAAGGATTAGGGGGCTGGGGGCACATGACTTGTGAGGAGAGCCTGAGGGAACTGAGCTCATTTAGTCTGCAGAAAAGAAGAGTGAGGGAGGGATTTGATAGCAGCCTTCAATCACCTGAAAGCGGGAGGGAGGGGTCCAAAGAGGATGTAGCTTGGCTGTTCTCAGTGGTGACAGATGACAGAACAAGAAGCAATGGTCTCAAGTTGCAGTGGGGGAGATCTAGATTGGATATTAGGAAAAACTTTTTCACTAGGAGAGTGGTGAAGCTCTGGAATGGGTTACCTAGGGAGGTGGTGGAATCTCCATCCTTGGAGGATTTTTAAGGCCCAGCTTGACAAAGCCCTGACTAGGATGATTTAGATGATAGCTTGCTGGGAAGCTGCTGCACAGGGAATTTAGAAGAGCGGGAAGTTGATAGGGGGACTGCTGGTCCACCCTAGTTCCAAGCCCCTACCAGCTAGCTCCACCAGGCTGCTCTTCCTGCAAGCAGTGGACAAAGAAGGTGGCTGCCAAACGACCTTAGGCGAGAGCATAGCACAACTTTAAATGAGCATGTTCCCTAATTGATCAGCAACGTAACAACAAAATGTTAACTGGGACGACTTTAAGTGAGGAGTTCCTGTACTTATTTTTGATATTAATAAAAAATAATTTGAAATGTCATTTATAGTATGTTTTTTAATCCTTTTTTATAATGTGGCGAATACGAAAAATTCAAACCCACAAATGTGGCTAGCATCGAATTTATATTGGACACCGCTGTTCTATGAAATAATAATTGCTGATTGCTGATTTCTTTTGAACTTCAATTATGCTATTCCAGTGATTGTTGTCTGTTAATTTCAGCTTCATCTTTCTATACAGAGCCAAACCTTTCTGGCTTTATTCATGTCAGTAGTCCTTTTGTCTTCTATGTAACCTGTAATCTTAACCTCTTCTGCTTTCTCCAGGTTCCTCTAAAAGGCTTCTCTTCCTCAGAAAATAACCTCACTTCCATTTTACTTTACTAGCATGATTCTGATTAGCATACAAGTACATCGAAATGGCAAAATCACTTCTGTGTATGTAGCTTTATTCCCATTCCTCTTTTTCATTTGTCTGGCATGACCAGGCAGCAAGTGTGAAAAATTGGGACGGGGTAGAGGGTAATAGGCTTCTATATAAGAAAAATCCTCAAATATCAGGACTGTCTCTATAAAATCGAGACATCTGGTCACCCTACATTTGTCACACTCTTAACATTTGTCTATAGATATGGAGGAAGTACCGAGGGCCAGATCCGTGGTTGGTGTAAATCAGCATAGCTGTATTGGCTATCTGATGTATGCCAACTCAAGCACGTAGATGGCTTTCAGCATAGACACATTTGGCAGGTTTATTGTTTTCTGCTATTCCTGAGTATTCCTTCACAACAGTCTGTATATTTGTCTTCTCTAGTCTTAGTACACACCAGTGAAGGAGATAGCGCTCTCTTCCCTCTGTACTCATCTGCCTATTTTAGATGTGTTTTCTCCTGCTGTGCTAGCTTTGCTATAGACATACCCCAGAGAACTACCTGTCCCTTTTTGCTCATCCACCAGCTGAAACATCCCCCGACAGCTATGTCTGCCATCTCAGCTACTACACAGACACCCTTTCTCTCTGGGCGTAGCTCTTAAATACATGATTCAGCTCTCTGCACCAATTCTTCACTAGGGATTCAGATGCCGACTCCATACCTGTTTGCCAAGCATGGGGCCATTTATTTCAGATTGCTCCCCTATGTGGTCCTCCTTATGAAATGTCCACCTAAGAATATTTGTGCAGGGAACAAGGTCCTGGCCCACAGAATGGGCGGTGGGTTTGGCACCAATACCCATAGATTCGATGAGATCCCAGAGGATCATGGTGAATATATGGGAGGCAAGACCTATCTGTAAGAACACTCTGTGCTTCTATTCTCCCCTATTTACTCCCAGCATACTATTCTATTCCTTATATGGCCTTCATCACCTAAGCCCCTTCCAGAAAAGCCTTAAGCAATATGACTAGCATGTAATCCAGGGGCATTCTGCAGAATGGAAGAACTCACACAAACTCAGGCTTTACACCAGAATATCTACTGGTGTCTAGGGCGAAGAGTGCAAGAGAGAGAGAAAGATGTGAATAGTGCATCTGCCCCCTCAGCCTGCCCCTCTTGTCTCTCTTCCCATGTATGGATCCATGACAGACTCTTCACTGGGTCAAGGAACAGTGGGGGATGGGTCTGTGGAGACAACACTTCCCTACCCCCTAAACAGGCAGGTGAGGGCAAATGACAGGTGAAGGAGCACCTTCCACAAACCTGGGGGAATAATCTGCTGCCAAGTTACATATTGTATTACTTAGCCAGCGCCTAGTTGTTGACCCCATTCTCCAGGGCCTTCATTCTAGTTTGTCACACGGTGCTAGTTCCAACTTGAATTCCCCAGCAGCTTTTCTCCTTGAGACAATATATTTCCCACCCTGGGACTTAGAGGACAACTAGTCATTCAGCATTACGGTCGTCATGATTGAGGATGGTGTTATTTGCATACTTGCACATAAGTGAGCATGATGCTATTTACTAATTCTTAGACCATGTTACCTTATCAGGTAATGAAACCAATCAGGGAGCCTATCAGATATTGCTCACCTTATCTGATTAGATGTCCTGCTATATTCTGCATCTATCAGATCTTTCTCTACCTCACTGTTCATGGCCAGCCAGAAATAGATCAAAGGCGCATCTTAGCAATGTTCATTCATATTGTTTCAAGTTCCGGTCTGCTTCCATTTCCCATGTACAATACTGTACCCTGTCTCCATTCATTTCACACACTAATCACTTCCCATTCACATTGCACTGCTCCTGGTAGTAACTGTTCATATGCTGTCTTAGCTGGTTCCTCACTCACTGCCATATACAATAGCTCAACAAGTTCCCATTCAAATAATTAAGCAATTATTAAGCAGACATTTCACATCCTTTTTCATTTTTTCCTTTTGATTCATATTTGAATCAAATTTAAAACCCATCTAGGAAATTACCTCAGTATTTAAGTAATGTTCTGTAGCAGCTTTGAATATTTAAATGTATATGAGGGTTTTTCCATCTCTCTTCTCCTGTACCTCTGGTAAACAGTTTCCCCCACCCATTTAAAAGTATTAAAGATGAAATCACAGCTCACTAAAATGTTCATGTTGCTTTAACCTTCAATGCGTTTTTAATGGCTGACTCAAATTTCACCCAAATTGGCTCCTTTTCAGAGCCTGACATGATGGATCATGGAGCCAGATTTCCTGTCTTGCATTTATCAGGTATAAAAGCCAAAGGAGTTAAGTGCACAATACAGTGATTTTTTTTGTAACTCGGGTAATGTTGTACATTATCAGCCAGGCACGCTGTCTATCTCTAGGAACTTATATGGGCATCATTACTGTAGCACCTCATACTCTTTAATGCAGTTATCCCGATAACACTCCTGTGAGTGAGAGAAGTGCTCATTCCCATTTCACAGATGGGGAAACTGAGGCCCAGCGAGAGACTAAAGCTATGTCTACACTTACGCCAGCATGTAGAATACAGGCACTACAAACCACTCTGGAAAACAGGCTCTTACCACACTTATCACTGCAGCGTGGCATGGAAAGGCTCTGGCAGAGGGAGGCAGTGGAACATTACACTGATAAAAATAGCACTGTAGACATAGGAGGCACTGCTTGGGATCCTGGGTAGGATATATATACCCTGGAGGTTCAGGCATGAATCCTGAAGGTTCACTTAAGCCATTTCTCACTCTCTACACTGCTGTGTATACCCATGCCAGCTGGGCATACTGTGTCTGCACTCTACATGCCGCCATGAGCGTAGACAGACCTTCAGTGACTTGCCTGAGATCACCAAGGAATTTTGTGGCAGAGCAAGGAAGGGAACCCCAATCTCCCAAGTCCCCTAGTTCCCTAACCATGGAACCGTCCTTCCTCTTCTACAAAGTGATAACAGCCTAGGGCCCCAATCCTACAAAAAGCTCAAGGCAGAACCCCAACAGTCGATAAGACTCCAGTCAAGGTCAGGGCTCCACCTGCACAGAAAACTTTGCAGGATGGGGGTGTAGGTATTAGATATCTTTAGTATAAAGGCTTCTGACATATCACCAAAGTAAAAAATGGCTCTCTAAAAGACTTAGACCAGTTGCAAGTTCAAAATTATTTCACAACCCCCATGCTCCTTGCTAACAGAAGCTTCACATTATTGTTGTTATTGGTGTTATGTTTTGAGTACAAACAATAAGCTCCCTACTGTAGAAACAAAGAAGAAAATGCAGCTATGAAGGTATCTAAGGTGCTTAGAGGTAGGCAGAACAGCCTAAAGAGACCAGGGCATAAGTAAAATGTGCAAGAGACACAGATTGTAAAGTCAAATCATCATATCACTAGTGATGTCTGTTAGTGTGGTTTCTAATATTCATTGCTGCAAAATTTAAGGCTAATGAATATTGCATTTGGTGAAGTCTGTCACTTCACAGTGAAGGGCTTATGTTCCAAATGACAAGAGATGTGCCATTGTGGTGGTCTACAGCCCGATCCAACTCCCACCCTAGTCATATGAAAAATCTCCATTGACTTCAATGTGCTTTGAATCTAGTTAAAATTACTCCCGCTGTTTTTGGTTTTAGGCCGTGAATTTAGTTCTTGTGAAAGGCAATAGAATAGCAGTGCTCAGGAATGAAGAGCCAGATCCTCAGACCATGTGTAAATCAGCATCACTCCCTGGAAGTCAATGTTGCTTTACAGCAGCTAGGGATCTAACCCTAGATCCGTGGAAGCAAGAAGAACTCTTCTGGGCTTTCGTCTTATGGCACAGGCATTTGTGGGTATAAGACATTATTGTGTTGCTCTGGTACTCCCACTTTACCCAGATGCAAATGGCACTAAGGTGTGCCAGGCAGTGGAGAATCAAACCCTCTGTTATAAGAGGTGGGGAATGATACCAAAATGTATTAGAGTCAAGCCACAGAGATTTAAATATGTGCAAACACTTTCTATCTAATGCAAGGTGGGTGGACAGGATTGTTAAAAGCCCACAAATCATATGGGAGCTTCACCTTTCTATCCATTTTGAATAACAGCAGGCTCTTCTAATTATTCTGATTAATAATCTCTGAAATGCCCTCTTCATTCACATATGCTTCTAGGAATAATGATACATTTTCTAGGAGAGATTTCTTCCAGCTATTTGGTTCCTTATTCCCAACCACCCCCATCCCACAGCTGCGATAATATTTTGAGGCCCGCAGAAGATAGGTACACGTAAATCATACTTACCAGCTGGTGGTAGTGCTCTCTGTTTCAAAGAACCTCTAAAGGTAGGGTTTGTTGTGATAGTGTAGGTAGATTTACCACATGTTCTATTGTGGTTAAAGCCATCCAGTTGTTTAACTTCAAGTGAACGTCACACAGCTATTGTGGGAAGCTGTTTGAGAATGTCAAGCCAGTGATAAGCTATGTTAGTTATAAACATTGGGACTGGGGGGAGGAGAAGGAGAGGGGAATTATATACTTTCAAATTAAAATAATGTAGAAAAGATGTGACAGTGTGGTGTTGGTAAAATCATTTTAGCTCAATACCCTCTCCTCCCCACCCCCCCCCAAAGGACTGGGTTGCAAGAAAGAGAAGTCACCATTCTTGTGGTATATTCTTGACAACTCCTTTTGACCCATTCCCATTGAACTCCTGAGAAAAGTAAAGCAAACACAAAGGCTGGCAAATGAACTTTTATTCCGGGAAGAATCTGAAAAAGGGCACAACTTAAAAAGAACAGCAGATGTCAAAAGCAGGGACTATGACTTGTCTGAACATTAGAGCTTCCCCCTCGTATTCAAGGCACCTCATCTTCTGAAATATGCTAGTGCTGTCAGCCACAACAACAAAGATTTGGTAACTGTCCTCAAAAGTCAGTGAAAGCCTTCCCATTGACTTCAATGGATACTGTCTCAGGCCGGTGGTGGTGAGGTGTGGGTTTGTTTATTTGGGTTTTGCTTCTCAGGTACAATTTTTTCCATTTCCCTGTCCAGCAAGAAGTAGTTGAAAGCTTTTGGGATCTTGACTTGTTTGCTTGAGTTGATAGCCCAAGAGTATTCACCAAAATTTGGGAAAGGGCCAAGTTTTCATTAAACCTCTTGTAAACTCAAAACTGCAGTCCCGCGAGGCTACATCTGGCAAGGAAGCCATCTGTGATTCGTATAGTCTTGCTCCAACAAAACGACAACAGTGTGAAAAACTCTTTTCTCTGGTCGGCAGTGAACTGTAAAAGTAACATTAGTAATAGCTTCTGCAGGCTCAGTAATGACATAATTGACATTGGCTTAAAGCGCAACCCCCCCAGCTGCAAACTCTTGCCAAAGTTCTGGATTGATTCATATCATCCTTTAAAAATGTAGGTCATAGTCAATAGTCCTCTCAGACACTGCTCTCCAGTTTAGCTTTGGCACGGGTCTGTTTCTGAAGGATTCTGTTGCAAAGTACCAAAATCTTCAAAAAAGCCTCACAAGCTCACCCCCTAAAATGCTGCTGTGCCTGACTGAAGCCATTTGCATTATCCATAAACAGGATCTATATTTCCAGTTGTTTAAAAACTTGCTGTTTCATAGAGGAGTGCACACAGCACCTAGTAATCTGTTATAGCTGTAGCAACATGATCTGCTGCATTTTATTTAATGCAGAGCCCTAGCTAGGAGATTGGGCTATATGCCATGTACACATATGTTTCTTGGATGCTTGATATTTGCATCTTGCTTCAGATGATCTGAACGGTTAGGGGTTCCATTTATAGCATTCGGGATTTTTTCCAGAATATGTTGTGATTACCCCCACCCAACCTCCTTTACTCCTGCCCCATCAAAAAATACAGATCCCAGCAAATGTCCAATAAAAAAAAGAGGAGAGGCCAAGAAAACAGTGATCTGCTCAGATCTCGTGAAAAAGAAACCATTCCCTAGTTTCTTTGTGTTTAAAAGCTCGGGGCCCCTGTTTTACCGAAATTCTAGCAATGCTATTTAAAGATCTCTATGGGATCGTGCAGCATTAGGAGACTGCTTGCTTACTGATGGGGAATGTTTAGAAAAACAACACCTCAAGCCGCCAAGACTTCCATTTTCACTTCTCCCGTTCGACACTTGTCTTAGATAGGTCAAGTTGAAAGGCAGGAGTTTTTATTAACTTATTTAGACAAGTAAGTGGCAACATTTAATGGACCAAATCTGGAGTCCCTTACTCACTCATTTCGGGTGGCAGTGAGAATTTAATCCAAGGAAGGGAAGAGTGAAAAAAAGAGTAAGGGCCATAAGATCATTGGAACAGTGTGCACTGGATTTGGCCCATGTTTAGAAATGTGAAGGGATCAATACTTACAAAGATCAGAGACTGCTCTTCATGTAGATAGGTTTCAGACTGGTAGCCATGTTAGTCTGTATCAGCAAAAACAATGAGGGTTCCTTGTGGCACCTTAGAGACTAACAAATTTATTTGGGCATAAGCTTTCATAGGCTAGAACCCACTTCATCAGATGCATGGAGTGGAAAATACAGGAGGAGGTATAAATACGTGGTACAGGGAAGGATGGGAGTTGTCTTACCAAGTGGGAGATCAGTCTAACGAGACAATTCAATTAACAGTAGGATACCAAAGGAGGAAAAATCACTTTTGTAATGGTAATGAGAGTGGCCCATTTCAAACAGTTTACAAGAAGGTGTGAGTAACAATAGGGGGAAATTAGGTTTAGATTTTGTAATGAGCCAACCATTCCCACTCTTTATTCAGGCCTAATTTGATGATGTCCAGTTTGCAAATTAACTCCAGTTCTGCAGTTTCATGTTGGAGTCTGTTTCTGAAGGTTTTTTTTGGTTAAAGAATTGGCACTTTGAGGTCTATTATTGAAGTGTCCTTCTGGTTTTTGAATGTTATAATTCCTTATGTCAGATCTGTGTCCACTTATTCTTTTGCGTAGAGACTGTCTGGTTTGGCCAATGTACATGGCAGAAGGGCATTGCTGGCACATGATGGCATATATTACATTGGTAGACGTGCAGGTGAATGAGCCCATGATGGTGTGGCTGATGTGACTGGGTCCTATGATGGTGTCCTTTGAATAGATATGTGGACCGAGTTGGCACTGGGGGTTTGTTGCAGTGTTTGGTTCCTGGGCTGGTGTTTTTGTTGTGTGGTGTGTAGTTGCTGCTGAGTATTTGCTTTGGTTTGTGGGGGCTGTCTGTAAATGAGGACTGGCCTGTCTCACAAGGGCTGTGAGAGTGAGGGGTCATCCTTCAGGTCATTACAAAACCTAAACCTAATTTCCCCCCTACTAATTTCCCCCTACTGTTACTCACCCCTTCTTGTCAATTGTTTGAAAAGGGCCACTCTCATTGCCATTACTCTTCATGTAGAGTGACCACTGTTCAGATAAACTGAACCTGGGAATTGAGGGTGGACGGAGTGGGTGAAGGAAGTGGAATCACCTGCACACATTTTTTAAAAAATATTCCAGCTCTAGCAAAAAGTCAATGGGCCAAATTCAGAGCTGTTGAAAGCTGTTGTAGCCAGTCGGCCATTTACATCAAATCTGACTCAATAAAGGGCAAAAAAAATGTCAAAGGCCAAACAGTGAATAAACTGAAAGCTGATTGGTCAGTTCCTTGGTCCTGCTAAGGAGCTGGAGTTGTGCTGGAGACCAGGCAGGGCTGGCTGGATCATGGGAGGAGGCATTCCAGGCATAGGAGGAGAAGGGGGCAAAGTGTGTTCATTTCTTTGATTGATGAATGGTGGAACAATCCCTAGAACATTGTCCTAGCCCTCCACTGCTCTAATTTACCTTGGAGGCTGCTTTGGCCCCCAAGCTGGCCCAAAATCAGATAGGCATATAGGTGACTTAGAGCTATCTTTGGCTCCTTCCTTCAGCAGCACCATGCATTATCTCATCACAGCAGAGGACTGTGCCTGATGTCCTAGTATTCATGCTGTGTACTTGGTTCTTTTACAAGCACGTAATCTGCACTCTCACATCCGCTCCCCGTTATCTCCTCCCTCACTGAGACTCACCAGCCCAAATGCCAGAAGCACAAGCCACGCAGAGTGCCAGAAAGATGTGTCAGAGAAAAACATTCAAAGCGAAAGTCACGAAGCCAGGATCCTGCTTTTACATTCCCTTCCATTGGCTCCTACACTTGGCACAGTTTGAATCTCCCACAAGCTCTGTTAACTAACCTGTGATCTTTTCTTTTCTTTTTTTCCCCAGTCTATAGGATGCATTCATGACCAGCGTATTGGGTGGGAGACAGAAAGTTCATAAGCTTTAAGGGGCTTGATCACCCGAGCTCTCAACTCTGAAAGTTTGATGTAGCTCCACAAAGAAAGGGGTATGTTCTCTTTTCAGTGCACGCTTCTTAGGAGT
Source organism: Dermatemys mawii (assembly GCA_007922305.1). NCBI lineage: Eukaryota > Metazoa > Chordata > Testudines > Dermatemydidae > Dermatemys > Dermatemys mawii. The sequence goes on along the minus strand of ML677352.1, from coordinate 37,311,375 downwards.
TAGGCAGGCACATCAGAAGGAGGAGAGTAGCGCCTGGCATGGGTAAGACAAAGTTCAGACAAGCATTTTCTAACATTGTTTATACAAGCACTATAGAACTCTGAATGAACCCTTGCGAAAATCAGCTCTTCTCGCCTCACTGCTGTATGAAAGGTCCTTAAACAAGTCAAAACCCATCTACCCAGCATTTATATCACGCACTGACTCCTGCAGATGTAGGATTAGAATACATAACAGAAAAGGCTGGTGACGACTACTGATTGACTTTAATACACTGGTTTTAAAAAGAGGAAAAACATTCCATGCCCACGTAGGGTTTCAGAGCATTCACTATGCTACACATCAAGGCCAGGCAAAACCGCAGCTGAATTAGAACTCTGATCCTCCTACAAAAGCATTAACCCCTATCACCTGAGCTAAATGTGAACCTCCTTGAAGTGTTAGTGGTATAGGGTCTGTGCCATGGCTGTGCAGTTCTTATTCCACTCAACAGCACAGATAAACACATGTACCAGCCAGTTCATCACAGTACACAAAATAAGTTTTCTATTATTGGAGATACCAAAACAAAACAAACAAACAAACAAACAAACAAAAAACCCTATAAACCTTAGGGCTAAATTATAGTTTGGAAGCTTGGGATACACAGTTAGAACCCAATTCAGAATTTTTCCACATAGCCGGAGTGTCAAACATTAATTATTTCCTAATGTTCCCACTTTTAAACTCCGTGTCTGAATTGTAGTTCACTATCTCTCTCTCTCTCTTCTTTTTTTTTTTTTTTTACAGATTAGGATGTCTATTGGGCTAATAGATAAGAGTATGTGTCACTATTCCTGGGTAAACAGGGCCTTGAAGATGATCGTATTAAAGAAAAATATACAATGTAGGCTTCGAAAGAAGTGGGAAAACAAGCAAAATGAGCAGAGGATGGCCACTTCTTCCATTTGTAGATTGATCCAGGAAGGCCATTACTAAAATACTCAGTCACTGTCATTTAACTCCAGCTAGACTACAAAGGATTTATAGCACAACCCCTCTGCTAGGATGTTGCAGAAGTTGTAGTTCTGTCAGATCCTTTCTGCATTTCAGGTGGAGTTTCCCAGGATTCTTAGGAGCTTTTTTTATCCCATTATCCTTAATAAGTGCCCAGTGACTTTGGGACTCATTAGTTTCATTACTAGGCATGAAGATGGAGGAAGTGTGCAGTGAAAACAGTAGATAACCAATATCATTTTCTGGCTGCTGCATCAAGACTTCTTAGGGTATGGTTTGTCTTTTTATTAAACATGTCCTGTTTGTAGGGTCATATTAGCAGCTCACTGCTGAAAAACATGACACTTAGGAGCAGAGATCCCCTCTGTAGTCAGCTGTAAGATTGTTAGAGTGCAGATGGCCATGTGGTCAGGATGGGTTCCCCCCCATCCTGGAGGGTTAATGAAGGATGCCAGTATGAAGGCTTCTGAATCGCCCATGATGCTGCCATGACACCGTGGCTCCATTACTCAACATTTAATTCATTGTTTGTGCCATCAGAAGCCAGACACCAGATGTGTACGTAGGAGGCCTCTGGATTTTCATAAATAAAAATGCTAGACAATAATTAAATAAAATAATATACAGTATAACTGTAAAATAAATAAATACATAGCATTTGAAGATGCCTGACTCCTCAAATGGGATTGAGTCTTTTAACCAAATATGGAGACCTTTTATGGATCAAAAAACTAACCCATGTAAGAAGCCACAAGAAGAAGAAGAATCTAGAATTCTGGATTTCTTCCTTTGGAACAAATTCTGAGGTTCTTAATTAAGTCTTTAGTCTTAATATGTCATGATTTAAAATTAACATGCTGGACTATTTTAGAAAATAGTTTATTTTAGAGAATAGGTGCAGATGGTTTAGTCATATAAAGCTCTATGTGGGCATGTCAAACAGATCAGAGAGGCTGACCTAAGAAGAAGTAGTGGAATATCATAAGGGAAGATCTGTTAACGTGGTATGACTGAGGATATGGCACTAAACCGAGCACTTTGGAGGGAGAGGACCTACAGACCAGCCCCCATTTGATGGTCTTAACACAAGGAAGAAGACGACTATCTTTGAAAATGGCAGACAATTAAGTTGTGGTTTATTCACACTGATAGTGCTGATCCAATCCAACTGGAGTTTACATTGAACTAAATATTGCGTCCCTTTACTCAATACTTTCACAGCTTGAAATCAGCTTGTATGTGTTTTGGAACAATATGGAATCAGTAAGATCTCCTTGGAAAAGGAATATGTTGCAGTGCAAATGTTGAAAATCCATTCCCTTGTCTGATTTGTAAATAGGGTACGGAAAGACAAAAGGAAGTAGGGTTTGGCATCTCAAGCATTTGCATGGGTCGCATTTTTGTTTTGGTAACAGAGCCTTTTCTCTGACTTTCCTAACATTCACAGACAGTGGCCCCAAGTGATGATGCAAATTACCTTTCAGTCTGTTAGCATTTTTAAAAAATACTGCATTATAAGTGCAGATTTGCTGAACAGCTATAAATGAAAGCAGAAATATGCCAAACCGCAGACAAGTACATTATCTGTTTATGCACTCTCCTTCTGGCAGTTGTTGCGATCAGAATACCGAGCAACACACAGCCCTGTGTTCTTGTTATTGCATATTGTGGCTGATCTAACAACACTAGCAACATGGCAGCTCATCCGCTTCCTATTAGAGTTGTGATAGTTCCAGTAGAAGAGTAAAGCACTGCACAGCAGCTAACCAGGTAGTAATGTGAGAGGTGGGAATATTTCACAGACGATTGATCAGTAATACATAAAAACAATTGATGAAGTGCCATGTTATTGACATCTGATACTAATTAATCGGATGGCAGGCTGGTATGAAGCGATGCTATTTGTGCTATTTTGCTGGTATGTATCATTAGTAAAGCATTTGACACATCTACCTCTCCTCGTCTTTCACATTACTGTGGACCACATCCTGGTTCATGCTTTGTACCAATGCAGGTAGAGAGCCCCCTGTTTCCCTGAATTTCCTACCTGTACTGAGGCTAGCAGTGTGTGGGAAAAGCAAATGTTTCCAGGCCACTGCCCTTCCCAAGCAGGTGGGCAGGCGGGAATGGGAAGTGACTTGTGCCTCAGCTCCATTCCAGCAGAGCTAGGCCAGTGTGGAAGTAAAGTAAGCTGTGCCAGGAAACATGCTGGTCCAGCTTATTTTCACCATGAAGAAAGGAGGATGCAGGGATCAGACGGCAACTCTATGAAGGGGCAGGGAGAGATGATCTATACTGCATAGCTACATGGTGCCCCTACTTGGAGCAGATGGTGAAAGATTACAATCAAGCCCTCAACACATAACATGAAGAGAGACTATAGGCTAAACTTGAATAAAGAGTTACTGCTTAAAGTACTGCTCCCAGCCGTGCTGGTGCAGAGTGTTGATAATTCTTGGTGCTACAAATGAACCCAAACAAGAACTCTGAATCTACACATCCCTGGACGTTGGGCATTCTGGATCCAAACTTAGTTCCATGGACCAATCTCTAACTGCTCCGTCTTCATGTTCAGTTGGACTGTGTGATGCAGAAGTATTCTCTGGGTCCTTTGGTCCACTGGAAAGCCTTGTTTGCCTGACTGTCAGACAAGTGTGAAAAGAGAAGGATAATGGGAAAAGGGTCAGATAACTGGAATCAAAACGGTGGAACAAAAATCAGACACAGAGAAGAGGCTTGTTGAGCTCACCCCATTCCTTGTGAGAGACACACTGTCATAGGATCTGGGGCTTTATTCTCACTTAGAGGAGTTAATTTCCCCTTTACAGCTCTTTTTCCTTGCCACACCAGCATAAAGGGCCTTGGCTGAAATGTGAATCTTGTCTTTGGGTTCCTACTGCTACATTAAACCATAGCACGCAAAAGTTGAGACTTGGCTTTCTTAAAGCCATTTTCCTCCTGCTTGCTGATTTAGTGATGGCTACCCATTCATAGCTCTCCCAAACCCCCATGAAGATCTTCCCTTCCAACATTTCTCATTCCACTTAAAGCACATTTTGCCATTTCTGCACTTAATAAGGATTTAATCAGAAAACAGTGATGCAATGACTGGTCGCCAGCTGGAACTTTTATAGCCACAACGAGTCAGTGGCCAAATCAAAGTCAATCTCTGCCAGAGCTTTCTAGGTCTGATAATGTCACGATCTAGACAGATTTTTAGTTTTGGGAGCCATTACCAACCAACTCCCAGGCATTGTTTGTGGACGGTGCCAACTGATTGCTTGAACTAGTGAATTAAAACTGCTGTGAGACTCATTCTCTCATCTGTACTGTTTGCTGCCCCCTTTCAGTATTGTGCTACAAAATGCTTAACCACCTTAAAACCGTCGCGGTGGCAGATGTTTTAGTTTAAGAAACAAAAATTCAATTACAAGGCATGACTAATAAAAGGTAGAGGCAGGAAAAAAACAAAATGGCACCATCTGCTTTTACTCCTCCAGCAGCCAGCAGAATAATTAACCACAGCACATGTTCCCTAAGAACTTCACAAATCTTTGTCAATTTGTAACTGGCTGTTAAGCAATGAGTGGGAGATATTTGCCAAGAAAGGCTGCTTATTAGAGCTCAACAATGCAGTTCAGATACAATAAGAGCATCTTTCAACCTTTAGTCCAAAAATGTGAATCATGATGAACAAATCCCAAACCAATTTTGAACATCAAAAATGTTAGCCTATTTTACATTATTTTTGTGGGTGGGTCTAAGCCATCAAGTTTGGTTCTTCTGGACTTTGCTTCAAACTCCCCTGAAGTTTGGGGTCACTCAGATTCATGGTTTTGGTTTGATACCACCTTTATAAATTCTTTTTAGTGCCATTTCTTGGTTCTTCCAATGGCCTTAAGCATTTCCATTCTTAATGGGGGCATTACTTCTGAAAACTGTTACCTTTACAGAAGTCTTTTTTGTTTGCATTATGGTGGCTTGATCTACAGTACCAACTTCTGTCAGTATAACTATGTTGCTCACTGGAAAATCCAGACTTAAACTCAACCTAACCCCCCATGTAGACATTGCTGTGTCGATGGAAAGGCTTCTCCTGTCAACATACCTACTGCCTCTTGGGGAGGTGGAGCAAAACACCGACGGGAGAAACTCTCCCATCAACGCAGGTAGCTGCACTCATGTAGCTGTGGCCATGGCAGCCCTGTAAGTGTAGGCAAATCTCTAGAATCAACATCCAAAGTCATCTTATTAGTGTGCAGCTGGCCCAGCTCTAATGTGCTAATACCATGTGCCCTGTCTAGGAAGGACTTTTTGTTTGCTAGACTGCCACAGACAGAGGTAATAAAACAAAGTCACAATGTAAGCATGAAAATATCAGAGTCAAACTCCAGAAGACCAGAAGGAATTTCAGATTCGTAGCCCTGCAGCAGTGAAGGTCACTCAGGGATGTTCTTTTCCGTTACATTTCGGTGTCATTTTAGAAAGTTTTTCTTTCACTACCAACTCAACCCCTGTCCCTCACCCCACCCTGTACACACACATGCACACACCTTGTCCCAAGGCATTTTTTTTTTCTCTCCTATGGTACTATCACAAGCCAACAGCAGCAACAAAAGAACACACAAATGTCCACAGTTAAATCTCCCCAGATTAAAAAAAATGCCCTTATTTTGTGAGATACCAAGCTTGCTGTGGCGTGTTAGGAATGAAGTCATCTATTGAATCCTGTAAAAAACACAGTAATCAACTGTGCGAGTGACCAGAGTGCAAATGAAATCCCCAAGGGAGTTCTGACTTGCAGGCTTACATTTTGGAACCGTGTGCTGGTTATTTGTTTATTTACTTAATTATTTATTTGTTTGTTGGAAAATAAGGACGTTGCTTATGTTCAAAGGCAGAAGAAGCTACTTTACGTGAAGAAAACTCATCTGCTTTCCATTTTTAGTGCATCCTATATTCTTCAGAAAGAATATGAACAATTGTTGAACAAAATAAAGGTGGTTTTGTTTTCACTAGATTTGAAAAATGAACTGCAGGATTTGTGACAATTTTGTAGACAAAGCAGTGTGACAAGAATACGTTTCATTAATAGCTACAGCTTTTATATAACAGGCTTCAGAGTGGTAGTTGTGTTAGTCTATACTCGCAAGAGCAATATTTTTAATCTTTCCAGCTATATTCTTCGCCTGGCAGAAGAATCTGTCCTATTACGTACTCCTCATTCTTTTAGCTTTTATGTAAGTGTTTTAGTGGGCAAACTGCTCTTAAGAAATCTGCAGCTGACTTGCTTGAATCCAAATATTTGTACACCGTCAAATCTGATGAACGCAAACTGGCCAAATATCTGGTGATGAGGTAAGGAGAAGCGCTAACCTATAAAGTATCCTGTATTCTAGCAGCCTGTTTCTCCATTAAGCTTTTTTTTAAAGACATCGATAGAGCATATAGTACTATAGTGTATGTTACATGTCTGTGTGCTGTAAAAAACATTAGCTTAGTCAACTGAATGCTTAACTCCTGAAGGCATTTGCAACAGCTGGTACTGAGGTGAAAATATTGCACCCCCTGCTTTATTTTTGATTGAAAAGTGACATTCGGTTTTATGGGGTCACACGATCACCAGATTTCACCCAAAATACAATTGAAATGTAATTATTATTCCCATTTGTAGTGTGGAAACACCAAAGATGCTGGCTCAGACCACCAGTATTCTTGACTCTGTACACATGGATGGTCCTTGTCCCAAAGAGCTTTCAATCATAAGTCCAGTCCGACAGATTCTATAAGGTGGCTGCTCCAGGGTAATGGAGGCAAAATACATTTTTAGATCATTATAATTATGGGCACTTACACAGCTTCTTTCATCTGGAAAGCCAAAGCATTATGTATTTAATTCTGAAACAAGGGTAGGAATAAATGGTCAGTTTTCAGAAGGGAGAGAGGTAAATAGGGGTGTCCTCCAGGAGTCTGTCTTGGAACCAGTACTGTTCAACATAGTCATAAATGATCTGGAAAAGAAGGGAAACGGTGAGGTGGCAAAATTTGCAGATGATACAAAACTACTCAAGATAGTTAAGTCCAAAGCAGACTGCGAAGAGTTTCAAAGGGATCTCACAAAACTGGGTGACTGGGCAACAAAAGGGCAGATGAAATTCAATGTTGATCAATGCAAACTAATGCACATTGGAAAACACAATCACAACTATACATATAAAATAATGGGGTCTAAATTAGGAGTTACCGCTCAAGAAAGAGATTTTGGAGTCATTGTGGATAGTTCTCTGAAAACATCCACTCAATGTGCAGCAGCAGTCAAAAAAAGTGAACAGAATGTTGGGAATCATTAAGAAAGGGATAGATAATAAGACAGAAAATATCATATTTCCTCTATATAAATCCATGGTATGCCCACACCTTGAATACTGCATGCAGCTGTGATTGCCCCATCTCAAAAAAGATATATTGAAATTGAAAAAAGGTACAGAAAAGGGCAAGAAAATTATTAGGGGCAGGCAGCAGCTTGGATATGAGGAGAAAGTAATAAGATTGGGACTTTTCAGCTTGGAAAAGAGACAACTAAGGAGAGATATTATAGAAATGTATAAAATCATGACTGGTGTGGAGAACATAAATAAGTGTTATTTATTCCTTCTCATAACATAAGAACTAGGGGTCACCAAATGAAATTAATAGGCAACAGGTTTAAAACAAACAAAAGGAAATATTTTTTCACACAATGCACAGTCAACCTGTGAAACTCTTTGTCAGAGGATGTTGTGAAGGCCAAGACTATTACATGGTTAAAAAAAGAAACCTAAATAAGTTCATGGAGGATAGGTCCACCAATATCTATTAGCCAGGATGGGAAGAGATGGTGCCTCTAGCCTCTATTTGCCAGAAGCTGGGAATGGGCTACAGGGGATGGATCACTTGATGATTACCTGTTCTGTTCATTCCCTTTGAAGCCTCTGGCATTGGCCACTCTCAGAAGACAGAATACTGGGCTACAATGACCTTTGGTCTGACCCAGTTTGGCCGTTCTTATGTTTTTATGACTTCTACAGCCAGAGGCTTACTGGTGAGTGGGTTTGTAGTTAATCAAAGGCAGCTGAAGATTCCTCATGAGCAACACTCAGAAGTGGGACTTACTATATCTTTAAAAATATGTGGTCTTGTTGGTCCCAAGCCCTCCACCATCTCTAGGATTTCATATCACTCCCGCCACCACTATATTCTGTGTACTTGTGTACTGTGTATTTCATGTTGCATCCATGCAACAATCTTCATGCCATCTTTGAACAAGAACACACCAATAGCTATGCAAGTCTGGTCGGCCCCCATCACACAATGCACTCAGCATTGCCTCCTGCAAGTGTGAACTGGAGTTAATCACAACTCAGTCTTAACTATGTAAGCTTCAGAGTACTTACATAGTGTTACACCTATTGTTAAACTGAGGGCTGTTGAGGTTAAGTGACTTGAACAAGATCTCATAGTAAATCATTGGGAAGACAGAGAATAGAATGCAAGAGTCCTGGCTTCCTTGCCTCTTGCTTTAACTACTAGATCAATTACTTATCTGTAAAACTATTGTATTCCACCCTTGAATTATCATTTCCCAATGTGCCAGCAATGCTCATATGTATTTACTCTTTTGACTATTATATATGCAGCAAGAGCCCTGGGATCCAATGCATTTCATACCTGGAAATAACATAAATGACTCCATCACAGCTATTAGGCAAATGATACACCTCAGAAAATAGGCACTCATAGCCAGAGCAGAGTGCTGCACGTTTCCATTCTAGCATTGAGGGGTATGACCATTTGATAATGAGAGTTCCTAGTGCCACTACAGTCATCGGTGTTACATCTCCCATCCCCATTATTATCAGTGTACCTTGTTTATCATCTTGGAGAGATCTCCGTTTGTCTGGGAAGCATTTTCAACATAACGCTTAATGGGTCACCCTCTATATTTGTACTATATATGGGAGTTCACATCCTCTGCCTCTTCCGCCTTACCAACGGCTCCCTAGGAGAGAGAAAGCACACGCAAGGAACAGCACAACAAACAGTTCAAAGGGATTGGGCCGGGGGTGGAGGCGAGAGAACAAAGAATCTTCAACCTTGTAAAAAGTTTACAGTGGAAAAAGCAGTAAAGCCCAGGTCAATACCGGTAAGACTATTTAAAAAGCACCAGGAAAGCAGAACAAAAGCAAAGATAATTAGGCTTAGATGTACTTCTTGTGCATTTCTTAGACATCATCTGTACCTGATTTTCCACATATATTTCCAGATGGGAAATATGAGCCCTATTTATGAAAATTACACCCTTTTAGCCTTTAAACAGTGTCTTAAGTCAGAGAATAGTTTTGAATGGGAAAGACATTCTTGTGATCCACTATGGATCCATAGACAATATGCCGCTCAGAACCTACTCTTCCCTACCCTTCCCGACACCCATCTTTGTCCTCACATGTCCATTGAAAACAATGTTACAATCAGCTTTTGGGCCTGCTGTTCTGAGGGTTTCACACAAACATTCCACCCCACCCTTTTTTGAGTCCATCCACAGTCTCTACCACATACAATGACATGTTCTTGACCTCACGTTTACGAGTTTTGTTTCTTCATATTTATCTGCTTTTGTAGCTTACTGCAGCTTCTAGTCCCCTCCATTCCATCACTGAGGCCAGTCTGCATGATTCATTTGACCATGTCTTCTACAAACACCTGTGTGCTTTCTTCCATACAACCCCTTCAGTGTAAAATTCCCTCACTGAGCTAGTCTATAAAGCCACTACCAGCCCTCTTTCAAAGCACTCCCCAAGACTGACATGATACTCATGATAAATTATCATCTTATTATAGCTAAACAGGTAGCCAGCAAGAGATACTGGCATCTATTTCATTTCATTTTCCTTGAATATTTCTTATAATGTAAAACAACCAAATGTTTAATTAACTGAGACTATCGAGTTGGCTGTTTTAACCTTTTTGTCGTAACCCCCTGGTCAGTGTATGTTACATGTCCCCTTCTGTGCACAATCCACACAGGCTGTGAATCCGGGATAGCTCTCAGCTACACAGGCTGGCCTTTTAGCTCAAGCTGTGAAGGCTGATGCTCTGAGCTCCAGAGAGCTATAGTTCAATGTCTGACGTTGGTTAAAATGGCAGCTATCACATTGTGTCCCGTCTGAATGACCCTGACAATAAACACAGAAGAAGAACAGGAGTATTTGTGGCACCTCAGAGACTAACATATTTATTTCAGCGTAAGCTTTAGTAGGCTACAGCCCACTTCATCGGATGCATAGAATGGAACGTGCAGTTGATAAGATATACATATAAATACACACAGAGAAAATATGTAAAGGTGGAAGTTGCCATACCAATTCTAAGAGGCTATTTAATTTGGATGGCAATTATCAGAAGGAGAAAAAGACCTTTTGCCGTTTGCCTTGCGGGCTTTGCAGTAGGCATTCTGCAACTCCTTTACTTTAACCTGGCACTACACCACATCCTGGTCGTGGCCGCTTTCCGTCATGGCCCTTGATATCTGCCTGAAGGTATCATAATTCCTATGGCTGGAGCGCAGCTGGGACTACACAGCTTCCTCCTCCCAAACACTGATGAGGTCCAGCACCTCGCCATTGCTCCATACTGGGGATCGCCTCATGCATGGAGACATGGTCACCTAGAAAGATGCGCTGAGAGCACTCCATACCTTGCTGAGCAAACAGGAAGGGGATTTTCAAAATTCCCAGGGAATTTAAAGGGCAGCTCTGACAGTTGGTCACCTGAGACAGGGCAACAGAGTTCAAAAGTGATGACCAGAGTGGCTAGAACAGGCATTGTGAGACACTTCCGGAGGCCGGTCAGCGTGCATTAGGAGTCCACACTGGCACCGTGGCGCTCCAGCAAGAGCACAACAAACATTATTCCTCTCGGGGAGGTGGAGTACCAGGAGCTCTCCAGCCATGGAGTCAGAGCACTCTATGTGCCTTGCCAGTGTGGATGGGTAGCAGGGCTGACTCTACCCTTTTTACCGCCCAAGAAAAAAAAATGTCCGGAGTGCCACTGCCAAAGCGAAAAAAAACCCGGCCAGAGCGGAGTCTGCCACCCTACGAATGAATGGAATGCCACCCCCGCCGGGTGCCATCCAAGCAGAAGCTTCCTAGGCTGGTGACAAGAGCCGGCCCTGATGGGTAGTAAGATAAAGCGCTCTTGGCGGCTATATTGCACTATAAAGTGCCAGTGTAGCCAAGCCCATAGGCTATAAGTGCAAATTGCACTTTATCAGCTCTGTGATCGCACACAACATCAGATGACAGAAAAGTAAAGAAGTGTAAATGGCTGGAGACATCAACACAAGGTATTTAAAGTATTTAATGAAGGAATTAAAAAGCTCTGGTTTTCCTAAATTCTAGCTGCAAGTGCTATTGCCAATTTCATGCCAGGAATAATCAGTCTAGTAGACACTTGGGAGTTCATTAATGTAAGTTCATTAAAGTCTTGCTTGGTTCTGCTGGCCTTAACCATAAGAAGTACCCATGAAGTCAGTGGGAGTTCTATGTGGAGGAAGACCATGGGATCAGACCCATGAAAGTTTCTGCTTCGTATCTTGGTCTGTCTTTTGGTTTTACTGCATTCTGCTGGGCATTCCCCATGGGCAGATCAGTTCCAACTGGGCAAATAATAAGAAAAGTGGTCTGTGACCATTTCAGCAATTTCTAAAGAAAATCTTCCTTCAGTTCTGTTTGCACCCCTTCTTATTCACATGGGGGTCTGTACAGATGCTCATGCAAAGTTTTGTTTGTCTGCATGGTCACAAAAAATGAATTTCAGTCCTGGAGCTGATTCAGTAAGCAAGACAATGAAAAAGTTGTTTGGGGCAGGAACACTAAATGTACCACGGAGGATGTGAGACCTTTCAAATAAACACACTGAAGGTCTCAGTCTTGCAGACCACCCCCACCCAAATTTCCACTGATTTCTCAGACTTTGGAGTCCATGAGTAATGTAGCTACAGAACCTGGGACTGCCTAATTATGGAAATAGATGCAATTTGTGCATTCACCTGAAGGTGTGATCCAACTTTTTTATTGTTTTCAATTTCATTTCCCGCCTCATCCTAAAGAGATTACATGCAAAAAACTGTTATTTGTGAATTTATTGTAAAGACTGAGATTTTAAACACATGAGAGTATGAAAATGTAAAGTTATCATTCCCAAGTTTGCCTCATTGTACATCCTAAGGCAAAATACACTAACAATATAAACAATGATCCAATCAATCCCTGGACATAGAAGCTTGTTGTTTTGGTAACTATGGGGCTGGATCCCACAACATTATAAATAAGGGGCAAAAATCCATTAAAATAAATGGAATTGCACTGCGGTAAACTGGCCTAAATGAGACCAAACTCATTCCTCAACACTGATTTTTGCAGTCTTTACTCAGACAAAACTCATTGATCTCAATTGGAGGTTTGTCTGTGCAGAGAATGCCAGATCACAGCCCTAACACTTTTAAAACTAAACTAGATGATTGCATGAACTCAGATTTTTTTTTGTGCATTGAATCTTTTGTTTCAGTTTAAGTGATTTAGTGAATTGGTCCACTGAAACTTGTAAATAACATTCCTTCTCAATTATTACCCTAATAATTCTCTTGAGACTAAAAAATGTGTTTATTTTGACTCAGACTGTAAAACCACAGAAATAAAACAAATGTAGGCTGCCAATGCTTTATTTAATTTCTCCTTCTATCGTTGAAGCTCTGAGAATAGCTGCTGCTTCCTGCTGAAGAAGGAAACAGTGTTTTCCTTGACTTATATAAATATTACTTCCTTGCTGGTACATTTTCCCAGTGCTGGAATCATATAGGAATCTTCCCAGACATGAAGATTGCAGCCCTTTTTAAAAAACTGACCTCCACCCAATTTACCTTGGACTGACTTGGAATGTTTACAATTTCCCGTAAGGAAGTGGTGTGGCTGCATTAATCCTTATGTTCATGGTTAGGGTCACTTGGAGCAAATAGAAGGTGCACCTCAGCACTGTGCCTGCCAGCTCTCTTGGAAACAGTCTGACTCCTGATCAGAGAGTGCTGACTACATTCTGACCTCAAGGAAACGCTTCTCTGTGTTCATTTTTCTGTGATTTAAGTCTATAGGCTGTAACATATAATCAAGACTTCCCTTACTAAAAGAAACTCAAGCTAGAACCAAGAGAGTAAAATATAGGCTAGACGAGTAATGCAAGCGTGTGAATGTGGATGGGAAATGCAAAAGAGAGAATCTGAAGGAAGAGCTCCAGTAGAAAAGTAACACTGACATTGAGAATTATTTATATGGCATGTATGTAATCATATGCTACTATACTACTGGGAAGATGCGGTGGTGAACGTCAAACAAAAAATACAACAGATGCCCAAAATTCCTCTGGATATTTATTACAGCAACATAATAGCATAGCAAAACAAAACAAAGACAAAGGCCTACATTTAGAGTGAAAGTAGAGTGGTCTTATTACCACTGTGTATAGCATTAGTGAGAACGTGCATGGATTGTGTCCAGTTCTGGAGTCCACACTTTAGAAAGGATGTTGACAGATTGGAGAGGGTTCAGAAAACAGCTGTGAGAATGATTTGAGGTATAGAACTGGATTTCTCATCCTGTGGGTCACGACCTAAAATTGGGTCTCCAAAATGCGTCAAAGGGTCATGGGGCTGGCTGGGCTCAGTTCTCTGTTCCAAGTGTTGCGACCTGGTGCATGGAGCCAAGCATCGCAGAGCTTTGTCTCAGTCACCCGTTCATTGCGATGACAGGGGGCTGACTGGGCCTGGTTTGAGTGAGTGGCACTGTGACCCCAGGCACCAAGTCACAACGCCACTCACTTATCAAGTGGGCTGTGCCAAACCTGAGGCAGTACTGTGACCCCTCCCCAGGGGACTGGTTAGGAAATAACAGGCTCAGTCATGTAGTTTGGTTCTTTCGTAAAGTTGTCTTGGCTGTATAAAAATGGGTGCTTCCCAGAAGCTCAGAAAGCATCTCTATTAGATAGTGCAAATCCTGCTTGGCTTGCTCACTTAGAGACCAAGCCTCACTCACGCCAAACTTACACTCAGGTTTTACTCAGGATAATGGGGTTCATGCCCCTCATTTCTAACTATTCCACCCTGCACTGTAAAGTTCTATCTAGACCTGGGGTATAGAGCTAGCATCCCTTTCCCCTCTCTCTCACATCTGTCCACATACTCACCCCTATGGTTCTTATTTCTCATATTTCCCATATGTATTAAGACTTAGTAAGCTAGAACCCTGACAGTGGCCGAGATATTACCACAACTATGCTGAGTGGAAGGGAATACTTTATGACACCTTTTGTTTCCCCTGCCCCCTCCCTCCAGTCCTGTGGTTGGCTAGGGCCTGGTATAAGTTACAGCAGCCTTAAGGCTGCTCTTAATTACACATCTATTCTCCCAAGAGGTATGTTCAGGCATTTGAGGATCACTGAGCCATTCTCTTTCTCCTGGGAAATTCCCAGAGGCTAGGAGGAATGGTGGTATAGAGCAACTAAGTTGGCTCTACATCCCATGGGATTCCCTCACTGAAAAGAAAATCCATCAGGAAGCTGTTAAGGTGGATACAGCTGCTTTGTATTGCTAGAGCAAACCTGAGAGTTGGGCCCAGTATCACTGTGTTGTGAACTGCCATATAGCGCCTCCTTGTTATACAGCCTATAGTTTCAAATAGCTAAATTCGGGAATAAAAACAACTTAGAATAGTTATCTCTGTCCTTATTTTTTTTCCCTTCGGATGATAAATCACCAATTTAAAGAAAACGACCATCTTCCTGAAATGTCTGCATCTTCTGCAGTCTCCACCTCTGCCCTTAGTTCTTTCCTGGAAGTGCTGGGAAAATGGTTACTGAAGGTCATGTCCCCATTATTCTGTTTGTCACCGTCTAATCTAAAGTTACTCTCACTCCTTTTCCCCAACTCCTTCCTTTATTGTCATTATGACCAAATATTCCCAGCTACCCCCCGTTCCAAAAAGAAAATAGAATTTCCTCATAACCTTTATATGCAAGATCCTTCCCTTTAGAAACACCCAACTTGTCCCCTCTTGTGTAACTTTCTAAGTCCCCTCTATCAGTGCTCTCTGTGGAGAAGGGTCCCAGTTCAGTGCTGACTGAGTTCTCCAGCTCTTAGAAGATTCCAAGCACAAATAAGTGACACATGTTTCACATTACATGCAAAATTCTTTGCAGAACCCCAGTGACAGAACATTTTACAAAATAGCATCTTATAGAAAGAGGCCAGCATAGGGGGTCTCCGTCCTAAGAGGTGAAGACTCACAAAAGACTGCATCATTATTAGAATGGGCCCCTAATAAGCGGAGAAAGAGGGAACTTGATAGAACAGCGAGAGCTTTAAAACACCTTTGAAATGAACTTCCAACCTTTGTGTTTGTGATTATTTCCCCAAGCAGGCCAGGCTTAGGGACATAATGTTCACAGTATTATTCTGATCCATGTTATATCATTCTAGGTTACTCCAAGAAAAGGTCTTGTTTACATTACCTCACTTAACTGAAGAATTCTTTTCAGTGCTGCTCTCACACTCTGACAGGCTATTCCCTCACTACACTTGGAAGTTTTCCCTGATTTCCAGCGTCATGTTATAATCCCATTTGTTTTTCACTATAAAACCAAACCAGCCTACTACGTGGCTTTTCCCTGCTCTGCTGATTCTGTGTGCAATTTTGTGCTTGCTTATTATATACACAATGATCAAAACAATATAAATATAAGTATAAATCTCCTGGCCAAGCTGTACCGCTGCTAAATAGATTTGTACTGTTTGATGGTAGAGCAATCTAAAATGTCCTAATTCTGTCCAGGTTATTCATAGTATCATCTTACTAGTTTTTATTTGAATAAGCTCCCATATGAATGGCATGTTTATCAGATATTCCATTACAGTCACAGAGACTTATAGTGAGTATTTACTATATGGGAAGATCATGGATTTAGCCATTAAATTCTATGAGCCGTGGTTAAATGCCAGACTAAGCTGATTGGTTTTGCACAGACCATTTTGTAAAAGCTTTGTCAAGTGTCTTCAGTCACCAGATAAAAACAATGAGGAGTCCTTATGGCACCTTGGAGACGTATATCCCACAAAAGCTTATCCCCAAATAAATGTTAGTCTCTAAAGTGCTACAAGGACTCGTCGGTGTTCTTACTGATACAGACTAACATGGCTACCACTCTGAAACCTGTCAACAGATAGACTCTGGAGGTCTTATACTATAATATTAACATTAAAAAATATCCACAAGCTCACATTGTGTGGCCAGGCAGAGGGAATTTTGATAATTTAACCCTCGAGGCAAATGGCTAGATTATTCAAGAGTAATAAAACATGTTTACTCACTAGCTGCAATTTTATATCTAGAAAGTCTTAAAATGGATAAGGTTTTCAGAGCTTCTTTGTTTATCTCCTTGGAATTTGAGGAGTGTTTATGGTGCCACTCGACTGACAGGGCTGTATCTGTGGATGTTATCAGTTGAGTCTTGAGTCGCTCACCTTTTCAATGCAACTGAGGCTGTTGATAATAACCTTTTCCCTAGCTTGGAATGTTGCTTGTTTTTGTATGGACCTGACATTCTACCAGTATTCTGAAAGGGTGTTAGCTGGGCTGCCTTTACTTTATCTCTCACAAGCCTTTAGGAATCTCATTCCTTTTCCATTTTATATCTCTATGTGAAATTCTAAAGTATCTGCTAATCTTGTTTGATGTCCACAACTTGGTCCTACACATTCCTTGCACCGGAGCTGGGAGAGAATTAGGCATTCAGTTCCCTATGAAATTCCCTTATGCAACATTGAGTATCCCAGTCTGTCTCCCCCCTAGATTGATTATTCAGGAGATTAACTTCATTTCCCAAATTAACTGGAGAACTGTCTTCTCCTCCAGCTTTTCTAACAAACATTTGCTGTGGTGAAATGTTGACAGTTACACCGTCTTAACGAACCTATTGCATAATCAGAAAAATGGCACTTACCATCACTGATGCATTTATCATGACCATTAGCACCTAAATACCTGATCTGTGCATTCAGGGCAATGGATATCACCTGATGTCTGATTCAGTTTCCTTTTAGTCCCATGTGATCTGTGTAAAAGAGGAGGCCACACAAAACTTTGTAAATTTCAGGTTCAAAATTATAAATGAAACCAGGCGAGTTTCATGCAAAATGTAGTTGAGAACATAAACCGTTCACTGAAACTTAGGTTAAATTCAAATTGTTGCTGGTTTAAAGAGTTACATCAGGAATTATTTTTGCCCCTAAAAATAAAAAAGGGGTTTTGACACTGAGTTTCCTGGTTTCGTTTTGATTTTGTGATTCTACTGGCAACTGTTTGTCACACAGTAAGGCTATGTCTACATTAGCACTTTTGTCAGTATAATTTATGTCACTCAAAGGTATAAAAAAAATCCCTTTGAGCAACATAAGTTACACCATCAGATGTGCCGGTGTGAACAGCGCTATGTTGGTGGGAGACACTCTCCTGCCAGCGTAGCTACCACAGCTCATTGGAGGTGATTTGATTATGTGGATGAGAGAGCTCTCTCCTGTTGGCACAGAACAGCTAAAAGAGCAATCTTATAGGAGCACAGGCTATACAGTACAGCTGTGTGTACAGCTGTGTACAGCTGGGTGTGCCACTGTAAGCTCACTAGTGCAGACATGGCCTAAGTCTTTTGTGTTGAACTAACCAGGTTATCGTGAATTCTTATTAAACCTTGTTAAGCACAGAGCTTAATGAAACTTGCTAGTAATTCTCCCTTCACTATGTTGGGATCAAAAACACCTGAAACAATCTCCGAGGATTAAAATTGAATTACCTGAAACTGACTTAATAGATTGTTTGAACAAAAACTGGCAACATTTACGCTGTCATACTCCCAAGAAATTTAGAATGTCGATATATTATACTTGCTCTTAATCCTCAAGCTATTTATTTGTAGGAAATGTACCTGTTCCACCTATGTACACATGTGACGGTGGGGACAAAAGGTATTAAATAATATCTACACAAAAGTTCCTATAGTTGATTTACATAATATGCAGACTGCCAAAACTCTGAGACATGACTTTTTCCATCTTTTAGATATCAAATACCCTCTGGCACCAAAATGTGAATCGCAAAACCCAAGAGATCCTTGCAAGTTGGTTTGTTTCTGCACAAAAGCGTACCCAGTCACAGGCAAGAACCAACACATTGAAAAACCCAAAGTACAAATGACTTCATGCATTATAAACCATCCCTGCTCAAATATTAGGAGAACTGTTCAAAAATTTGTTTTCTTTTAACTGCACTAAGGGTTATAGTTGATGTTTTTTCTGGAGCTGGCTCTTGGAATGGAGTTGGTCTCTGATTAATTATGAAGCAGTTTGAAATTGAAATGAAAGCTTCTAGCTGGATAATGTAATATTTACTTCTTTCTTAAGAGGACACAGCCAAGTATGTATGTGTGTGTGTGTGTGTGTGTTACTCTTTTGTTTGTAACCTGCATTTAGTAGCTGAAAAACAACTTTTCTTTACCTATTTCTGCCTTTTCTTTTTATTAGAAATGAGAAATACTAGAAAGAGACTTGGAGAGAGTTAGATTATGGGCAGGAAAACTCCCAGGTGAGAATGTAGCTAACTCTGCGCAACCTGTTTAGAAGCAGCAGTGTGGTTCTGTTGATGTGGCATGGGACTTGAAATCAGGAAAACTGGGTTTGCTTCCCTGCTCTGCTGTGTGACCTTAGACACACAAGTTGGGTTTACCATATTTCAGGTTCCCAAAAAGAGGATACTGCTGGGGAGGGGGCTGGAGGATGGGGACGATGAAGGGCCCGAAGGTGGGGGGCAATGTCACTCCCTGTCAGTGGCAGGGCAACTGGTGCAAGTCCAGGATGCAGCAACAGCTGTCAGTCAGGGCCTTTCTGTGGGACCCCCTCCCTGCACCTGTAGATTAGCCACTGGCCAACAGAGCCCGTGCCCAGGGGCCCTCACCAATTGGGCACCCCCATGCCCTGCCCGCAGCCCCCCCATGACCGGTGCTTCTGTTGGGGAGCAGAGGAAGCCCCTGTGCCCCAACCCTGCTACCCGACAAGAGTGTCAGGCGGGCAGAGCATGACAAGCCCCCATGCCCCGACCCAGCTGGGTGGGGTGGAACTGTAGATGGAAGAAGTGGGAAGAGGGGCCCCCATTTGCTCTGGCCTAGAGCCCCACAAACCCCTAATCCACCACTGCCTCCCAGAGTAGAGAGACAGGGCTTGGGTGAGTGGGATTCAGCAGCTGTGGCTTGCAGGGAAACGAACCAATCAGCTACAGATGTAGGGGAGGGACCAATCAGGAAGCAGACAAATCGGGACTCTGTGAGCTGCAGCTTGTCTTCTCTGCAAAACCCAGGGACATTGTCTGTTACTTTTAAAATCCTCCCCGGACAGGTAAAGGACACTCAAAAAAGAGGCTTTGTCTGGGAAAACCCGGAGATTGGGTCACCCTGCACACAAGTCATTTAACTTCTCGGATCCTCATTTTCCCCAGCCGTGAAATGGAAATAGTGATGCTTACCCACTTTTGTGAAGTGTTCTTCAATCTAGGGAGGACAAGTAAAGTATAATTACAATTGTTATCTAATACAAAACAAACTGTCTGGTGACCTCAGAAGTTAGTCTTTGGATTTCTGATTGTTTTAGATCTAAATGGAGATGAAGCAACATTTAAACATTCCAATAAATTCTTAAACAATGCAGTATTGGGAGACATTAAACTTGCTAACTGTGGTTAAACCATGTTTCAACACATTACAACATTTGACCCTTTGATACTGTTTTGAACTCCAATATTTTGACATCCTGCTGATGGTTTGATTTGGGAGCAGAGTGAACTTGTCGTAGTTAAATTCCAGTTTGAGCAATGGGACTAATTAATACCTCTTCTTAACCAAAAAATGCCATCGGTTTCATAGAGTGGCACAGATGGTTAAATGTTCAGTCTTACATCACATCTGCCAACACATTGTTTCCTTGCAAAATCCTGGAACATGAATCTACAGTATCTATAGACCTCCAATTATTGTGGTATCTAGGCATAATTGTGCCTGGACCCCAAAAAAGTCATACTTTACTTTTCGTGAATTTGAAGGATTTTATTTATTAAATTTATCTGTTTTAAAAATAAAAACATTAGAAGGGCTATAAAGCATCCTGCTTCCGAGCAGAAACCAATCCCCAACCAATAGGGCTAGGAAGATAAGAACGTAAGAATGGCCATACTGGTCAGACCAAAGGTCTATCCAGCCCAGCATCCTGTCTACCAACAGTGGCCAATGCCAGGTGCCCCGGAGTGAGTGAACCTAACAGGTAAAGATCAAGTAATCTTTCTCCTGCCATCCATCACCCCCCTCTGACAAAAGAGGCTAGGGACACTGTTCCTTATTCATCCTGGCTAATAGCCATTAATGGACTTAACCTCCATGAATTTATCCAGTTCTCTTTTAAACCCTATTATATTCCTAGCCTTCACAACCTCCTCAGGCAAGGAGTTCCACAGGTTGACTGTGGACTGTGTGAAGAACTTCCTTTTATAACTTGCCCATAGGGGAGACATTCCATAACTAATCACTTCAGGGCTCCTTGCACCTTTCCCTGAAGCGTATAATGCTGGCCCCTGTCAGAGACAGGATACTGGATTAGATTTACACACTGGTCTGATCTAGTATGGGAGCTAGGGCAGGCCTACCCTACGGCAGGGATGAACGCTCTGAGATCAATCCACCGGCAGTCAGTTTAGTGGGTCTAGTAAAGACTCACCAAAACAACTGCAGCTCGCTCTCCAGTCGACCCCTGTTTACCCGCAATGAGAAGAGTAAGATAATTCAATGGGAGAGTTTCTCCCATCGACCCCTCGCGGTGTAGACCCCATGGTAACTCAACCTAAGGTACGTCAACTCCAGCTACGTTATCCACGTAGCTGGAGTTGCATAGTGTAGGTCGACTTACCATGGTAGTGTAGACAAAGCCTTAGTATGGTCTTATATCTTACGGTTGTGCAATTTCATCTATTATCAGTCTTCTCAGTAGCTTCCCCTATCTGAGATCAAAGCTCTATACTTATTTGTAGATGCCTATAGTTTTCTACCTTACCTTTATCAGGTCTTAAATATAGAACTGGGAGCCACTATGAATAACCATCCTCTTAAGCCTGACATTTCTTCTGTACTTACCACACTGTCAGAATAGACATGCTTCTTGTCCTTGTCTACTTCATTCAGATTTCTGGCCTGTAATTCATTGGGGCATGTTTCTTTGTAACTTCCTAATACTTGTGTTTGTTACCTATCTTGCTTGGACAGAAGCTATTAAAAGCTTTTTAGCATTTCTTCCCCTCCCATGAAAACATCTCCAATCTCTAGGATGTGATGTTCAGCTTTTTTTGTGAATGTGGCAGTAAATAATCCATTCATCTTCCTAGTAATATCAGCATCATCCGTCATTAAGTTCCAGCCCATGTCTTGTAGTCGCCTTACTGACTCCTTACTGGTTTCCTCCTCAGATATTTAAAGACCATTTTAGCATTTCTCTTTATTTCCTTTGCTATTTGTGTTCCATATCCTCGGCCTTTCTTATCGTCCTTTTCATTCCTTTGGCTGTATTTAATCAAAAAGTTCACATTCAAGGTTACAGATAAAAAAAGGAAACCCATAGAACAGGTCCATGATGGCAGGTCTTGAAGAGGCACCTCTTAAATACAGATTACAAGGCCTGATACAAGTAATTTATATAAGATTCAAGTTTCCTATTAGTTTAGTTCACAACCTTTTCCGGTACACCAACCTTTTCTTAGCAAAGCATAAGTTCTATGATGTAAACTATTGTTCCAGTGAGAACTAAGCTCAGACCAAGTTTCTTTTCCTTTAGGGCCACAGACTATTCTTGCCTTGAGTTGCAAAGGCACAGACCTGATGATTTATCCACTAAGCCATACAGGCCCCTCAAACAGTTTCTTAATATAAAACATATGTCACTAGGCCCAGGCAGTTAATTCTCACTTACAGAGGGTTTGTTCAAACATTGACCATCACTAGACAAAGATATTTTCAATAAAGAAAGCAACATTTCGGTATTCTTCCTTAAATAAGGTTTCCAGTCACTCTGCACTTTCTCTGCTGGCAATTATGTTGACTCAGATAATTATTTACATAATGTAACAAAGGATGATTCATTTGCCTATTCTCTAGTTATGTTTTGCTTATGCAGCTCTAAGTATTGTACGTTATGGTGTTTAGGACATGCACAATATATCACTGTGAGTGCAATGGGCCCCGTTTATTGCCAGGACTTATGCTCTTGTGAACAAGGTGTAAGTGGGTTGTTGCAATAAGTGAAAATGTGTATAGCACCTTTATGGAGGTTTCTGGGGTTATGAGGGTGGTATCAAGGCTAACTTAGGCTGAGAATCAATTGGTGATTATCCAAAAATGGCAATACAATGCATCGGAGTGAAAGGAAAGAACCAAGTCAACGCTGTGTACAATGAACTCTGAGAGGCATGGCACGTGGGCCTATTCTTTCTAAAGTCAATAGCAAAACTCCAGTCAACATCCATTTCTGAAGCCCCCTGCTGAGTAAATATATTGGACCACTTCCTCAGCTGGTAAAAATGGGCATACCCTTATAGGTTTAGTCTACACTTCAATTAAAGACCCACAGTTAACCCATGTCAACTGACTCGTGCTCGTGAGGCTTGAGCTAGGGGACTGTTTAATTGGGGTACTGATGTTTGGGCTCAGACTAGAGCCTGGTCCACTCTCCCCTCATAGAGTCCCAGAGCCTGAACTGCAGCCAAAGACCAAACATCAACACCACAGTTAAACAGCCCCTTAGTCCAAGCCTCACAAACCCCGGTCAGCCTCAGGTGTTTAATTACAGTGTACGTATACCCAGAGACTTCCATGGAGTAATGTCCATTTACACCAGCTGAAGATTTGGCCATCAATGAGTCTTGCCACTTAAGATAGCTAAGAAATCCCATCTATTGTTTTGTAGTGTATTGAGGTTCTTTCTAGAGTAAATAAAACAACATCAAATAGAAACAACCACCATATTACAAATTTCACACAGCAAGGACAGCCTTTCTGTTATGGGTAAGCCGCCTAATTCTGAGGGGTTCTGAACTATAAGTGGGGTCCAGAGGCACAGGTGCAATATCAATAGTAACACACAGAGCTGGTCAGGAATTTTCAGTCCATGGTTCTTTGATGGAAAACCCCTTACTGCAAAATCTTTCCCTTCATTCTCTTGCCCCGCATGTCCCCCTGCTGGTAGGGAAGTGTGATTCTTCTGTGGAACCAGAGTGCTGCATTATGGGAATTTAATAGCCATAGTGCATCATGGGAGAGGTAGTCTGGCCCAGCCACCCAGCCCATAGGGGAGAAAAAGGGGTATGAGTAGGGTTTCCAGATGTCCTGATTTTATAGGGACAGTCCCAATTTTGGGGTCTTTTTCTTATATAGGCTCCTATTACTCCCCACCCACATCCTGCTTTTTCACATTTACTTCCTGGTCACCATAGGTACGAGGCACCCAAAGGCACTGCAGCAGCTCAGAAAGATGCAGCTCAATGTCAGACTGACCCCAAATGGCACATTTTGATTCAGGAATGTCAAAGCATTTCATTTTGATCAAAAAATACCTACACAAAACATTCTGATATTTCCAAAGGGAAATTTTTCAGAACTTTCCATTCAATGAAAAATGTTGGTATTTTGACTTTTTTGTCCTAATTCAAGGTGAAAAAAGCAAACATCAAAATATTAGAATTTCCATGGGTTAGAAATGCCAATGTTAGACCAGCTCTAGTAATTACAGAAATATGCAGGAGAAATTCTGGACATATTTGGCCTAAGTAAATACATACATCTAGCATATCTGCTGCCTTGAAATAACTCCAATATATTATACAAGACTACACAATTACTTTTGAATTATAGTGTATTATGGCTGACCAAATATGATATCTGGAATCGGATTGTCACTCATTCTTAAAGGAAATAAATGAATGTCTTATTCTCTCATTCATCATTATGAGACTCAATTCAAGATTTTCGCATAATTCATAGATTCCAATGCTAGAAGGGACCATTGTGATTATCTAGTCTGACCTCCTGTCTAAAACATGCCACAGAACTTCCCCAAAATAATTCCTAGAGCAGATCGTTTAGAAAAGACATCCAATCTTGATTTAAAAATTGACAATGATGGAGAATCCACCACAAGGCTTGGTGAATTGTTCCAATGGCTAATTACTCTCAACGCTGAAAATGACCTCTTATTATCAAAAAATCATACATAAAGATAAGACCATGTAGGAATATAATTTAAAATAAGAAAGTTTTGCGAAAGCATCCTATAAAAGAGAAATCTTTACAAGATTCTTTCACTTCCCAAGAGAGGAAGAAGGAGGGTCTTGTGGCAAAGGCACTGGACAGAAACTCTGGTCTGGGTTGAATTCTTGGCACTGCCACAGACTTTGTGGGATCTTATTGAAATCTCTGTGTCTGTCTATACTCCAGTTTTCCATTGTAAAGTAACAATAATGCTTCCCTTTTCCAGCCCCTTTTCAGGATAATAAATAGCTTGTGAGCTCTTCAGGGGAAGGAATGTCTTCCTATGTGTTTGTAACAGCACCTAACACAATGGGATCCTGACGTCAGTTGGGACCTCTAAATGCTATTGTAACATCAATAATAAAGCTCCAGAAGACAAGTGAGAGACAAGTCTTCTGTGCTCCACCACACCTGTTGGAAGAAAGACCTGGAGTAGAATGATGGATAGGCCAGGATTGAAGCTGGTCTTCCTTTTGTAAGGCTGAGAGTTGCAGGAGCGGGGTCAGTATGCAGGGTTATTGGGCCCTCTGCAGGTCAAAGGTCCACCTGTGCCACTAGTTTGGTGGGCCTACCATGCTGTACTGCTTTTGGCTAGTCTCCACCCCTACCAGCCAGGTGCTGCTGCATACCTCTTGGGCTCTTCAAACTAGTCTGAACTCCATTACAAGTTATTCTCGTCTTGAGCAATAGTAGCTTCCTGTTAGACGGAAATGCCCTTCTGGTGATTTACATCTGCCCTGAATTCTCACTGAGCCCCCAAAGCACAGTGTGAATGACTTTCCATTGGCCGAGAAGGGGGAAGAATGCAGTATAGTAGTAATACTAACCTCCATGTAGTGCCTTTGCCCCATTTCCAATCACATTCGCTTCCCCTCCACACTGTTTATTAAATCTCTTGTCTGTATAATGTGATTCCCCTTCCCTTCGGCCCCCACACACAGTATAGATCAAGTATGGCAGCCAATATATGAACATGGGCCTGTTTCTTTCTTATCCTGTGTTGATTCCTCTGTGCTGGGGAGGTCTGGGGGCAAGGGGCAGTGTAGAGGCTGGCAGATAAAAAGATGGAAGTCGGTTGGGGTAATGTATTCTGTTTTTTTCCCACCAAGTAACCAAAAATGGTTACTTCACCGAGCATTACTGGGCAAGCAAACTGAAAGTACAGTAAGTGTCCTGCCCTGGAAATATTTATATTTTGCTTCTAATAAAGTATAGAGGGTGTGCTGATAGCTTAACTATATACAATGCTCAATATATTGTACATCACTGTTGTAGTTCATGCATGTTTGTCCCTCCAGCCTGATTAGAGATGCCAGAGTGTCACACCAATATACACAAACAGTTGTTCCCTAATAAATCAGAAAAGGACTATATTTTGATGGGTCAATTTGCTCCCTGGGCATTCCTTTTTCTAATTATTGTCCCTAGAAACATGTGAGCCTTACAATACAGTTATTTGTATCGGGGAGCTGCTCTGCAGGAATACTGCTTTGCACAAGCGTTTCCTTTGAAGAGTTAATCCGCATATTAAATTTATAGCCAGTCCCCTTCTCCATCTGCTTTTGGGAGCTACTGTATGTATTGCACGACAGTGCATGCATGAATTAACACCCTGTGTGACTTTGCCTTCCATATCCAAATCCCAATGCAGGAGCCTGAAAATACAATTACATATGTATTGTAAATGCTGTTTTCAGGGGAGTAGAAGGCATTCAAGGTCTTAGAATATCTTGAACTTAACAAATACAACTAAAAAAGCAACCTTCCACTGACTCTCTCCCTGTAGATTAGTAGGGCAGGGAGCAGCCGCTGGGAGAGAAAAGTCTGATGAATTATTTTAAGATTGCATGAGCCACTGTCTATGCAGTTATCCATTATTGCCACAATGTACTGTTGTTTATACGGATCAAGGCCAATGCTACATTTGCCTGTTGTGTCTTTGCAGGCAAATAGTTGCATTTCAAGAACTTGTGCGGGTTTACTACCATTTCTTTGTAACAGTGTTTCTGCATTGCCCTAGAAAGCTGAAATTATTACACATAATTCATACTTCTACGGCATGAATATTTAAGGTGTTCATCACCAGCAGGCAAAGTCTTCTCCCAATGAGCTTAACTCTCCAACTTCACCTCCTCACTTCTCATGAGAGGAATTAGGCTCCAAAGACCTAAATCTAGTGTTGCACTGGTTTTCCACCTTGGTCACTCAATTGACTTGATAGGAAACACCCTTGATTTATACCAGTGTAAGTAAGAGGATAATCAGACCCAAAATGGAACTTGGAGGATGAGGTCCGATCTGCCACAGGGCACTCCTTCAGCTACCCAGTTTGTCACGTGGCCTAACCGGTTTGGGTGGTCTCTTATTCACAACACACACACACAGCCTATTTCTATTCCTCATGCGTACCTTTAATCTTTAGCTACCAAGCACTGCAGAATATAACACAGACATGTGCCAGAAGGAGTCTTCCACCCAGCTTTCTCCACACACCCCGCTCACTCTCTGAGCTCTCCCTTTACTTACTTTTCCTGCCAATTATACATCTTCCTCTTATTGAGCTAATTACCTCATTCATCCAACCATTGCCCCCAGGCATCAACAACTCCCACCATAACAGGTTAATTGATTCCAATTAAGCCTGTCATCTTCTCTGTTATGCACTTGCCTAGGCCTTAGCTAAACTTGCACTTTATACCACAGTAAAGCCTCCCAGAGTGCTCTACCTTACTCCCCGTCCACACGAACACCAGTTGGCCCAGTCCAATGGCTTTTGTATCAATGCCTGGGGATGTACCGCATCATTCCATCCGGCTGTCCTAAAGTTTGGTGGTATTTTTCCACTGATAGGCCCACTCTGTCCAAAATAGCAGCCTTCAGTGTGTCATAGTCCTTGGTTTGATGCTCTTCCAGAGCTATATAAGCCACCTGAGCATCACTGGTGAGTTAAGGGGCTAGTTGCAGCCCCATACTCCTTTGTCCCATCTGACACTCATAACCAAGTGCTCAAACATTATCAAAAAGGCATCAGGGTCATCCTCCAAAGCCATTTTACGTAGTCCTAGGCCTACTTCTGATGTCCTGTTCCCTCCTTGGCATTCACCAGCCTCTGCAGGAGCTGCTGCTGTACCTTGGATTGCTCCTTAATGAACTCCCATAAGGCCTGTTGCTGTCTCACCTACCAATCCAGGAGTGCTTGTCTCTCTGCTTGCTGGGCCCTTCTGCATCTCTTTTTGTTGTTTGGTTAGTTAGTGCAGTATCTCATCCATTCATTGCCTCCAGATCCTCTTCCCTAGCACAGCCAAGATCCCCTGTATTGAGGTAATTATCTCATTAGCCCAACCATTGTCCCCAAGAGTCAACAATCCCCACCATAATAGGTTAATTTATTCCAATTAAACCTGTTAGCTTTTTGGTTCCCTAAGTGACCAGGGTGCTACAGATAGAACTCTGTCAGACCGTACATTAGGTCTTCATGAAGAGATGGGTCTTGTATCATGCCATGGAAGTGGCAAGTCTTGGTGGAGTATAACCTCTGCTGGAAGCCAGTTCTACAGTGATGAACCAACCAACCATCCATTTGAAAAACTGTTGTCCCCTCTGATGTGCACTCTGGTCTCCATTAGATGGAGACACTGGGTTGACTATGGCATCAGTACAGTGGGTAAAGGTTATAAAATTGCCATTCTCCAGGGGACTAGAAGACTCAGGGCCTTAAAATGGAATAAGAAGACTTTTTCTTATGAAGTCTCTAGAAGAAATCTGATTTATGAGTAAAAGTTACTCTTGTCCCATGGCTGTTTGGTGGCTTATATGATACGAATTGATGGTCACAGTGTGATGTTAAGTGGCCTTAACACCACCAACACATTTGACATCAACTGTGATCTCTCTGCTGCCATCCATCACCCCTTTCTGACAAACAGAGGCTAGGGACACCATTCCTTACCCATTTGTGGAAAGAAGGATGACTTAGGCCTTGTACACAAAAAGAAAGTTGCACAGGTTAAACTTAAATCAGTATTTAAATCTATTTAGTTAGACAAATGCAAACCTCTGAGTGCTCATAACAGCAAGTTCGAAAATTAGCTTTATTTAGTTTGCAGAAAATTACAACTTTTCAGGGAAAAATCAAACACTGAAATATTTTGGCTGAAAAACCAAAATAGTTTGATTAGTAAATGATGCTGTGGTGTCTCGTGGGAGTTGCAGCTTTCTTCTAAAGATTGGACTGTCAGATAGGACTACATCGCCCATGATGAACCATGGTCTCCTCTCATAATGAGGGGAGATGGTTACATCATGGGAGACCCAGGCCATGGTGCACAATTAAAGATGTAGCGCAGTTGGGAAGCCTGGCCCAGAGAGAAGAATGAGGCACCAGATAAACAACCTACAATTCCTATGAGGAACAAACATGGGATATCTGAATCACAATATTTTGGGGTTTGGCTCAAATATTTCAGTTTTTGGGTATGTCATTTTTTTCAACAAAAACTGAAAATTTCTAGAGGGGGAAAAATCATTTAATTAAAACCCTGTATTAAAAACAAAAACAAACAAACAAAAAAACCAGCTTCAATGGAAAATTTCCAGCCAGTCCCTATTTTGTTTTCAATTGTATTATTTCTGTTTAACTCAATCCTGCTCCTAACCAGCTTAAACTAAACAAGAATACGTTTGGTGAAAAATGCAAGAAAAGCATCCACATAGTCTTTGGCATTGGCTTAACTAAACTGACATCTTAAGTCAAACTGCTGCAATTGTATTGTGTACACAAGCCCTTAAAACTCCAGAGGTGTTATTTGTACACTTTCTACCAGCATTCAAATTGTCCTGAAAGAAAGTGTTCATTCTCCAGCCTAAACTGATGAGAACACAATAATTGTCCATTACTTTGCAGTATACACCGCGAGCCAGAGCCTTCTGAAGTCAATGGGGCTAATTTGGCTCTTGCTTTATCTTGAAAACTGTTTTATTTCTGAGACCTTTATTAAAACAGCATA
>ML677352.1:37208386-37281507 GCA_007922305.1 Dermatemys mawii | reverse complement strand
TATGCTGTTTTAATAAAGGTCTCAGAAATAAAACAGTTTTCAAGATATATATAAAAATCTTGGATGGAAAAGCCAAGCTACTTGTATCAGTCCCTGTAGAAACAAAGTGAATTTTTGTTAGTTTGGGGTAGAGAGAGAAATTATACCATTTAATATTTTGGACTTTTGCCCAATTTTAATTACTTCAAAGATTCCCATCAGAAGTGGTCTGAATTCATTTCTGCACAAAGGAGTCCTAGTGACAGAGCTGGGATAAGAATATATATATATATATAAATAAAATTTCTGCTGACATGGCAACACTAAAAGGTGTTTTTTTAAAAAAAAAGTTTGTTGTTCCCTCTAGTTATGAACTTTTCATACAAAGTGAGATCAAAAACTGTAAACTTCTTGCCATTACAGGCTGCATATGCTGATATTTTAGCTACTACCAGTGAGTTCCCTAACATACTTGTAGTGTGATGTGTCCCAAAGTCAAGACATTGAAAGTTATCTGGTTACAGAGATCAAGTTTATTTCTAGATTAAATAAAGATACATTATTACTTGAGGCACCACCAATACCATGATTACTAGGAAGGTACACAATTACTTAGTGACTTGCTGACATTAGTAGTAGTAGTAGTATTACCATAACACCTAGGAATGTATTCTATAGGAGTTTAGTCCACAAGTAGAGAATAAACTTTGTAGACATAGACTTTTCTAAGGAAAACAAATGACATGTGGATAAGAGAATTGATCTCTCTTGTGACTTCCCTGTGAGTGTTGAGTGAACAAAAAATTCAGGATCATTTCCTTTATCAGCTATGGATAGGATGAAAACAAGAGATTGAGCAATTAGTGATTGCTGACAGTTTGATCAGTACTATATCAACACATAAGGAAACAGTCTGTGCCCTGAGGAATTTACAATCTAGACATAACACAGTTCAGACACACATAGTGCATCTGGAATCAATATGATCTTGTGGGGTAGGATGCAAAGATCATGGCTGTAAGACTTTTCGGGAGATGTGTGTCTTAGAAGGTGTTTAGCTGATCCTCCTTGTTACCCCCAAACTTTCCCTAACTTCTGCTTCATTCAATAGAGATGTCAACCTCCATTCATAAGTATCCATAAAACACTGGAGATATTTGGCAGGATGTATAAACAAGTCTATAAAAGGTGACAATGAGGGGAAGATCAATCAGTTCATTGGGAGTGGAGAATAAGGAGAAGAGTGGATCAAGGGGAAGAGGTGGTCACAGGTACGGTGGCGAGAGAGAGATCATGGAGTCAGAGGCGGGCAGTAATGTCTTTGGAAGTTCTCAAAGTTTTGATGGATCCAGGTTACATATAGTCTTAGAGTTGGGTCTGGCCCAAAACCCAGGCTCTCAAAGTTAGGAGTGTTTGTCAATTTAATCTGGATCCAAATTTTGTTCTTGGTTTTATCATTATAAAGAGCGAAGAAAAGCCCTGTACACAAACATTGGGATATTAGAAATCTAACGTAAAGATCTCTAGTATTAAATTGCCTCTGTTTGTGCAACATGCTGTAACCTTCCTCCTGCTATGGAAAGATACACACACACCAAAATTGCTGAGCAATTCCAGAAAACCTTTACTGTCTGATGATTGTTTAGACCTCTTTCTGGGGATGGTAATTTACTGTCACAGAACATTTCAAATCTTAGTTTGGAGCCAAAGGCTCTATTGCATGAAATTCAGGTGTTTGCATGCAACCACACATGTGCAAATCCGTTAAATATGTTTGCATGCAAAACTATAATTTTTTGTAGGTGTTCCCCCATAGCTCTGAAACTTTCATAGAAAGCCCAAAGGATCAATGGTTGAAAGCAATTCCTGACATCACTTCCAAGAATGGCATCCTATTTTTTTGCAGTACTAAGGGCCATATCAGCAATTTACCTGGGGACTGAGCAATGTTCCTAATTTGCAGAGAGATGTGCTTCATTTTTTAATCCAAACCCCCACAACCATCCAGGTACTCATAGCTTCCCCAGTGTAACTGAAATTGCTGGTTGATTGAATCCATCAACAGTAAAATTCCACATCTGCTCTACTTCACCTAGCAAAGGAAGTAGCCATGTGGACAAGATCTATATGCTACAGATGAAAGCAGGCTGCATTTGGCCATCCTTTGGACAGCTCCAATTTACAATTGTAAATTGAAGACCATCTACTGTAGAGAGATTCTGACCTTTCGCCACTTCTGAAAGGCTTGACTTACTTCATTGTACTTCAGTCTGCTGCCTTGGTTTCCTGTGTCCTTGTCTGGGTCTCCATTTCACTGGCTTCTCTTTCACTACCCTCCTGCCAACTACACACTAATCATGACCTACCTGTTTTTCTCCAGCTGAACCTTTTATTGTCTGCAGTCTCTGCTGCCCTTTCTGCCCTTGTTAGTTAAGCCTACTCTGCTGACTGCCTGCACTCACAGGGTATTCTAGAACTATGCTGACCTGTACTCACGCTATCCAGTCTCAGAACATAAGAATGACCATACTGGGTCAGACCAAAGGTCCATCCAGCCCAGTATCCTGTCTACCAACAGGTTCACTCACTCCAGAGCACCTGGTACTGGCCACTAACAGGTAATGATCAAGTGATCTCTCTCCTGCCATCCAGAATCCCCCTCTAACAAACAGAAGCTAGGGGCACCATTCCTTACCTCTTTTTCTCCTACCTGACTGTGCTGCTACTTTGGACCCAATCTTCTCTGACATTTACTAGGCCCTCTGCAGTTAACCCTGTTCCTATAACCTGCTGTCTAGTCTTTAGCTTGCATCCCCTGAGATGCTCTTTCTCTCTTTTCTGACTCCATTCCTCATCTATCCTGTTCCCTGATTTGTTTTCGTTCTGCTCAAGTAAATGTTACTTCCTTGGTTTGCCTGTCAGCATCTCTTGTTTGTCTTCTCTGGTGTGGTTAGGTTTTTTTTAAAAAAACTTGTTTCATTTTCTTTATCCCCTCCTCACTATTTTGATCGACCTATGCTGTATCCCAAACACATACATGATGTTTAATATACTTTTTTTACTGCTTGCTAGGAGTACAATGGTTGCAAGCTAAATTACACACCTCTGCAGCTATTGAAGGCCTCTGATCTTCCTAACTCTGCAACCTCATTTGTCTGTAAAAGTCAGGCAACTATTCAAGTGATGCCATAAATTACCACAAACCTCCCTGGCTCCTTTCCATGATACACTTTAAATCCCATGATTTGTTAACTTTCATTCATTTATTCTCCTCTTATATGCCCAGCTCCCATAAACCTACTCTCCACTAGCTTTAATAGGCTCTTCACTAATGCACCCTATCCATATCCCAGCAATCTACAACTTTCCTCCCCATTTGCTATATCTTCCTCTGTTAAACTGTCTTCTGGCTGTGGCATCTGAGCACCTCCTCACTGTACCATCCCACTCCTTAATATTCCCTCCCTGTAGGCACTACTCCAAAACGACCTTACTCCTGCATATTCCCTTAAACCCATCTCCACTCAGTTACTATTATTTGTGTTGCCACAGTGCCTAGATGCATGAGCTGATATCAGGGTCCCACAGCATTAGGCAATGTACATACACAAAGTAAGAGAGGGCCCCTCTCCTGAAGAGCTTACAATGTAAATAGCCAAGAGAGACAAAATCTAGGAGAAGCAGGCTCCAGAAGGGGCCATACTTACCTCAGGTCACCCAGCAGGTCAGTGACAGAGCCCCAGAAATAGAACCCAGGTTTTGAGGTCCAGTCCGGTGCCTAACCCACAGAACATGTACTGAATAAAGTTCCTGGAGGCTAGGTCCCTTAGCCAAGATGGTGAGGGACACAACCCCACAGTTTTCATTAAACCTCTGACTGCCAAAAGCTGAGCCTAGATGACAGGGGATGGATCACTCAACATTGCCCTGTTCTGGTCATTCCCTCTGTGGTTACGTGCCACTGGTCACTGTTGAAAGACAGGATTAGGGGCTAGATGGACCATTGAGCTGACCCAGTACAGCCATTCTTATGTTCTTTCACTTCATTCCTGTTCTTCCACTCTCCTCACTGACCTAGTCTTTCTGCCATTCCCCATTTTGCACTTATTAATACTTCCCCGAAGCAGTCAGAAACCCCAGTCTCTCTCACTGCTCCCAATATCTCCTATTCTGCTTCCATGTCCTTTGACACTCCCAATTTCTACTCTTCTACCCATAGATCTGTTCTTCTGCCCTCCTGCCTGCGTGGTTTAAGAAATGACATTAAAATCCAAGCAAACACTTAGTCCAACAGTGAAGACTTCCTTAAGTTTGCCTTCATAGCATTTAGAAATTTTGCATTCAGCTAGTCTTTGTGGGCTGCACGTAGTGCCAAACCCAGTCACGGTTTCCCTCAAAGGAAAAGTCAGGCTGCTGAAGATGACTCAGTAGGGGGCGACTCTTCCCTCTGAGAAAGTACTGGAGATGTTATTGGTCACAGTGGAGCTAGAGATGTCATCTTTCAGATAAGTCTGGCTGATGAATGTTAAAATAAAAAATCCCCTTGCACTAAGAGTAGGAGCATTTACCCAGCTGTACCAAGTTTCAGTATGAGTAATAATAACTCTTACCATGTTCTGCCTGCTTAATTTTCCCCCAGCTATTTCACTTTGATGTGGAATTCACATCCTATCACAAACTGTCACGCATCTTTGCTGCTACCGTGCTTCACTCCAGAGTGAACTGTCAGAGATACCTTGACTTTTAACAGTCTCTTGTGTGTGGACATAAATAGATGTGGGCTTTTTTTTTTTATTCCTTTTTTTTTCACTCAGAAAAGATCTTCCATAATTCATCCAGATGAAACTTTCCTATTACATTGGAAAGTTGTGGGTCTCGGAAGAAAAATGTGGAATAAATAGAATGGGTACAAAAGCGATTTCTTTGAAAATGTTGAAAGAGGTGGAGCGTGGAAAGGCTGCAGACTGTGGGCTGTGTGTCTTTGTCCTGTACACAACAGACAGCGTGAGGCTGCTGTGCTCCAGTGTAAATGTGAGCAAAGGTAACACATGCGCACGTGTAAGCTTAAGTGCCTGACAGCCCTTGACATTAATTAGAAGCACTGTGGTCTAGCAGATAGGGCGCTGGATTGGAAAGCTGGTTCTCACCCTACCACTGATCTTCTGCATGACTGTAGACAAGTCACTTGACTTCTGTTTCCCTGTTCAGTGTCCTCTGTTTAGACTATAAGACCTCCAGAGCAAGGACGGTCATCGTTCCTAGTAGAGAGGGGCCTACCTTAACAAAAATAAGAAGTAAATTTCAAGCTCCTTGAGACCTAGTCCTTCATACACAAGAGCACTGGGTAAGAAAAAGGCGTGGCCTGAGGAAAGCTCATCCTTACTATGTAAACAAGGGGGTTAGCTATGGGTTTCCATCTTAGTTACTTCTGCTGACAGAAATAAGCCAAAATCCTGGACTACATTTAAAATGTAGACAGGCCTAGGTACATCGCTCAAGCGGTTGAAAATTCATGCCTTGAGTGCCACGGTCAAGGTGGCCTAAACCTTGACTGTGGCACTAGGTTGACAGAAGAATTCTTCCATCAGCCTAACTACCGCCACTCGGAGACATGGATTACTACATTGACAGAAAAGCCCTTTCCATCGATATAAGAAACATCTATATTACAGCTCTGCAGTGGTGCTTCTGTAATGCCCACAGTGTGAGTATGGCCCTGGTGACCCCCACATGAGAGCTGTCATTTAAAATGGGATCAGGTTCAGGGCTTTTTTGAACCTGGAACAGATATATGCAACATCTACCCACTGCAGTGTAAAACCCCAGATATACCACCCCAGTGCATTTTCTTCAGGTTAATGTAAGAACACCACAAATGCAGAACATGGTTAAAATAGGATATTTAGTTGTGTTATGAGCTTTTATTTAAAAAGCACATTTATACAGCAATAATTTCGCAGATACAAACTTCAATTTTGTACTCTACAAAAGTCTTTGAATATTCTTCTCTTTACAAAATGAAACATTACAAAAATACAGACAATTTAATATGATTTTTATACAATTGTCTCTAGCTGTAGTTATTTTCATTAAAATATTACTACCACAGACCTACAATATTTTAGTCGACTACAAAAAAAAGTAATTCAATGCTTTTTTAAGCAGCAAAATGTAAATAACACAGGTCAAGACACAGTTTATAATCATAGTGGATATATCTAAAAATTGTTTCAGAAATAATATTTTACATAGTTAATTTTTAATGTTTTATACATTATTTATATAATATTTATATATAAAAAATCATAGCTTGCTATAGCTGAAATGATAGGACGGATTGTGTAATATAGATGTGCAAATGGCCATTCCACGTGGTTTGCATGATCCCTTTTCAATTTAGCGTTTTTTTCAGTTTTAAGACAGATCTTCAATATTTGTCT
Source organism: Dermatemys mawii (assembly GCA_007922305.1). Taxonomy (NCBI): domain Eukaryota; kingdom Metazoa; phylum Chordata; order Testudines; family Dermatemydidae; genus Dermatemys; species Dermatemys mawii. Next base: position 37,275,088 of record ML677352.1, on the reverse strand, counting down.
TTAACTTCCACCAGAAAGCCAAAAAGCTAGGAGAAGTAGGCAAGATTCTGCTCTCTTTACACGCTCTTGCTACACTACCAATGTAACTGAGATCAGAATTTGGCCTAATGTCTATTGAATGGCTTATAACAAGACCCTAAACAGAGAAGATGAGGGAATGCTCAAAACTGTTTGAAATCCAGGCTAGGACGTTCCACCCAGCAGCCCGTCCTAAAACTGCAGAATCAACGTTCCCTGGGACTCAATCCCAAATTCATAGTGCTAACATATCTTCAACAAGATCGACCACTAACAACTGACATGACGTGAACTCCCGAAGGTGGTAGTGACAGCACGGGCAATCCTTCTGCAATTTATCAGGGCCTGGAGTAGTGAAGGGAGCCTTTTTAAAATTAGGCCATTTATCCATTTTGTATAGGCTTGATGTCTCGTGCAGTACTAATGTCACCAGGTACGCAGTGGAAATTAAGAGATTTGGCTTCTAAGTACAGAACGGATTCATTAATGCTCAATTTGTTGTGGAACCACCTCAGATTGTTGGGGTTTTATTAAGTTTGTGTCGTTATACCCAGGCACCCTTCTGCCATATTTGACAGGGTAAGCTTCTTCTGAACCAACATCACAGTATGGAACGGAGTCAAACAAAGCGATATTAAAAAAAAGAGAGGAGGGGAAAAGAGCGGTGTCACTTAGAAACCAATCCCAAATCTTGAATCAGTGCTGTTTCTTATACATAGTGCTATATAATTTAGTTGTGAGTTTTTCTTACAGGCACTGGAAATCTTCAGAGTAAAAGCTAAGATGGCCAGCTTTACATAATCATTTAGTGTTCATTATGCTAGGAACAATTTGGGTTCACTACAACATGAACACTCAACCAATTGCACATCCAGAATTCTGGCATCGCTGTCTGTTTGTTTGTCTCATTGTTGCTTTTGACTTAGTTGAACAACACCCATTTCATGCAAATGTTGCAAGTGAAAAGGCCAGAGAGTAAGACCTTATTAGTTGGGCAAGAAAGTCTCTCCCTACATTCTACTGTCTGATGAGATTTGAGAGCAGCAGGTAGTTGCTGTCAGCAGTCATTTTTGCAAAAAAAAAAAAAAAAAAAAAGGGTGGGGTGGGGAGGAGGGAGGGATTGTGAAGGGTTGCAAAGATCTACACCATATTGTGGTGATTGTTCCGTTCAATGATGTCCACAGGTGAAAGGATCTCTTTCCGGATTGGAGGAGGAGGCAGGGAGGTCTTCATCTTGGGTTTGAAGAGGTCCGACACATAAAACACCTGTAAATATAATTTAGAAATCAATGTAGCGACATTTGATGAAGGTTTACTCAAACGCTATTTGACAGATGATCAGTGAGAGAGTATTCATTGTTCTAGTTCATTGCAACCAAATTCTTTCTGGCTAGCAAATGACTGACTACAGGACTGAGACCTAGGAATTCCCAAGCCCAAATCCCAGCTTTGAAACCACCTCACCATGTGTCTTGAGACTCAGGGTCTGGTCTCGGAAGGTGCTGAGCATCCTCAGCTCCCATTGGGGCAACAGGAGTACAGAGCACTTTGTAAGATTGGGCCCTTAGCCTATGGGTGGCTGTTTTCCTAGTTGTGGCCTAGGCATGTACAGTACTTGACTACAAGCCGAATAGGGTGTTGGGAGATGAAATGAAAATGGACCAGTATGAACTGTTGTGGGCATTCATAAACGATTATATGTATATAAATAGACTGATAACACAAAACTCCACATACAGACTAACACGGCTGCTAATCTTAAACCAGACAAAAAGAGTTCCTTGGGGCAAGGACCATCTTTTTGTTCTCTGTTTGTACAGCACCTAGCACAATAGGGTCCTGGTCCAGGCATAGGCTTCTTAGGCACTACAGTAATACAAATAAATAAATAAAAATAATGATCATTATACTACACTCAAAGAACCGCCCCCCCCATGTTTAAATCCTGCTTGCCTGACTCACACAAATAGCCCCATTGACTTAAAACAATCTCTGATGGGCAATTAAAAGCCCTGAAGTTAAAACTACTTTACAAACGATGCTATCTGTAATGAATCAGGGCCACCTGATCTACTCTGCTTTCCCCGTTTCTCATGACACGTGCTACACAAAGTTTAGTCAGGATGACTGTCTAGCAGACAGAGGCCACTGGAAGGAGGAGATATTCCTGAATACCCAATGACGTAACCGCGCTGCCGGATGTGAAAAGGCCAGCGCTTGACAATTTAGGGAGGCAGAAACACAATAAGAAACCAAGTGCTGGGAGGAAACCTTCATTTCCTCCTTGGCGGCCACGGCCTAACCCTTATCAGTCCAGCATGACTGCTGCACTTTCTCCCTTACTAAACTTAAACCTGAAGCCAGAAGGGGAAACAGACAGACAGTGTAACTCTCTGTAAACAGCAAAACGCAGAGGACTCATCTTTGTTATACAGCACCAGAAGTTTGATATAAACCAAAACATACTTTGGTGACTGATGAACACATATGCCAACAAGTATCCAAGCCACTTCACAGCTCCACTTTTGATAAGTCTGTGAGTCAGAATTTACCAGCTGAGCTGAAACTTATTTTGACCCTGAAATTTGACAGCTGTCCGTAGCTCACACATCACATTTCACTTCAGCTGAATGATACTTGGTATTTTAACATTTGTAGAATCATAGCAATGCAGGGCTGGGAAGGACCTCAAGAGGTCATCAAGTCCAGCCCCATTTGCTGAGGCAGAACTAAGTATATCTAGACCATCCCTCAGAAGTGTTTGTCCAACTTGTTCTTAAAACCTCCAGTCATGGGGATTCCACAATCTTCCATAAAAGCTTATTAGTTCAGAGCATAAACCAAACATTGGCTGTGTGGGGTTAAAGTTTCCTTAAGGAAGGGTATCCTTCTTTAATGGTCCATTATGGGGCTTCTAAAGCATCTGGTGGAGACAGGGTACTGGATTGGATAGAGTAGTGCGCTGATATGGTATAGCAAGTCCTACACTGCTAAATTCCAGTCAAACCTATAGGACAGCAGCCTTTAAAATTATAAATGTATTTGTATCTCTTCCTACTGCAGTGTTTAGAAGTGCCCTTGATTTAACACACTCACAAAGGGATAAGATGCTTACATGAATAAAACTAGACTACACAATGACACTAACTAGTCCAAGTACAAGGGTTAATGAGCCGCACGCTGCAGGGTGGTTTATTGGTGAAGACAGGGAAGGCATTTCCCTCTCATTCCGTTCCCCATCATATCGCTGTCCAGATGCACTATTCAGCAGGAGTATTCCCTTTCTGCCTCGACATCTGTCCTAAGCTACTATCAGAGACAGGAAACCAGGTTAGATGGACAGTTGGCCTGATCTGAAACGACAATTTATTGCTACATCTAAAGCTGAGAATTTGGGGGCCTGAATCCTTCACTTTTCAAGTGTTATGACTTATCCATAAATATTTATCTGGAGCAGAAAAGCATAAGAGGCCCAACATTTTAAAAAAATATTTCTTCCTTGAGTGAAAATGCTGACATTTAGATGTCTAGCTAAATAACTATGCCCACATATCTGCCGATTAGACAAATGCTAGCCTTTGTGCTACAGTAAACGGAAGGAGTAAAATTGCACCCACAAAAACAAGAGGTTTGGATGAGTCCTTTTAAAACAAACAAAAGTCACGCTCAGAATGTCCTGATGAGAGAATGCATTGCTTTAAAATGTTTTCTTTTTTTTTGGTTGTTAGTACTCAAAAAAATAAAATAAAATAAAATAAAATAAACCATTTTGGAGTAATTCTGTTGCCATTTCTCTCACATGCCTCCACCTACATTGGATTCAGTCAGAAAGGTGTCCAACTTCTACATCAAGAAATTCAAGACAAATCAACTTGTGGGAGGAGGTACGTAGTGGTTGCTCCATGCAAAAGGCAGAAGGGGATTATACTGAATGTGGCCCTTACTTTGTAAATGAGTCAGTTATGGATGGATTATCATCCTGTGGTTGTTTGGTTTTTAGCCTTTACTCTGCAGTTCATTGGTAGTACACTGGAACCTTGCTAGAATGCGGGATTTGGGATCCATGCAGAGTACCACGTTAACGCGGGACCCACATTAAAATGAATTGCAATTAAAGTAATTAAATTTGGGATCCATGGCTGCAACCGTGTTATATGCAAATTCACGCTATATAGTGTGTTCTAGCGAGGGTCCAGTGTAGTTTTAATTCCCCTTTAAACTGTCTTTCTCTCTAGCATGGCTTGAGGCTATATACACACTTACAGGAATCCTGAAACATGTTCTTTTAGGGTCAAAACAGTGTTTAAAATCTCCCTAATGCTTGAACTGTTTAACACTAAAAAAGGCTAATAACCGTATAAAGTTTTTACTTTGATTTGCTCCACTTTCTGTAGAAGGTGCCTGCCACCCATAAAGAAAATTTGACAGCAGATTTGTACTATATAAACTAAGTCAGTATTTTATATTTCTATTTAATAATCACATTTCTTTTAATCATATTAAAGAAATCCAGACTCAGATACACAATAGTAAAATGAACTAATATGACTTTTCTGCGTTGATACCAAAAGGTATCTTGTCTCTTTAAATGTTTCCACTCATGTAAACTATGTGATACGCATTAGTCTGCTTATGCTGCTATTTTGATTTTTGGAAATTCTCACCATCTTTCACTTTGGAACCAAGTAAAAATGTTTCATCAGCTGGAAGAGCTTGACACAAATGTCTTGCATTTGTTATTTCAGGCCAAGAAGGACAAATGGGTTCGCTACAACTTTTAGCTCTGGTAACCCTTCGAGATGAAACACACAACTGGCTTCCACGGAGGATTACAGCATGACTACTACTGCATTTAATGGCCTTTTAATATCAACAACCGGAGACACAGGTCTTGAGTCATAGCCGAAGGTTGTTCTTCAGACCGAGTGCTGGAAGAAATGATTTTGAGTCACCCCTCTCTGACACAGTAGTAGGGAGTGATACAACTGTAGCTAAGCAAGGATGCCTTGAATGCCCTGTGAATCAAAGGTCAAGTCTGGTTTTATTATCTTTACCGGCTAGTAACTTAACGGAGAGAGCCCCAGGCAAGCGAAGGGGAAATTACTCAATGTGCACCTCCAGAAAGGTTTTCATGACAAGCAGGAGTTTATTGTTCTATGAGCAGAGCTGATTAGCTCAATAAGGAAAGGGCAAGACAAAGAACTGCATAACTTGTAAGGGTTGATATTAACTAGCAATTCATTTCAAGGCAAATCTTGCCTCAGCCTCACTGGTTCCAGTGAGTTTCCAGCTTTCAGAACTGCCCTGAAATCTGTTTTGCAAAGGTGTAGAAGAATCCTGGGGGGTGGGAGGGGTCATTAGGTTAATGTGGAAGTGAGAGTGGAGCTGGGATCTGGTGAGGAGCAGACGGAAGTGAGTTGGGAGCTCCCAGGCCTAATTCCTCTTTCATAGGAGGGATGTAGGGTGACCAGACAGCAAGTGTGAAAAATCGGAACGGGGGTAATAGGAGCCTATATAAGAAAAAGACCTAAATATCGGGACTGTCCCTATAAAATCGGGACATCTGGTCACCCTAGGATGCGATGCATTAGGGCAGGGGAGACTGCAGCAGTCTCAAGGTTTCCGCTGTGGCTACAGAATGGCTCTGCAGCATCCAGCCCAGAGAATGAACCTAAAACAACAAATTCTACACTTGATGCAATGATCAGGGGCTTTTCTTGTCTCACTTTAGCATAGACAAGCCCATACTGGCAAGGGGCGGGGGGAGTGGAGCCAGCCTTTGAAGAGTGCCTGGCTGCTAGTCTACCAGCAGTTAGCAGCTGAGCAGGAGGGGGAGGAAGAGAAAGTGAAGAGGTGGGCGTGGGAGTGCAGGGAAGTTGTGCCACCAGCCAATGAGAGCTGACTCTGAAGTTGCAGAGTGGTGGGAGAGATGATCTATGAGCTGTTCTGGGACAAGGCACTTGACATATGTTGTCATTCAACACATCTTTAGTTCTTAATTAAATGTATTTTGTGGCTTACAGAAATGTGGAAATCAATACAGAAATAAATTCACTATGATAAATTTCACGTTATACACTGAACGCAGTATCATCTTAAGTATTGACCATCTATACTGCAATTTGTTCTGTCAAATCAATGTAACAAGACCCAAATGAACAGAGATGGACAGTGGTTGGATATTAGATTTAAAGGAGCACAGATAATGATGTTTAAGAAATACAGTAATATATATAATATGTTTATAATGTTTATAAAGTGGTAGATGGAGCATGCAAATGTCTAGGATCTAGGGCTATCAGTTGGGGTGAGTCTGACCCTAGGCATAAGATGGTACAGGAAGCTAGTGAATTCTATTATGAAAACAAAAGCCTAGTGCTTACAAGAGAGGGTCTAAAGCTGGACTTGGAGAGAGTCTGGAACCTGGATCTTTAACTCATGCGAGCCGTTCCTCTGACATTCTGACAATTTAATTTGGCATGAGGTGGGAAAGTTGCTCATTCCTACACCACTGCCCTGATTCCAGCTGTAGGGAGCTCTGGAATGGCTTCACCGTAGCAGCAGCTTAGCAGCTTTTTAGGGCCCGTGGCCCTTACTGTTAAGGGAGCCTCCAGCCATCTCCCCGAAAAGAAATGTAGGTCCATATTAGGCAAATACTAACCCTGGCCCTCGTTTTTTAAACAAGTGAGTTCAGGATTCCAAGAACATGTTAGCTGTTGTTTGCACCTGGACAAATACATGACAGGGATTTGGGTCTGAATCCCTTTGGAAACCCCTTGGATCTTTTTCAGGCAGTAGGAACAGGGCAATGAATGACAAGTGCTCTCTCCACATCCGGGCTAGGAATGGAGGCATAGAAAAGAGCGGTGAGTAGAATGGGTGTGCCCTGAGCTGGAAGAGAAAGACCAGGCCTGGTTGTGAAACTACCAGGCAGCTGCTTCCTATGTTGATTTACTTCGTCACAGGAAAATCAGCCTATGGGAGCAAAATTCTCACCCTTCTCCCGGCCCAGTACAATTTGCCATCTGTTAAAGGGTCAGGGAGGAGACCACCAGACTTGCAACTTGTCACTAAACAGGAAATGTATGAATGTCTGTCCCTAGCATCTGGACCCCATTGTCTTTCAAAAGCCACTACTTAGATCAACGTGGTGTTTCATCCTTTTATCATGTTGTTGTACATATTCTTTTTCCCCCTCTACCTGTAACAAAGCTTTAAAAAAGGGACAAAATGAAGGTTATGGGGATTAGGAAATGAACACATAAAAAAACACACACACACACACAGTTAATGCCTAGACAAAGCCACCTGACATGATATGAAGCACCTGAATGGACACAAACTGCTTCACTGTTCCCAGGGCTGCCCAAGACTTTTTTGCTTCCTGAGCTTTCAACAGTGATGTGTTGTTTCTTTAATTGCCTGCTAAGGATAATAAAAGGTTTCCAGGGCTTTGAGGAATACCATGACATCTGAACAAAAGCTATATAAACCATAATGATTTTGCTCCTGCTATGCATAAAAGAGGCAAATTTAAGAAGAAAAGTCACATACAGTAGTGGTCTATGTGGAAGACTTCCACCAATTAACCCTGTGGCACTAGTATTTAGGATTTGCGGACACTAAGCCATAATGGTGCATCGGCACTTGGCAATGGCAAAACCCAACTCCCACACCCAAAGGGGTTAATCACTTTTTAAACAACTAGATTACAGCTTTTTTAAAAAACAAACAAACTCAGGTTTAGTATTTTATCAATAAGTGTAAACTGCACAACCAACCTATTTTCCACTCCCTGCAAATAAACCTCTAGTGAACTTTATTCCTTGCCTGGGGGTTTATTTTACTTTCAGATCAAGCAAAATAAAAAGTGTGTAACCTTTTGAAAACTTGGTTTTAGGGGTTTCTAAAGCCACACAATTACTTTAGTCCTCAATCCCTTTGTCTCTAAACAAGATATAACTACACTGAAAACAATCACGTCATTACCCGGAGCCAGCGCCTCCCATTCTGTCTACACTGAACGTGTCACTTAGAGTTAAAAGACTGGGCAATCAGGTCACTCTTTGGAAAGTAAATTGCATGAGAACAAGCCAGGCCCTGACACACAAGCAATCATGGCTTTTGTAAACCATTTTCTCACAAACCTTTGGCCACATAAAAAAACAAATAAAAAAACAACTACAATCAAAAGAATAAACCCAAGATCCACATTCCCAGGCAGGGAATTTTTTTTTTGTTTAACTCTGAAGGGAACATATATATTCCCCCCTCTCCAAGACAGTCTTCTGGGATATTTGATTCTGTATAGATCCTCTACGGAGCCTTAAAAGCAACACAGCTATCATCAACAAAGGAGTGTTTAGCCTTTGAGGAAAAAAATGCCACCACTGTTTGCACGTTAGCTTCCCTGAGTTGCACTGGTAATTTGCTTGGATTGGAGAGGGCCACTAACAATTGAATCCTTGCTAATCAGCGAACATACTGGCCCTACTGCTGATAGGGCAGAGCAGAACTCAGCTGCTTCACTTAAGATGCGGGGGTGGGTTTTACATAACTAGGCTTTCAGATGGGCCTCTCTACATTTTACATACGGACTTTGATCCTGCAAATCCTTGGCTGGTCCATTGTCGGTGTCATTACTCATCAGGGGAAAGCACTACGTGTAGTTCTCCTCATTGCAAAGCATTGTCAAGTGCCCCACCTGTCTGCTCCCTCATTTGCAAGGGCTCAGGGGTGGAGAACGTGCACAGCTGAGGACGCAGGGGCTTAACAGCCATCCTCCTGCTAATGAGGCTCTCTGCTCTTAAACCTCAGAGCAGTTGCTGCACAGGCGTAACTAGGTGGCATTGCAGCAATTCTCTGATGCAGGATTGAGTCCTCTTTGCCTTGTGTCTCACAGCACTCCCTGCTTCCTCTGTGCAACATCCATGCCCCCAACGAAGGCAGATTTTTAGAGAGGCATTTGGTTTACACTGCATCTTCCACCATGCAGCCCACTTGAGAGAGCCATCCACCATGTCAACCTTAACTCTCAACAGCCCCAGCTGCCATGACATGGCTGGATTTCCTACAATGGTAAATAGCCTTGCTCACAGGTTGTGCCATCAGTATATCCAGTGTTAGCAGGATTGTCCTGTTATTAGTGCAATAGTAAGAGATGCCACTCACTATGCAGTAAGCCACCAGGGCTCCTTGTGCAAATCCTGCCAGCACATCTGTAGGGTGATGCTTATGGTCAGAGACACGGGACAGTCCTGTGTAAAATGACATCATGATCAGGGTAAACTGCAGCAGGGGACGTAGCAGACGGGCTCCTCTCCATGTGAATCTGGCCTGCAGATATAACTGAGGAGAGAAAAAAAAAGAAAGGGGAGCATTAGTTTTACACCTTGGTCACAGCGTGTGCAGCAGCGTAGAACAAATGCTCTGGCTAGCTGTAGAAACGGAGCGGAGGGTTGTCATTCTGCCCTCAGATGCATGCAGCAGGCTGCCCTTGGCTACAGCAGGAATTTCATGCACGCATCCAATGGCAGAACTTGGTCCTTATTGCATTATGGTGGAAGGGGTGGGGGGGCTGTTTTCAAGGAGATAAATTACTTCAGATAACAAAAGCTGCCCTCAGCCGGGTACCCGAGGTAGTCATCATGGCAGCCAAACGGGTGGGATTCTAATCCAGTGGTGAGAGGCAGGAGAAGCTGGATTTCTGGGCACGCAGGCTGGACCTTGGACTGTGCGTGAGCCGACTCCCACCCCCAGGCTTCAGAGCCTGAGCTCCTGCCCAAGCTGCTATGTCTACCTCGCTATTTTGAGCCTGAGTCTGCGGACCCAGGCCCTGAGACAGGCTGCCGCTCATTGTGTAGACGGACCTACGGGAAAGCAGTCCACACCCCTGAGCGTTTCCAATTCCAGTTCATTTTGCATTGACAAGCCTGCTGACGGTAACAGAGAATTGTTGCTTTTATCCAATATTTGCCAAGCAGAGCAACGAGAGTTCACATTAACCCTGTTGCTTGTATGTAGCCAGACCCAGAATTAGACTTGGCAGAATTCCATTTTTATTTTCTTTTTATAATTTCAGCAAATCATATTGATGTTTATTTTTAAGCATTTTTTCCAAGTTTATCTATTTAAATGTTCAATTATGCAATTATGGGATATAAGCATCTTTTTCTAGGATCAATTTAAATTTTCACAACTGTGGGAAACTGGGCACAGGGGTGTCAGACAATAATTATTTAATGGCAGTGTAGACATTCAAAAACGTAAAGCTTTATAACCATTAAAACACACAGTGCCAACAGCATGTGCCAAAGTATGCAAAGCAAATATCCTTATATCAAACGCTGATAAGTTCTCACTTTCTTTCTTCGCCGATCTGTCCAGTTCTATGATCATCAATGGAAATATTTGTTGTCAGTTTGTGTGGATACCCGTGAACTTGACATTTGCCAACATTTACCAATAAAAAGCTAATCTGAGAGGGAAGCAAGCTGCTTATCTAAACGCAGGAACTCTTCAGCAAGAAAAAGCTGGTGGTGGCTATGCACATATCCACCTCCTTCAGTCTGTGCAAACAGGATAATTATTAATGGACCAACAAAGAACCGGCCCTGCTCCAGAATAACTGACATATTACAGTGGGGCGCACTCACTACCCACACAAACAGACCTTATGTTGGGGCTACACACATCAGGAGAGACTCTCTTTGCCAGACTGCGCCTGATCCTTCAGCATACAGAATTCTGCAGTGCCTTTCTGTTACTCAAAATATATTAAGGGGTGTGTGCAATGAGGGGAGGGGGCGGCAGCAGGAGTAATGTTACTTTTATTTACAAGGGGAAACAAAAGGACTTGACCCGAAGTAAAGAAGTTGAAGTGACGTCAAATGGGTATTGTCCCCCCTACAGTTATCTTGAGCTTTTTTTCCGTTGCAAATGGTGGGCACAACCTACTTCCCAGGTTCCTGTGGGAACTGGGGAAACCAAACGGGAAGAGACGACAGGAAAACTGGAACCTTCTGTCCACAAATCAAAGTTGCCTGAGGCTGATCGCCCCCCAAGGCAGAGCCAAGAGGAGCGGTGCCCTCCCAGAAAGTGCTCCCTTCCTGTGCATGAGTGAGGAAGTGGAGATGGGGGTGGGGAGAGCTGGAGATGTGGAAAGGATGTAGGTCAGGAAGTCATAGCACTGTCTGGGGTGTGTGGGTGTCTGGGGAGGGGACAGGAGCAGCAGGTTCTTCATTAACACTTGCAAGACAGAACACAAAAAAACCCTAATGTCTAGAATTGCAGCCCAGCTAAACACCCTGCAGAGCTCTGCCGTCCTTACCAATGAAATAGAAAATATGGCCAGCAGCCACATGGGGTAGGGGAACGGTGACTGAGTAAGGTTTCTAGGCCAGCCTCTCTGCTGGCAGAATGGTGTAAAGTGGCCTTTATGTCAATGAGAATCAAAGCCAGAGATATTTAGCCTCCCAAAAAACACAGTAATGCCATGCAAAGGCAAACATGGAAAGGCGTGCATGAAAAACACTGTAATATATTGTGTCTGTTTCACAAACCTTTTATTTGTCCCTTTTGGAAAAAGTATGCAGAATAACATTAAAATTATCTGAAGAAGCATTTGCACCAATCTAGCAAATGCTTCAAATTATCCAGATTGATAGCCAGTTAGGATTGAACAGAGCAGTACCAAACCAGCTCAGTTCTGGCCAAAGCACATTACAGAGTCTATGGAATACAGCAACATCTATGCTAGAAAATTCACTCCCACACATTTGTACTTCAGTTTTTAATAATAATTTATATGCTAGGGATAGAATTAGTTAATCATAAACACACTGCATCTTTCATCCAGAAGGATTTAAAAGCACTGCTCGAAGTACATGCACTTTAGATACTGCTAAAATGTAGTCATCTCTGAGGTGGAAGACTGAAGCTGTTTAATAGCACAGTGCAACACCATATACCAATTTAAAACTATGTAACAGTAGGCACTTCTTTATTCACAGAACCAGTATCTGCCATGTGTTTCATTAACAGGGAACTGGCTTCTAAATGTTTTTTGAATGTCTATCTGCTCATTCTGGGCCAAATTCTGATACTTTTGGTCATAATGAGTGGTCCTTTACTCCTTAAGAAATCAATCAGTTAGAACTAATTGTAGAGATAAGATACTGTGGAACTTTGTCATTCAAATGCACATTCTTGATGTTGTTATACGGAGACCATGTTGTCCCTTTAAAAATCTACATTTTGGGAGCAAGGGTGGTGGTTTTTAAAACAGCTGATGGGAGTCAGCTAAATTTGCATTGTCACTGATGTTCAGATGCAAGATTGCAGCCTCTGCCTCATTCAGATACAAGCACAGACCCTGAATACAGCATTACATTTTACATGCAGTGCTCCTCAGCTTTGCTAGAAGAACTCAAGAGCTAATTTCACGCATAAAGCTTTATGCTAGGTTCATTCCAATTCCTTAAGAAAGAGATTTCAACGTTTGATATGCAACAATAATGCATCTACCCCTTCTGTATACCATTCTGAATTACTTCCCTGTCCTCTCCTCAATCAGAGTAGAGAAAGCAAAAATTTAATTTAAAAACGACCAATTAAAAATGAACATTGAATTTAAATAGAACATAAGCTCAACAGTGACAAACTCAAGACATGTAGGGATAAAATGAGAAAAAAATGGCTTCAAAATGTGCAAGTGCAGCTGTTTGTGTGCCCACCTTTTCAAAAACAAATGTCCTAAATGTGCCACACATCATGCATTGCATGCAACAGTTCAGACTGGCACATGTCCTTCTGTAAACACGGGACAAGAGCAATGCATGCCTGTATTAGGTAAATAAGACTTCTAGATGCCCAAGTTCCATGCACTTCAACACACAGACAACCTGTGGAACTCATTGATAGGTGATGTTGTGAAGGCCAAAAATATAAAGGGTTTGAAAAAGAACTAGATAACTTCATGGACGATAAGCCCATCAATTGCTATTAGCCAGGATGATCAATGACGCAACCTCATGTTTGGAGTGTCTCTAGCTTCTGCCAAAAACTGGAAGTGGATGCCAGGAGATGGCTGACTTGGTGATTGCCTGTTCTATTCATTTCCTGTGAGGCACCTGGCATTGGCCACTATCAAAAGACAGGATACTGGGCTAGATTGGACCAGTATTGCCAGTCTTATGTTCTTATGCACATACACATGATTTTGGACATTCAGAAACCACGCAAGTACAATAAGGAGGACAGTCCAAAAATCAGAATACTAGCTTGGGACTTGAGGTTTATGTGAACTACATATCATATGGGAGGAAAAGCAAAGCAACTCAGAATGCTAAAGAAAAACCAGAAAGTATCAGAATCTCCTGGCACAGAAAAATCAGTGGTATAATGTAAGTCAGGAAACCCTCAACAACTTCTCTGCTAATCTTTTTCAGAGCAGACTGGAAGCAATTTGCAAGTAGCTTCTGCTAAATTCTGCCATGTAGGAGAAGTTTATGGGTGAGCCTGGCCGGGGATAAGATGATAATGCAAAATATGTTACTCCCAGTACAGCCCACTGTGTAGCATTAAAAGAAAGTCACATATAATGATTAAAAGGAGCAGGCCTGACAAAAGGCAAGAGGGAAGGGAGGATGAAGTGACCTGCAATAATATGTAGTTGTAGCTGTTTAGAGAGCCTATCCATTGTTAGAAGTGCTGGCAGAGGAGAAGTTACCACAGAACAGATGGCTTTGGGAGCAATACATAGCTTCCCTCCTGCCAGGGAACTTCCACTGATGTCAGGGAGAGCAGACTGTGGTCAGCAAGTGAGCCTCAGACAACAGTTTGTGTTCATCTGCACGATTACAAGTCAGGAGCAGGCAGGAGAGAAGAATATATACACTTTATTTTTATGCTTTGGAGTGGTTTACTGAGGATGGTGCTGAATAAGTAACTTGGCTGTCAAACAGAACTCCCATCTCACCCCATCCATATCACACAGCTACATTCACCCAGATCTAGGACATTTGTCATTTTCTTTCCTAAGATTTCACTCTGAGCATTGGCAGGGCCTTATCGTGTTTCCTTGACTGGACTCTTTACACTTGATCTGAAGTTATCTTCCATATAAACCTTCCCCAACTTCCCCTTGAAGAGGGCACAAATCCTGGAATGCTTATTTGGGCAAAACTCTCTAAGCCAAGTTCATCCCTGTTGAAGTCCCCTCGCCTGACTGGATGCAGGTAGCTGGCTGATTGTGAACTGCAGGATTAGGAGCACCAAAGACCTAATAGGAGCAAAAGCACGTTTGCATTTTCTTCCTTTTGTCGACTGCATGATCTGAAGTTTAATTGCGGTTGGTTACCTAGAGGTCACATTTTGGCCCTGATCCCTTCGAAACCCCAAAATGATCAGCCTAGTAGCACTTGAACCCAGCACTTGTTTTTCTTTAAATGACTCCAGATCGCCTCCTGAGCTTGCATCTATGTGCTACTGAACTCACACCATTCTTGGACCAGACAGAGTATTCAATGACCCAGCCCTCCCCATGAAGCCACAAGCAAAGAACAATGCTAAAGGGTTGCAATCCGTCAGTTCATCTAAGGTGACATCATAACAGCAAACCTAAGTAATAACGGCTGGCATCTCAGTTCTCATGAGTGAATGAGGATCACTGGAATACAAAAGAACTGAGATAGCTCCGAGGTGGTTAGGAAGATTCTGTCACCATGCGGCATTGAATTGCAGGTTAATAAATAATGTTTCTCCTTAATTATGCTCACTGACAGGTGGGGAAAACCTCTCTGCTATTCTTGCTTTCAAAGAACAGAGGAAAGAACTCTGAGTCAAAGCCTGGGTCCCAGCACAAAGCTGAAGCTTTATGCAGGGCTTGAGGAATAGAATTCTCTCTTCAGCCCAGAGCCCAGGGTGTTAGGGCATCAACACAGCCAGCCCAAAGATGTTACTTCAGGTTAATGACCGCCCTAGAATTCACCAGCTTCCCCCTTCCTTCTCACTGGGCTTAGCTCTATGGCTGAAAAGTCCTATTGTACAAGCCATCTGCATCCTCGTGGTTCAACATCCTTATGGGCCTTATCTGACTTTCTGCCTTGTCTTCACTAGGGGGAAGAAAACTAGGTGGGTTCTTAACTCAAGTTAACTACCAGGAAGTAAAATCCTATTGCAAATCAGGATGTTTGTAGTTTTCACATTAGCAGGTTGAGATAAACCCTTGGGCTTCCCTGTAGTCTTTAACTTGACCTGTTCACTTCTGTGAAAGCTACAAACCACCTTGTCTTCAGTAGGGTTTACCTTGAGTGAAGAACAGATCTCCTCCCTCCACCTCCCCCATTAAAGACCACATCCTTACTGTGCATACAAATACATTCAAACCTTCTCGGCCATTTCCAAACCAAATTGCATAGCTCCCCTTCGCCCATCCCACTATAAAAATTACAATCTGCATTATGGGTCTACTTAGCCAACTGATAACAGGGCAAGAAAAATTAGTACAAACAGGATTACCAGAGAGTCATTTCTCTTTGTAAATTGTTCTACAAAGCAAGTGACATTAACTGCATGTTTCTGGTGACCAGAAAATGACACAAAATGTAGCCCTGAATCTGTGTTTCAAGTCGAGCCCCAAGTGCTTTTTTTACGTATTACATGTCTTCCTGGAGGCACTTCCATAAGGATTTGGAATATAGAATCCCCTCTGCTACTTAATATTTATTCCTATTTCACTAATGGGGGCAAATAGTAACAAACCTCTTGACCCCATTTGGATATTTTATCAGTTTCTAATAGATAAATGTTCTCACTAAAAAAAAAAAAAGCTACCACAATTTACACTAGTTGACAGCATCACCAGGGAAGCCAAGGTGATCTTCCCCAGGGCTATACTCTCCCGGTCAAAGTTGGAACACATGGGTTGGGTACTGTGGGGGAATCCTGCACTGCTATTTCTACTTTGGATCATTTCTGTGGATAAATGACAGGCTGGGGCTATCAGTCAGGCACCCTTCAGGAATCTTAAATCCGCCCCATATTTGGACACCACAAAATGTGGACATTTTCTAAAGCTGTCTGTCTGACAGTTTTTGGTAGTGTTTCCCCACACGAGTACCTATTTCCTGGTGAGTTTGAGGTCTCCATGGAGGCTCTCATGGCCAGAGATCTGGCCAATGAATGGCTCAGAGCTGTTGCAAAGGAAGGTTTGCATGAACAATATATATTTTTATTGAGGATTTTGCACATCAGTGAATTATTTTAGATACCCACCCACTCACAAACACAACATCTCGGTAGTTTCCTGGGGCTGATCATTTAAGAATGAGATACTTGCTGAAGGTGAGGTTCACCATCGAATGAGTATTCTGCATTGTTCACTAAGCCCCCATAAATCTGTCCAAGCATGTCTTTAAAAAAGGACCTGGTGACTAATGATCTCCAATCCGTAAGAGATGCCTGAAAAAATGCAGCCAGTTCTCTGTTCCACAGGGCCCTGCCAAGCCGTCCATCACACGAGCTCTCAGTAGTGCAGGCAGCCAAACTTTTGCTAAGCAGCTTCTCAGGAATTGGAGAGCAAATTATTTGTTTATAACAAGATTCCGTGATTGGGTCCAGCAAACTTACTGACACTCAGACATGTCAGAAGCCTGCAAAAATAGTGCTTCGCTATGCTATAGCTGTGTTCCAAATCAGTCTTTAAAAATCTTCTCTCCTTCCCCGTTGATTGGGTGAGAGGAGCTTTGTAACAACTGCTAATACAATATCATTCATTTTTCTACCATTATCAGCTTTTCAGTACAATGGATTTTGTGCCGGCGTGATACATTTTCATTATGCTTTTGGTGGCAGAAAATACAAAGGCGAAGACTCTCGCATGGAGTGACAGGAAGATGTGGAATGACAAAGAAGAGGCCACTATTGGACAAGGAGAGGGACTGGCTTCCGGACATCGGACACAGACAATACACAACTATGTCTCTGTTTGTTTCTCCCCCCGCCCCTTTAATTTCCATCAAACTCATTAGTGTAATTTTTGCCCTAAGAGCACAATTGAACAGATAGGCCTGCTGCCAATCCTAGCTCAGTACTTCAAGCCTTAAAAACCCCTGGGAATTCTGGGCCAGTAATCCTCTATCCAGAGGGATAAATGGAACCAATCCAGTGTCACGGGTCAGTTTGTTATATCCCAGCCAAGGAGCAGAGGTCGGTGCCTTCCAGACTGCAGTCTTGGAGGACATCGGCTGTACTGGTCAAAAGCCGGTTTCCACAATGTTTTGTTTTCAGTCTCTAGTGGGTTGAGGGAGAGAGGCAGACGCTTCAGAGCGCTGATAGCCAAAGTGCTTCCATAGAAGGACGATGGGAAGGGCAGGGACAGGGAAGAGAAATCAGAGCTTCATTATGGTACGTGTGCCATGGCCGCCATCTCTCTCTCTCTCTGATACATCACTGCAGCCTGCTAACAGCTGCAACCGGGGCCCTGTCCCACAATGCACTTCCCAGTAGATTCAGCTGAGTATGCTGCCTCTCTGAAGGAGCCTAGCAGAAGGCTAATGGGCCGCGACTATTCAGTTGTGCGCTACCCCAAATACAGGGCAGTCGTTAAAAGCCACATGGTAGCCTACTGTGGAGCTCAGAGAAAAATATATGGCAGGCACTGGGGCAAAGTGGTGAAAAATGGCAGGACCAAAAAAGCATTGTTTCCTAATGTCCCACAGAAGCATCTCACGCAAGATGCCATCTCCAGGCCTGGCTCTGGCCTCTGCAGGGAACCCAGCGCATGGAGCATTTATATGGTCAGGCCCGTCCTGCGTATCTGAACTGCCAGTGTGCCGTTTTGTTTCTAACTTGCTGTGTAATTGCTGGCCTTGCAGAAAAAAACCTGGCAAAGTTTGTGAGAATAAAACAACCTGCACAGTGCTTTTAACCTAGGAGGGATAAACTTAGTCAGCTTCCATTAAAGCCAACTGAGCAAAAATCCTGAGAGGTGCTGACCTGCATCTCTTACTGTTGTTGAAGACACCCGGCACGTCTCGGGAAGGGCCGGGGGGAGGTAGGAGGGAGTTTGCCTGAGTCGGCACTTCAAGGTTTGACCCCATACAGTTTAATAAAGGAAGCAGCAGAACAGAGTCCTTATGATTTAAGAGTGCGAGTTACTCCTCTGTGGTATCAGGATCAGCAGAGGCCTTGAAAGGGTGGTGGTACAATCTAGCAAACAATGGGATCAAACACAGAAAGATAGCACCAGTCTCGCTTATTGTTCTGACAGAACCAGCCACCTGCTTAATTAAAGCTGCCAGTCCTCAGAGTTTCCTGAAGCCAAGCCTGAAAGCCCTGTAGAGATGACTTACTTGACTGCCTGCAGAACCTTATTTAACACTCATGGCAAGCAATGGCTTCAAGCTCAGTTTGGAAAGTTTTGCAAATCGGCCATTAAGGGCTTAGATTTCTGTGAAACATCACTGCGTTGGCTTTGGCACTATGAATGATTCCCCTCCTCTCCTGACACGGCAAAGGAACTTTTCACCTGTTAACTTTAATTAAAGCTGCTACACTTAAGGGTATATAAATAGAGATCATTCACTGATGGCGTGCTGGGGTGGGGGGGAGTTACTGTTTCATGGAAAACTGCAATAGTGATTTGCATTGATGGGTAAAACAAAACAGTCATTCAGAAACCCGTACTGCAGAACTGTTGCCACAACCCTGGGTCTCTCTTTCTCTTACTCACACAAACACAACATAAAACCCAATTTTGTTTGGGGGTGGAGTGGGGTGGGAAATGTCCAATTCCTTTCACATCACATATCCCCAGCCCTTCACGGACAACGTTGTTTTAATGTCGCTGAGAGGAAATGGCGTGAATGTTGACAGAATCAATTTGAAATGTTTCAAGAAAGTAAAAAAGAAAACGAGGAAATAAATTCATGGAACCCCACCCTCCCACTGTCTAAAATCCCAGTAATTAAATTACAGAAACTGCTTCCAGCCCAGGAGAGGGGAGTAAAAATGCAGGGATTAAAACCCAGGAAAGAGCAGTGCTAATTTATCTTTTCAGATGGCAAAGTAAAGGGGGAAGGGAGGAAGTGTAGCTCATGGATAAATAAAAGTTCACGTTTAATGTTTTCATAAGTACAGGGCTGTTTCTTTGGTTTCCAATCTAAGGTTACAGGACATATGGGGGCCGCAAATCTTTGAAAGTATCCAAAAACCTTTTTCCTAGTTATTTTTTACACAAATCACTGTGCAAATCTCCTTCGCAAAAAAAGTTGACCATAGTTCCACCCATAATTGCCCTGTGCTGGGTTGTTTCATGAGTGCTATCAAGCATGCCTCCAGCAGCTAAAGGCAGGAAGCACCTTGGCACACTGCTCTATTCAAGGGCAGAGTAGAGGAAGGGCAGAACCATTTTTCATTGACAAAGAAAAACAGCCCAGCTCACAGGTTTGGATCAGACTGTGTGGAGAGGCCAGTTCACCTGCTTTGCTTTCAGATTTGGCCCCCAATGTGACAAGGAAACCAGACTTTAACCTATAGGGGCAGGCAGTTAGGCTTATATATTCCTCAAATGGAGGGACTAGAGCAAGCTGCCTAATATAATAATAAACAGAGCCCTGTGCATTGATCTTAGATGATGCAGCTTCCTTGTTTGGTTCACCCCAAACTCTCGTTGACTTCAGTGGGAATTTGAGCAAGGAATGCAGGATTGATCTGGAGACTTGGTAACAGTCCTGGTGGAGCCAAGGTCTGTGTAACCGTACAGAAATTTCAGGAGTCACAAGACCAAAGAATGCTAAAAAGTTCAAGTAGTTTTGAGTTTTTAAGGGCAGTTTTTTATTCAGTCCCTGCTGTGCGCTGATATAGTCAGAGCAATGCAATCAGCTGCCAAATTGCTACAAGTGGGGGGTGAGCGTCCCATGTGGGGATGCTTCGGGGTGGAAACAGGTTTGGCTCTCAAAAAAATGAGCGTACTCACCACCAAATAAAGCATGGTATAGAGCGAGAAGGAGGCGTGGCCAGAGAAGAAGGATTTCCTGTAAGACAGAGAACATGTATGAACCAGCCATTGTAATATTAGATTTGAACCTGTCTATAAATAATCAAACAGGGCAATTAAGAGTATGGAGTACCTGGCATTGTGGATGGGGAAACAACTTCTTTGGGGCTGCTGCTTCCCACATACCCAGCAGGGTGGAGAGAGTGAGTGGATGAGCAGGGAATGTATCGAGCATTGGCTCCACCCCCATCCTGACACTCCAGCCAATGCAGCTGAGCATGGTGACATGATTAAGTAGACCAGTAGCAAATTATTTCCTCCATGGATCAAGAGGTGGAGAATCAAGAGATTGCACGTTCCCTTCTTGGTCTGCTTTTGGGGCAGCACAGCTATGAACTGTTGTATACTCAGTAATTTACAAACCAGCCCCAAATATCTGGGAATTTCTATAGAAATAAAGGTAAACACCAATCCAGGAGCATTAAGTATAACTTGTAAAGTTCACCCAAGAAAAAAATCAAAATTAAATATTCAATGAATATGACAAAAACTTTGAAAAAGGCTTCCTGACACTGTTTGCTGTCTTTACACAAGGGAAGGGCTGCTTTGTTGATTAGATCCAAACCACTTACCTATGATGTCAGCTCTTATGGTAAATTCTCGTATTAAGCAAGCATTCGTGAAACAATGGTGTGGGAGTTAATAGAAGGAAGAAGTATTATTCAGCAGAGTTCAGTAACTCCTTAGGGAAACTGTCAGTCAATGGTAGTTGCTCAGTGACAGTCTTCCCAAAGAAGGAAGTTTCCAAATGATCCATTGCTGGCAGAAGGGACCTGAGGAGTGTTTTGTGGGACACCATTTCGGCAGAAACAACAGTTTTTCCCCCTATATTGTCGAAATGCCTCTCACCTGGCTTCCTGGACTCTGCTGTCATTTCCCCGGCAGGTGTAGTTTTGAATGTAGCCTTTAGAGCAGTCGATTACTGAAAAGTCTGGATTACAAACTTCCAGGAAATGAGGTCGCAAGCGTCCGATGGACACTTTGGCAATGTCTGTGAAGGACTGGCTGATGGCACAGCCAAAGGCAAAACAGCCCACTTGTTTGTAGAGAGCCGCCACATATGGGTTCTGGATGAAGGACCGAGACTTCTCCTTTAAGTAATGAATCCGGTAGAACTCCCCTGTTATGATCTGAGAGAGGAATTAAAAAAAAATATATAAATCAAAAACACATTTTGCATTAAGAGTTCATATGAGGTAAATGTGCAACTGTACAGGATGATAAGATCTCAGAATAAAAGAACACAGGGTTCTGCATTCAAGTCTTTCAGAGCCCCATTAATTACAGCAGGCTTAAGGCCAGATGCATATTAACACTTCTTAGTGAGAGAATTTTTGTTACAGACAGAAGGCGAGCATGTTTCTGAATGATACATATTTATCCACAAATCCTGTCTTAGAAGCAGACTCAAGTTAAAAAAATATTGATGGAATTCCAAGAACAACTTGCCCATCTGAAAGCTATTAGATTCCACTATATCTCAGACTCATGATTCTACCTCAGAATGAAACCTGGGGTTAAAAAATGCTTTTGTTTATTGCTGGGAGCATTGTAAACTGGTACTTACTAGCCTCTCTCTTCCCCCCCCCCCCCCTTAGCCTGCAGACTAACAGTGACATGCCCAGAGACATGAAGAAACCGGTCTAACCTCTTTTTTTTGTGTAGATTCTATCTATCCCATATTACTGTGTCAACAAAAGCAGTCTGTCAGATCTAAAAAGATTTGGCATCACCATATCAGCGATTGGACACTTGCTTCATGGATGTAGCAAGACACAGTGCAGTTGTGGCCCAAATCAACAGCAAAATGATTCCAAAAAATGGATACTTTCTAAGAAGTGCTCACTTGGCCTGAGTCAGTCAGATGAGCAAGAGCGAGAAAGTCCTAGGAATGCCACTGTTCTTACTATAGCAAAACCGCAATGGATTTCAGCATTTTCACCTTTTTGCTGTGTTTTCACTATGTTGTTGATACATAAAGCAGGCAGCCTATCCACAACAAGAAGGTAAACAACAGACCAGTATATTAGTACACTCCTTTTCAGAAATGTCCAGCCATTTTGTTTTCTTCCCACATGGATGAAGCTGAACTTAGTCAAACCAGAGATCCCTTAAGTTCCAGAGAAACCTTTGTAACTGGGTGATGTTCATAGAATCATAGATATCAGAGACAAAAAACACTAGGGTGTTCTATTCTTCTCCATCCTAGTGCAAATTGTTTCCTAATTATATTTTGTATAATTTACAATGCTTTGCTTTTTCTTGTTCTGAATATCTCAGGTAAGGGGGATTCCACCATGTCAAGTGGGAGAGCATTTTGCCACCTGCAGGACCTCACCACCTGGAATTCTCTTTTCCAACACATCCTAAATTTCCCATTTGTCTTTATACTTTCCAGAAATCAAGACCAATTTATTTTTAAACATAAGGAAAAATTCTAAGGCCAGGCTAGTCATTGGATTCTGCTCTTGCCTACGCTGGTGTAAAGCTGGAATAACTGTATTGACTTCAAATGCTCCAGCTCCCCCAGTGTAACTGAGATCAGAATTCAGTTAAAACCTAATAACAGAGACAAAAGACTCAAGGTTCCTTGCAGGGCATGGCTATTATATTAAATTCCATATAGAAAAAAAGTCTAACGTTTCAGAAGTGGGTGGTTTTAAATTATTTTTCATAGCTTTAAAAAAATGAACACAAAGAATCAGATTCTGAGATCCTCAACGTGTTTAGAATCTGGCTCAAAATTTGCAGTGGCCAGACCCAATTTAAATAATACAAAGCTTCCATAAACACAGGATTTTCCTGGGAGTTCCAATGGTCCTTGTAGTCATTAAGAAGCAAATTATGTATTTCTTGTGCCACGTTCGGAGGAGGGGGGAGTGTTGTGGGTGTAACAATGTTGTCATAAATCGTAGTTATGAACCTGAGGACCTGGCTTCTTGTAATCCTAACTCTTAAAAGGCAATTTAATGAAAATCAGGCCATGAAATGAAGTCCAAATGTCTCACTTCTCCAAAAGAGGCAAAGGCTTAAATTGTTCTGTCACGTTACACACCGAGTTTTTGAGCCCCAGATTTACAGCTTTAGGATTTTATTCATTACTTTCAATGTTTTTATACCCGAGTAATAAAATGAGTGGGTTTTTTTTCTCCCTCACTCTCATTTCTGTTCCAGTCAGCAGCATTGTGATATGTAAATTTAACTGTCAGGAAAAATGCCTTCATGCTAACCCCTTTCTGAAACAGCTAGCAATATTCTTCCCAGCATGGCAGCCAGCCAACTCCATGCAGAAGAGAATTTTCCCCTACCTGCCTTTTTAAAAACTTGGCACAACATTTGGAAACTAATAAACTGGAAAAGTATTGCAATTAGACTAAGAGGAGATGAAACTGTATCATGGTTTGAACTCTTGAGTACCAGGGCTTGAAAAACAAAGGTTGACCTAAAGTAACTGAAATAATAGCTGTGCAGGCTTTCTCAAAGGGAAGTTAAAAAAACCAACCCAAATGCTGCACACAGGCACTTATACTTCCATACTTCTCGGCGAAAGACGTCGGGGCCATTGACCTGCCAGGGAGGGTTTACAAACCACAGTCACATTTTACAAAAGAATATTAGTATCAAGCCCAATGGGCTTGTCTGAAGTTGTCTAGGGTCTTGCAGATGACCTGTTCCAGAGTCATTTGTAATCCCTTGAGAAGCTAAATGCTCTGCAGATGATGGTTTCTCTAGATTTTGAACTATCCTCAAATGCAGGCTGTGAGCCAGGAAGTGTATCTGCATGAGGATCAAAAAAGAACGCCTGAACATTTCTCCTGTGGCATAACACAGTTCATTTGTGTCATGGAAAGGACATTCATACTTTCTAATTGTCATTTGGAGGCAGCTCTTCTCCATGCCGCCGTCATTTCAATTTCTCTCGGTGTTTGCTCATTTATCTGCGAATGAGTGGTTTGTGGGTTTTGTGGGCACTCAGGAATCTATTTCCACTACACACAAAGCCCTGGTCTACACATAAAATTTAGATTGACCTAGCTGTAGTTAAGCCACCCTAACCACCGGGTAGCTACCGCCATTTAGGAAGCTGGTTTACCTACACAGATGGAAAAACTTCTTCCATCAATTTAGGAGGTGTCTATTGTAGAAGAAACTATGGCACTACAGTGGCATAGCTGCAGCTGTGCCACTCATAGTGTCGACATACCCAAAGAAATGTCCTGTGGATTTTGCGACTCTCAAAGGGAAGATGTCCAGTCTGCAACTGCACCGCAGAAGGATACTTCATCCCAACTGCTTACTGCAACTTTCTTTGATGGCTGGGTGTGTATAGTCATGCAGAGAAGAGGTGCCTGTATCTTATAAAGTTTAGAAATGCAGAGGGAAATTAAATTGAATTAAGGATGATACTTGACACCACAGGATGTACCATTATTCTCAGAGTTCACAAATGGATCCCCTTAAAGTGCAGACATGTGACCATTTTAAACAGGGACCAACAAAGTCTAGGGATTAATATTTTTTCTCACTGCTGGTGGTCTTGGTAATTGCACAGATGTAGCAGATTGTAAATTGGAGACTTCAGTCTCCCGCTAACTCACTGCTGGGTACTCATGACCCCTCCCCACTTTAGTTAAAATCATGGCTGAACGTTAATGAAAAGCTAAAATAGGGCAAAGTTGTTTTTTGGCAACGCTCTACCTGATAAAGAGGGACTTAGAAAACTAATTCAGCACAGATGTGCACATACTGAAACTTCATCCTGAACAAACAAGTTTTAAAGGTATTAATCTCCTTTTCTGACTTGTGTCTCCAGCAAATAATTTGCATATGGTATATAGAGAATTTCCCAATGTGAATTGCTGGAAACATTTAACATAGTCACTAGTAAGAAACAAATATTGAACTTTTCTCTCTAGTTTCTTCTACAATCTTTCTCATCAAGTGTAAGTTTTATATGCAATTAGCATAAATTATACAGTTGCCCCAGCAATTACACTTTCAGGGTCTTTCTAATCAGTTTTGTCTCCAAGGTATTGTTTTTCTGTGTCTTGCCAAATGGGAACACTTAACACTGAAATATAAAGTATCTGACTATCCACATTTGTATTCTTACAAATTAGCTGATCTAGACAACTTCTTGTTTTTTTCCCCCCGAAAGCTCTTGAGATCTGACAATACATGGAGTTTGGTATGAACAACAGTATTACCCAAAGGGGAATCAGGAAATGGAATAAAGAACCTTTTACCTACAGGGCATGGCTTCAAATCCAAGCCTAGCTGGAAGTGATTGCCAGTTGTTATCATCTGTTCAGTGGCTTATATGGAATGGGTTTGTGGCCTCACTCAAGATCAGCGCGCGCAATTCATCCCTGTGCAAAAAACCACCACAAAGCTTGTGCACCACAGACAGCCCTCTTTGAGGACATCAATGATGCACAGGACATCAACCTCCACACAGGCACAGAGAGACCAGGAACTGAATGGACATGAATCATTCTCTCCCTGATACAGGGAGTCCCTTCACAACTGGCTTTTAATGCTTACTGGCTAGTCAGTGTGGAGAATCTTGTATTATCACAGTTTATACCAAGCCTCGTTTATGGATAAAAAGAGGCCATCGGTCAAATATAAGGGTCAAATATTTTTCACAAGTAAAAGCACAGAGGTTAGGGGTCTATTAAAGGAGTGGGTAGATGAGGTTCAGTAGCCTGCCATATGCAGGAGGTCAGATAGTGGTTCTCAAACTTCATTGCACTGTGACTCGCTTCTGACAACAAAAATGACTACATGATCCCAGGAGGGGGGAACCGAAGACCGAGCCCACCTGAGCCCTACCTCCCCTGGGTTCTGCCCTGGGAGGGGGATGTAACCTTAGTCCTGGATGGTGGGACTTGCACTTGGGCTTGAGCCCTGGGTGGTGGGACTTGGGCTTCAGACTTGTGGGGGCCCAGGGCCAACACCAGCCATGGCCACCCCATTATAACAGGGTTGCAACTCACTTTGGGGTTGCGACCCATAGTTTGAGAACCCTTCGACTGGATGATCATGATGGTCCCTTCTGACCTTGAAGTCTATGAGTCTGTGAGCATTTACTAGAGGTCTGAGAGCAAAAATCTTAGCGCCACTTAGTATCTCAAAGGTCTTATGTACGTGTAACGCCAAGGGCAGTCTTTGTCTCCAACTCTGTAAATATGTCGGCACTGAACACAAATGCATATCCTCCTATGTCCTGACAGAAGCAGAAGTCTTCACCTCTAAAATTTACTTCACAAGAACTCTGGCAGTCTTCAAGACACATAAAATACAACTTGGATCTTTCGCTCTGGACTAAAGATTCTGCCGGTGCCAGTATCTAAAGCTGGGAATTGGGAAGGTGAAATGTTTTTGTGTTTTATTTATTGTCCTAAATTGCCTCTACCTACAACCATGTCTTTGAAAAGCAAACATTTCAAAGGAAAGGAGAGATATTGGTGCTTTGTGGATTTGGAAAGAATTCATATTACGCTACAAAAATTCTGGTGTCTGGGTTAAATCTGAAAAAGAGGTCAGCGTGACTTGAATTTTCCATATATTCTGCCATAGCAAGAAATCTGTTTCTTAAATCACTTGTTAGCCATTTGTCTCACTTCACAACACATAACTGAGCTTTTGTATTTTCCTTACCAATTTACTTTGTTGTGAGTGAAACTTACACAGAAAGCATCCATTTCTTTCAGGGAAACTTTTTTTTCTTTTTAATTGACCTGCCATTTCATGTTAGAAACTTGATGGATTAAATAGTCAGTTGATTATGTTTCCAATTTCAGTTCCAACTCTTGTATTTGCCACTGGCTCACTACTGATCAGAAGCAGATTCTGCATGGAGCCGACATGACGGTATGTCAGGCAGTAATGTGAAAATGAGATTATTTTTTTTTCATTTTATTTTATGGCTTTTCCATAGTTAGGGGTATGGAATTTTACCTGCAGGGTAAAAATTTCTTCTTGTTTATATTTTTTTTTTCACTTTTACTTTTGGAATGAGAGAGAATTATTGGGACTGTTTGCCCGTGGCTCTATGAATAAACTGGCTGGCAAACGATGCTATGATCCACGAAAGCTGAAACTTGGCTTCATTTCAAGTCTGCTTGGGGGAGGGGAGAAACTAACAGATAATTATGTTGGAAATGGAAAAACCCAAGCCAAAGGATGACTTTTGAAAAGACATGGGCTATCTGTTTGGTAGACACAACACAATGAGTCATATACTACCCTCCACCTATAGAAACGTGACTCCCATTGACAGGAGAGAGAGTTCCACTGGGGATCGTTTCCTACCTTTGCGCTGACTATAAGGTAGCTTTAATCAACTGCTGAAAGGATCAGACAGTCATACTGAAATACATTTGAAATATTTCCCTGAGGGAAAAATTCATAGGACGAAATTCATCCCAGTGCGCAGTTTCAACACTGGACTCCTCTGTACAACTTAAGCCTTGAGTTGGTACACTATGCAAATTAAGCTCACTCCCTATGGCCTGCAAAGGCTAGTGGGTAAGGCAGTGATTGGGCCAAATCAGAGGGAGGGTTCACAGGATCCACATTCATCTGAAAGTGGCATAAAGAGGCTGTGATTGCTACTGTATCCCACAGGCTTGCCCAGCAGCTACAGAGGGCCTGTGCATCAGTTCCTCATGCTGCTCCCATTGGGAAGTGGATTTCACAGAAACAACTTTCTCTCTCCCTGCCAATTCTTCCCCACAGCCCCCAACAAAACACCCACCCACCACGTGCACTTCATCCATGCAGTGACCAACAGCTCGGGTTTTATGCAGGTGAAGTGAACTCTACCTAGAGTGCATTAATCTTCTAATCAAATAGGCAGTCTCAAATGGGGCCAAAGACAGAAAGCCAAAGCCCAGCCACATGAGGCTGAAGCCCAGGGCCTTGAGACCCACCACCTGGGGCTGAAGCTAAAGCCTGAGCACTGTAGCTATGTGGGAGCCCCTGTGGTATGGGGCCCCAGGTGAAGAGAGAGAGTGGGGAGGCTCAGATAGAAAAAGGCTGAGAATCCCTGCCTTAACCTACCTACTCACAATACAGTTGCTTTAGCTGACAGAACTAAGCAAAGGACTGTTATGAAAGTGTTCCTTAAGGGAAAAACTAAGTTATGCTAGAAACGGGTATAAAGGGTAACTTAGGTACTTTCTCCTACAGAAATGCTGGGAGTGGGCAGACAGCAGGGGGAATGGAAATGGTATCTTGATATAAATGTTTTTAAAAGAAAATGAAGGGCCAGAACCTTGCTTGTGAACGAGTTATGCTCAGTGCTAGACCTGTGGGGAGTGAGAGGAAGGTGATTTAAAACCACCTTTGCACTCTCCCAGACCATCATAAGTTAGAGCAGGCTGCTTTAACTTATCCTGGCCACTAACACCTGCCTGGGGCCATTATGCAGCTGGGGAATGTCAGAGTGGAAATTCTGTCCACACCCCTCACCAGCAGGATAGGGATGGTGCGGAGCAGAGCTGGGTATATGTCACCAATGAATGCCCCCACATCAAAGGAATCCCCAGACATTCATTTGCACTGCAGGAGTGGAGCTGAGGGACTGGAACACCCCCAAAGATGTCATTTTGTTTTTAAATAACAAACTGCCCTTCATTTCAGCTTTTCATGATGGCATTACAGACACCTGTCAAATTTTAGTAGAGCATTCTGACTTGAGTGTAATGAGGCTTCCTGTTACACGTTTAGCCCAGTGTCTTTAGTAAATAACTGACAAATGTTCTGGTGTAAGAAGCCTGTAGTGGGGCGGTCACCCCATTCCAGTCAGAAAGGGGTTAAAATCAGCTCTGGGAAAGGGCTGCCCCGAGGAGCCAATTAGGGGAGGGCAAGTAGCAGCCAATCCAGGCCCAGGAGGGCTGGTATATAAAGGGCTGTGAGCTAGGAGGCAGACAGTCTCACTCTAGCCTTGGAGTGGGAAGGATTGGAGTGCCTGGGAGCACAGGGTACCTTCAACAGAGCAGTGCTGGGGAAGGGGCAGGTTGAGCTGGGACGCTCAGGCTGGTGACTTCCCAGGCTGAGGCCTGACAGGAAAACCTAAGGAAGTACTGGGGCTGCAGGGAAAGGCAGCAGGTCCAACCGCCTAGTCAATGATGAGTGGCTATTGCAGACTGCAATTTGCTGTTGAGTAAAGGAGCTAGATGAAGACTGTCAGTTGGTCACTGAGGCGAGGTTGGCTCAGGAGAGTGGGGTTCCTTAGGTAAGGACACTGTGGTCTGGGAGGAATGTGTGGCCTACATGTGGTGGAGATAAAGGGACTTCAGAGGGACAGGGAGAAAGCAGCCAGAGGAGGGTGCTCCTGAGCTGGATACGCTAATTCCTGGATTGACCAGCAGGAGGCGCTATGCCAGTGAGTCGGGGTGCTCCTACAGAACCTCAACTCACCTGACTCTTCCAGGGCTGGAACTGGCCCATTTGCTGAAACTTAAAGCAAATATGTTCACACACAACTTAGTTCCTCCACCCAGGAGTGGGAAATTCGATAGGGAAAAAAAAATCAAAAGTAATCAAAAAGGCGACACAAGTAAGATCACAGCAGCAGAACTGCCCTTTGATATATGTCTAGCTTATTATTTATTAAAGCCTAATATTGCCTCCAAAACTTTTCCATGCAGCAGTTGGCTGCAAAGGCACAATCTCTTTTTAAAAACTGCATGAAATGTGGAATATGTAAATACCACAGCACTGACTCAAATGTGGACACAACATGCCAAATCCTTATTGGCACTAAATCCTTTAGCTTGTAAAGAACATGCTCCCTGAAACGTGACCTCTGTCTTATAATGCAAAGTTTGCAGGACTTGCCCAAACAATTTGACTTGTTTACTTGCTTCAAGAGTAGTCTTACACTTCCTGCTGTAAGAGGCACATGACTGCAGACTGCTGCGTGTGTTGTGGAAGATGATTAACAGCACTGGAAACGTATGCCTCATATATACAGTAAAGGCACATCAATAGGATGATACTTCCCTATGCTGATAATCTGATATGGAACAGAAAAGCTCCATGGTTTCAACAGGTCCTGGAGCAGACATTAAGCCTTTTAGTTTCTCTGCTTCAACTGTCTGCATACAGGTCTGTGCTCATCAGTATAGCGGTCTTTGAAATGGGAAGATCATCTGCTACAAACTAAGCAAATCAATCCCCAGCTACCCATCAAATTATTAGCGCATTAATTTCACCAGGGACACCAGACTGACTTTGGATGATAATGAATTTCAGTCCCTAACCTGGACTGATTTTGAATAACTGACCCAGAGGTGAAAGGCTTCATATCCTATTACCAACACCCTCTTGTCCATGTTGCCGTTGCAGTAGATTTTTCTAACTTGTTCACGGCACAGTCCGAACTCCCAATCCTTATAAATTAATTGCTGAGCAGAGATTTTCTAACAGTCTTTTTGCATTGGTTGGCAGGCTGTCTGGGAGTGTCAATAGGACATTACCTGTCAGCATTACCTGCTCAGGAGACGACACAAACATACAGTCCTGTCAGAGACAGGCAGAAGAGCGTGACCGACTCTACTTACAGCAAGGATGGCAATGAGAATCCCTGCAGCACACAGCACAGCATCGTTAATCGTCTCGCCCGTTTTCAAAGGGTACTTGATACTCTCGTCGTTGCAGTAAAATCCCCTTTGGTACGGCTGGATTGTGCTGGTTTCAATGACCAGAAAGGGCAGACCAGCTGCAGGGGGAGAAAAGACAAACAACAGAGAACAACACAAAAGAAAAAAAAATCAGTAACAGGGACAAATACGAACAAAAAGGAACAAAGAGCCCTCCCCAAGAACTCCATAAAACACAATGCACACAATTTGATGATGCTTGTCTTTTTTTCCTAATATGTTTCCAAAGTGCACAGTGTTGGGAACTGTTTTATTAAGTTTCTCCCAGGGGGAAAGTACCTATTCCGCTATGATTACCAGATGTAAATGATGCACAGTCCCAGTGAAGCCTTGCACACTGCAAATATTAACTTACAGGAATGAATGCCAACAGCATCCTTGCTGCAAGAAGTCATGGAAAAGAATATGACACTATTCCCCACTGAGCACCTGGTGCTGGGACCAGAGCACCAAAATGTCTCTTTGACATGACATGATGGAAGCTCATTTCAGCAGGGCTGTAGAAGGAGTTACTGAATAAACAAACAGCAAACTATCAAATATCAGGTCATGTTTTTCCTGCCATATTGACCAGGATAAGCCCCATCTATACTGACTTCGATACAGTGTTTAAAAACAAAACAAAACTGCATTTCCCTGTTTAATATACCTCTGTGTCTTAAAGTGGTTCCAACACAGTTTGCCTGGCCAATGTGGACAAAGGATATAAACATCATTAGAGCAACCTTTCTTTGAACACTTTTTGAATGCTAGTCAAACACAGCATCTATCCAACCATCCACAATAGCTGGTGAAACCACAGCAGATCCTATTGGCTGCAACCATGAGAAATACATTTTTAAAACACTGTTTTAAAGGCCTTAATTTCCACACTGTAGCTGGAACTTCAAACCAGATGTATGATATATGGTCACAGGCCAATAGAAACTGGTTATAATATAAGCTAATAAAACTTAGAATTGTTATAACTTAGAATTATGCACTTGTATAATTCAATAATAACAACAATAATGCTATTTCAGAAGAAGGTAGCATTCGTTGTCTAGAAGTTAGAGTAGAGGATTGGGAATCTTTCCCAGTTCTGTCACTGTTCTGTTGCTGATCCTGGATGAATATGGGCAGGCCACTTAACACGTCTGTGTGTCTTGGTTTCACCAAAGCTTTGCTGTTGACTTCAGTAACAGCAGGATCAGTACATTTGATCCAAAATCTCTTTGTAACCCTTTCAAAGTGATTTACAACTACACGGATAGGAAAATCTTCTTCCGTCTCTGAAATGATACCCCCATTGAAGTGAGGCAAAAAACAATTTAACAGTGCAGCAACACTACTCAACAGTTTGGGACATGACGCAAACAGCAACAAACAACGTTTGACTGAAACTACAGGGGACAGCATTTAGGTAAGCAAAATGTAATTATCCAAATTGGTATTTGGCTAAAACATCAGAGCTGCTCGCCCTACTGTTGCAAAAAGTGTCATGAAATATTTATTGACCACTAACTGGGTTAAATGTCTGACTTCTTATTTACACTCCTACAACTTTAAAATTATCAGATTTTTTTCTCTTAAATTAAGAAATGTTGCTTCTTGGTTTTCACCTGATTTGCCTAGAGCAAAGTTTTACTGCTGTCATAAACAGCTACACTGTAATTAGTGAAGGATTTTGCCCAGAAAGGTAAAATCAAAGGCCCATTTTAAAAATGTTTTCAATTTGTGTGTAAACAAGTGAAGGTGCTTACGTTCTGGAGTTCCTTCATTCTGTTTTAACAGATGTTTCTAAGCCATAGTTATTACTTTTTGCTGATTGCCTTAAGTAAATGATTCACAATATGAAATGTATAACTGTACTCTGAAAAAGGTCTCTCTCTCTCACGTACACACACACACATAAACACACACACACACACACACACATATGCTCTGAATTCTGTTATCAGCTTCTCAAATATAGCCAAGACCACAATTTTGCACAGTGTTCCGGGTTATTGTGTGTGTGCTTTTCTATAAGAATATAAGGAGCTGGTAATATTAAACACACAGAGATTCGGGCTGCCTGCAATGGGCTGTCTGTTTTCCAACACACTAATGAAATAGTGAATAAATGTATCAGAACTGTTCCTCTTGTCAGCTCATCTCAGGCTTTGCAAATAAAATTGGACATCTCATGTGGATCCAGCTCATCTTCCTTCCACTCTCTATGAGTTTTGATTCCTAGCCAGTTTGGCTCTGAGAGGAATCTCTTCAGCTGGCCAGATGACATTAATAGCCTTCTTTAAAGATCCAGAGTATTCTGATGAAAAATTGCACCCGAAAAGCTAACGCTGTTTGGTACGATCCAGTTTCACGACCACTTGAAACAGCAGCATAACAGTTGAACTTGGGGAGTAGACATACCACAGTTACATGGCTTATTGTTATTTCTCCAGTTCCTCTATTTAATAGCTTTCACATGACAGGTCTGTAAAACACATGTTCCTACAGACAATGAAACACATAAGAAAGGAAGAAAGGAAGAAAGAAAGAAAGAACGAACAATAGTGTACTACATGAGCCATGGACAGAAGCACCAGGATAAGTGTTCTTGTGTACTATATGAACCCAGGAATAATAAAGATTTGTTTCCTCTTCATTCATTGAACAGCAAGAGGTTGTAGTATTTCTGTGTGTTTGATGGCCACAGCTATAATAAGAGCATAAGTGGCATACATTGTGTATATTTTCTTAAAATGCACATAGACATAGTTTAGAAAAATCCAATGGTTTTGTTTTCTCTCCTACAAACTTGTGGTTTAGTGGGATATTGCCAATAGAGTCTTGACATTTTTCCAGCAAAACAGTAACCTCAGAACCCCTTCTTTTCTTTTTCCTCCCCCAACCCTTTCTTTTTTTCACAAGAGAAGCATAAACATACCCTCAATAGCTGAACGGATATTGCTTAGGAGACATAATATACCCTAGACTGTGGGCTAGAGGCTGTTCTTTCAAAGGTTATTATCCAAGTGACAGAAGGCACCACTCTTGTAATAAAGAATGTGCTGCCAGATACCCTGGTAAAGATGGCCCTTCTTTGAAAAGATTATCTCTCTGCGCCCAGATTGTCTAAGTGACTGTCACCACTCACACTTTCAGGCACTCTCATGCTTTCTGGCAATGATTAGCACTGAGACTGCAACATAGGGAAGGCTATACTAGTGCCAGTAGCTATTTGGTGAATAGATTTTGCAGAAGATGCTATGGATGAGAAAGAACACAGTAAAGGAACAAAAGGAAAGATCCTTTCAGGGTTCCTTATAGAGATGGATCTGATTCTGGTTTCCTTTACACTGGAATATTCACTGGAGAGTTAAAGACTTCCAGATTAGAGGGGTTGCAGTTGTCTACCAGAAAGAGAAGGCAAGTGTCATTTAAAGTGACAAACAATGGAGTTAAATCAAAGAGGTTACAGCAAGAGAGCAGAGTTTGGCCCCATCACTTTTCCTGTACTAGTGCTATAAGGAGAATAAAAAGGCAAGTCCAGTTTTCCACTGTGGCATCTTAAAAAGACACCCACATTTTGGATGTTCATAAATGTACATACTGTGCCCTTACGAACTGACCTGTGTGTCCAAATTCAAGATTTGGACAACATTTTAAGGCACCCGCCTTTTAAAAGCTACCATCCTCCATGATCCCTTAACATCACTAGAAGACAATGGCAGGAGTGCTTAGAAAGTAAAGGCAGTCAAAGAGGCAGCCCCTAGAAAGCTGGGGAGAGGTGATAAGTCCATACCAAGTTGACTGGCTGATCCATATAGTAGGCAATAGATTGTACCAATGGAATGGTGACTCATCCTAAAATGATCTCTGGTAGCTATTTATCCTGGTGCTTCTGTTCATGGCTCATGTACATCTATGCCAGAGATCCCCAAAGTGTGGGATGCCCCCTCACCCCAGGGGGCATGGAGGTACAAATGGAGGGGCATGGCATGGGCAGGGCAGGGCCAGGCCAGCCCCCACAATGGCAGGGAGGGAACACCATCCAGCCCCTCCCCAACCACATAATCGATTCCCGGCCCTGCACCTGGCCCTGACCCCAGCTTTGGCATGGCTCAGCTCGGTTCCTGGCCCCACACCAGCCCCCACCCTCTCGCGCTAGCCTCGGCTTTGTTCCCGGGCTGGGGACGAAGTCGGGGGCAAAGCCAGGAGCGGAGCTGGACCTGGCTGCCGGCCTGGTGGCCAGTCACAACCGCAGCCCAGCTCCCGCCCCCGCTTCCAGCCTCAGCCCCTGGCTGCGGCACTGGTCCCAGATCCACCCCAAGCTGCGGCCACAGACTCAGCTCCCGGCTGCAGCACTGGTCCCAGATCCACCCCAAGCTGCGGCCCCAGACTCAGCCCCCTTACTTTTGGCTGCGGGGGAGGGGAGCAGACAGGCGTGGGATGGGGGGGCCTGCGGGCGGCGTAAGACCTATGCTTTCAGTTCCATGGGAAAGGTTGACATGAATACCCCTGCAGCACAAAGGGATCACATCCTCTTTAGGACTGACACTTCCCTTCTGAACACCTAGAAAACTGCAGACAGACTTTACTGTAATGTTTCAAGAAAGCACCATTTCACTACTACCTTAGGGCAGTTCTACACTACCAGTTAAGTCAATCTGACTTATGTCGCTCAAGGGTATGAAAAAGCCTCCCCCCGCCCCACATAGCAATGCAAGTTTCGCACTGTCCATATTGGCACTATGTTGGCAGGAGAGGTTCTCCCACTGACACAGCTTACGCTTCTCGACAAGATGGAGTAATTATACTGACGGGGGAGCAGCCTCTCCTTGGCATAGTGCATCTTCACTAGATGTGCTACAGTGATGCCGTGCAGAGGTGGCACTGTAATGGAGACTGGCCCTGAGGCATTCACCTACAGATTTACCCTCACCAGACCCCTGTGAGGTAGGAAGGGCTATTATCCCCATTTTACCTATAGGGAAACTGAGGCATAGAGCAACTAAGGAATACGCCCAAGGTCACACAGAGAGTTTTGGCAGTGCTGGGAAATGAATACAGTTCTTTTGGATTCCTAGTCCAGTCTCTTAACTTCAGGACCATCCTTTTACCCTGTGGTAGAACTCATATAAAGAGTTTCTGGTGCAATAACATAACAATGGCATTCCAACCACACATCCTGAACCAGATATGTTCTGCTCCAACCAGACTTTGCTCCAAATCATGAACATAACAAATATCCCTTGAGGCCTGATCCCAGAACATTAAAACCAATGGGAGTTTAGCCATTGACTTCATTTGAAGCTGGATCGAGCCTCTGCTAAATGCAGCGTGAAGCAGGTGTGGATATTAATGAATTCAGTTAGGCACTGCAGGACTCCGTGGTGCTGTGCAGTGAAAAATTATGTTGCTTTTGTTGGGAGGAAGTCAAAGCGACTTTCTAACTCCTCATGGCTGGTGTCCTACACCAAGATATTTTGGTAAGAGATTTAAATGTATTTGCCTTTATATTTAATAAAGCACATTATCCTGGAGGCCAATCAGGTTTTGAAATCTACCATCGAAGAAAGACATCTCTTCCCCTGTTTATTAATGCCTTTTTCCAACAATCAATTAATTTTCATTACCTCCTGGGAATGCTGACAACCTATAGAAAAAAAAGCAAAAATACACTCACTGACCAGCTTCCAACATGCATAAAATCAAAAGCTGAAGAAAGGATTCAGTGTTAAACTCAATGCTTTGAAACTTGGAGTCTTTGAAAAGCTAGCACTTGTGCAGATTTTTTTTTTAAAAAACACAGGATAAGCTTTCATTGGCCACCCATTGATACAGTCATGTGGGAGGTGTTACGGGGTGACCCAGCCATGAAGCTCTGATCTTCCCAGCCAAAGCTTCACCTTTGCACTAAATTAAACACAGTCTCTTTTTTGAAGGGTTTTTTTTAAATCCTTGGAAGAATCTTTACTCTTTGCTCTCCCTAGACATCACAGGTCATCACAAATTATATTTCCCTTCATAGGCATCTCAGCTAAATGTCAGGCATTGCTATTTGAGCCTTTGCTACAAGTGTTCTGCCCTGTGTTTGCTTTAGAGTCTATGATGCTCAGACCCCATGGAGGTTTTTAAAGTTTCACTGCATTAGGGTTCTAGCCTAATAGTTGAAAAAGATCTTTGAATAATATGGTGGAGCTGTGTGGTGTATCTGATTCCTCACTCAGGACACAGAGTGTAAATATTTGGGTTACATGTAAGTGACAGGGGTTCCTTTTAGAGTAATTAATGGCTGGGCTTGGGAAAGTATAAAACTTATTTGGTTTACAATATTTCTTCAGATTTTGAAGGCTGGATAAAATCCAGATTAGACTAAGATGGGCCCCTATTGAGACTTTCCCCAGCTCTTAAAGAAGAATTGCCATTTCAGACAAGGAAAGCACTAGCCCTGGCTGCTGCTGCTCATGTGAAATATTCTGAGTATGGCTCATTTAGAAAACAAATATTTATAAGGAGACTTGAGCATTAAGGTGCCTCCTCCACATCAAGCACAGGGAATCCCACCAGGCCAGCCTTCCCAAGGGGCCTCAACTGCCATGAAACCAGCGGGATTTTTATCAACAATAAAAAAAAAAGCTTCACTCTACTATTGGGATCTTAAGGTCCCAGGTCTTGTTCCAAATTAAAAGAACAGGAGTTTTGCCCTTGATTGTGGTGGGAGCAAGACTGGGCCTCTAAAAGTGTCTGTTACCTATTTACTGAGGTAAACAACACATACAAAGAAAGACAGAAAATGACACAAGAAGAAAATATCAAGCAGTAAACTCAGGTGTTCCTCCTGGGAGTTCTACCTGCAGTCCTGTCTTTAAAAAGGCTTATATTAAAACGCACATTTATTTTTGTAATGGCTCAAAATGCACTAATAAGAATTAAAAGTCCTTGTCCAAGACACACTTCCCAGGTGTATACAAAATTCTGAGTTCATGTGGTAAAACAAAGGCCAGACTGGCAGGACAGCCAGTGTTGGACAGGGTGAATACAAACGTTATTATAAATGCTAAGCCAGAGCCAGCTGCAACTCTACATGAATGAGAACAAGGACGTCATAGCATCATAGAATATCAGGGTTGGAAGGGACCTCAGGAGATCATCTAGTCCAACCCCCTGCTCAAAGCAGGATCAATCCCCAACTAAATCATCCCAGCCAGGGCTTTGTCAAGCCTGACCTTAAACACCTCCAAGGAAGGAGATTCCACCACCCCACTAGGTAACCCGTTCCAGTGTTTCACCACCATCCTAGTAAAAAAGTTTTTCCTAATGTCTAACCTAAACCTCCCCATCTGCAACTTGAGTCCATTACTCCTTGTTCTGTCATCTGCCACCACTGAGAACAACAAAGCTCCATCCTCTTTGAAACCCCCAGGGTAGCTGAAAGCAGCTATCAAATCCCCCCCTCATTCTTCTCTTCTGCAGACTAAACAATCCCAGTTCCCTCAGCCTCTGCTCATAAGTCATGTGCTCCAGCCCCCTGATCATTTTTGTTGCCATTTTAGATGCCATTTTAGATGGTCTAAAGCAAGAAATTAAATGTGATATGCAATAAAAACCCACAGTATCAGGATCTGACAAGACACCTCTATAAATCTTAAAGTTTGGAAGAAATAGGCAGATATTGCTGACCTTGGATGTCCCAGCCAGAATAGGAAATGGTTTTAAAATGGGTTTGTACTGTCTCCAATACTCATGGCAATATACCATGTGAAAAATACACTGAAGAGATTATTATGTTTTCAGCTATAAATGTAGTGAATGTAGCTTACTATATTGGTCAATGGCATTTTGGAATGAGTTTTGCTTCATCATGACTTCTTCATGTTTGTGCATAAATTGCCCTACTATGACTTGTCATTCCAATGGAAGAGCCTGAGACCACATAAGACCTCTGGATTCGAATCCCATGATTAAGTTCATAATTTGGGGGGCAGAGGCGGTGGGGGTGGGAAAGAAGGAACTCCACAAAGCCCAAATTATATTCTTTCAAGGAAACCCAGGAGCTCTTCTTTAAACTGCTTTAAGAGTAAATGGAATCTATTCTCTCCTTGAGACACACTACTCCCATTGACACAAATAGGAATCACGAACAAACCCAAGTATTCAGAGACTTTTTATTGTAATGATGGACCAGATCCTGCTATTGAGATCAATGTGAGTTGGGTGCAAGTAGAGGTGGCAGGATTAGGTCTATTTCATCAGTTGTGACATACACTGATATTTAATGGGATTATTCCTGTGAATAGGGACTGATGGAGCTTGCCCTTAATATATACGCAAACAACACACAAAGGCCTCAATATCACAGCACACTGCCCTCAAACAGCGTAAGCTATAACCCCTGGCTACTTTTCATACAACATTCATTATAACATCCCCGCAGTTTCATAGGTCCACATTTTGACGTTCACAAAACTTCATATACACTGGGGGGAAAAAAGAGAGAGGGTGAATGCAGAAGCTTTCTGAAATGAAAGGGAAGCCAGTTCGCCTTGTCCAGGTGTGGCCTTTTTTAAAATTACATTTTCAGTTTCATCTGTTTTACTCCCAAGCTTTGTTTGCTCCCCTCTCCCACAAGCATTTCACCTGTCATTAAGCATGTTTCTGAGCAACTTCCCCTTTCCAGCTTGCTCAGGAAAAGACAAGCCTCGTGCTTGTAGCACTGAAGATTGCAGCGAGGAGCTTTCTGACGTAGCTCTGTCAATGTACCTATTGTAAAGGCAGAAACCTTCAGCTTTGAAGCAGCAGCCACCTGCACAAATAATGGAGGGATATAACTCTGTAACTGAATACAAGAACTGAATGCTTAAAAGGTTTGTAGTCCAAAAAAACCCTTTTGACCTACTTAATAGTTCACTAATCACTTTTTATTTATAATTTATTTCCTCTTGCTACATTTCCCTTAGATAATGCACTTTTTTTGGAAG
This sequence comes from Dermatemys mawii, assembly GCA_007922305.1. Taxonomy (NCBI): domain Eukaryota; kingdom Metazoa; phylum Chordata; order Testudines; family Dermatemydidae; genus Dermatemys; species Dermatemys mawii. The sequence goes on along the minus strand of ML677352.1, from coordinate 37,235,387 downwards.
TTCCCCAGGAATAAATGGTATTACGCAACTCCATGATTAAGTAGAAGTGAAGTTTTTCTCCCACTAGATAATCAAGGGTTGGTACATTTTCCACAGACCTGTCCAGGAAGCAGTATGCAGCACAAAACAAAGAGAAAAGAGAAGGTGTTTAAGGGACCAGTCAAAAGCCCACTGACATCAACAGGAGTTTGACCTTAATGAACTTTTGATCAGACTCTAACAAGCCTTGTCTACACACTGAAGAACAGTTTAACTTTGCTGTTGTAGTTTAAGCAGTACACACACACGCACACATGCACACACACACACACACACACACACACTCTGAATGCACTTACACTAGCATAAAGATGATTATATCAATACAGCTTATTACCCTTCAGGAAGGGGAATAAACTACATTGTCATAAGACCCTTTTATACCACAATAACAGTGTCCACACTAGAGGTCACAGTGATCTAAAGACATCAGTTAAAAAAAAATCACACCCATAACTGAAATAGTTATTGTGTGTGTAGACTAGGCATAAATAATCACTTTCTTATCCAAAGGCCAGCACTGGGGTCCTTAGTCCTTTTTTGAGGTCCATGGAAGCTTCCCTGAGTAAGGACTGATGAACCAAGTTGCCCTGTTCTGAATGCCCCGCCCCCAATCTTTGCCCATTCTCTTCTCATACCAACCTATGTTCTCCTTCAGGCAATGCGCTTGACTGGATGCTGTAAACCAGACCCCCATAGCAACCATAGTGCTTTGCGGATATGGACTACTGTGAAGTGGATAACAGGGAGTGTAGAACTAAATCAGATGTCCCCTTACAGCCATTTAAATTAGGAATGAAATTTAAACCTTTGAAAATCCTGTTTCAGTCTCCTGGTTTCACACTGAAATACAGAAATTTCTCCTGGTTTCTGGGAATACAGAAGTGCTAAGTCTCCTGGATTTGTCATGTGGCACACAGGTTCATACACAACCACATCACAGTGAACTGATAGACCTTTCATGGTTTCAATTACTCCAGTGTGAATTGGCTGGAAAAGCTACAGTCAAAGGGAAAGCCACTGTCTACAGGGCTGAAAAATTCCTCCCAAGCCAATTACCAGAGGAGGATCAATCCCCACCCCAATGTTCCTGCCCCACTGTGGAAAGGTCCCTATGCAACTAATTTGCCTGCACATTATTTACATCCCCAACATTCTTTGGGTTGAGATTTTCAGAAGCGACTGGGGATTCTGAGCGCTTCCATTTTTGGGTGCCCAAACTGCAGGTACCTTGAATGGGGGGGCAGGAAGGGGCAGAAATTGCTGAGCACCTACATTCAGAAAATCAGGCCCCTTGTACGCGTATCAAGTTGGGCACTTAAAAATACAGTAGCCACTTTCAAAAACGCAGGCCCTGGCTTCCATGTAAGCAAGGGCAGCATTAGACCTTTACTATGCCATCTTAACTTACACTTTGGCACGATCTCCCACCATTATCAAACTAGCTCCTACCATAATGCAGCTGAAGTCGACAGTGTAACAGGAATAGCCATGCATTTAGGGTGATCAGATGTCCTGATATTTGGGACTTTTTCTTATATAGATGCTTATTATTCCCCACCCTCTGTCTGGATTTTTCACACTTGCTATCTGGTCACTCTACATGCATTCGAAGGGCTGATGCTTTGCTCTGTGGCATTTTGCAAGCAGGCAGGTAATGTGCTAGTTTATGCACGTTTTTGTCGATTACAGTTTAAATCAGGCCCAAGTCTGTTCCTAATTCTAATGGTGCAGGCAGCAGCTAGCTTGCTATTCACTTGTACTCGAGGGACACAATGTGTGTAGTGTTCTTTTAAACACAAAAATGGATAACTCCCAACTTCCCTCTTCAGCCCTCTTGTAACAATGCAGTGCCCTGCTGTCAAGCAACGTGTGAATAAATTGGGGAAAAAAGGTTAAAGAAGCCCAAGGGAATGGCAGTCCCTTTTTCTTTATTGCGGTAAATTTCGACAAAGCCTTCACTGTTCTCTCCATTTTTTCTGAAGGGCTTAGTGCCAAGTAACATTATTCCTCTTCACCATGGTACTGCCATGAAATCAGACTGGTATGTTTGCCTGAAAATCGTAGGTTTTCATGGAAATTGTTTTTCCTCCACAACAACTCCCTTTGTAAAATTAGACATGAAAAGAGGCGGAGAAGCGTTCAGGCTGAAATCTAATCACAGGAACAAAGCACTGAGCAAATGCCACAGCAACTACGAGAAAAGCCCAAATAACATCTGAATTCAGCACTACACAATACGGCTCCTGGAGTTCATTAAAATGTATACTCCCTTCCCAGACAGTAACATTCTCAAACTCCTTTACCACCGACCTCATAACACTGAGCCTAGTACAGATACAGAGAATGCATTTTAAATATCTTTTCACACCAAGTATTTTAAGCATTCTAATTCCATGAAAGCATTTTTTCCACACCATTAAAACTATTTAATGATTTCTAATAAAAATAGTTTATTTTCTTTAAAAGGAATATTTCTGGCCCTGTTAAGAGACAGGATCTCTGAGAATTCTTAGGAATGCCTTCTATTTCCAATCATGGCCTCATTTAAAAATAAGCAAATAGATGCTTTAGTCCTCAGACTGGGACTCGGAGGGTCTTAGTTATTCAACAAACTAACCTTTATTAAATCCTGTCAAAAGGAAAGATTTGACGCTTTTCAATATGTTTACTATATAAACCGCTCAAAGACCAGCAAACTTCAAAAGCTTCGCAAACTGAGCCAGGGTTTGGCAAGAGTTCATTAGCTGCCTATGTCTTTTCTGTGTGTGGCTTGTAATTACATGCAGACTTGATGCCAGATCTTAATCTATTAAGGGGGTAGCAATTAACATGCTGCTGGATGATTCACAGGTAGTTAATGTCAAGACTTATGCACCACACACACCAAACTTCATACGCTGATTTTAATTGATTTTTTTTTTAAAGTAGTGAACTTCCATGGTGCTTGGGCAAGGAGATACAGTATTACTATGACAGGTGGTAGGAGGGCATTGACCTAGCTTCCTCATTGCTTTCTGCTAATAGGACCCAAATCAATGAGCCTGATCTCGCAATTTTTTCCCAGGCAAAACCTCCCATGGAATTCATATTTTGGCTAGTCAGTGGGTGTTTTGCCTGAATGAGAACTGAAGGATAGAGCCCTAAATCTGATACAAGCCCGGTCATTTCACTGCTGCTCTCTTTCATGAGCACAGTTGTGCCATACTTTGATGGAGTTTTTATTTCTGTAGGCAAACGTTCCCTTGGGAACTGGGTTGTGACAATGTAACTCATTTTCTTTATGACTTGATTAGAATTTCTATGTAGATCTTCAGAGGCAAAAAAGGCTACTGTATATATCAAACCCACTATTATTTCCCCTGTCAACACCTTCCTAAAAGCATCCTAAAATCCTAGCAAAGGCTCAAACAGTTGCCCTCAACACTATGGGAAACGGTGTCATTTTTCACTCACTATCACACTAATTTGGAAAAAAATCTCCTCCCCTCCGGCAATCATATGCACCAAATTGCTTTCTTTCTGCACTTCTCAGTGTTAAAGTCCCACCTCCCCTACCAAGAATGCACGTTACTCCTATAACTAACAAAGAAGCATTCCCACCCAATATTCAGTGAAGCATGATGCATGGAGGCAGTTGTTTCGCAACTACGTAGGAATTAATGATTATGAAACAATTATGAGTTTCCATCACTGGAAGGCATCATGCTACAATCCAATTTAACTGAGCAAAATTAATATTAATCTTTAAGCTTGATGGTTGGAATTAAACTGCTCATTACCCACCCACTACGTGTCTTTGCTTCCCCACTCAACCGGACAGGCACACAAACTGAGTCATGCTTGAGCGTGTTCAGGGAGTAAATCTATTTTATAAACACCACAATCTTTCACCAAAGGATCCTCCTTCTTCCTGAGCATTAACATCCTTCAGAGCTGAGTGGTTAGTGTCACTGCTGTTCCATTTGTGAGGAGCTCTGAGCCCTGCAAACTCCAAATTTTTGAAACACAAATCCAATCAAATTCTAAACTAATTTGCAATTCTGCCTTATTTTGTTCTCATCTTTGTTCGATCCACAAAAGGAAATATCAGTTCAAGATGGGAATGGATTGCCAAAGTCAAGTAGAAGATACTAGTAACATAACAGCCCATGTCACCAATACTCCATGGGTTGACATCTGCACTTTTGTAAAGGCCATCGTCTTGAATGTCACTGCCAACTGAACCCAGGACTTCCACAACTAAAGCATGAGCTTCTGTTATCAGAGATAAAAGACTAATTCTTCTAGCTAGCAGCTGTAACAGATTCATATTCTTTGTGGATCAAGCCTAAAGGTCCATGTACACAACAGTGGGCTGCACTGACATCTCTGACTTTCATGGGATCGTATATGATGTGAGTACATGCAGAATTTGACCCTTTCAGTCACAGTCCGGAAAAAAATAATGAGCAAAAGTGCAACTATTCAAGAGATCTTATTAAAAGGGTATTCTTCACTCATAAGCTAAGTGGCAATTTTTTTGAAACTTTTTTTTATGTACATAGATATAAAAATTCCTCTAAAATGATACATTTTTGAGGAAACTCAGAACTGCAATTCTGTGCAAAAAAGCTACGATTTAAGGATTGTGCACTCTCTCGACCCATAGTCATCTGAATGGGCTAAAAATAACAGAGATTTCCAAATACCCCTATTTATCACAATGATTGGTTTGCCAGGTGAAAATTCAGAGAGGTAGCCCTGTTAGTCTGGATCTGCAGAAGCGACAAAGAGTGCATGGCACCTTAAAGACTAGCAAAAGTATTGAAGCATAAGCTTTCACGGGCTAATACCCACTTTGTCGGATGCATGCAGTGGCACCATAAAACCAGTGACTCATCTTCTTCGCAAGCTCTTAGTCCTGAGAACAATGTGCAGATACATTGTGCCATCGTTGTCCTTCCAGGCTGTTCCACTAGCCATAACCCATGACAAAGCATAGGTACTTTCACACCTATCTTGGATTTGGTTCCAATCTCATAGCTAGGAGGCAGCCTGTTCTGGAAGCCTATAGTGGGAATCCATTGGAAGATAGGAAACAAAAGAATGGAAAAATGATAACACATATCTAACAACTGATTAGTGTTGCTACGGACATGCCCTCGGACGCCCAGTGAATTTAATGTTTTGGATGCCATTCAACAGATCAATCAGAGCGCTGCAGAGGTACATTTGTTTTTATATTAAGCCTAATATTAAACATGCATGTTAAATAATCTGTCAAATGTTCCATAATAATGAACTACGGCAGTAAGGTAATACAGTGGCATGCTGTACTGCTCCAGTTCATCTGATTTTGAAGGGATAGGGGAAGCTTTAATCTAGTTCATTTGAAAAACAATACAGGGAAATGATTTAAAAGTAATTTCAGGTTTCCCACTGAGACCTCCTGCTAATTTTCGTGGTTTTACAATCACATTTTGTTCTATGTTAATAAAAACATTTTTCTTCCTTGTTGTAGTATGAAAGTGTCTCATAAACAAGAGGAGAAATTGACTAAAGTCCCCAAACCAGGAATGCATTGCAGGATTGGCCCACAGGGGTCTACTCACATGAAGCAAGACTGCAGGACTGCACAGGGGAAAAAGTGAAACTGACTATATGCAGAAATCCTGGCTCCATTGAAGTCAGTGACAAGATTCCCTCTGCAGTTGGATGCACAATGTAAACAAACTGAGGGTGGGGAGAAAGAAAAAATATATTTTTCTACTCTAATCTTTTTCAGTTGCACTCATTTTAGGTGTTATTTGTAACACCTAAATAGTAAGCAAAAAAACCACCCCACAGCCTGACATAAATGTGATAGTCGACACTGTCCCTTGTAATCTTTTTGTTCCAAATAGCTGTTTTTAGGAGATGCAGGTTTATGTCTGTTGTGATTTTTGTACCATGCATGTTCATACTGCGAACCAAATGCTGTTATCACTTTACAACCCAGCATTTGGTCTACTAAAGTTTTGATCCTACAGACACCTATGCATGTGCCTAATTTTAAGCAAATGAGGCGTTTCTCTGATTTCAGTGCATAGGTGTTTGCAGATTAGACCACTGCTGTGCTGAGATCAATGCCTATCATGCTAATAAATATTGCCTCATTGTATACCCAGACTGTCTGTATCCATCTCTTGTATCTCGTCTTATATAAGCTCCTCGAGTCAGGGATCATCTTTATTTATTTTTGTTGTGTGTTTGTGTAGCCCCTAGCACAGCGGGTTCCTAGGCAATATGGTCATACAAAATAATAAATAATAATAAAGCTGATATTTAGCCTGTATGAGCATCAGTGTATCTAAACACTGTCTCTTTAAGGCATCTCAAGTTAGTCACCCAAAATCACTAGTCATCATTGATAATCTTGGCCTAAATCATCTGCTATGGAGTTAGTAGTCCATCAGCACACCTCCATTATATTAAAAGACCCAATTTTCAAGGTGTATGACTTGTAAACATTGGATCTAGGTTGAAACAATTTTTAAAAAATAATTTTCAAAAGCATATAGAGATCTTTGCTTATGGAGATCACATGGCGATGGTGCCTTTTTATTATTTTGATATTTACTTCTCAGAGGCTAACCAAGAAGTGGAGTCTTTAAATCAAATTTCAGAAAAGTAGGTTTTTAAAAAAAATATGAAATGAAAAACAGCCAACACAGAAAGGTTTCAGAATTTTTCCACAGAACTAACTTCCATAGAATTTACCTTTTTACTAGACTTCCTCCCCTCATTTGCAGCTGGATACCACACTGACCACAATTTGGTTGCAGAAGTATAATGAGTAGAAATTGAAGTATACTTCTAAATATGTATACACAATAAATTGTAATAGTTCTAAAAGAGTCATTTTGGCCTCTGCTATTTGGTATTCAAAATCATTTACAGGCCAGTTTGGCTTTTGGGGGCCTTATGCTAAACCCAGCAAAGTCCATTGGAAATCTTCCATTGATTTCACTGAGCACTGGACTGGACCCGTAACGTGTGGAATAATGAAACATATGACCTTTAATGTGGAATACATTTACCCTGACCTTTGGCCCCAAATAGCCCACATCTGTGGGAGTTCAGGGCATGCAGTAAGTCACATCTTTTCAGGAGAGATGATAAAAAGGCAAAACCCTTGGTGATGAAGTTTATGGGAAGTGGGGAATATGGTTCATTTTTGTGCTGCCTCATTATCTGACATTACTGTCTGCTATGAAACGGCTGCTGTTTTCTGGATTTATTGAGTTTTTAAGTATTTGCCAGAAACGCCTAAAGTGTTCAGACAGAAATTATAATGTGGGGTGAGATTCTTCCAAAGCACTCAGCACTGGCTTAATTTTGCTCCCAGCAAAGTCAAAAGGAGAAGGAGCGGTATTTGAGCGTATTGTACCTGTCAGGTATATTTTAAAATACTAAGGGTCCTTCACTAGGATTAACTAGGAAAGATTTCAGTCTTCATTCTTTAGCTTTTACCTACATCTCTCTCCAGGAGCAACTGCTTCACTATATTTATTTTTCTGAGGGCTTTTAAAAATCCACATTTTCCCCCATTTCCAAATCTTTGTGTTCTTTGCTATCCATAGAGGAGGTGGTCTTCCAAGCGACCTTTCTGAAGTTACCTCTCCTCTCCTCATATGTCATTGCAATATTACTTTTGCCCATGTCTGAACAGCCGACATGCCAAGGCTTGCTGATGTCAGCAGGCCGGCAGCTTAGCCCAACTCTTGCATTCTATTTTATAATAAAGCTTTCAGTGTGTTGGACGGGACACAGGGTCTTGTTCAGCCATGAAAGCTTTTTTGTTTATCATGAGGATTTTTTAATAAACAAGAAGTGAAAATATGGATCTAACATTTCATTGCTTCCTTGTACTTGACATGTAGATACTTGGGTTTTCTTCCATTTTTACTCGTGCTAATCTGCTTAACCCAGATTGTTTTAATGCTTTGAGTCTTTATGCCAACAATCTCTGCCTGGATAATTTATGGGAAAGTCAGGGAGGGGGGAACTTAATACTATAATAAGAGAGAGAGAGAGAGAAAGCATCGAAATATTGAGTTATGTCATTCATTTGCAGGTTATGGGGCATGATTTTATCCTGGTCACAAATACACAAACAACACGTGAGAGAGGTCATAAGTAGTTCAGCTCTCCTCTATTACAACCAAACATCCTGTTGGCTGGACTGGGACGCAGCTCCCTCCTTTTAGATTAGTATTATTTGTTTGTATTGTGGTGGCACTCGGAGGCTCCTGTTGGGGGCTGGGAGCTATTTTGTACTAGGTACCATAAACACGCAATGAAAAGACAGTCCCTGCACCAAGGAACTCACAACTCCCCAACTTCAGCTGTTGCCCTGTGAACACGGACAAACATGGATGCAGACCCTTGCCCCTCCATGTCTCTTCCTCCCCTCTTTACTCTCTCCTGTAACCCAAGTAAGAGTTCATTACTGGGAGCAGAGGACAGGGCTTGCTCTTCCCTCTGTATCCTTTTTCTTCTATCACTCTGCCCGTTTATCTGATCTGGCTACTTATTTATACCATGCCTTGGACCACACTATCTTGATTGTCTCTCCTGTGTCTGTCTCCTCAGTCAACCAGCGACGGCATTGTGATTTCAGAAGTAAATGACCCCTCCTGACCAGCTCATTGTGGAGCGTTGGGATTGTGGCGGCACTGAGGGGCAGTCAGACAGAGACACAAGCAGGGCTCGTGGAGCCAGAGATGTGAGGGAGAGAAATCCACCCATCTTTGTGGGAAGAGAATCTTTCCCCACTCCACTACAAAAATGCAAAACTATATTCACCTCCCTTTGGCAATTCCCCTGCCAGTCGGGAAAAGAGACAAGCACCTACAGCTTATTCCCTCGCCTGGAAAACAAACCCATGCTGTGTTGAGAAGTTTTATACTTTCCTGCATCTACCTCACATCCTTCTGCAGATGCTTCACCAACCCCAAACTGCTCAAGTTTAGAAGCCAAGCCTCAGCCACTCCGCTGAAAAGCCCCTTTGTTTGTATTCTCTTTCCAAATCAGCATATCCTCAGATTGAACCCCCAATGCTTTTTTTAATGCTCAGATGCCTTGGCAGCAGAAAGATCCGCCAGCAGGTTTGTGGTCCCGTAATAGCTTTCAAAACCTCAGTGCTGGGGCACGTACATTGCTAAGGAACTCGTTTCAAGTTAAAAGAGGGAAGTAATTTTGTAATACTTTCTTTTTTTCTAACAACTCTTTAATCATTAATTGCTACCAGAAGAGCTAAATTCCTTCCCTCACTTCTCCCTCGGTTTAAATGATAGCTTTAATCAACCTTAAATGATATATGGTAAGATACAGCAGAAAACTGGAAATGCAGTCTGTCCTTCAAAGCGGGAATATTGTAAAGGTAAATGGAAAAAAAAAGTGTACTTTCCTCTTCTGAAAGCACAATCACGGGCACCACATTTCATGAGAGGAAGCATGGACCCATGAGACTGGGACTAGGGAGGTTTTAGGTTCAATTCCCAGATCTGCCCACAGACTTCCTGTACCACCTGAGGGAAATTACTAAAACTCTTTAAGCCCCATCTGAAAAAATGAGGATAATAAGCCGGCCTTTTTCCCTTGTTTCTTTGGGGCACTGGACAGTCTCTTGCTATGTGCTTATATAGCACGTAGCACGAGGGGGGGCCTGTCTCAGTCGGGACCTCTAGCGTGGCTAGAATACAAAGCAATAACAACACTGCAGCTTTATGTACTTGTGAGGCTTTGAGTTAATATGATGCTGAGTTCAATGTTTCAGACCCAAATGTTCAAATCTTATCTACCTAAAAATACCCCAATACGTCTTGGTTTCTGTTCTGTGCTGACTTCTGAACCCAGCGTCTTTCTACTAGTACCAGTGATGCAGTTTAGAATCCCACTTACTGTTACATCACACAAATAAATGCCTTGAAGTGTCTAACCTGAACATCATAGCATGAATGAAGGTTGTGATTCACTACAGAGCACCTAGACTTTGCAGCATCCCTACAACAGAACCCAGTCAGTTGTTCGAGCCCCTCCCTCCCCCGCCCCTTTGATACAAGTCTGATTCAAAGCCCATTCAAGCGAATGGGGGAGGGTTCTTTCTCTTAACGTCGGTAGGCGTTGGATAAAGACTTACCTGAGCAGACCAAAGTGAGATAAGGAACGGAGAGCCTGATTTCCCCTGCCTCGCCTCTTGTGAAAGCATTTATCTCTGAGCAGAATGAGAGCAGAAATGCCACCATTCTGGTCTGCTGGTATTTTACTCCCCGATTGCACCCCGTTGCACGGGTTAAATGACTCTAAAAGGCAGGGTAGAACCAGAGTACCCAAGTCAGTGGGATTCTTGCCATTGACTGCAATGGAACAGGACTGAGTTCCAAACCCTTAATTAGAATATCCCTGGTCTTTACGGATTTAGCTCATGTCCTCAATCAAAATTCATAGGTTAGTCTAAACATACCTTTTTTGATGACAATAGAAGGCCACGGTGCATAGTATAGAATAACGGAGAATGAAATCCTTTTAACTGACAATAAGAGAGTCAATATTCAAAAATATTCAAAACAGGTTAATTTTTGCTTTTCATTTGTTATACTCTACTGTAAATTCAACCCACCAGACTAATTCATAATATACACTGCAGGGAAAAAAATGCCTCTGATTATATGTCATCGACCCTTCAGCCCAGCAGAGTTTCAAAGGCATGTTATAACTCCCTTAAAACAATGGGTTATCATGGGAACACTTTCAAACCACTTGCCTGAGGACTGGCCCTTGTGAAGCACTGGCGCAGGTCCACTGATAGGAGTGCTTTGACTCCGATTTCATTCACAGACTTACATCCTCTAGTCTGACCCCCTGCATAACAAACAGGCCACAGAATTTCATCCAGATACCCCTATATTGAGCTAATAGCTTGTATTTGACTAAAGCATACGGTCCAGTAAGACATCCTATTTTGAGCTGAAGATTTCACATAGCTGTCAAATGAGAGTATCTGCATTGAAACCAAAGAACTTTTATGCCTGTCTGAAATCAGACTCAGGTCCTGCAGCTTTAACCGACCTCTCTGTAAGCAGACAGTTTGCTCTCATCTGCATTTGACTCCTATCAACCTCATATTTTTTGTCCTGCCAATGACAGAGAATCTGCAGTTTTGCAAGTGACTTCAACGCAAGCATTACCAGGGTCTCTAAAGCAGTGGTTCCCAAACTTTAACAACCTGTGAACCCCTTTCATGAAAATGTCCAGTGTTGCAAGCCTTCTCCTAAAAATGAATATTTCCAGAGATTTTCTCTTTTACCCGAGTATAAATTATAAAAGCAGTGATCTTGGAAATATAAAATTTGTTTTGATGACATGCTTATTACACACTATTTATTATTAATTATTTATCGTTACAGTATTTTTATTACATTATGAAAATGATCTTCCAAGATCTGACTTTTGTAGCTTGTATCACTTTGAATAAGCCTGTTATAAGACAAGGCTCCTGTGTTTCATCAAGCAGTATCAGGTGTGAAACAAGAGGAAGGTACTTAAGAAGCCAACTCAAAGAGTTCCTCCTACACAAGCACTGAGGTCTTTCTTGAGCAGTCCAGGCAAACAATGCACTTTACAACAAAGCTTAAACTTGTTCTTCATAATCATTTTAAAAACAACACTAGCTGCCTATTTAATTTTAAAAACAGCAAAAAATATCCACCTTCCTTTATAAGAATTCTTAAAGTTTAATCTTCTCAGTGTGATAGAGATGCTTGCTTTGATCTGCTTAACTTTTGGAAGTCCAGGGGCTATGGGCTGCTGGCCTCATGCTGCCCGGGACCTCTAGGGACAGCTCTATCTACCATTAGGGATTTTTTTCCCGAGAACCCCCTGTAACATTTCACGAACCCCAGTTTAGGAACCACTCCTCTAAAGGCATAATTATATCCATGCAGGGGACTCCACTGGGACCTACAGCTGACAGTGTTATATCCTATTTGTAGCCATCTACTAATTTAAAAAAACGTTGTGTCCAGAATACATTCTGTAACAGTGCTTAGAGCCCAGTCTTTAGAAAGCTTCTTTGTAACCTTGAATGTGAAGATTTTATCAAAATGGGCCTTCTCCAAAACCCCATCTGACTTTTTCTTGGGTTTGTATTTGTCAGAGTCATGCCAACTCAGTCAGAAAAATAAATGCCACAAAACTTGTCATTTAAGAAAAAACGTACAGACCAATGCTTTAGAAACTTGCTCACATGCTAATCACGCTACTATTCAGCTTCAGATTGAATAGGACTCCAACAATGGCCCAGAAATACACTGAACCTATTCCACATTTCATGCCCCTTCACTCAAAATGTTGCTGTTACCTTGGTTTTTCACTGCTTTGTGGAAACAGCATCAGAATGACAGCTGCGTGCTAAAATTGAACTCCTTCTGTGGGGATATGAAAGCGACAAAGATTTCTTGTCTAAGAAAAACCCACTTTGTCATCCTGCTGAACATATCTGAATGGAGTATAGGGCCTGATCCTGCAAACACTCATATAAGTAAGGATTAGACCCTAAAATAAAAGCATAGCTTTTTGTGGCTAGTCAAATTGGGAAGATTTGTGTTAGTTTGACAATTACAAGTAGGATAAAACTTTGGTAGATCATTTCTCTTTAGGATTAACCATTTGTACTATGCGTTATTGTTTAACAGATGTCTCATGGATATTTTTAACAAGGTACACCACAACTCTTCTGTTCCAGGATTGGACGAGCCAATTCCAAATGCAAAAGGTAGCCAGATGGCACGGCACTCATTTCCTCTTATTTGAGAAATACTCACGAAACTGTGGTCAGTTAAACTTTAATAGGCTTGGTTAATCAAATATTAATTTTCAAAGTCCAAGCAGTCTCGTGATAGATATGCAGAACTCCCATTAATATTAGCAGGAGTTATATGCATTCCTCCTTTGAGATGAAGTTTAAGGTAATGCGCTGAGACTTGAGGGATCTGGGTTTAACTCCCTCTTCTGCCACAAGACTTCCTGTGTGACTCTGGGCAAAGTATTAGGCACCCAAAGTATTAGGCACTTAGGTACCTTGTTCCCATGTGAGGTAGGTGCCCAGGCACTTTTGAAAATCCCATTGGGTACCTCTCTGTATCTTTAGGTACCTAAATACCTTTAAAAATGTGGCCTCTAATCACTCCGTGCCTCAGTTTCCCACCTGAAAACTGGGGATAAAAATCCTTCCTTTTTTCCCCATTCTTGGCCTGTCTTGTCTATTTAGACTGTAAACTCCTTGGGACGAGGGCTGTCTCTTACTATGCATCTGTACAGCACCAAGCACAATGGGGCTGTGATTTCAATTGCAGACTCTATGTGCGTCTGTGACACAAAAATAATAATAAATAATGCATCAAGAAGAGGAGAAAAAAAGCCCTGATAGTTTAAGTAATCATAGGATCAACTTGTTGTTTAACACAAAGTGCACGACCCTCATCTGGTGTCAACTGTCCTATTGACACTGATTTACAGCAGCTGAGAATCTGCCCCAAACGATTAGTCCAGCTGCAGAACATCATTTAGGACACAAATGCACAGGGAGATCCACCAAAAGGAACTCAACGAGGGATCAGTAAAGGCAATATCATGATGAGATATTTTTAACTAGTGTTTCCCTCATGAAAATATCAGTTTAAAAGCAAGAAGCAGGGCAATATATTTTTGCTAGGGCTTTACAAAAAGCCATGGCATTTGAATCGCTGCTGCTAAGAAGTGTTTGGGGTTCTTGGACAGTTGCTATGGACACTGCACTTGTACAAGGACTATAGTGAAGACTTTCCTGTAAACATCAGTGGGAAAGATAACTGGAACTGTCTTCTGTATTAGTTCGGTACAGCATGAACTGACCTCGGCAAGGGGGTTTAAGGAAAGCGGCGAAACATCCAAAATGCAGAGTTGTAATTACTTTGAAAATATAAGAAAGACTGGGGAAGAAGAAAATGCTCCCACCACATTCACTGTCTTTTTCTCTCTCTTTATAATTAAATGTTTGGGAAAATACATTGCAAATCATGCAATTATGTCTCAACTCTAAGTGTATCATGCAATGGATGATGGAATTCATATGCATTCTGTGGTCCCAGCTTCAGCACAAGCATGATCAGACCTTAGGGCAAGGCTGTAAAAACTTTCCAAAGCCGCTGTAACTTTGACTGGTTGACAATAAAACCATTTTGTGGTTCGTTACATATAGGTGCGATACCATTTTGTCACTTCCTTTCTGTGGTGGCAAGCACCGACAACTACCATCCTTCGAAGGAGCAAACTGTCAGAAAACCTGTCATTTACTGCATGAAAGAGAGGAACGCCCACAGCTGCGAACCAGCGAATCTCAGTCTTCCTGTTTGATCTAGTGAAAGGAAGAACAGGCCTCCTTTTTGGTTGGTATTACTGACAAAACAAAAGTGACTCCTGTCAGTCTTTTACTGCACTGACCCTACAAACACTTACATGTGCATTTAAATGTAAGCACAGTTCCATTACATTTCAGTGGACCTACTGATGTTTACCCATAGGCATTAGTAAGGGCAGGTCTTCACAGCAGAGTTAACATGGATGATCAGCACTCAGGTTAGCCCAGCACTGGTGTGAATAGCCACAGTGCAAAGCCCAACTCGAATTATTATGCCCTCAGGGCGGGGTGCACTCACTTCTGTGTGTATTGCTAGGATTTCTACTAGGGTGACCAGACAGCAAATGTGAAAAATTGGGATGGAGGTGGGAAGTAATAGGAGCCTATATAAGAAAAAGACCCCAAAATCGGGACTGCCCCTATAAAATTGAGACATCTGGTCACCCTGACTTCTACGGACAGATCCCATAGTTCTCTGTAAGCTGAGCCGCTCTTTGACTCTTTCCCAGTGATTTGTGGGAAGGCATTAGAGGACTATCAGCACTCAAGGGAGTTAGCCTGCATCTCCACTGCAAAGCGGGTGATTTAGGTTTACCAGCCTGCATGACAGCCTCACTTGGGTTTTGTTACAGCCTCAGACAGCCCAGCCATCTCAGGCTGAATGCGCCACTAAACCCAGGCGAGAGGGTTTTGTGCATGGGCAGGAGTGGGGTTAGGAACAACACCCACGTTACTTAGCAGTCACGACGTACTTTGCATGGCTGAAATCAATGAGAGCTTAGCCAGAGTGCAGACTGAAGAATTGGATCCTCGGTTATTTTATAACTATTTTAACTAAAACTGTTAGTTTTATCTGAGACTAAACACATGCGTTTGTTCTTTCACCATTGGGGAAGTTTCCTTCCTAGTTTATTAGCCACTTTTACTCTCACTCTCTCTCTCTCTCTCTCTCTCTCTCACACACACACACACACGTTATTTAGATCAATTCTAACACAGTGATACAAATACAAAAGGCATAAATATTATAATCATCTTGAGACCCAAACTCATCACAGGACCTGGAGTTCAATATATTAAATATGCCAAAATAATGTTGTTAATAGTGAATATTGACTTGGGGAGACAAATAATTGCCCTCTCTCTCTCACCAGTTTGGTAAGAACTAACATCCGAAAGACCCAACAAAATAAAGAATAAGTCGTTGTCAGTGAAATAAAGGACAACATTTGACAGAGCTGGAGTTTGTGAAAATCTCTGATATACCTAATTTCTTTGGGATGAAGACAATTTCCATACTTTTAAAATATACACTTTTGGGAACTATCTTACTCTTATTGCAAGTCTGATCCTTCCATCAAAAGCTATATAAAGATGATTCAACTTTCTTTTCAGCAGCTGTCTGCCTATTTGGCATGACGGAAACTTCACAGGAGTTCAGAAGCTCCTTCTATTGATTAAACCGCCACAACTGTAATTAAGGCATCACATACAAAGAAATGTGAAAAATGACACTTAAGCACTCTAGCATGCTGGGAGGTGCAGGAGAGACAGCAGATAAAAAGAGAATGGAAATAAAGAAATATAAGGCATTTTAAAGGTGATAGAAATGAGTCTTTCTGATAGGTTAGATCTCTTATAGGAAAAAGCTATCATTATTATTTGTATTATGTGTGTCCAAGCTGTAAAGATGCCCCACAAATGGGCATTCCCACTGACTTCAATGGCAATTCCATTCCTGGGGCACTTATAGCATCAGGCCCACAGTCTTCAAGCAGGCAGGTTTCAGGTGCACAAGGAGGAGATGAAAGATATGGCTTACTGCAGCCTCTGAATGGTGAGACAAAGGGCTGGTCTTCACGGGGAGGGGCGGGGGGACGGGATCGACTGCAGATACGCAACTTCAGCTACGTGAATCACGTAGCTGAAGTCGGCGTATCTGCAGCCGATTTACCTGCCGTCCTCATGGCGGCGGCAGTCGGCGGCGCGCTCCCCCATCAACTCCGGCTTACGCCTCGCGTCAAGCTGGAGTTACGGAGTTGACAGGGGCAGCGCTGGCGATCGATTTCTTGTGTCTTTACAAGACGCGAGAAATCAATCGCTAAAAGATCAACAGCTACCCGCGGAAGTGAGGATGTACCCAAAGAGTACTCAATGAGCCCCTCATTGAGGGCTTGGCTACACTTGCATTTTATACCGCAATAAAGCCTCCCAGAGCGCTCCACCTTATCCCCTGTCCACATTGGCAAGGCACATAGAGTGCTCTGACTTCCTGGCTAGAGCGCTCCTAGTACTCCACCTCCCCGAGAGGATTAACGGCTGTTGCATATTGGGTGTGACGCTTCAGGGTCAGTGTGGAGGAGGAGTTACATTCCTGCACTCTGATTGACCTCCGGAAACACCCCATAATCCTCTTAAGTCAAGTGGTCACTCCTCCCTTTGTTGTGAAATCGCTGCAGGAATGCAGAAGTGCTTTTTCAGAGCTCTGTTTCAGACAGTGGCTGCTTATTTGCAACGGGGCAAAGCAAACATTTACTGAGTGAATGAATGAGAGGCAGGGAGGCTACGGGAGACTGAACTTACAAGAAAGCGTGCTGACACACACTCAGCACTCCAAAAACCCACTCTCTCTCTCCCCGCACATACACACAACACACTCCACCACACTCCCATCATTTGAAAAGCACATTGCAGCCACTTGAACGCTGGGATAGAGGCCCATAATGCACCACTCCCAATGCCACTGCAAGTGCCACAAATGTGGCCATGCCAGTGTGCTTGCAGCTGTCAGTGTGGACAGACTGGAGCGCTTTCCCTAGTGCACTCTCCGAAAGCTGGTTTAACCCAAAGTGCTCTACAGCTACAAGTGTAGCCAAGCCCTGACTCTGGGTATTAGGGTCTTGCTAACCCCAAGTGTTCAAAATTCATGAGTCAGGCTCCAAAAATCACAAGATTGGCTTAGAAATCATGAGATTTATAATACATGAATAGATGTTGGACTTTTTTAATTTACTATCTGTTTTCTGAGCCTTTAGCATTCACCTGCATCATGTTTTCAAACTTCACCCCACAACCAGAAGGGTTAGAAATCTACTTTTTATGGAAAACAAAAGCCAAGATTCTCCCACAGTAACATAAACGCAGGAAGTGGAGCTTTAAGAAAAGTCATCAGACATCAAATAAAATCATGATATTTGGCAACATTTCGCTAATACCCCTCTGTGTGAGGGAAGAAAGCTTTATTTGGGGATGGGAGATTTCTTGTTCCTCGCCTTTCCCTTTTCTTTTATCACTAGACCATGCAGCTAGGTATTTATGTACACAAGATTTACTTAACCCTAATGGTACCTGCACAGCATGCTGCACTGAAAACACAGTTCTCAGCTATGGATGTACAGTACACTCCTGGTTATCCAAATGCCTGGGGGACATCCAAAACTTTCAGCTACCCAGACGGTCAGATAAACGGAAGTGCTATTAACTAATGTAGGGCTACCTGCGGGGGACATTGTGGATTTGGATAAGTAGGATTTTCAGAGACAGGGAATTCAGGTAACTGGAATTATACAGTACTTACATAAAGCTAGTCTACCCAAAGGGTGGGAAGGCTGTTGGTTTTGACTCCACTGGCATCAACAGGAGTATCATATGAGTGAGGTACAGAGGATTGAGCTTACCATGTGAAACATCATAGTCCCTAATTTTTAAAGGAGCCTGAACTCAGCTTTTCTTTTTGCAGCCATAGATAATCAAACAATTCATTTCAGGCACAGATGAGGACATGGAGATGTCTAACTACCTATCTTGCAGGCATAAAATGGGAGAGCAAGGTTATGAACGGCATGCCTGTGGTGTTTTGGATAACATCTTACTGCAACAACTTGAGAGCATACCTCTCAGCAACCTGCACACTGAAACCTGCCTAGGTCATTGTCATTATCAACAATTCAAACAAATGAAATGATCAGCTGCTCAGGACAAAGATATACTGGGGCTGGCATACACTAAGACAATGGCATATATCCAGACAACCCAAATCAAATATGAATTGCCTAAAGAGCCATGTGTGATAAAACGAGATTTAAAAGGTCCAAAATTAAACAATTTAATCTTGATGCTTTACATTAACTTCTGTGCCCTCTGTAAACACAGACAATTAAAAGAGCTCTTCTGGCATAAATGTAATATGTATATCATGTGTTGCCACAACAGGTAAATAGGCATTTAAGCATATTTCTTATTACAATTACTTGGTTACCTCTCCTTTGACCCAGAGTGATCAGTGTAGCTAAACAGGTATAAACCAGCTGGAGGACTGGCCCAGGAGGTATATAACTTAGTTAATTGATAACTAACTTCTACAACATAAGCGACAAAGAGTCCTGTGGCACCTTAAAGACTAACAAAAGTATTGAAGCAGAAGCTTTTGTGGCATAATACCCACTTCGTCCACTGCATGCATCTGACGAAGTGGGTATTAGCCCACAAAAGCTTATGCTTCAATACTTTTGTTAGTCTTTAAGGTGCCACAGAACTCTGTCACTTCTGCAGATCTAGACTAATACGGCTACCCCTCTGATTCTCCAGCATAATTGCCAGTAATATCCTGCTCACTGTACATACTTTTAAAGCCTGCAAGAATGATAAAAGAAACTATTTCATAGGTTTCCCACATATTAACCCATCACTGATTAATTTATTTGCAGTAGTCCATGGCCACATGGAAGCTAATTTCTGACCTAACTAGAAGCCCACAAAATGCCAAAGGAACCACTGTTCCAAACACAAGGTTGAAAGTAACCAGCCAAATGAATGTAGTCCAGTGTCAAGATATCACTTCAGGAAGTCTTTTTTTTTTTTTTAACAACAGTTCCATAACCAGACATCCGCAAGATGGTGAGAGCCCTTGCCAGTTCCTAGGTAATGCTTATGTGCAAGGGTCTTGGGCCTCATGGTATCTTCCCAAAGCCAGATCTGTTTAGCTTGTATTTAACTTTTCTCCTGAAAATGAAGAGTGGGCAGAGAAAGCCCCGTGAAAATGTATCAAGGTGAATCACCATAACAGATCCAACAGATATTAAAATTTTCAGTGTCAGAAAAAGTTCTGAACTATGCCTGATGCTGCAGTTTTAATAGTGAAGTAAACTCTCACCCTCCAAGTGACTTATATTGTGTGGTACAGACTAATTCTTCTAATGAGAAACCTCGTAGCCATCTTAAAGGGGAAGATGATGCCAGTAAGCTGTGGAGTCTTTGTTGCTTAGTGTTTTCAGATAGATTTATCTCTTGCATAAAGCAACAAAATGGTTAGGTCATCACTGGTTTTTTTTAGGAGTGAATCTAAAGATGCCATCTAAAGCTAAAACAAACCCCGCACAGTCAGAATCTTCTTTCTAACATCATTAATGCTGCTTAGTCCAACATGTCTTAGTTTTGCAACACCCCTCTTCTTTAACTAGGCCCTGTACTTAAAATTAAATCATGGTTTGCATACTGCTCCCATTGATTTGGACAAGACCTTGATCAGGTCCCAGGTGGATTTTTGCTCCTGAGAAGCAGGAAGGCCACACAATTTTGTACACACATTTTTCCCCATAGAGAAAGTTACTAGATTACTAGTTCCCAAAGTGCTAGATTACTTCCTCTGCTCACCATGCATTTGAAATTTTTGCTAATATAATATTTAGGTTTAATTTCTTAAAGTGCAGTTTAGGATCAAGCCAGGACTAAATCTATATGCATATATAGAAGAGAGACATGGAGTCCTTTGAGGAAAGTGAAGAGATGTTTAAATGCTCAGTGGGCTGCCAGTCAGTTGCTTCCAGATTTCCCAGGTGCAGCAACTGCCTGCTGTAATGATTGCCCGGGACTGATGACAGTAAAGGAGAAAATTAAAGCTACGTTCAGGCAGAGGAATGCGAAGTATAGTGAGTTAAGAGAATAAGAGAAAACAGTGTAAAGCTTACAGCTGTCCAGTGTAAAAAGCAATCTACATAAGCCTCAAGAGAGTCTACATTTGACTTCCAGGATTCCAACAACTAGGTAGGCTAAATGAAATCTGTCTGTCATGTGGCACCACTAAGACTTCTGGAAAGTCACTGTACCTGTGTGAGTTACAGAAAAGATCCTGAAAATCCAAATCTCCCCTATCATCCTTGCAGACACAGTCCACCCTGCCTTCATAGAAATGATGCTTGACTGAGCACCGGTTGACAAAGTTCAGGTAGCTAGAGCTATCCTGATGTAGGTTCCCTGCCAAGCAAAAAAGGCTGTTTTGTGCAGAGTATCCTGCATTCATCAATGGTCTAGGCATCTCCCAGTGCAGCTCAGCTATAGGGGAAGGGGCTTTTGCTGTGCAGGAGGCAAAGTGGGAAGGCAGGTCTGTCTGGCCCATTATTCAACCAGATTTCCTAGGTGCACCCAACCAATGCACCAGGTCCAACTTGTCCACAAGTCCGTAGCTGGAGTAACAAGCTATCTACAAGCTGACCTGGCCAAGGACATTCCCTCATGAAGGGTCCATTCAGTCTGTATAATAGCCAAGCAGCCAAACATGAATCCTCCTCCACTAGTTTGCCTCGATCTATGCGTCCCGCTCTCCAGGAAAACACGGCTGCTCAGTCGTCCTGTCATGCTGCTGTCAGTGGTACTGCTGCAGTGAGGCCTTCACTCTGGGAGTCACAGTGGATATTAATATCCTATGTTTGCTCTCCAGGGATGTCTCTGTGTGTGTTGGTTGCTTTTGCACCCTCTCCTGAGTGCACATGCTCTAGTCTTCAGCCTTCCACAGCACTATGTTATACTATAATCCTTCCTGCCATAACGAATGGCAGTTTGCCTACACAGAATTTCTGGCTGGCTTTTGTGTCTGGGCTTTAGGTAACTTACTCTCTTTCCTGTTGCTGTGCATTACTGCTGCCAAACGCTGCTCTGTGCATGGGGGAGAAGTGTCAGAGACTGTCAGCAAAGATAAAGGAATATACGATTAGGCAGAGCTTAATATGCAGGTGGAGCTAGATACTCCCATCAAGAGTAGGGGCCTCTCTGTCCCTTGCTATAAACCTTTCCTGTAGTGAGAGAGCACTGCATGCTTGTCTTGTGAAGCAGTGATTTCTCCTATTTAACTTTGTAGCTAGAACACTACAGAAATTTAACCCCTTCCTGGCAGAACTCTAACCAGACCTGTGAATGCATCATTTTCTGGTGAAACACAGCAAACAACCAAGAAGATGGATGACTAGGGATTCTTGACTGGCTTGCTTGTTGTCCTAACCATTTCAAAAAGCATCCTCTTATTCTCTAAACAGAGTGCAGAGGAAGCAGACAGAGTGGGGTCTTTTTTTCAGCTGACCTAGTTTAAAGGTCCAGCTAAGTAAGGTGCTTATTTCTGTTAATGAATAAATCTCTGACATAAAATCTGCAGACATTGCTCAATGCCAAAAATAAGGGTTAAAATCATCCATGTTATTCATAGACTCATAGACTTTAAGGTCAGAAGGGACCTTAAAGTCTATGAGTTTATGCATATGCAGTTCCTGTCATATGCAGGAACCCAGGTCTGCATATGATAGGCCATAGAAGCTCACTCACCCACTGCTGTAATAGACCCCTAACTTCTGGCTGAGTTACTGAGTTACTGAATGCTTATATGATTTTGTCCGTATAGGTTTTAATCGACTCAAATATATTTCACTTAGAGTCCCATGCTTAGAAAGTTTTAGAACTCTGATAACGAGGAACAAAAGGTAAATGTGTAAACCAGCAAGACATGTGACCTGGTCTGTTTCAAAAGATCTTCATCCAGATCTAATCCATTCAACCTGTAATTAATTGACAGTCAGTAAAATGACCCCTTTTCTGCCAGCTTTTCAATTAGTTTATTCCCAGTGATCCCTCCGTAATAAAGATGTGATTCCTTCTTTTAAGTGTTTACCATTCTCCCCACGTAAGATAAACATTTTACTTAGTGACGGGTGAAAAGGAGGATTAGGTTCCCATAACTATTCACACTTAGATTAAAGTTAAAGGCAGCACCTGAGACGGGCTACCATACTTATTTCCATCTGGCTGTCTCAGAATAAATCTAGGTAATCTCCTTCTCATAGGTAATTTGCTCTCAGAAGGAGGTTGATTATGTATTTAAACAAGAGAGTCTATACAGAACTAACCCCTGGAAAGTTAACAGTGGAGAAAGCATGTTTTTAATGGAAATTTCAAGAATATTTTATATTCTCTTCCCTCCCCCAATATTTATTCCCATCACTGGGAGAAGTAAATATGGCATCATAGAATACTGCAAATGAAGGAAAGTTTTACTAATTTTATGAATTACTTCCAAAGCAGAAGAGCCCAAGGACACCGTGTCTCCTTGTCATTCTCTGTGTTATGGTCCAGGTTTTCATCAGTACAGGTCCATTGAATTCAACAGGCCTTTGACAGTCTGCACCAGCTGAGACTTTGGCTCAGTGTCTTTACTACTGCGTCCCCCCACCATCAAATAGATCATTTTTTTCATTATAGTTCTGAACAGGAGTCACTACTCTTCATGTTACTAAACAACTGAACACTCATCTTCTTAAATTTGTCCCATCTTTGCCAGTAGATCACATTTCCTTTCACTGAAATACCTTCTTTACATTAAAAACCAAATGGAGAGGAGACACACTGAACTAAAACAGGCCTTTTTCTAAAGAGCTTAAAGGTATAAAATGAAGATTAAGTGGGAATCAAGAGCTCATGAACACTGCACAATTTTACTGGGTTCTCCTCCCCAGATGAGATTATATTAAGATGGTAATGACTCTTCTTCTGTCAGCTGAAAAGTTCCTTCCCTTGAAGTTAATAACTTCTGATTTTTGTTACTGTATTCACACATGGTAGTTGTGTCACAGAATAATCCTCCAACAATCCTGAAATCATTATTAATTTGAGTACAGAGCTTCCACACACGTGCATCATGGTTACAGGTTATATAATTGTCTTACTACGTTTTAACCACTCTCTGCACATGATTAAGCGAGCCTCAGACTCCTTCCTTCAGCTGTTCAAATTATGCTCTCACTTTCAAACCTTACTTAGGCCTAGTCTACACTGCGGGGGGGAGGATTGATCTAAGTTACGCAACTTCAGCTGGTAAATAACGTCGCTGAAGTTGACATACTTAGACCTACTCACCGTGGCGTCTTCACTGCAGTGAATTGACTGCTGACACTCCCCCGTCAACTCTGCCTGCACCTCTGGTGGCGGTGGAATACAGGAGTCAACAGGAGAATGCTCAGGGGTTGATTTATCACATCTAGAGTAGATGCGATAAATCAACCCCCACTGGATCGATCACTACCTGCTGATCCGGCGGGTAGTACGCACATACCCACAGATATACTAGAATATTCACCATTCACTTTCTGTTCCCACCTGAAATAATCGGCATCAAAACGACATAAAGGGGCAATTACACTGCATACATTATACACCTCTAACATCAGTTGTAAATTGGTGCTTTGGTAACATATGTCAGATAATTCCTGTAGCATTTAGGACTCCAGTCTGAAAAACTTTACACATTCAAGTAATACTTGCACATGCAAGGAGTGCTGTTAGAGTCAACAGAACTCATGTGAGTAAAGAGTTGGAGGATTTGATCTGTAGGAATCATTTCACCAGGGATTTAATCTTCTGTTTAGAAGAATGAGGTAAGTCAAGCTAGTTTATATCTTTCTACTTATACCAGTTTTATATAGACCATATCAAATATTTTATTTTTTCCAGATACAAGAAGATTAAGCTTTCTGCACTAGTCTGTATTCCTATGGGAATATAAAGAGAAAACCATGTCTCGCTTCTTAATATATTAGTGCCTAGTAATAGAGACCAGATGATCAATAAACTACGTAAAAATTAAATCAAACTGACAGTCTTCAGAAAAATGTGCTCTAAGCAGAAACAATTGTTTTAAAGACTGCGGTGTCTAGAATATTAAAATCACATGCTTCTGTTATTAATCTATTTGTTGGAAGCCAGTCGACTTTTCCTGCATGCATGTGTCAATTAAATAGTCAAGCTTATACATAACTATTTTCAAATGCTAGATGTTTCAGCATGCAAGGTATTTGGAAAGAAACTGTAGACAATGCTATACTTTTCTTTAAATGCAAAAGCAGTTTCTCTAGCAAAGCAAATCAATAGTTTTCTAGATCTGTTACAAGATGTCTTCAATCACTTTCTTCGGCGCACACACAATACTTCAAGGAAATAGTTATTTTTTATTCCTTACATATATATAATGAGGGGGAAGGGGAAGACTGGACTAGTGCAAATGATGTATCCCAACAACCAAAGTAACCTACAAAGCCCATCGTTTCCTCCTCAGCTGTTTTTAAACTTCATGAAATGTGCTTAGTTGTTTGCTACACAGCAGCCATCTGCAGCTGAAGCTGTCTTTGAAGCTTACAAAAGGTGAGTAAGTAGGGTTATTCAGAGGGGATATCCGAAGCGAAGAAGGTTGAATTCCCCAAGGATACAGAGCAAGTCTGTATTAGAAACAGGATTGGAACCCAGGTCTGGGACTTGTAGCTGAGCAGTTGATCCACTAGACCACAGTGCCCCCTGGATACCATTTACAGCCATATCCGTTTTCTTTTGTTGCCAGCACAGTGTGTTGTGATACATCATTCTGAGGCAACAACAACAAAAAAGCTGCAGTAAACCCCAAGTGTTTTCTTCAGTCTCTATGCTATCTTTGGCCCATGGATTTTATACATTTCTAGGCACATTTTTTTCCCTGTGTGGGGAGAAGAGAATTGTTGGCTGGAAAAATCAACCTAAAAGCCTACCCCATTGGTTCTCTTTCCTGTCAATTACAGCTGTCAGACAAGTTAATGCTGCTACTTTCGAGCACCACAAAGTTCTGTCTACAAGAGGAGTAAGAGAAGCAGGAGGCCTAATCCTAATTCACTGAAGAAAAACTCTCACTGGGAGCACTGTAGGGTCTGGTATCTATTTGATTAAGAAAAAAAAATCACCTTTGCCAACTCCTCATAGCCAACAAAACACACGTGCCCAGACTTTTCTTGAGTTTGCCTTATGAGTCAGGGATGAGTTACTGCAAATAGTTAACACATTCTTATCTGTTTCCACACAGGCCAAAGGGAAAAAGAGCATTTGACGAAGTCTTTCTGAGATTAACAGGCTTGTTCTGAATCCTTTGAGTTTAAGTCTTAATCATCACATGACACACAATAGAGTAATGAGAGAGGGCTTTCACCTCCTGAAATAATTCTCTGAGCCAGCAGCTTGACACAGCATCTCTGTCAGCATTTACAAACTATACAGTGCCTGAGGGGAATGGGACGAGTTTCCTTTCACAAGAATGACTTATTATGTCTTGTCCTTGCATTATTTTACACCGGGGAGGTACTATTATGATTGTGAGAGTGCTCTGAACACGTGATATACATGCATCAGATCATGGCACTGGGCAGCATCAACACAAACTACTCAGCACATGGTCAGATCCTCATCTGGTATAAATTGGCAAACCTCCCATGCAGTCAGTGGAATGGTGCCCGTTTACACCAGCTGGGAGTCTTTCAATGCCACAATCTGGCCTGATTCAAGAGAAAGCGGGGCCTGGCTTCTTTATAGGTGTAATCTCTCTATGGAACACCTATCAGCCTTTCAAAACAAGGCTTGGTAGCTAAATCTATTACACTAAACACTGTGATTTTATCCATCTCCTGACTTCATCTGGCCTAGCCCCATCTCTTTCAAAGAGCTTGCTGAACTTGAAGCAGGCCTGTTCTTGATTAGTGGGGTCCATTGCTACCGTGGGAGATGAGTGTATGTCAGCAGTGTGGCATGTCAACTGCTGGATCTCACTCTTTTCAACCTCTTATACTGACCTGGGTAGAACCAAGTCCACCCATAAGACCAATATATTTCCCCTCTTTTTGCTTAGTGGCAGAGATATGCTTGCACTGTAGTCTGAAAAACCCCCAAAACCCTGAAGGCATCAACAACCTGGTAGGACAAATTACACATTATCTCCCATCTGTAATACTGCTTCTCCGCCTCCCCTGCGGTTCTCCTATTTTGCAGGGGGACTGACTGCTTGTTCCCAACAGACTAAATCTGGGATGGCATCTTTCAAACTATTGTTTAGACAGGAGCAAAATGAAAACCATGCCCGCTCCCCTCGCTGCTCCTACAGCCAGCAAGGGTGGGAGATGCTGTGTTTACATACAGAGGACAGACAGGAGCTCTGCTCACTGCTGGGACATCCATTTTATTTGGATTGACACCAGGACTACTTTGTGTTTTCAGTACATCTCTGTGGCTTTCACGAGGGGGGGGGGGAGAGAGGGAAGCTTTCAAAAGTCAAATCAAGCCAGTGGCCTTTCAACAACATCTTCCCAACTTTGTCCCCACTTTTGTAACAAACCCCTCGGGATGGGGATTTGGTTTGGACACAGCCAGTGGAAACTGCCACTCCAGCAAAACTTTGCAGGGCTCTTTTTTCTTACTTTTTTTTGGGGGGGGGGG
>ML677352.1:37179857-37208286 GCA_007922305.1 Dermatemys mawii | reverse complement strand
CACACAAAAAGAGCTCTTGCAAAAGAGACCGCCAGCAGCAGCAGCAAAACTCTGGAAAATGCAAGAGGGGTAGAGAGAAGTTAGCAAGTAAGATGCATTTGCAAAAGGCAAAAAAAAAAACCCTAAACCCCAAAGCTCTTCCTTTTCCGTGTCAGCAGAGAGCGAGCTGCCAAGGGGGGGGGGGCAGAGAAAGAGGCTCCCCCCGAGAAAGCGCAGGAATCAAAGGAGAGAGAAGAAAGCTGCGGGTCGGCGAGGCTCACCCAGGAGTAGGCAGAGCAGATCCAGGCAGATGAGCAGCCCCTTCTGGCCGCCGCTCTTGGCCGGGTTGTTGTTCAGGGCTGGGCTGCCCCCGTTCTTGCTCTCCGGGGCGATCGCTTTGTCGTACTTGTAGTTCTGCATGATGCGGGGCTCGGAGGGGGGACGCGAACCCGGTCCCCGAAGCGGCGGTCCCGGCGCTGGAGCGGCTGCCTGGACTGGGCTCGCAGGAGGCGGGCGCCGGTGGATGGATTTTGTTTAGGCGCTGGGGTGGTTGCTGTATAAACTTCTTCCCGGCGGGGAGGGCCGGAGGGAGGCGAGGGGACGTTTGGGTTCGTCTCCAGGCGTTCAAGGGGGGAACAATAAAGCGCGGGGTGGGAAACCCGATCGAGAAAAGTTTGCAAATCACCGAGTCCCGGGGTGGTAGCAGCGGCCCGCAACCCCCTTTGGATGCAATGAATGGAGGGAGGGGGGAAGATCTTGCAAAGCAACTTCCCCCGCCGCTTTAACCCGAAGCTCTGCTTTGGATGGGGGGCTGCGACTTCTACTGCTGGCAGGGGCTGGTGTCTGTACTTTTATTTCACAAGGTCCTTTCCACCCCTTTAGCAACACACGCACACACACAAAGAAAAGAAACCCGAAGTCACTCTGGCTCTGATGGGATATCCAAGTACAGCCCCCTTCCTGAGGCTGACATATACATATGATAATTAACTCCACATTTATTTATTTTTTTTGGTAGAGGGAAGAAAAGGAAAAAAAAAAAAGGTCAGGGAAAGCTTCTCTCCGAGCAGAAGGGAGCCCCTAGTGTCCACAATCCAAGTGTAAAAAGGAAAAAGAAAATATTTTCAGGCTGGAGAATTCCCACATTTTGGAGAGGGGGAAGGGGAGACATGGTGGCAACTACCTCTTTAAATCTCTCCCCGGGTTTTTCTTTAGATCAACTCTAGCGGTGAATGTGCTGAGATCCACCCCCTCCGAGGGGGCTCAGCTGAGCTCCCTTGTGCCTCCTGACCCAGTGTGGGGGGTCTTTTGAAACCTCTTTGCAAGCACCCTGTTATGCCAGACCACAAACAGGGGTACAGAAGCAGGTTTGGGTCTCAATTACTCTTGGGGGCCTAGACACTGCACAGTGTGTAGGGAATAGGCTGACCACAGACATCCCTCCTAGCGGCTTAATCTAATGGCATAATCCCTCCACAAAGTTGGCTGCTTTGCCTGGCTGCAGAAGGAATGTTGTGTTAATGAAGCTAGAATAACTAAAGCATTTGGATTTTTGGCTTGAACAGGCCCAGAGTTATAAGGCTGCACACACACTATTTACCCAGGGTTATTACCTCTGTTGATTTCCCCTTTGATCTGATTAAAAATGGCCTAGGAAGTAATGGAAATTCTACTCTGGAATCCTGACAGGCAGGGCTGTAATTTTAACAACCCCGAGTTGAAGGCAGGGAGACCAAGGTATGAAGATGCTGGAAACTGAATTAAAAGGACACCATTAAGGACATGTATGCAGTGTCATTGTAGCCAGTCAGACCCAGGATATTAGAGAGACAAGGAGGGTGAAGTGATATCTTTGACTGGACCAGTATCTGTTGATGAGAGAAGCTTTTGAGTTTACAGAGAGCTCTTCTGCTAAAGGATGGTACCTGCCCATACCTTTTTCCTTATGCTGGGTCCCTTCACAAGCAAAGCACCCACTGGGCCAAACCTCTGGTGAAATCCTGCTTGCCTTATTCACATGTGTAGTCTCACAGGATTTGTTCTCTAGTGTCTGACATGAGTATTAAATTTACTCTGATTTTTTACATGCAGTCATTTTCAGCTGTGATTTGGCAGGAACCTCTGTGATGTCCCAATACAGCCTATCTCAGTGGCTCTCAACCTTTCCAGACTACTGTACCCCTTTCGGGAGTTTGATTTGTCTTGCGTACTCCCAAGTTTTACCTCACTTAAAAATGACTTGTTTACAAAATCAGACATAAAAATACAAAAGAATCACAGCATACTGTTACTGAAAAGTTGCTGATGTTCTCCTTTTTACCTTAGAATTATAAAATACATCACTCAGAATATAAATATTGTATTTACATTTCAGTGTAAAGCAGCATAAACAAGTCATTGTTGGTATGAAATTTTAGTTTCTACCGACTTCACTAGTACTTTTTACGTAGTCTGTTGTAAAAGTAGGCAAATATCTAGATACATTGACGTACTCCCTGAATTCCTCTGCATACCCATTGTGGTATGGTTGAGAATCACTGGCTTATGTGGATCTTAGATCTGCCTGCAAGTGTCTTCACTTTATTCTCCCACTGGAGCAGAAGCCATGTCTCTGCCACATAGGGTGACCAGATGTCCTGATTTTTATAGGGACAGTCCCGATATTTGTTTTTTTTTCTTATATAGACACATATTACCCCCCACCGCCGTCCCGATTTTTTACACTTGCTATCTGGTCACCCTACTGCCACAGTGCCTCCTACAATGCACTCATCTGAGCTGGTGGGGGGTGGGGGTGTCATAATTTGCTGCTGGCCTATACCACAAGCTAATTAGTTGCTCTGGAGCAAGAGGAAGCATCCAGGGAATTGTGGGGGTACTGCGTCTTCTGGGGCTACTTCAGGGTTCCTTGCTCAGGGCTGTTTTAAAAGGCCCCATCTAGTCCTAAGAAATTTGCAGCTGGGTTCACAATAACAGTCAACAGTATCCAGAGAGTTTCTTGCCTCAGTGTTAGACACTTAGAAAAACAGCAAGAGACTACCAGTGACTGTAGTCAAATGTGTCTTTTCTGTTTGGTAGCTCGTGGCCTATGAGATGAGTTCATTGGTTTAAGAACACTTAGTTTCAATCCGCATTAGGTTATTTCAAAATATGTTGACTGTAGATTCTCCCAGTTTAGAATTCTCTGGGTTAAATTCAGTTACCTTTTTAAGAGGGGGTTGGGAGATGAGACTGTTATTGTAACAGCGAATGAATAAAAAAGGAGGCTTTTCTTGTACTTCAAGGGAAGGTGAGGGGGTGTTTAAATGAAAGTTTTTCATTTCCATTTACAAGACTCTTCAGGCTATTAATGTTTACGTTTTCATAACAAAATGATTGTACTGTTAATTGATGCATGCAATTGCACACAAATTAGTCCAAATCTTGGATTTTTTTCTTAAGGCAAAAGAACGCTACAGTTCTCCGTTGTAAAGCGTGAGCTGATCAAACTGTTAGCACTGAAAAGCATCTTTAAGACTTTAGTTAATAAAATGCCAGAGAGTGATTTATAATAATTTGGTATGTTGTTTATTCATAAATTAAATAATTTAATAAATTATGCTTTAGCTATCATTTTAGGGCCCAATCTTTCATTTCTCCCATACTCAACTTTCCAAAGGGGGGGCCAGATTTACTTCACTAAGTCAATTGATTTACACCAGCAGAGAATTTGGCCCTGGGTGTTTTGGGGACCTAGTCCTGATCCCACTAAAGTCAATGACAAAACTCATCAGCTTCAGTGCTGGGTGTAAAAGGAGTGCCAGATCAGGCTTCATCAGGATAAACTATGTTCACAGCAAAGGTCGTTACTGACCAGAATTGTATGTAATTGATTAATGGGAATATTTTAAACACATATATTAAAATGACAATTACATTTCATTTATTTAATCTTGATATTTTTAATTCATACTTTCCTGTAGAAATAATTGAGTTTAATGGGCAATCTCACTGAAAAGTTCCCGTTCAGTTATATTCACTTAAAGTTTGAGAGAAGCGTGAATAGTCATTACATTTCAGCGCAGTGTGGTTTCATTCAATCGCAAATTGACTCCAATTTGTACTTTTTAATATGAATTTCTTTCTAAATTCCTTCAGAAAGAAAGACACTAGATAAATGCAGGATATTAGCTATCTATCATTTCTTTTACTCCTTTGTTCTCCTATCTCACTTCTTCTCCCATCTTTCTCCTTGGCATGCCTCTTTATCTCCCACTCTCAATTGGGAATTTGGGAATAAAAATTGTTTGAAATTTCAGATGGAGAAAAGCAGAATTGCAAATCAAGGTGACTCAGAACTGTGGAACTTATTTCCCAGGATGTCACCCAGGACAAGAATTTAGCAAGTTTCCAAAAGGGATTGGACATTTATGGATAAGCAGAATATCCAGAATTATCATAATTAATTATAACCATTTTGAAGGGATATTAAACCTCATGCTTCAAGGCTTATCCCAGCCCTAGAATGGGGGCGGGGTTATATTATCCAACATTTGCCTTTCGTGGGATTCTTGCACTGTTCTCTGAAATATCTGGCCTTGGCTACTGTCAGAGACATGATACTGGACTAGATTGATGTCAGGTGATTGATGTCTCGCGATTTTTATCGTGAGTCTTGTGATATTTAGTGTTTGTCTTAAAGCCTCTGCTCCAGGGATGAGCTGGTTACATGGAAATCTCAGCTTTCATTTAAAGAAATAAACAAGTTGGTTTCTACTTTCTTGGATATGGAGGAAAGCTGGAAAATGTGACCTAATAGGGTAACCTAAAGGTTGAAAATCCAGAAAGGTTGGGGTGGGGGGAATGAAAGCCAAATTTCTTTAAAATCATGATTTGTAATCTAGCTTCATGATTTCTAAAACAATCTCATGATTGTAATGGGGCCAACATGATTGTTCCTCACTTAGGGCTGGTAGTATTGCATTTGTAGCAGTAATAGTGCCTGCCTATATTTAAAGCTTGAGCTACAGCCTGATTGCTCAAAAAGAGAATAATAGCACCATCTAGTGCCCTTCTTTGGAATTTTATAAAATAATACAAATTCAATGAAACTGATATCAAAGGGTCATAATTAAAATTTTACAGGAAATAAATAAATAAATAAATAAATAAATAGAATTTTCTTATCATCATTGGAGTTCTAAAATGCTATTCTGGTCAAATATAGTATTTAATGAGGAATTATAATAAGTTTTTGACTTTAAAATAAAGGCTAGATTCTTAGTTATGAACCATAGACATTGTTGTTAGAACTCCCAGCATAAAATCATAGTCATGTTATTGCTTTAGTAATTTTTTAAAAAAGTTTATATATAACAGTTTATATATTTCTATATTTTTCCCAAATACTTTCATGCATTTATTAGCAAAACCTTAAAGAGTTGTATGTATACTGCACCCTGATGTGCAATTTATCCCAGGGACAAGTATTTTCACAATCAATAGTTAATGAAAGAAGTGGTACATCATCTTACAGTCTTTGTAAAGGCTGGTAAAATCTGAGTTTTGTGCTTTTTGCTGGCTGGCTTCCAGAAGTTTCTTTGAAATTCAAGTAATGTGGCATGTGTTAATTATGTAGACAAGCCAACATGTAAATAAATAAAAGCCTCATTGTAAACAGGATATGTCTACACTAGAGCTTTTACTTCTAAAGTGATTGCAGGTTAACTCAAGGAAGCTAACACGTTTGTAAAGTCTAGTCTGGACACTCGCCAGATGTTTGTTCCAGGATGCAAGTTTTGAGGTTATAGGTAAACAAATACTTCTAAATCTGGTGCTTTGGACCTATCTTTGATTATAAATTATCCAGATATCCTGAATTAAAGTGTTCAAAGAGCAAATGAAAAAAATCCCTTTTCCAGAGCTATATCACACCAGCTTCCCATTTTATAGGAAGCTAGATAGCTTTTGGTAAAGCCTTAGAAGATGAATAAGTCACAGTCATGACAATGAATGAGAAGATGAATATCGCATGGGTGTAGTTCGTAAATCTCTGCTTTAATGAAGCACTTGAAAAGGTAAGTGAGAGCTGAAGAGTGGGTTTGTCTTTGTCTTACATAAGTGCCTATTACCCTCCCTCCAACCCCCGTCCCGATTTTTCACACTTACTGTCTGGTGGTCTCCTAAGCCCTCCCCCACTCCTCCCTGGACGCCATTCCTCTGGGCTATGAGTTCTGTGTTGTGTCTCTTACAGGCTCAGGCTAGAATCTCACCCAGAATCTTCAAAGCCTGCTCTTCAGCTCCCATTTAACTTATCAAGTGCTTCACTGAAGTATGGATTTAGGTAAAACACCCCTGTTGTATGAACGGTTTCATTCCTGGTTGGGATCTCGACACATTCTTTTTTCAAGGGCTTACCAAAAGCTGTCAAGCTTCTTACAAAATGAAAAGATGGTTTGGTGTAAATCTGGGCAAAGGATTTTCATTCTCCATTTGAATGTTTTTGTCTAGGGTGTTTAGACAACTATAATCAGAGGTGAACCCAAGCCACCAAACTTAGGAGTATTTGGATACAGGTTTTTGGCTCAATCCACTATAAAGTGAGAAGACACTTAAAAAATTCACATTCAGATCTGGGCGTGGATTTCAAATACCCCCAAAGGGTGTGGGGCCTGGCTTTTTGGTTCAGGCCTCCTTCCATATGATGCCTCATGAGGGAGGTTTCTCTCACCTTCTTCTTTTTGCAGCCAGAATGAATTCCCTACTGATGCTGGTTTTGTTCCATGCGCCTGTGTCCAAAATATGTTTTACGCTGTGTTTCCAAAAGCCAGTTAAACATCACAGGAGAACACACCCAATTTTGAAAGGCTGCAGAAATGCCATGAAAAGAACCTTTGAAACAAATAATGCTGAAGAACTCATCTTGACCTTAGACAACTTGGTTGATTTCATGATAAAATTGATGTTACCACTAGTGTGAAGTACAGAACCACTTGATGGATGCTCCTGATGTTGCTTTCTCTACAAATCATCAAAACATTTTGATATCTTCTACTTTAACAAGGGCCATAGACATATTTTATCTTAATAGGTGTGCCTTCTCCTACTAGAACTTCTAGTAGTTGGAAGTTAAAGCCACACAAATTCCAATTAGAAATAAGGCACACATTTTTAACAGCTGATTATCCACTGCAACAAAATACTACGGGAAGTGATAAATTCTCCAGAGTGCTTAATTTGTAAGGAAAGATATGTCGGGGCTCAAGCAATGTTTTTATTTTCATATGTAATGTGGCAAGCCCTGAGGTGTCAGGCCTATGAACTGCCAAATTTAGAGGTGCCAGGACTCAGCCCTGGAACAAATTAAGCACTGCTCCTCCAGTTCCTGAAGTCTTCATAACCAGACTAGATGCTTTGCAGGAAGATGTGTTATGCAGGAAGATAAGACACATATTATTGGGCTCAATACAGGGTTATCTGGATGAAATTCTATGGCTTGTGGGTCAGAATAGAGGATCCCTTCTGGTCTTAAATCTTTGAATCTTCTCTGAAGCTGGGACTATTGAAATAGCTGATAGGGCAATGCCAGTAAACACATTTGAGACATATGGAAGCACAGATTCATGAACAGCCACTGCATAACTGTCCCCAAATTGCTTGTATACCACCACATCCCTCACTATCTGGACTGGCTTACCCAGAATTGCCAGCTCCAACTGTTGAAAATCATGAATCAGTCCCCCACCACCCCACTCCGCCTCTACAAATCACCAGAGTTTTAAAAAAATAATCAATGTGCAGTTGTTTTTATTTCCCCTTTTGGCCTTTGAACCTTCAGGGGGCACCTGGGTCACACTTTCAAGCTTGCACAATCATGAGGCAAGAAACATCCTCTTTTTGAAAATGAAAGTTGAGATTCTTACCCAACTGAAACTGCCTCTAAGATATCCTGAAACTCATTGGTAGTGTTGCTTACCTGATGCCAAAACTACAAGTCATGGCATGGTTGACTTATAGAATCTCTTGACGTTCACTTAGTTTTCATCTTCCACTCAGTTGTTGCCAGAACCTTTATCAAGCTGGATCCTGTGGATGGCTTCTGATTAACCTGGGAAAATGCTGTTATGTTACCAATGAATACTAATGAACCCAAATGCTGATTTTAGCTATTGCTGCTGGACTTCACTGAAAAGATTGTATGTGTCCATACTCAAACTTCTTGTGGAAAAATCATCATATTTTCCATGTCTGCTTTTAATCCACTTAATCTATCTATTTTAGAGTTTTCTACCATGGCTGTCACTGTAGTGTCTTAATATCAGACATGGTTATTCCGTAAATTATGCTTTCTATTTAGGTTTGAGAAGGCTCTGGTGGAACAGAGTAAACCAATGAAATAAAATGTCAACAAATGCAATAGCCTTTGTTAAATTCAGATGAGAAGAAATTAATTCTATAAAAGGGGACTTCTAAAATAGCTTGGCACCAAGCTGTAACAAGAGACAGCCTTCCGTTGGTGGAAAAGGACGACAGAATGACAGTCTGCCCTTACGGAACTCAGCCTGGAGAAAGTGAAGGCTTTTCAGCCCTGACTGTCATTTTAATATCATTTATTTTTTTTAAAAAAATCAAAAAACAGGACCTTGCTTCAAAAGTTCCAGGGTCTTCAGTAATAAAACCAAGCCAATTCATGATCAGCCAAGAAAGACTATTATTGTTCCTGTGTGTGCAGATATGATCTGAAGAAAAACACACCTCTAGGACTAATAATAAATAATAACGCTATTCATGCACTTGCACTGGTTACAAGATGTCAATTTCCCCATAATTGAAAGGAACAGAAAAGGGTATACAAATAGTAATTTGTGGTGAATAAGTATTGCCCAGTGCTTTGGCTTGAAGAGATTTCTTATGGGCACATGTATGTTATGAAAGAAAAGTGTTTTAGCATCCAAAGAACCCTGGAATAATTCTCCTGAATCTTTGCACAGAGCCTTATTCAGAGTGGCTGAAAGTGCCCGTTATTTAAACACAAAGGTGTTTCAAATAGGAAATGATTTCCAGGAGACCAAGACACCTTAACCACCCATGTGACAGATATTCAGGCAAACAGGCAAGGAATCCAAGCAGATACTTCCATGTCTCTGTTATTCAGATCTCAGTGCTACAACTGAGGCCGGGTCTACGCTACTCACCTATAGTGGTATAATTACGAAAAATCCACATCTCTGAGAGACATAGTTATACTGACCTAGCTCCCTGTGAAGACAGCACATTATTGATGGGAGAGTTTCTCCCATTTACATAGCTGTGGCCCTGCGGGATGTGAATTAACTGACAGAAGAAGTTGGTGTAGTAGCATCTTCACTAAAGCGCTACAAGGGCACAGCTGCATCAGTGCCACTCCTCCGCCCTAGCGCTGTACATGAAGACAAGCCCTTAATTCAATCAGACTAGGAGTAAGAGGGACAGTGATCATGTTCCTGATGGTGATCATGCAGCTGTACAATAGCAGTGCTGTACCCATCTTTGCTATTTTATTCTATTTTTTATGCCTGGGTCCTGGGGGAAGGAGAAGAGGGCTGTTGTTCTGTATGGTGGAGTCGAGATATTGTCTTTTTAAAATTGGCTTTGTTCTGCCCCAGCCTGAGGACACAAGAAATTGCGTTTGAGTTCAGCTCTGTGGAGCTTGAAAGCTTGTCTCTTTCACCAACAGAAGTTGGTCCACTAAAAGATATCACCTCCCCTGCTACCTTGTCTCTCTCATGTGTTTAAAGTCACACATGTGCTTAAGTATCTTCTTGATTTGGGGCCTTCATTAGTAAAGTATTACTGAACTAGCTGGGACTGACATCACTTATGGGCAAGACAGGCCAGTTTAAGTAGCTCATTCATCACAGCAAGTACCTATTTTTAGAGTCAGATACTGCAAATTAAGCCCCCCTCCCCATGTCAGTCCCTCTAGCCTGAGATGAACAATGTTTATTCTACGTGTTGGGGAGGGGAGAAGCTCTGATAAATCTATTAAGTTGTTTTCCCTTTGTAGCAAAAATAACAGCAGGAGAAAAAATCACTAGGCAAATGAACTCACCTCAGGCTGCCCATTACTGTCATTGTTTGTTCTTTGTTCCAGAGCACACTGATAGCATGGTTACAACTTGTGTAATTTGGGAGATGAGCTGGGGTGCTGGGGCAGGGTGATAGTTAAGATCTTTTAAGGAAATCTGGGGAGACAGTCTGCCCGAGGAGATGTTTTTCAGACAGGACAGCCTCATTTCCAGTCAAATGTCTGACTTCATACCTTAGTTTCTGCTAAGTAAGACTGTAAAACGGAGTTGAGGGGACAGTGAATGACTAAAACAGAGCTAAGGGTTTTTTTTAGTGAAGTGAAATATAGGGAGAGCATTATGTATACTGGATGTACGCAGAAAATAGTAAAATCACCATTTCTTTACTTTTCTCCTTTTTCTTTCCATAAGGCTATAACGATCACTTTTCAAGCTGAGGTTTGAACAGCACTGAAAAATTCAGGAATTCTAATTCTCTGGCATGTGCGCCATCTAGTGCTCATTCACTATGAAATGCAGACTTGTAGAAGAGCCAAATTCGTCTTTGAGACAATTCCATTCAACAGAGTTACACCATGCATGAAATTGTCCTCAGATATCAGACCACCTCCACCTCTATGAATACAGATGAATGAATACAGCAAACAAATAAGGTGCCAGCTCATGAGTTAGTTAGATAGGTAGTAGGAACTCAGTATTTTTATGCTTGAAGTCCTGTGCAAATACCCCCATTTTAACCACTCCTCTAAAACACTCTCTTATAGTCTGAGTGCTTGTCTGGGGTAGATACTATTGTCTTCCTTGTTCACTGATTTTGTCATATGCTGCCATTTCCTTTCTGTGTCACTGAACTAATTGATTTTTTCAGTAATTTTCTGGTCTGGAAACTAAGTCTCTTCTTGCAGCTGTTCAAACAGCCCAGAGTTCCTAAAGATGTGAGTGTCATGCACCTTTCCCGGCCATCTCACGCTGCTGTTGTGAAACATCACTTGTGATCCACCAGTGCATGCAGCACCATTGAGAAGTACCCCTTGCAGTTTACATACTGGTTGATAAGATGGTCCAGTGCCAAGATAGGGATATGCAGTCCATCTATCGCCCCACCACAGTTAGGGAACCCCATTGCACAAAGCCATCCACTATGACTTGCACATCTCCCAGAGTTGCTACTCTTGATAGCAGAAGATTAGTGATTGCCTTGGCTACTTGGATCACATTGTAGATTTTCCCACTCCAACTGATTCCCGACTGACTGAAAGTAGGCAGGCATTGCAAGCTTCCACAGGGCTATCGCCACTCACTTCTCAACTGTCAGGGCAGGTCTCATCTTGGTATTCCTGTGCTTCAGGGTGGGGAAAAGCAACTCACAAAGTTCCAGGAAAGTAGCCTTACTCATGCGAAAGTTTCGCAGCTACTGGGAATCATCCCATACCTGCAACACTATGCAGTCCCACCAGTCTGTCCTTGTTTGCTGGGCCCAGAATCGGTGTTCCACCTGCCCCACTGCCACCATGATGTCCCAATTGCAACATCTTGTACTTTCAGGAATGTCTGTGGCCATGTCCTCCTCACAATCGTCCTCGTGCTGGCGTCTCCTATCCGGGTTCTGCACATACTGCAGGATAATGTGCGAGGTGTTTACAATGCTCACAACAGCAGTGGTGAGCTGAGCAAGCTCCATGCTTACCACAGTATGGTGTCTGCACGGTTAATCCAAGGAAAAAGGCGCAAAATAATTGTTTGCCATTGCTTTCAAGGAGGGAGGGAGAGAGAGAGGGGAGACTGACAACACATACCCAAAACCACTCATGACAATGTTTTTCCCCATCAAGTATTGGGAGCTTAACCCAGAATTCCAATGGGCAGTGGGGACTGTGGGATAGCTACCCACAGTGTACCACCCATGATTCTTGCCACAGTATTGAGGACGCACTCCGCCGACTTACTGCGCTTAGTGGGGTCATACATGACTGACTGTATAAAAACACTTTCTAAAGAGTGACTTCTATAAATTCACTCTAATTTCCTAGTGTAGATATACTCTTAGTTGCAAAAGGCAGCTAAACGCAGCAGGTGCACACATTCTTCTCACTTTCCCACAAAGCTTTCTCTTTTAGATTGTAAGCTCTTTGGGGGCAAGGACTGCCACTGATTATGCATTTCCAGCATTCCTGACGCTACCGCAATGTAAATGTCAAATTATAGTAATGACAGTTCTGCCAATAAATTGGCTATTCTGTCCGCAGTGCCATCACTCACCGTATGACCCTACTCAGTGATACAGCAGTTTCAATAACTATTCAGAGCATCTGTTTTGCTGGAGCCAGACTGCATTTGTCTCTGGTGTGTGACAGTACATGAATCACTTGCATGCTCAAGTCTGTGAATCAGGAGTAACGCAGCTTCCCTTGAATTTGGAATAAGGTGATTTATTTTCTCATTCACATACTCCATCACCCCTTGTTTACACAACAAAGTACTCGCCCTCTTAGTTCGTTCAAATCCAGTAGCAAGCAGAAGAGTCTGAGAGAAAAGAGTCTCTCTTTTCCTATTATGCCCAAAAGGTACAGCCACTCTCTTATGATTTATGTGTTGCTGGTAAAACAGCCATTACCAACTCAATATAGCAGTACCTTTCAAGATCCTATTGAGCCAAGAATTCCTTGATATTGAATAGGATTCCTTATCAAATCTTTCCGTGGTTTCAAAAACTTAAATTCAAACAACTTGGTAGGTAGATGGTTAGCTTTAGAAAAAGCAACAGAGAAACAAGTCAGTCACAAAGAATGAATACAGCATGGCAGAGACATATTTAAAACTAGAGTGAAAAAGCAATATATTGCAGGAAACACTCCTCTTTTATTTCATTTTATTATTATTAATGTTGTGACGCCGGGTGGGAGCCCCAGTCATGGAATGGGCATCCATTATGTGCAATCAAAGAGATGGCCTCTGCCCCAACAACCTTATAATCTAAAAGTAAGGAATGATGAAGACAACCTACTAGGCCGTTCTCATCTCTAACTTCAACAAGTCAAGTTCTGAAGGCCTCAATACTGAATTTCTGAAATTGATGGGAATTTTGCCTGAGTAAAGACTTCAGGATTTGACTTTTTATTCCAGCAGTTCTCAAACTGGGGGTCGCAACTCCCCAGGGGGTCATGGGGCAATTCCTGGGGTGTTGTGAGCTCCCTGTGCTGCAGAAGTGCCGCTGAGCCGAATGCTTTTGCTTTTGGCGGCATTTCGGTGGACATGCCGTGTGCTTCACAGTGTTCTCCGAAAAGCCGCCGAAGTGAAAGTTTCCGGTTTTGGCAGCTTTTCAGCAGACACTGTGAAGCGCAAAGCATGTCCCCCAAAATGCCACCAAACACAGAAGCGTTCGGCTTGGCGGACACACAGGGGGCACAGCGGCCCACGGGACACAGAAAAAGTGTCGCAGACCCACAAAGTTTGAGAACCGCCGTTTTATTCTATGATCTAGCCCAATAGCACTGTAGAAAGGGAAAAACCTCAGTAGATGTTGCATCAATACACTATATGGGAAAATTAAGATAAGAAAACAGGACTGCATATTCTATATAGATTCTTGTACCACTCCCATCACCAAAGTATCTGAGTGCCTTCCAGGAGTGCATTAAGCAATGTGTCTAACATCTGCCATGTGTGGGTCATTCTTCTCTTGCATCCTCTCCAAGGAGATCTGTGTGTGCAGTGGACAGTTTTGGTTTGGTAGGGTTTTGTTCTGGGATTTTTTAAAAAATGTGCACGCTGCTGTGTGTTTATATTGGAAAAGGCAGGTTGAAAAACTGCACCTTGCGCTTGGCATGGAAGAAGATGAGATTTGGGATGAGCCTTAGTTCCTGGGGAATTTTGTTCAACCGCTTCATAGGATATGTCTACAATGCAAAAAATACCAACAACCACCCCAGCAGCAGCAAGTCTCAGAGCGTGAGTCTAGAGACATGGATTCACACTATGGGGAGTGGAGATGTTCCCGCTTGAGAACCCCATCCTCCCCTCTCTCAGTTTGAGCCTGTCCAAGCAGCACAGTCTAAATGGTTATTTTTAGTTCCATAGAGCTCAAGGCCTGTGAGTCCAAGTCTGAAGACTCTAAGACTTCCTGCCACTGGTTACTTTTTGCAATGTAGGCACACACAGACTGCACTCTCCACCCCACCCTCCCTGCCCAGAAAGCTCTGTTTCCTCCACAGATGAAATTTAACCTGATGGTTAAATTAATTAAACTAGTATTGGCCTGGAACCATGGGCCTGGTCAACACTAGGTGGAGGGGTCGACCAAAAATACACTTCAGCTACATGAATAACGTAGCTGAAGTCGGCACATCTTTGGCTGACTTACCTGCCGTCCTTACGGTGGCAGCGGGCAGAAGCGGGCTCCCCCGTCAACTACAGCTCACGCCTCTCAGCAAGCTGGAATTCCGGAGTTGACGGGAGTGCCTTTGGCGATCGATTTATCGCGTCTTCATGAGACGCGATAAATCGACAGCCAAAAGATCGATCACTACCCGCCGATCCAGCAGGTAGT
Source organism: Dermatemys mawii (assembly GCA_007922305.1). Lineage (NCBI taxonomy): Eukaryota > Metazoa > Chordata > Testudines > Dermatemydidae > Dermatemys > Dermatemys mawii. The sequence goes on along the minus strand of ML677352.1, from coordinate 37,193,715 downwards.
GAAGACATACCCATGGTCATGTAAGAATAAAGCCAGGTCTACACTAGAATCTTTTGCCAGCATAGGAATCTTCTTAATGGTGTGATTTTTTTTTTTTTGACATTTCTATACAAGCAAGAACTCTAGCACAGACACAATTATACTAGCATAAAAGGGCCTTTGCTGGTCTATCTTTTTTTGTTTTGGGGTACAGGTATAAGCTATACTGACAAAAGCACTGTTGGGCTCGTGTTCCATTTGGTCACCGAGAACCACAAACGGGAACGCAAAGCCATGTCCTCCTCACTCGGGCTTTGAGAAGCATTATGCCTCCCCTAAAAGGAAATGGTCCCTGTACACTGTTGAGTGACAGCTACAGGGTCGCTCTGTCTGTAGACTTTATGAAAGTATTTGATAAATGTATTCCAAGTTGTGGAGTCAAGTTTGGCTTCACAGCTATTTGTGCACTAGAACCCAATGGTAATATAGGTAAGTGTCGGTATAAAAGGCCTAGCTGGCAGCCTAGTGTGGTTTGAGACTCCTAGGTCCTAAATGATGAGGCAGAGGAAAGGGAAAAATGGGGTGGCATGTTTCAGGTAGAGCAAAGGGCAGAGTCCAGTGTTCCCTCTAAATTTTTATGTCCAAGTGCAGAATTCATTTGGTTATGTAACAAATGTAACAAAATTCATGAGGTGGGGGTGGGGCCAAGGGGTTCAGAGTGTGGGGGAGGCTCAAGGCTGGGGTGTGGGCGGGGAGGGCTCGGCTGTGGGTGCAGGCTCTCGTGTAGGGCTGCGGATGAGGGGTTCAGACGGGGAGGGGCACCTCTCACTACCATGGCACATCCGTGCTGGGGGAGAGGCATCTTTCCCTGCTATAGCCCTGAGCCCCTGCATGGGCCTTAATAGGCAGTTGGGCAGCTTAGCAGGAACTTAGGGCAAGACCCTCTTTTTCGTTCTAGGTTTGTACAGTGCCCAGCACAAGGACAAGGTCCTGGTCCATGAAAAGGTCCCCTAGGCACTATGACAATACAAATAATAAATAAATAGCACTATTCATAGGAGCACTGCATAGCCTAAAGGGTTTCCCTATGTTTCTCCCCATAAAAATGAATGATCACCCCAGTATTACTTTCATACAGTTATTGCACTGGGTCTATCTTACATGACATACTGGAAATCATTCCGCATCTCAGCACTCCTTTGGATGTTGTGCCTACATTCTTTCTAATAACAGTTCTCCATTGAAGGCCGATGTTTGATTATAAAGAGGGTTCAATTTATTAAAGCAGGTTAAATGTCTTTTCGACTAATCATTGGCCAGGGCTATTACCCACTCATCTGAAAAATGAGGATCAAATTCATTGGCCCTGAGCCTTTTGTTTTCACTATTGCTTGATTAGGCATTTCTGTCTGGAAAAATCATCCAAACTATCTTCCTCTTCTCCCACACAGAGAAATAAGTGAGCATACTGTAATCTGCTTTGCTTACCATGCATCTCTGGGACAAACTTAATAAGCAGACATTAGACACACTTACTTAAAAGATGCAAGATGGCATTTGTTGTTGTCTATTTACTACAAGCTCCAGTTCAGTCCTACTGCAAGGCAATCACCTCAGTGGTGGCCCAAACCTGGTCTCATTGAAGCCCATTTGCTGTGGACTTCACTGGGACCAAAATTTGACCTTGAATGATCTAAGCTTTCAGCTGTATGTTGAGAGGCTGTAGTTGTTTGTACTGGGGGCTCACAATGAAAATTCAAGGGAATTCAAATAAATCTGGGTATCCAAAACATTTTCCTCCTTTCCTGATTCAGCAAACTTTGTGAAAACATTCTGGTTTCTATTTATGAACATATCTCCAGAGGCTATTGCTGTTGTTTCTTGATTTCAAACTGGTCCTTAAATTTACTCCTGCGAGCATTCTAAGGAGGAGGGAGCACTATAATCTTAACCAAGAGAGGAATTGTTTATAATTCCCCAGATTTACAAACATGATGAAAACAGTTTAGTAGGTCTCCTGAGGACAGAGAAAAACCATCTGAAAAATCAGCTTTGAAAAGATTTTTCATTTACATGACAAATATCCAGTATGCACTGGAATGAGCCAATCTCGCTGTTGAAGAAGGAAGATTTCTATCCCATGAGTGTTAATTAGTATATTTAAATAATCCTAAAAATGCCTATTTCCTACATTAGTCAGAAAGACCCTAATCCAACATACACTGGAGGCAGTGAAAAACCCGTTGACTTGAAATGTGTATTGGATGGTATTGCAAAATTATGGTGAGGCATAAACATACAAAACAGTAAGGCTAATGTCAGGGTGTCCCCTTCTCTCCCGCCCCTGTACCCCTCTGACCCCATCTCCATAGAGCGGGTGGGGGGACACGACAGGGTTTAGGACAGAGGGAGATTGCTGGCGGCAGCAGCTGCTGTTTCAACTTGCTGATCTACTTAAAAAGGCAGTGTCCGAAGAGTGGAATCAGCTTACTTAAAGGGGCAATGTGCCTCTCTCTCTCACACACAGGGTGTGTGTCTCTGTCTGCCAGACTGTTTCCCATCCCTCCATACCTGCTGCTGTGTAGAGTGTGCAGTTACATTAACAATAATGGGTTAACCCTTGATGGCTCAGCCTCATTTAGCAGTAAGGCATTCCCTGGGAAATAGCCCACCCTCTTCCACTCGCTGACTTCACCACCTCAATCAAGCTTCACAAGCATCATTGCTGTGTACTGTATTAAATGGCTTGTTTTCTGTGTGTGTGTATATATATAATATAGTCTTTTGTCTGGTGAAAAAAAAATCCCTGGAACTAAACCCCCCTTATTTACATTAATTCTTATGGGGAAATTGGATTCACTTAACATCATTCTGCTTAAAGTTGCATTTTTCAGGAACATAACTACATTATGCAAGAGAAAGCATTTTGAATAAGCCTGATCCAATTTGGGTTTGCTTTTACAATCTGATGGTGAGTTGACAAAATCTGGGGCATCTCTCCTGACTTTTGGATCTCTGATTTGCCCATTAAATCATGCTTCCTTTATGTGATTTGCATCTTAGTTTCCTATCAGTTAAATGGGAATGATAATATCTGCTTGACAGGTGTCTTGTGAAATTAAAATTTTCCCAGTGCTTGGAGATGCATAGGTGGGAGAGGCCAGAGATGTACTAAACATTAGAAGGTAAGTTACAGGCTTTACATGCTTTCAAAATATGTTTTAATGAATTATTTCTCAGGAAAGCCTGGAAAAAATAAGTCCACTATTCAAAGAACAAGTGTAGCAGGTGTGCAAGATTCCCATCCCCCCGCAAGTTTCACCACTGTACTTCATTCTTGACCTAGAGGTCCATCTCCAGGGCTGAGAAGACAATTCAGTTTCCATGCCCATTCTGTTCGTGACCCCTTTGTTGAGACTGCCAATAAAGCTGATAATTAGTGCTAATTGCAGTGATCAGACTTTTTGTCTGTGCTATGGATACTTGCCCAGGACTGGCAGGAATACAGTACATTCATATAGCCTCCCAAAATTAGATTGCTACGGAAGGGAGCTGTCACATTGTTTAAGCTCCAACAGAACTCTCTTGCTGAAGAGGAGAGGTTATACAGTGGCTTATGGTTCTGGATTCCCTGAAGAGAGCATCACAGTTGCAATCTAGCTGCCTAACCAGCAAACTCTTCGAGTCTCTGCCAGTCTAAACTTTGCCTTGCAGGGAACATTCAGTGAATCCCAGTTCCTAAGTTCCCCAGAGGAATCTACCTCTTTGCAGCATCCGGTCCCTCTCTCTGGACACTCACAGCAATTAACCACATCTGCTGTCTCCAAAGAAACAGAAAATACACCAGCCAACAGGGCTGAGGCTGCATATAACAGCACTGAGATGGTTTATAGTAAAACTGAGAATAAGTCTATTACTAAAGAACACAGATTTAAATGATACTAAGCAGGAGTAAAACAGCCAGGTCTGGTACAAACAAAACAAAAAAGAACATGCTTTCCAATGGCTAAATAACTTTAGCAAACTACAGTTTTGGCCTGATTAGCTTTCTCACATCTACCAAATTTGCAGTGTCTCCATCTTCTCTGGGCTGGGTGGGTAGGGGTTGACCTAACATACGGAACTTCAGCTATGCGAATACCGTAGTCGAAGTTGCTTTATCTTAGGTAGACTTACCTGGCCGTCCCCATGGTGGTGAGTTGATTGTGGCCGCTCCCCTGCCAACTCCGCTTATTCCTCTTGCCGAGGTGGAGTACAGGAGTCGATTCGGGGATCGATTTATCGTGTCCAGATGAGACGCGCTAAATCAATCCCCGATACATCGAGCGCTACCCACCAGTCCGGCAGGTAGTGTAGCCATACCCTCAGTCAGGAGGATCTACCCTTCATAGACTCAGAAGGTGCTGCCCCCTCGGTCCCTTAAGTGATGGATAACTAAGGGGTTCTTCTTTTCATAGTCCAGTAAACCAGTAGTCTTTTGAAGTGTACACCCCAGACAGAGTTCTTCTTCCCCACGGGTGTGCAGATGCCATTCTGTCTTCCTCATCCGCTAGTCAATTTGCTTTTTCCATTGGCTTAGTCACTTTGTTCACATTATACGTAAATGTACTTTCATTGTCCTTGGCTTGTCATCCAGCCTTGCAGACAGACAAATCCATATTCTAGGGTAGGCTTCCTTATCAACTGCCTCCAAAACATAGGTTAAGAACATATTTCTGCCCATAAATACATCACACAATGATATTCATGACTAGTGTGTCACCAGTTTTACATGATACCTTACAAGACACTGGCTAAATATTCTGACAATAATGGGTTGGGTGTACTAGCTGGTATAAAGGGTTTCTCAAGGTCACAGTGACTCCCAAAATAATTTCATGTTAGTTAACAAACAGCCAACAGAGTACAACTTTTGGTTACTACCAGCCAGGTCTGGATTCAAACCAATAATGCGGCAGTGAAAAATCATTATTTTCTATTGCAAATTACCCCAGAATTCAGTCCCCCAGTGTGGTACTTTAAAGGACTGATTGACTCCCACTGAAGTCAGTAACAGGCATTGGACTAGGCCCTAAAGTAACCAAACAGAGTAATAAGTCACTAGTCATTAACCTTATAAACAGCCCTATGTTTGCTTGAATAATAAAATAGTTTCCTCTTATTTACTATACTGATACACGCAAGACTAAAGTATCCTCTTTAAAACTGCGAATAGGCTCTCCCTATTCTCATTGAGCCCCATTCACTGGCATTGATGCGTGGGTTTTACCATTGGCCCATAGTGTGGAAACTGCTGGTAGGTTCTGAATGTTTAATACCCGCCACTGAATGTTTAATACCTGCCATTGAAAACTGAGAACATTTTCAGTTTGGAAAAGAGAATTTAGCAGTCAAAATGCAACTCAAAGAAAGCTACAGATGAAACTAATTTACTACCCATGGTTCATGCCAGATCTACCTACTTAACAATAATATCATCTGTAAGACAATCAATAGGGATCTAAATCATCTTCTCAACCAAATGTATGAACATGATCATGTTGAGTCAGTAGCAATACTGACGCTAGTGAGAAGAATATTTCAGATCATGTAATACATCTTCAGGGTTTGTTTGGGTTTCCTCCTCATTTAATATTTTAAGAAGTCACTCAAACCAAGACTTCTGACCCAAAACTCCATACTAGACCCCCAAAATGGCAAAGCTATGAGTGCTTAAAGTGTTCGAGCAGTGCTTTAATTTTAATTCACATCTGAGAAAGATGGAGAAAGTAAGGACCCTATTCATAAAACCTTTGGCGATTTGCCACAAAAATGGCACATTTATTGAGCACCAAGAAAAAATGTGGAATGTGCCTTTTCCACATCAGGAATGCATTTCTCCAATTCATAAATCCTTTCCCCTCTCCCCCCATCATTCACTAAAATGAAACCTTTTTTATTTTGCCATTGAGGGGGGAGGCAGGGAGGAGAATGATTCTCACAGGGACAAGACTAAAAAAGAGAGACACGTCAGTGTGCTTATTAAACACACACACACACATAAAACAGTATCACATGGATGTTAGGGCAAAACTGGAGACTGCCCACACCAATTACAGACCACAGGAGCCATAACAAAGCTAACAAGGATGCGGATAACCCATTATCCTAGCAGTCTGCTAATAAATTAAAGTCTCCTAGAACAAATGAGTCTAAAAAAGGGCACAAAGTAATTAGTACAAGATTTTTTAAATGTATTATGATCATTTTATTTTCTTCTATTACAATAGCAGTCCCAGTCAAGACTGGAGCCTCCCTGCACAAGGTGCTGTACATACAGTAACAGGTACTTTTTGCCCAAAAGAACTTACAGTACACTCTAAACAGACAGGCAAAGGATAGGAGAAAGGGAGGCTTATTACCAACTTGTAGAGATGGGGAACACAGCGATTAAGTGACTTTCCCAAGATTGTACAGGAACTCTGTGGCAGAGCTGCAAATTGAAGGGAGATCACCTGAGTCCCAATCTAGTGCCTTAACCACAAGAAGATAAATGATATAAGATAAACACAGCGGAGGGAGCAAAGAAAATATAGTGGAGAAAAACCAATGAAGTGGGATGCATAAAGCCATGGGCTTATTCTGCATCTCTGGCTTCTGAATGGAGAAAATGCAGCAAGCTCAAACAAGGCTTGACTTACTGCATGCATGATTGGCCAAATCCTGAAGTCAATTGTCAGTCAAACCCCTAATGAATCTGTACCTGTGGATCCAAACTAGAGGATGGAAAGTGGGGAGGAAGATGCAACTCCTGGCGGCCGGAGTCAGGAACATAGAGGAGTCACCATTGCAAGAATTTGTCTAGCTTGGACTTTCATTCCTATTTCAGAAAATGGGCGCAACATCCAGGAGACACTCATGGACATTTCAGTAGCCTACTGAAGACACCTGGAGGAGGAGAATGTTATAAACATGGCAGATCTGAACTGGCTGATGCTGCCAGTCAGGGAACAAAGCAGGGGGGCATAGATGGCGGGTGGTGTCCCGGGGATGGCGGTTAGGGTGGGTGGGTCTCGGGAGGGGGCAGTCAGGGAACAAAGAACAGGGGAGCTTAGGGGGTGGGGTTCTGGGGGGGCAGTTAGAGTGGGGGGTCTCTGGAGGGGGCGATCAGGGGACAAGGAGTGAGGGGAGTTGGATGGGTCAGAGGTTCTGAGGGGGGCAGTCAGGGGGCGAGAAGTGGGTGGGGGTCAAATAAGGGGCAGGCCAGGTTGTTGTGGGAGGCACAGCCTTCCCTATCCAGCCCTCCACACAATTTTTAAACCCAATGTGGCCCTCGGGCCAAAAATTTTACCCACCCCTGCGATACAGCCTGGTCTGATGACATCCATCTGTGGACTACATGCAAATACACATGATAAGACAGACTCTCGAAGAACTGCACAGCCATACCCTGTCCTCCCGCCTCCCCCCCCCACATTTCTGGACTGCATACAAACCCACGGCCATGTTTTTGACACTGATGTTGTGACTCATGGACTATATATCTTCCCCTTCTCTATACAGGTGTCTCATTATGCTGTGGCATGGCCGATTTGTACTAATTGGCATATTACAATGGAAAGCAACATATGGTTCTTCCTTTTAACATCCCAGCACATCTGCGTCCGTATCTGCAAGTACAGAGTAAAAAGTTAAATTAAAACGCTTGCTATACTGTTGTTTGTATTTCTCAGGAGCCATTTTCAATTGCACATGATGGGTGAGGGGCCCGACACTGAGGTGCCGATGTGCATTCCAACCTAAACGGACACACACATTGCTAACCAGGGCTTAAAACAAAAATTGTATTGTTTCATAAATGGGAAATCCCTCCCATTCATATATTAATAACAACAAACATGTAGCTAAATGCTTACCAGGATCGGGGACCACTTTTTCCTTATCTGCTTCTGGTTCCGTGGTGGACTGCTGCTCCTGGTTCCGGGGGCGAATCAAACAGGCCCCCCAGCCCTAGGTATGGATCCGGGAAGTGATGCAGCTGCTCCAGCATCAAAGACTCCTCGAGGACTGGTGTGAACCCCAGAGTCACTTCATTTGCCTGATCTGCCGCCTGCTGCTGGCCTAATGCCAGATTCTGGAGCAACAAGGTCGCCATCACGGCTGACAGGCTATCATGAACCGCCATTGGCTCAGTACTCAGCACCCAGACAAACACCTTGTAAAAGAGGCAGAATGATGGGGAGTTCCCAGCAGTGTGGTTTTCATCCCTGGCTTTGTGATGGTGAACACTCTTGAGCCACTTAAAAACCTTTAAAAATATTGCCCATGCCAGAGCTCAGCATCTGCTGATTTATCTCATTAATTATCTCCTCCAAATTGACCGGAAGAGCAAATCCCTACAGAAAATTCACAGATTTAGGGCATTTTCAAGGTTAGTATTGCCTTCTCCACAATATAAGCTTCCATTTAAATCAAAGAGTGACATTGCTAGTCCTTTTTGATTGCAACAACTATCACTGCAGCAGACTGGAAAATACTAACGCCAGCAGAAGTGCTAACATCCTTGCCCATTTCCAACTGAGACAGGCTCAAGTTGATACATTTGGATCTGGATTTTGAATCCTTCAAGATGCAGAGATGTCCAGGTTTTCAGTTCAGACTCATCTCTACAGGCACTAACTAAAGTCAATGACAATGCCCCCCTTGACTTCAGCATGTGTGAAACCGAGCCTCACATATCTGATTCTCCACTGCCTTGCATCTTGTGCACAAATCTACACCTAATTTACACTCACTTTGCACAGGCACAATTACACAGGGTGCAGAATAATGGAGAACTAGTGCAGGATGTCATTATTTAAAATTAATACCACTAGAACTAACCAATGACCTGACTGTTACATGTAGTATCTCTTTGACTGTAGTATGTACAATACTGGATTGCAAGCAAAAAACACAATGCCAGATCTTGCAGCTTTTTCCCAGATCATACTCAGGCATGACCCCCATTGGTGTCAGTGTGGCTTTTACCTGAGTTAAGGTAAGTGGTACAGCATTTGGCCAAGCGACTGTCTTTTAAAAATTATATGTGTGTATGCCCCTTAGCACAAACGGGCTCTATGACTGGATCCTCTAGGTGATATTACAATACAAAATTAATAATAACAGTAGCACAGGTCAAATTTTATCCTAATTTTAAATAATTTGCAGCACTGTACATGTGGTGGACTACACATTACAATGAATGTATGCAAATGGCAAGATATTTCTATACTGTTTTACAATAAAGCGTACTTTAACATGACCCATATTCCAAATAAAAATGTTTCTTTGGCAAAGCTCTCATCCCCTATGACATCACACTTCATATGTCATGCTGTGCTGTCTCATAGGACCCTTCTACTTACCTCTTTTCCATGCTGCTCCCTATTTGGGGCCCATCTCCATTCTGTGGGGGACCAAGTCAACTTGTTCGCCTTCTGCAGAGCCATTTTACAAATGCATATATTGTACATACCCTGCCACTAATCACCTCCAATCACTGGCGTCTGACCTCACATTAATTTAGGTAAATCTGCAGACTATTTAAAAATATTAAAAGGGGGGAAAGTACACAAACAAACCTTAAAACTAACAAAACATACAATTGTTCAGTCACTTTCTTTTCCCTCACCAGTATCAGTATTTTATCTACTTATGGGCTGATCCCTCATAGTAATAAATACCCTCCGCTCTTATTGCCTTTAATGAGAGTGTAGGATGGTCACCCACCTGAAGGTAAACATTTCTGGGCAAGGACCTGTCTTTGACTACATCTTCTGCATATACCATGCCCAGCTAAATTATGGGGCTGTACCTTACTTTTAAATTATGGGGCTGTCCCATGCTTAGTAATCATGTTACTGAATAATGAGTTTCTACTTTCAGGTGGAGGACTTGTTAGAACTACTTCATTCCTCCTAAAGGAAGACTATTTAATGCTAATGTAATTAATCAGGTCACACTTTATAAGAAAGATACATTTATTAATAATACATGATTAATGGAAGTCATAAGTATGTCACAGATATGAGCAACATGCATGACTATAAGCACACAGTAGAATTAGTAATAGGTGGCAATAAGCCTTGGCTATAAATAACATAGTCAATTCTTATAGCAGCCAATGAGTGAATAATAATGTAGTAAAACATCAATTAATCATTTATTAACACTTTATTATAATAAAGATACATTATTCGCTAGTTTATAAAATGTAATGCTTAATCAAATAACTCAAGCACAAAATCAAAATGTAACAAATGTTTTTAGTGATAGAAAATATTTTTTCTACAGAAAGTAAGACATAGTTGTAATAAGTTTCCCCATGCCTACCAACACACATAAACAAAAGTGATAGAAAGACAACTGGAAATTGTGTGCTTTGTTTTACATGATTAAAATGCTTACAATTACCAATGGGACAGGGTATAGGAGAAAGGAAAAATAAGATTTAAACGTTAAAGAAGGAATTCATGCCACTCAGTCTGCAAGGCTGTACATAGCACAACATTGGAGTTCATTCCATAGCTTTGTTTGACTGATGTGTAACATGTATTTATCCTCCCCTACCCATATGACACATTATATTTAAAGCCTTGGGAGACACGTCTTCTGAACATTTAGATGCCTGTGGGAAGTTAGAACCCTCAGATTGCTTTAGGGGTTATTTCTTTGCAAGGTGTGCTTTCATTAAATATAATCCTTTTTTTGTATTATAAATTAGCTGCTTGTTGCTGCTGTGGCACTGTTGTTTGGGCTACTTATATCAACGGAGTTGGTGGTGAATTAAATTATTTTATTACTGGTACAACTGCATGATTTACTTGCGATTTTTTTACTACACGTATTTTGTTCATACAGCTTAATTGCATATTTTCTACTCATGATTTTACAGCGTGTATTACCTTCATGATTTTTGAAGCTGCTTTTTGGGTCTTCAGCTTTGCTTACAGTAAAAGACCTAGTGTTTAAAAAAATGTATTAGGAACACAGGTGAACACTAGTTCAAACATCAGTAAATGTTTTAAAAGCCCTTTTGGAGGTATTAAAAACTCTGTTAAAGCCTAGTGTTCAAACATGTTATTTAGGTCATATTTAACTTATGTTAGCTAACATGTTTTATTTTGCTAGTCTAAGTCCTGTTTAGCAGATGCTGAAAGAGGCTCCTGGCATCTCAATTTAGCCTTTCTGGACTTCTAAGACTTTATTTGACATTCACAATCAGATGTCCATTTGAAAGTGAAACCAGGTTGAACCACACAAGGGACCATTAAAAACAGTAAAATGTAACCCATGCTAACATTATGTAGCTCTTTGTCCCCCACCCCGCCCGCCCGCCCGCCCGCCCCAGTGGCTATAGCATGTACAGAAGTTTATGAATCTGCTACAGTTTCTGGGCTCAGAGACTTATTTCTTTTGTACAGACACTAGCGGTTTTTGCTTTTTAGCACCAGAGGTCACAGGTTCAATACCCACAGATAACCTGACTGGCTGTGCTGTTACACAAGCGCCTCTAGCCAGGATCTTGAACAAGGGTGGGCAAACTACGGCCTGGGGGGGTCACATCTGGCCCATCAGATCTTTTAATATGGCCCTTAAGGTCCCTCCAGGGAGTGGGGAATCAGGGGCTTGCCCCACTCTACCCATGCTATGGCTCCCAGAAGCACCAGCATGTCCCACCTCAGGCTCCTACGCACAGGGGCAGCCAGGGGGCTCTACACACTGCCCCTACCCCAAGTGCTGACTCTGCAGCTCCCATTGGCCAGGAACCATGCCCAATGGGAGCTGCAAGGGCGGTGCCTGCGGACAGGGTGGTATGCAGGGCTGCCTGGCCATGCCTCCGTGTAGGAGCTGGAGAGGGGACATGCCTCTGCTTCCGGGAGCTGCTTGAGATAAGCGCCACCCTGAGCCTGCACCTTTGACCTCTTCCCATGCCCCATTCCCCTGATCCCGCTCCTGGCCTCCAAACCATTCAGTCTGAGCATGGAGCACCCTAAAGCCTTCAGCCCCCACCGCCAAAGCTGGAGCCCTCAAACACCCTCCCCCCCACCCCCGCACTCCAACCTCCTGCCCCAGCCTGGAGCCCCCTCCCGCACCCTGAACTCATTTCTGGCACCACCCTTGAGCCGGTACGCCTAGCCGTAGCCCTCCCCCGCCACAAAATTCCGTGAACATTTATGGCCTATCATACAATTTCTATATGCAGATGTGGCCCTGAGGACAAAAAGTTTGCCCACCCCTTGTCTTGACCCAACCTGAGGGTGATGCTGCTACAGGCACTGCCAACGGATTCAGAAGGAAAGCAAGACGTTAGTCTTGTTGATCGAAAGCGCCTCCGCAGCCTGCGTGCCAACTCTTTTACTGTGCAACACGAGCAGGTTTGTGTTTGAAATGCGTCAGAAAAGGAAAGGCGGCATTAGGGAAAAGGCTAATTATCAGCAAATAAGCATAGCCTTCAGGTGGTTAGTCTGGGTTATAAACGGTGAGTTTAAAATTATCTGTCTGGCTTTCGAGAGAAAGTCTAACAAGAATGAGTGAAAATAGCCTACTTGAAACAGCTGTGTTATCTATTATTATATGACATTCTCATCTTTGATACCTTCAGTTGATGAAATGGAAAAGACTCACTAATGTTTAGCATTAGTTTTATTACTGGTTTGTTTATGGCAGCACTCACTAGATACGCGAAGCGCTGTTCAGTCCGTCACGCTGGGACAGTCCCTGCCCTAAAGAGCTCACAGCCTCAGGACTGACAGAGAGTAGGGGGAAGGGAAGAACATCTATGGCTTTTGTATACAGGGCAGGTAGAAGAGGGTCTTCAGAAGGGCCTTAGTTGTGGCCAGGGACAGTGCCTATTTCAGGCTGTGTGGAAGAAAGCCTGGATGTAAATGCATGAGAACGTGACAAAGTATTTTTTTGGGAGTGAGGTGAGGCAACAAGAAGGAGGGACACAGGTTTCAAGATGTTAAAATTTGTTGTGCTGGTGGATGGGGCATCAGACCAGCGGTTTGAAGAAGGAAGTGACATGAATCAATAGGCAAGGAAGCCAGCTTTAGCTGCCGCATTGATTTCTGACTATTAATCGTTTCCCTTCCTGTCCATCATTTTTATTCTGGCATACTAACAGAACGTCCCTCTACAGGAATGAGCCTGCATCCAGTCCATTAAACTATGGCTAAGGCTTGGACAAATGGGCACTACTGATCCTCAAACACTGGCACCTGAATACAAGTTTAAGACTACACAATTGGTAACAGAGCAAATAGTTTAGGTGAAATACACACTGGCCTCTCCCCTCCCACCCGCCTATCAATCACAGTACCAGGCCTAGCACATAAGAATGGCCAAACTGAGTCAGACCAGTGACCCATCTAGCCCAGTCTCCTGTCTTCCGACAGTGGCCAATGCCCCAGCGGGAATGAACAGAACAGGGAATCGTCAAGTGGTCCAGTCCCTGTTGCCCATCCTGGCAAACAGAGGCGAGGGACACCACGGTCCCCTTACAGTCCCCAAGACGGACACTGTGCACCCTGCCTCCCTCCCACCCCTGACACTGTGAGATTCCTCTCCTCCCAGCCCCGACAAGTCTGGCACCCACTCCCCAGCCAGGCACCCACCCCCCGTGTATGCACCATGCACCCTGCCTCCCTCCCAGTGTCATTCCTCTCCCCTGCCTGGACAAGCTGGGCGCCCCCCCTACCCCAAGCCTGGCACCCACCCCTCTTCCCCTGCCTCTCTCCCTGCCTGCCCTTGCACCATTCATAGCCCCACCCCCCCAGCGTGGCACCCACCCCCTCCTCCTCCTGTGCATGCACCGTGCACCCCGCAAGCCTGACACTCAGCCATTCCTATCTTCGCT